>OY754968.1:34778949-35978949 GCA_963576475.1 Molanna angustata | reverse complement strand
TCAACAAGAATTATTTAATGCCACAAAAAAGGCACTTTGATTTAATAATATTCATTAGTGAAATTATGTACGTTAAATACGAAAATTAATGTACGAGACGACTAAAAGGATGGAAACAGATAAAATAAATTTGCGTTCACGTGAAACAAATTATTCAAACATATTATTATTAACCTTCACTGAATATTTTAAAGTTGATATTACCCATAGTAACAAGGAGAAACAAAACATTGACATAAATCATCTTAAAGGAGACTACACAATAATTAGAGTTTTAAAATCAACATTTAAATCTAGAACAGACACGTTTAACTAAGATATGACAAAAATATAATATTGCTTTAAATTTAGAACAGATATTTATTTATTTATTATATATACGCCCTTAATAGGGCATTTACAAAAAAAAAATACAGGATAAATAGAACAATGTAGGCACAACAAAACAACAATAAGTGTAAATACATCGATTATATAGGTACATAATAAAAAAACGTAAGTAGTTAAAGGAAGAACAATATAAAACAACATAATACAACATAATAAAAGAAAATAGAGGCAATGATAAAAAAAACTAGACATAAAAGAAGAAAAAAAATAAACAGTATTACATATTTTACAATATTTTATTTTACAATTTTTGCTGTGTGTTAATGACTCATAATGAAATATTGTGTTTGGAAAGAGAGAAAGAAGGATGAATACGCTTGAATGCGTAGCGTATGTATGTACATTTACTTATATTATATGTAAACGTATCTATAAATAAACAACGCAATAGACAATAATATAAAACTAGCTCACCTTAGCACAGGCTATGCCTAGTGAGGGGGCTAGTAACAAAGATACAAACAAAAAGGATAGCTTTAACTATGTAAGCAATGGTGAAATAATGAAATCATATTTATTGAAATGAAATAACTTATATTTACTTTGTATGTCTACTATGTATGAATAAGCTTATAATACCTTTAATTATTTTGTATCTTATATCTACTCTATGTTTTTGGATAGAAATAAATAAAAATAAAATAAAATAAATATTCAATTTAAACAACAAAAATAAACAAAGCAAAGTAAAAATCAAAAATTATAATATGCGTTAAGCATCCTTTTGAAACCATCTATAGTGTGTACATTAAATATTAGGTCCTTACATATGAAATTGGCGTTTTGCCGTACTAGCAACTTTGATCTCAAATATCTTCTCTTTGGTTAGGAATTCCAAATTCAAATTTATACAGCTATTTACTCATGTATTTGTGTTTCGAAAATTATAATTCATTTGTTTTTTCCTCAATTGTTTTTTTCTTTGCGTCACTCAGTTTACAAAATGGAAAACTTGAAATATCGCGTTATTTACGAGTACGAGTTCCACCGTGGCATCAGTGCTGCAGAAACGGCTCGAAGGATTAATGATGTGTATGGCGACGGTGCCGCAAAAATAAACACAGTGCGTTTTTGGTTCCAACGTTTTCGTTCTGGAAATTTCGACCTGCAGAACAAGCCCCGTGGACGGCCGGAGACCAAAGTTGATATTGAAGAATTGAAGGCTATTGTGGAAGCGGATCCATCGCAAACCACGTCCGAGTTAGCTGCAGGCTGCGGTGTTAGTGATAAAACTGTTTTAATCCACTTGAAGCAAATTGGGAAGGTGAAAAAGCTTGAAAGGTGGGTACCTCACGAATTGAGTGAAGCAAATCAACAAACGCGCGTTGACTGCTGCGTTGCATTACTCAACCGGCACAATAATGAAGGGATTTTAAATCGAATCATTACCTGTGATGAAAATTGGATCCTGTGCGATAATCGGAAGCGCTCATCGCAATGGCTGAACCCTGCCGAACCTGCCAAACCATGCCCCAAGCCAAAATTTACTCCAAAAAAGTTACTTATGAGCGTTTGGTGGACTAGTGCTGGTGCCGTTCACTACAGCTTTCTTAAATCTGGCCAGACGATTATGGCAGATGTCTATTGTCAGCAACTGCAAACCACGATGGAAAAGCTAGCTGCTAAACAACCGAGGCTGGTTAATCGATCATGGTTACTGCTGCTTCATGATAACACTTGACCACACACTGCACAACAGATAGCTACCAAATTAGAGGAGCTTCAATTGGAATGTCTAAGACATCCACCGTACTCTCCGGACCTTGGCCCAACAGATTACCATTTTTTTCGAAATTTGGATAACTTCTTGCAAGGGAAAAAATTCAACTCCGATGGGGCAGTCCAAACCGCCTTCAAAGATTTTATTGATTCCCGTCCGAATGTTTTTTTTAGTAAAGGGATCGATGAACTACCTATGAGATGGCAAAAGTGCATAGATAGCAATGGTACATACTTTGATTAAATAAATATATTATATTAAAAAAAAAAGACTTTATTTTCCACCCATACAAAACGCCAATTTCATATGTAAGGACCTAATATATCAACAGCACTATATTGGTTTCCAAGGCGGTGCAATCTATGTATTGGTGAGTTAATAATAAAGTTATTTCGAAGATTCTCTATATGAGAAGGTGCATTTTGACGTGAAGCAAACCTTGTAGGTACTCTGAATTTTATCATTTCAACTAGGTCAGGGGTGTCCAATATAACGTTGATTATTTTAAATAAACAAATTAAATCACAAATCGTTCTTCTGTTTGATAGTTTCGATAAATTTAAAATACTCATAAGAAAATCATAATTTAATTTTTCTAAGGGAATGGATAATTTATAAATTACAAATCTTAAAAATTTATGTTGAACCCTTTCGACCCTCAATGAGTGCACATTATAAAACGGTGACCATATAATTGAATTATATTCAAGATTACTACGAACAAGTGATGTATATAGGGTTTTAAATGTATTAATAGATCTAAAATTTTTGACTGTTCTCAAAATATATCCAAGGCATTTTAAAGCTTTATTAGTTGTTTCAGTTATGTGAGAAATAAATGTAAGCCTCTCATCAAACAATATACCAAGATCCTTTATTGATGTTACTTTAGTTAAGTTATTGTTGCTCATTGTGTATTGAAAATTGATATTAGTTTTATTTCTACAGAATCTGATGAATTGACATTAAGTATGGTTTAGGTATAAAGAATTTGAAGCACACCACTCGAGTAAATGGTTAAGATTTAATTAAAAGATCAGTAGCTTGTAACACAAATTTTATCGCAAAAATAAAGCATGTCATTGAATTCTGGAGAGGCAAGTCTGGTCCAACCGGCAAAATCAAAACCCTCACGATTACCCATATCATGGATATAATTGTCGACCTTGTGGCTCTGTTGGTTAGGTATCTGACTGCTGATCTAAGGGTCTGGGGTTTGATTCCCGGTGGAAACACAGTTTTTATTGTGTTTTAAGTCTGGACCTGTGAGACGATTAATATCTTAAGTCTCCAAAATGTGGCAACTTGTTATTGGGTGCGTGTTAAATTAATGTTTTACATAGTACCTGTTAGTTGCATGATAATTATATCCTTGATGTGAGTAATCACGAGGGCTTTGAATTCGCCGGTTGGACCGGACTTGCCTCCCTGGTCTACCGGCGAAATCAAAACCATCCATATTTACCCATATCATGGATATAATTATCTTATGGAGTTCTATAATATCTTAAGATGTTGTACAACTCCATATGATAATTATATTCATGATATAGGTAAACATAGATGGTTTTGGTTTCGCCTGTTGACCAGACTTGCCCCCAGGATTGATTTCATTCACCCCATTAATTACTTTACACAAAATAGTTCACTCGAGTTTGGACGGCCCTGCATTAACAGAACAATTAATTACAATATACCACGACTATCCACCAGACAGACAGCACCATTTTATTACAACAATATACACAGCCAGAATATCCGACGCTAGTCAGTCGTCTCCATAATATTGGGAATGAAAACTCTCATTTAGGTGTTTTCATGCTGTCCAAACATAAATATAAACGAACGATGTACACATTTTTTTATGAGAGAAACAACTTATGATATTTTCAGTACGGATTTGTATATTTTCAATTGTATAATGTTTATTTTTAATTTACGCTACACTGCATCCCCAAGTAACAATTTTCGACGCTATCAGTCCTGACAGACGGTATTTTGTCTTAAAATTGCATTATGTCGCATTTTTTAAAGCAAAACGGTAAAATTTTGCCTTTTCAATTGTCTCAAAATCGTTCACCTTAAAAAAAAGTAATTCTAAGCCACCAAAATAATATTAAGGCAAATGACCCGTAAAAGCACTTTCAAGTTGCTTTGTGTCACTCTCAAAGTGTAATATAAAACCGCTTGAGGAGTAATAATATTAATAAAGCACATCACTCTAAAATTACCTTAAACATGCTTTATATCACTCTTATGATGCATGTTATAAAGCAAACTTACGAAAATTTGCCTTTTTTTAAAGCACAATAGTCTCAAAGTCGTTTACCCTTAAAAAAAGCAATTTCAAAACCAACAGAATAGTATTAAGACGAATGACCTTTAAAGCGGTCTTAAACGACCCTTTATATTATCTATAAGATCTGTCTGTAAGAGCGATCGGCGTTGTGTTGTTTTATTGACACGGACCAGTCGAGAGACAAGATCTAACGCCGCCATGTTGAATTAAATGTCATTTTTACGCGAACAATGCCGAATTTCATATTTATTTTGAGAATAATAATAAACGGGTTAAACGACGCCGTTTAAGAGATTCTTCAAACCCTTTAAATATTCCGCGTTATTCATTTATTGCTAATTACCGCATAACAAAAGTTTTATATGGTTATATATTTAAGGGAAATATGCGTCCGTACTTAGATTATAACATTATAATTCTATGATGATTCTATGCGTCCGTAATTCTATGGCGTCCGTTAATGTTTTCCGTAGGTATAGATTTGAAATAATTTTTGATTTTGAGAAAGTATTCTTGTAAGCTATTTTATCACATATGTATTTTAACACTTAACAAAAGAAAATTCGGCGTAGTTTTTAGTAAAAAAATAACACGCTGCTGTCATCGACTTGATAAATTGATCGAAATATAATTAAAAATAATTTTTAAAATAACACTCAAAACATTCAATAAACACAAAAGAAGTTAATTTAATCGTATTATAACTTACTTTCGTGCTTAAAAATATGACCATATTATATTTATTTAACAAATTTATCTAAACAAATTTGACATTTATTCAAATCATGGGGAAAATATTGTGTATTGCCATAAATGATAATTCAAAAATGTACCGCAAGCCAGCCTAACGGCGACAAATACTCATAAGTGCATTTACGAACTCGACAGCGCTTAGTGACTACGAATTGTCGTTACGGGCGTAAACATGACGAGAAGAGCGGCGATACGTTGTCGGATCTCGACTTTTTTACTGACTATCATAGCAGTTCATTTATCGTCTCGCGGTTAATTAAGACAAAACGAATAAGAGAAAACGTTCTTAGAATACCCTCGACATTGCTTTCAAATACCGGTAAAAAGTTGTCGTAAGGGTACTTTGCTTTTAAATTGCATTGCGTACCCCAAAATACAGGTAATCGCTCTTAAAATTGTCTTTGTTGTCATACTAATACACTTGATTGTAATTTTATTGTTATCGCCATTTTTATTATTGATTATTTTAATAATAATGACGATAATGAATTATATTTTTTATTTTTCTGGTAATAATAACCCAAAAAAAAACATTTAATTGAATTTTTAGTTTAGAGCATATAAAAAAATAATACATATTATCAATATAGTGGGAGGTACATACATATTTTAATTAAAAATTTCTTTAAATATTAAGAATTTTCGAGGCGCTTTAATTTTACAGAGGTATTATGATAAACAATAACAATAAACTTGTCTTCCCATTAAAAAAATGGAATTCTATTCCTCAAAAAACACATTTTATCTCACGCGTAAAATGTAGTCCATTTTAATTTAACATTTCTCTTGAGTTGTGTTTTTGTGGAACCATGTTATTGTGAAGTACTAAAATATAATGTAAGATAAAATATGTTACTGGTTTTATATTTTACTCTTCGCCCGACAAAAATATTCAAAACTGCTTTAGATTTGCCTTAGAATTACCTTAATATTGGCTTAAGTTGGGTTCTAGGACCAGCGCATAACAGGTATTCTAAGGGCGATGTGTCTCAAAAAGCCAAAGGCGTTTCGTCTTGATAGAGTATATTAAGAGTGGGCCTTTTACTACAACAGGAGGTTCTGTAGCCAGGCTACAGGAGGCATTTCGTGGTAAAACGCTCTTACTCTTAGGATTATCCTACGATAATTTTAAGGGCATTCAAGGAGTAAAATTGTTACTTGGGTCTGCTGCTATTTTTTTGTATTTAAGTATATTCCTTTTTTTATTCAATGTTTTGGTTTATTTTGAGTCCATGTCTATCTTTTTTGTGTTTGATTACATCTATTATTTTATTCCTTTTTGATTTTATTGTTTTATTGTGTAGATTTGTCTTTTTTTTTTGCTAAGTGTACCTACCTATACCTATATTGTTATTTTTTTATTCTATATCAGTGTTATTTATAAAAATAAATTTGGTTCAATTGAACCCGGTTCAAAGTTTTATTCTGAAATTCAAATATTCTTATACAAGAATTATTTATTCTTATATGAGAATATTTGAATTTCAGAATAAGACTTTGAACCGGGTTCAATTGAACCAAATTTATTTTTATAAATAACACTGTTTGTGTTTAATTTATTTATTTAATATTGCTTCTCGGGCAACTAACAGGTAGGTACTATGTCAAATATCAATTTGACACGCACCCAATAACAAGTTGCCACATTCTGGAGACTTACGATTTTTATCTTCTCACAGATCCAGACTGAAAACACAATTAAAAACTGTGTCACCACCGGGAATCTGAGCCACGAAGGCCGACCTACCTTGTTTATGTACCTACTTTACGACCTACTTTATGTACCTACCTATGTATGTAAAAGGCAATTTATGCCGTTAATTAGTAGGTAAATAAATATATAGACAGATTACGAGATGGGGTGATGATTTTAATGTTACGTCAGAGTTAAATTTGAAATTTAATCAGTCTCACATACCCAATGGTGATAATACATAGATAATACGTTAAACGTTGGTAAATATTCTATTTAAAATAATTATCAGCAGTTAATTTGACAGTCAAGAAAAAATACGTTTTCTTTTTAGTTTGTACAGAGATAATCTAAAAAATGTCAAGTGTACTTAATTGAGATGAATAGGTAGAATGTAATTAGGTTATTACTGATTATACCAAGCCGTGCGTTGTTGACTCAATTCTCGTTTAACACCATTTATGCTCTATAAATATTATCATCTTGTAATCCAATATAATATCATCTCAGAGATATAACGAGATCGTAAAAAAGTAAGTATATATACATTACAGTAAGTACTTTTAAAAGTTTAAGTGCGACGTAGATCTTAAATAACAAATCTAATGATGAAGACATGTTCTCCGTATCGCATATAATATATGTGACTCTATATTATAGAGTCACACGGAATATGTGTATAAACAAAGCAGTTTGGGCGCCCTACCAAAGAAAATATTCCGATATGTTGGAGCAAATTCAAAAGAAGTTCATAAGGTACCTGTATATGCGGATGCACGGAGTATATCCGACATACATGCACCACCCAGAACTTCTGACGTCCTGTTCTTATATGAGTCTTGAAAGCAGGCGTGATAACGCACTACTTTTGACCGGCTTCAAGATTTTCAACAATCTTATTGATTTTCCAGAACTACTAGAAAGGCTAAAAAATATTCAATACTACTAGAGCTTTTTGCACCACCCAACTACATAAGGGGTAGAGGACATAATCTTCTGAACGTCCCCCATTCCAGAACCGTCCCCCATTCCAGAACGGATGTAGTGGCCCGCAGCACTCTGGTGCGTATTATGGAAAAATTGAACTCACTCTCGGACGAGGTAGATATTTGCCATTGGAATATAAGGCGCTTTAAATCGTACCTTAAACGGAGATAGCCGTCATCGAACCGCTTATCACACTATAATTGGCAGCAGCTGTAATGTGATTACGGCAAAATGTGTAAATTTGTTTATTAGTCGTATGTGTTAAAAGATTGGGACACTCTTAATGAACGAGCCCACCTAGAGGACGACGCAAAGGAGTTTATGGCTTTTTGGGTCCGGATGGGCATTTAGTCACATATGTGTTGACCGACACGACATGAAAACTCGTATGTGTGGTGTTTGATATAAAATTAACGTGCTTTTAAATTAACCCAGTTGCATGTAACACATGAGATCCAACTGTCGATAGCGATAGTATGTATAGTTGAAGAATAAGTACCAAACTATAAACCCATAAATCCAAATTATTGAATATTTTTTATGTAGATGATGTAGACAGTGCATATAAATCTCGCGTATCCTGGCTTGAAACATAGTCGATATTATGTTAAGAGAACAAAGTTCTCTTGAACAAATTGACAGTTGGATAAGGAAATTGTTTTATACTCTTAAGTTCAATTTTATCGTTTGTATTTTTTTAGTTTTCATTGTAGCTGTTATGGAAATCGGTTTTTTCGTGAGAGTTTAGTGTGAATTTGGCGAGAATAAATCTTTAACGCTCCTTATTAGATAAGATATATATAACTTCAAAACCAACACTAATATATACATGCAAACAATTAAAGTATGTATCTACCCCTGACCGCCCTACATGGAAGCGAATTATCGATGAATGATTGACAAGTAGTGTAGTCATCAACCTCAGTCATGAGGTCTAGGAGGAATGAGACGAAATAACTCCATCGAAATCAGTTGACGTGGTCAACTGAAGAATTATTCGTCCTTATAATGGTAATCTGTAAGACACGTTTTTCGTACAGATGGCAGACGCCATTGCAAATTGAAGAGTTGATTATTTTTTCTCATGATTTCCATTATCGGAAGTCGATGAAATACATGTGTGATTAGCTCTAAAGCACTCCCTAAAATAAAAAAGGAATTATCAAAATCGGATAATGTGGTAGAGAATTAGCTTCATGAAGTAAAAATTGTAGATTTTCTCATGATTGCCATGATCAGATATTGACCAGATTGAAATGGGACCAATCGGAATCGCGCACTTTTCTAGTAAAAGAGTCATCGAAATTTTTTTTTTTTATTTATTTTTTTATTTTTTTTTATTTTCAAGGCATTGCATCCTATTGGATGATTTGTGCCACGAAATCTGACAATGTAGTAAAAAGTTATCGCTGAACATACATAACAACGATTGGGCTGTGGCCAACGCTATACTCCTCGCTACAGTCACTCCACAAAGTATTCAAATTTTGTATGGAAAATTTTCAGCATTTTCATAAAATGAGTTTGTAAAATTATTTTTTAAATTAAATATTTTTTATAGAAATCTAATAATTGTTCAGTGTCATTTTTTGAGAGTGATGTGCCTTTTAGCATTTTGATAATAAAAATTTCAAATTTAAAGTTTCCTGAGCTTGGGGTCACTTTGAAATATTTGACAGTTAAAAAAATGAGAAGCAGTAAGTAATCAGATATCCTTCAAAATCTAGTGGGGTCTAAGCAAAATTTGAAAAGAATCAATGAGTACTTTATTCTAAAATCGATAAAGTAGAATTAACACGCCGTACATCGCACACAGCACACGCAGGTACATAGTGATGAATCTTTCAGAATACAATCTCAGTATGATACTAGTTGATAATCAGCAATAAAAAATATCATTAAAAATTGCGAATTCGACATTCCCCCCCTTGACTTACTGAGAAGTAAAAAAAAATACGTCGAATTGATAACCTCTCCATTTTTGAAGTCAGTTAAAAACTGTCTATGAAATAGAACCACAACGGGTATCCCTATTTTTCTGTCAACAACTATCATTTGTTTTGTATAATTTGCATACAAATCTACATACCTACATATCTGTAAGCAACTATATAAAAAAAGAATATTTTTGTGGCAAATTTTCACATAACAATATTGTACAACATTTATTTGTACGTGGCGATACAGTATCTGTAACACAACATAATATAGGTACCTAATGGTTTTCAATTAAAACTTGGTAAACAATACAAAAACAGGTATATAATGTCGAGTGAGCATGATTATATGTAACATGGTAACTGTGTTAAGCGAGTAATCTTTTGTACAAATAATGAAGAAAAGTTACCATCTTTAAGTGACTCGAATAGATAAATGAATAATTATAATAACTCATCTTCATCTATATGCATAAAAATATTACTTAATAATAAATAAAATCAATGATAATTATGGCCGCGTCATGGTCGCGATTAAAACTATGATATGTTTTATTTTAATATATTTTTAAAGTACAGATTATTTTTTCATACTCATTAAATTCTTATTTTACAATGAGCACACGCCGAAATGTTCCAAGACAGGATTAACAAGTGTAAGAGTGAATAAATCGCATTGTTTTAACTTTTGAAAATGTTAGTATTGTGTGTATCTTGATGTACTGATACGAAAACTTGAATATAAATATCAATTTATAAATACATAAATACTAATCAGGTTGAATCAGGTAAACATATATTTATATATATTTAGTAAGAAAAACGGATAATATAGCATTTATACCGAGAATTTGACCACCATAGAAACACATTTCCAATAAATTTTACATAGTGAAATATTTAGAGTAAGTACCTATCTACCTAATCGCATAGGTACCTTAGTTTTGTAGCAAGAAAATATTATACAAATACATTTATAACTACTAGCATGTAACACATGAGATTCAACTGTCGATGACGATAGTACATGTATGTGTAGGTATAGTGTAAGAATACATTAAAATCTAGGTATGTTTTAAATAAAAAATAAATAAACGTATCAAACTACGAACCTTTACATCCAAATTATTGAGTATATTAAGGTATTATGATTTCTATACAAACTATTCTGTATATCAGGATAATACCTATAGTGCAAAGTCAGCCCCATACATACCATCAAGCAGCTTGTTGGTGTGTACGTATGTATATTAAGTATCAAACTATTGAGAGTCCCAGTAGATATTGTGTATACATGCTGTCATACAAATTGTATGAAACGATGTCGTCACTAAACACAATTTTTACAAGAAATTGTTAAGAAAAGTTTGAGATGCATAACTATAATGTTTGTGATTTTTATAGAAAATTAAATTAACTAGTTGAGGTATTTCCGCGTTTTACGATATTTAAAAAAATGCAAATCAAAGCAGTTAAATACGTAGATTTATCATCAAAAAATGTTTTTCTCAGTAAAAAAGTTTGAGAATCCCTAGAACTTTTTTTTATAAAAAATAATTTGAGATATTGTATCTGTTTACATTTTACAAATTTCCTGCATTATTTTTCGTTATGGTTTTTTATATATATGGAAAAATCAAATAAAAATTAAAATATTGACTACCCCTGACTGGTATAAAAGTATAAAAGTTTTGTAGGGCTTAAACTTTCTATATTTTCAGAAATTTTGAGTTCTGTGTATTTAGCGGATCAAGAGTTATAAGGAGGGGGGGGGACGGAAACACACACAGACACACTAAATGTTCTACTACGATTTCTGAGTTCATTCATACACATATAACATATATGCTGCGAAGCCCCTAAGTTGGTGTTTTTTTATTTCATAGTTGAAAAAAACATGCAAAAATTCCACTACTGCATACATTTCTCTCACACGAGGACTAAGATTAATACTATATTCATCAAGAGAAATAAATTCTCTTGGACGAATCGACAGTTGGATGAGATCTGAATAATATCTACATAATCGGTCGACTATTGGCCAATCTTAGGCCGTGTTTCGTAGAATTTGCATAGTGTAGGTATTTACTTAATCTATGCATAATATTATTTAGCTATATAATCGCATTGTCGCCGTACTGCACGCCCCACGTGACGTGCTCAATAAGTTTTCCGCTAAGTATACTTAAATTATACCTACCTAAGCTGAAAACAATTGTGGTTATTTTTGACGTACTTAATATTTAAAATGTTATTTTTACCACGATTGAGGTGATAATATGACCGGATTCGAAGAAGCGATCGGTTCTTCGTCTGGACGGATCTTATCTGACTCTAAAGAAAAGAAAATTACTGCGTTACAACGTTGGAAGGGAAAAGAGAGTGCGATTGAATAATATAAAAGTATAATATCTTCGTATGACCGTGTGAGGCCAGTTTTATGGAAATATTCGATTTTGTTTACATTTTTTCGCGTATCTCAAAGTGGAATAATCAAACATATCAATTATCGCTATAAATGAATGAAATATGAAATACCTGTCTGTTGTATATAAGATAATGCACCAATGACGTTGATGTAACTATACATATACCTGATGGTAGATAGTAAAATCGCATTTTATTACTTTCTGTCGCCACGTGATTACTGATACCAAAACACCCATCAAATCTATTGTTTACCAGACTTAGGAGTAAGTAGGAATCTACTATCTCTAATGAAATACTTAATAATCGGTAGTTTGTACAGAACCTGTATTATATTCAAACTGTTAAAAACATCTTCATGTCCTTTATTTTAAGTCTCTGATAGATATGATCCACCAGTTAGATTGGAATGTTTATTGAGATAAAACAGTAGTTGTTTTGACTTGGTTGTGTCGGCGCCTAACTCCTAGGCTAATTATACAAAAAAATATTTAATAAAATTTGAGCAATCATGTTCCTTTACATTGACTTTTTAAAAATGTGTTACTGATTGTAAAAAAAATCTTCTTAACTATATCTGTTACCTTCTGTTAACCTTTTTACGGATTTTAACAAGACCAAAATAATATCATAATATTTTTACTGTAATTTAGAAGACTTTTGTAAATATAATTATGATATTTATCGACTTACGATATTTATCGTCTCACAGATCCAGACTGAAAACACAATTAAAAACTGTGTCTCCACCGGGAATCGAACCCGGGACCTTTGGATCAGCAGTCAGATACCCAACCAACTGAGCCACGCACAAAATCTATTTAAATAAATCCGCACAATTTTTTTTTTTTTTATACTAGACAGGATAATTGTTTACCTACTTGTTGTTATGATAATGTTATAAAATATCAAAATAATAATAATAAACTGTAATAAATCAATAATACAAGTACAACGTAAATATATGAAATTGTTTTTTTTTAATAAATACAACAATATTATTACTGGTAATATTCCAAAATATATTCTCGATAAGCGTTGAAAAATAAAAGTCAAAATACTTATATTTATTATCATAGATAATGATTATTATTCTAAAAACCACTATCTACTTTTGCCGTGAACTATTAATTTCAAAAAACATGTGAAGGACAATTATTTCAAAAACGGTATAATATATACGTTACATATACCTATTATTTATCAATTTTGCAATTTTTTTGACAATTCGCAAACTGGCTAAATAATCCGGTTTTTCGCACAAGTAATGATCCTACTTTATAATACTTTAGATAAATAGTTATTTATGAAGGTGTGATATACTTATGTATATAAATATACTTATTTTACCTTGCCATTATGTAAAAAAAAACTGGTTGCTAATTAATTGTAAAACATAACTGATTACTAATAGCCGAAATCAATAAAGGTATCTATTTCAATAATTATACAATTATAGGTACACTGTGGTTGAGTGGAAGAAAATCATCTATGAGACATGTCATGTTAAATGAGTCTAAAAACGAAAGACAAGAATAATCCTTAAAATTAGGTATTGTTGAAACTTATTTGGAATTTCCTACAGCACTATTCATACTTCTTTTTTGAACTTCGCAGTTCATTGATAACCATCGGATTCCGTGAATACTTTGTCTATTTTTCCCGATCCTGGACCGAGTTGATTACGATGCGATGTTAGAGAAGTGTCAGTCAAATCTTTAATTTGATTCATTTATCTATTAGAATATCTCTTCCTCGTCTACCTTCAACTTTTCTGGCACTCTTTACTCCTATAAATATCCGGGAAATCTCTGTCTATTCTTACCTACGTTGTTAACAGTCTAGTTCTTGTTCAACGAAGACATTTTTGTGCGCCGAAAGGTCAACATGATTTAAAGTAATAGCTGGAGTTTCGCATCCCAAAAACACGGACATAATGTAAAACCCTTCTCACAGACTGATTATATGTATTTGGTTCGAAAATGTAGTATGAAGTATTGGATTTAGATAGGTTCCATACAAACAGATAATCATATGAATATATTTATCGGGTACGAAGTAATTTATTTGACATTCATTATCAAAACACTTAAATATAAAGTCGCCTGAAAGAGGTTAAATAGAAAGGTTTGATATTATATATAATGTCATTAGTTGAGCCATCAAACCGGTAAATTGGATTTGGTCAGAAATGTTGCACTCGAAATTGAAAACTTCCTTTGAAGAATATTGAATAATTTGAACGAATAAGAATTGCTTTTGATTTTTGACGCGGGGAATCGGAAATTAACAGTTGAATTTCCCAAGCAGAAAAATAAGAAAATTTTTCGAAAATCAAATAATAAATGAGTTTTTATTTATTTCCAGATATGTTTTCATCAATTAATTTGCACCAACACCAATTAAGTATTTTACTGCAAAATCAATCATTGTAAGTTACATAGAAGAGTACCTACACTATTTAGCATTTGTATAACTTATTACATAGTCATATTACATAAGGGGGCGACTGCTGCCAACGTACCTACCTATTTTTCAATTTGATATACCATCATTATTTCTAATCAAATCGCTTTGAAAAAAATAATATAAATAGTTTGGGTATTAATAAAGAAAAATATACCTTAACTTTTTAATAATGTTCTGTATAAATTCTTGTAGAAAAATAATGGCATACCCCTATTTTCAACGTTTATCCATTCAGCGCCACTGAGAAATAAAAGTTTATTTTATTTCTTTATTTAACTTTTTTGATGCATTAATGCAACGTCACAACATATTTTTCCAAATATTATTTTTCTACAAGAATATATACAGAACATATTGAAAAAGTACTGATATTTTTCTTTATTAATATCCAAACAAAGATTTTTTTTTTCAAAATGATTTGTTTTGTAGTAATGATGCAATATCAAAATGAAAAAATAGGTAGGTTGGCAGCAGTCAACCCCCTTAAAATATACAATAATATATTTATGCGTAGGTTACGTTTCTTGTCAACCGCATCGTCAGACTATTATGAACAGCTTTTTAATAGTAGATATTATGTAAACCAATTGACGAACTAAACAAATCGTACCTATCTGTAAAATAAATCTAGAATTATTTTAATATAGGTACATAAGAATATATATTTTTTATTTAGTGTTAATGTTCCTATTATGAAGATTACTGCTGCCCAACTAGGTAACCCTGTTCTAGGGCTAGCATTTTACAATTTTACCAAGCCAAATATTTGACTTTTCGGTTTTACATAATTATTGTGTCCGTAGGTATTATAAATAATATATATTAATCAAAAAATCGATAGATTTTTTGATTATTTACGTCCACGAAATATAAGCAAAATTAAAAAAAAAGATTTTTAATTATCTCAATAGAGACAAAGTTGGAATATTTATTGTAGGAGAACCGGGAAATCAAGGCACCTACAGGGCTTACGACCTGTCATCGGCTGACTCCCGACAGGGAAAAAAATCCAATGTTTGCGCATATGCAATAATAAAAATATTCGATTACTTACACATTGGTACAAGTAGGTAAATAAGACAAAAATGACCTTATAAGTCTGGCGCAATTCAGGGGTGACTTCTATGCGAAAAATGCATTGTCACCTCAGATATAAGAATTGTAGCTTTCATTATTTACAAAAAACCAATTCTCTCAATAGATGGCGTTACAACAAAATAAACAAAAAATAATAAGATTGTTGTTCATAATTTCACCCATAGATGGCTGTAGTAAAAATTCCTTATTTTCAAGCGAAAAGAATTTCAGTATTACAATATATAGAACTTTCAAAATTGAATTGATAGGGATCTCATTAAAAAGGCATAATTGGTGAACGTTGCGCAAGCGCATAAAGTGATCACGTAAACCAGCCGATGACAGGTCGTAAGCCCTGTAGGTGCCTTGATTTCCCGGTTCTCCTACAATAAATATTCCAACTTCGTCTCTATTGAGATAATTAAAAATCTGTTAAAAAATATCTTTGACTCCCGACAGGGAAAAAAATCCAATGTTTGCGCATATGCAATAATAAAAATATTCGATTAAAAAAAAAGGTTTATGGACAGCAAGAAAGTTGTACAGAGTTTGCTTAGACAAATGATTGTGTACCTAAATGGATAATTATTATAGAAAAAATAACAAAAGGAATCTAATTAACTAGTTCTAATAAATTTGAACTAGTAGTAACTACTAATACATGTAATTTTGTTATTGAACTTGTTGGCGTTTTTCGATGTTAACAAAGTATTACGTAAAGGTCTCTCAAGTGCCACAGAAAAACCTTGTAAACTGTTAACTATGATGTAAATAATATAATTTGTAAAGAATTAACAAAAAAATATCATGAAAGTGGGTTATGAAGGTTTCAAGGTTTTGAATTTTAATGTGGTTAGATCTGTGTACTGTGTACGTTTACAAGTACAAGATTTATTTAGTAAAATGTAATTAAATTTTGTATTGTAAGTGTTAGGTACTAAAACCCAGAGAAAATATTTCCGTATTCTTACGCATATTAATTTTAGGATGGTATAAACTAACCTCTAACTATAACTCTAACCCGCGTTTTTTATTAAATATTCAGTTTTTATAACTTTTTATGCATTACATTTAAGAGGGCATTTAAACATACACACACCCCAAATTGAAATCAAATTTCTAGTTGAAATTTTAATAAACAGTGCGTTTCTAAAAAAAAAATTCTCCAAACATCTTGAACGAGTTTCCGGTTGCGCCGAGCGCAAATTTGTGTATTTTTGCTTCGTTGGTTTACGTGCAAATCGCCCCCCTTCTCGGCTAAAAGTTCAAGACGTTTGGCTACAACTCTACCATTAGTATTTTTAACGTTTCTCTAAAACATCCTTTTTTACACCAGTAATTATTTTAAATACCTCCATAATTATGTGTCGTAGAGAAATAAATCTTTTATGTGTGCTTAAAGAATACATAAAATCAAAGTGAATGTTCGTGACAGTTTTACCATTAGGTTGAAATAAATCAACAAATTTTGTGTTTCCGATAATTTAAACAAGTAACTTCATAGTGAATTAGGCGGTTTCAATATATTATGTTTTAAGTCACTAGATTAAGTATTATATACCCTCTTAATTGGCACATATGGTTTTACGTTAAGGTTTGATAGTACATAGTACCTATCTATTCAATATTTTCTATAAATAATTTTTGTTCAAGTGACATTGACATATCACAATATATTTTTCTTTTTGTCTGACCAATGAACTTATAAACAATACACTAAGAGCACATTGTACTAAACATTATTATTTTATGTATCGAACCTTTAAAATAAATTTAATAAACAAAATACGTCAATTCAAAGATAAAGCCATTTTTTTCCTCAATCTCTCATTTGACTTCTTATAGGCTTTTTTGAACCGTCAGTCGTTTTCCGAACTTAATATTTTTCAAGGCTACATTTTATGATTTCAATATTTATAATTATTATAACGTTTGACAAAAATCAGAATCAATTTTTTTTAAAAGGAAATTATGTCTTTTTTATCTCGCATGATATTAAAATGCCTTATATAAAAATACTAGTGTTCGTCCGATGGTCAGATTTTGGCTATAAATAAATAAAATATGTGCTTTGAAAGAGTTGCCAACTTCGCATTTATTCAAATTAAATGAAATAATTATTATACATAGATAGCAAAACGACAAGAACTGTTTAAACGATAAAACTTAGCCATGTTTTTAGTGGCTGAGTGGCCGAAGGTGCTTTTTTGGCTCACATTGTACACAAACCTCTTTTTTGGTCGGTATAGGTATATGTTTTTTATTTTCGTATTGTTTTTATTTATTTATTAATCGAATCTGCATCCAATTACAAGTTGCCATATTTTGGATACCAATGAAAATAATCGTCTCACAAATCCAGACTGTATAATATAAAATTGAACAACTTTCTCTTACCGGGACTTGGGACCTTCAATTAAAGAGTCAGGTATCTTACTAACATGACCACGAAGGGCGACGAATTTATTTTATTTTATTTAATATTGCTTCTCGGGCAACTAACAGGTACTATGTCAAATATTAATTTAACACACACCCAGTAACAAGTTGCCACATTCTGGAGACTTACGATATTAATCGTCTCACAGATCAAGACTGAAAACACAATTAAAAACTGTGTCTCCACCGGGAATCGAACCCGGATTATGTAAGTATGCAAATCGTTTGTTATTGCAGTAATTTTGAATTTAAGAATTTCGAATATAAAACGTCAAATTCATACATAGTTTTAATAAAATTTGCAATACTAAATTTCAGAGGATTTTAAAATAAATCTAAAAGAGTCGTAAAAATACTAGTTATAACATCGACAATAATGTGTACGTACAAAAGTGAAAGAATTTCAAAGATGTCTAATAAATTCCTGAATTTCACTGTACATATTTTAAACTATTATAAATGTCCCAGTGAACTTCTCAAGTCGAATCTTTAGGTCGAATAAATCCCTAATAACTAATGAGAATTTTTAAATAAACAAAAATAATATGTTAAACCAATTAATCACATTCCTTGCATATTATTACTATATTCACTACATACATCATGACAAAAATTAGTAAAAAATAGTATCACCTCAGAACAGACCTAGGTCTAGTGAGGTGATATATTCCATGTAACTTTTAAGTGTTTATAATGTAATACCAATTTGTTATATATATAATGTTAAAGTTAATATGTGATAATTTGTAATTTTTCTGGAAAATAATAAAAAAAAAAATCTAATGTGAATGAAAATTACGATACGATCCTAGTTTTTCTTTGATCTGAAAAAAAAAATGGTGATTGTGTCAAACTCACCCCATCCTTTGGCATCTCTTCCGATGAGTTTCTTCTCCGATGGATTCCAGATGGTCAATTTCAGGTTCTCCCAGTTAGTTTTGGTGTTGACCTCCCTCATGTAAGGAAAGGAGTAATTGGTCCCATTGCCGTCCGCTTTGGCAGACATGATCTCCGGGTAAGTAATATCCAAATGAAGTATTTAAATTATTGTCTTATAATCTAAGTACTTGAACAAACCCGTGTGTTTACGCGTGTGATTAGTGTACTACAACAGTTCGATCACGATCCGAGACGGCTTATGCTATAGACTGCGCGGGTCTATCCAACGGAGCCCTGAGATCAACTGAACGAATTGTGCCTCTGACTTGGATGGATATAATTTTATTACTATCGTAACACGAGATAATGCGCCGGGTGTTGAGTTGCTTTTCCCAATCAACACGATAAGGATGTTTTTGTAATAGCCTGCAGATTCTCTTTACGTTTACACGTGGTATCTCCTTCTCTTTCGTTCACCGGCTTCACCGTCTGACGTATTTGTGAAATCAGTCACACGATATCAGACTTACATATCACATGGTTGAATTGGAAATAATTTATTCATATTATTTTCGGAGTTAATTTTGTAAAACATTTTGATTATTTTTTAATGTATTTCAATTTCTTTAAACACTAATTAATAATTTTTATACGATCGTTCTCAAAGCCACCGCTTCTTCCTCAGGACGAATAAAATAAAACATTCGTGATTAAGACACAAAGTGAAATATGTATAATGTAATGTTTAAAACAATTTATTCATTTAAAGTTTTCTATTTACACGTTAGTATAGAAGTTTATTATTTTCTATTAACGTTTTGGTCTTGCGAGACTTGCAAAACCACGACCGCCCGTGTTGCTTCTAGACAATGACCAGACTTTGAAGGAGTCGCGAGTTCGAAACCTGACACGACCGATTTCGTTCACCTATAGCACAAGCATTTATGCTTGGTTTAGGGAATGTATGAGAATGTATATATAGGATGTATATAAGGACATATTCAATTTTTTTATGAATAAAAAAATGTTATTTTTTGCATGTTACATTGTAATTATTGAGATTTAAAAGAAAAAAAAAATCTTGTAAAAGTTGCAAGACTCGAAAGACCAATTCCAAGACCGGGGGTGCATTTGCTTATCACTATATGCGTTTCAACCAGGGCCGGATAAATCATAGAACAATAAGGTACAAGAAGTCAGGGCGGTTATCTTAAAAAGGACGCTTAAAATCCTAAAATGTTAATTATATAAATAAAAAATCCGCAGGTATGGCGCTTGGTTCTCTTTGGGTACTCGAAAAGAGGCTCGGCGTGATGGTGTGTATGTAAAATATTGTCAATAATAATTTGTCATTTTAGACCCGATGTAATTTTAAATAATTTTAAATTGTTCTACATTTAAAATTACAAAAAAATGTAAGTTGGGGGGCGGTTTCAAATATATTGCTAAGGGCGCAAAAACACGTTTATCCGGCCCTGGTTTCAACCAACCGAGCAAAAACCTAAAATTTGCATTCTGCACTGCTAAAAATTTCATGTTTAAATTAGCCGAACTATAGTGATTACAAAACTTTTCGTTTTGTGCTATTTAATATTTTGTGCGTACCTATAGCCAAACAGTGCAGTCATGAATAGATTAATTTTTATTATAAAGTAATAATATAAAGTTTTGGCTAAAGACGCAGGTAGCCAGTTAGGTGGTCACAATTTTTTTTTCAGTGTGCGCTGCCGAGGCCATTAATCAATATGTTTGCCGGCCACTCTGCCACCATTGCATAATAATATGTGACAAGTCATTCGCACGGAATCGCGAAGTCACATCAGACCTCGCATATCCGAAATATTACACTTGGTCCGCACCAAGTCTCGGCGTCTCATCGTGTCAACTGCTGATAAAGGCACAATCGTCGGCCAATGCTTGAAGCTGAAGCCAGACACTGATATTCTAGTGGGAAACAAACAAAACTTATAATATATCTACCTATGTAAGTTATAACTAATATGTAAAATTGTCAAGACGTTCTTCACTACCGCGTGGCCTTGTTCAAGGTCGCTATGACGACAATGACAATCAACATTGGCTGATAAACACATAAAATATGTTAATATATTGATAGATAACATAACGAGAAAACTTCACCGGTTAGATGTTGAAAAATATACCCATCTACTGCCGTGTAATGTTTAGTAACTAGTGAGGAAACAAAATCAAATTGCATCATTACAAATAGAGCAATATCTTCAGAATCTGAAACTTCCATTATTTTATATGTTATATATTATATGTCGGCCTTTGTGGCTCAGTTGATTAGATTTCTGACTCCTGAGCGAAAGTTCCCGGGTTCGAATTCCGGCGGAGACACATTTTTTCATTGTGCTTTCGCAGTCTGGATCTGTGAGGCGATAAATGTTAATGTGGCAACTTGTTATTGGTATATAAATGTTTGGCATAGTAGGTAGGTACCTGTTAGTTGTCCAAGAAACAAAATAAAATATATAAAATATAACATATACGTTTTGAATTGGGTTATTGTATTGTTTTTACATGTCCTTTGCATAAATTTCTCGAGAATCAATCATAATAGGTATACTTGATAGTTGCCTCTTGTTTCGATCGATGAGCAGCCACTCAAGATGTGAATAAGGTTACAAGCTCTGAAACTTTCTCAATGGAGTGAGGTAGGAGACTGCGAAATTCTATCTGTACATATAAGTTATTGGGGCTAGGTTGCGCCCATAGAGGCCTAGCCAGTAAAGTTAGTCCCATCCTAAGATTCTGGTCAAAAGGTCGGTGCCCCCTTCAATTCTTACCTATGGAAGATCAGGGAAGACGCCTTAATGCCTCGCTGATTTGTCACACGATGCGAAGGTTCATCTACAGAGTCATTATCACATATTGGTGTGGCACTCCGAGGCAAATCCGTCAGGAGGGCAGGGCTAAAGCAAAGCATCTGATGTGATGAAGGCTCATTTTTGAATCGCCAACACGAGCTCTGAGGGGTGGGAGGAAGCCCCCGCTATAGCGGCTTGTCGGTACATGATCCAAGCTTCGATAAGGTGTGTCCCAATAATTGAGGTAGTCCTCTTAGGGGTACCGGTAGTGGTATGAAATATGCTTGATAGTAGGTATATACATCCTTGTGTCGTCCGACGAGCAGCCGCTCCTGGTATGAACTGGACTTGAAGTCCTATAAGGTTCACAATGAAGTGGGGCAGGAGACCTGTGAAAAACCACTAGCGTCTACAATCCGCATTTACCATTCCGCATTCTGTTTCCGGTTGGCTCTCTGATTGGTTGAGAACTCGTAGTATTAATTCAAATGAGCTGTGAAATTTTATATTAAATGCGAAAAAAATAAAAATAATATGTAAATTTAATTTATATTAAATTATAATTCAATTTATAAAGCAACTCGCTCACGCGAGTCGCTATTATTATTATAAACAAACTTAAACCTAACCTAAGAATGCAGAAAAGAAGAGCTGGGACTAGACGCTACTTGAAAAACCTATCAAGTCGACAATCATAACATAGTAAACCGATTGGTGTCTGTGCCACCATCCTTGTTCCATTTCCCAGGAAATCACGCAATTATTGCTCCTCATGACTGAAAACACTGGTTAGTTGGAAGATATTGTCATTTGGCAATAGATTCGCCACTAGCACAATGTGTAAAGAAGTTTTTCTATTATTTATTTTTAATCGTTGAAGTGTTTCTATTATTTATTTTTAATCATAAAATGTAAATTTTAATCGTAAATGGTACCTACCTACATTATTCAAATAGTACCTACTAATATTTTGTAGGCACACTGGAGGGTTGTTGGGTAAAAAATGTTACCTCAATTTGAGATCAAATTTCTCAAATATGTTCATCAACCATAAATTATTGAAAATATTCTTTTTAACTCTATTTTTTTAAATAACTCCATAAGTATGGGTAAGTCGTAAAGAAATAAATCTTTTATTTTCTTATAGAGAGCATAAAATCAAAGTGAATTATCGTGATAGTTTAATTATCATTTTAAGTCAGGTTTGTTCTTAAAATGCAAAAAATCGATAAATTTTGGGTTTTCGATAATTTAATCATGTAAAAATCATTTTTCAAGAGTGCGATAGTTCATAATGTAATTAGGTGGTTTTAATATATATAATCATGTTTTCAGTTACTAGATTTAGCGTTATATGCCCTCTTGACTGCCTTTTTTATTTTAAATTAAATAGAATCAATAAAAATCAAAATACACAACATAACACTGTTCCTATCAGATGTGTTTTAAAGTTGTGCAAATATAATTCGCTAAACACTTTGAAACATGTTAAAGAAAAATGTCCGGTGATGCATCATGGCATAGATAATATTGACTATTAAATGCTAATATGTCTGACAAACATGATTAATATCGTCTATTGACAATACTAGCAGCCATTTCCCGACCACAAATTTACACTTGGTAGCGGACAATTTATTTATTTTGCGAAAACCACATTGAAGATCATGAATACTTCCTTCGTTTGCTTGTCATAACATTAATTTGATTTGCGTTTTTAATACTAATATTTTTTACTACATAAACAAAAAAATTGTTATAACAAATTATATAAAAGACCTTTAAAGTAGAATGGCATACATTATTTTAGCTGTGACTAAAAAAAAAATAAAACTGTTAATACTATTTTGTATTTTTTTTTAATTACATATGTAAGAATATTTTTACACGATGTAATTTGAAAATAAAACTTCTTCTTCTTCTTCAGCCCCTTTCACTCCACTGCTGGATAAAGGCCTCTTCCTGAGTTTTCCACTTCTCTCTATCCTGGGCGCTCTGTTTCCACCCATGTCCCACCAGTTCGACAATATCGTCAGTCCATCTCCTCTGTGGTCTCCCTACACCTCTTCTATTATGGTATGGTCTCCAATTCAAAATTTTGGGGAATTTTGAAAATAAAACGATGCTAAATATTCGACAAATTTCAAATGTTTATATAAAAAAACAACGGTACAATTTTTTTTTTTGAAAATTGGATAGGTACTCAACATTATTCAAGTTTATTTTTTATTTCTTCTGGGGGGGCAAGTCTGGTCCAACCGGCGAAATCAAAACCCTCACGATTACCCATATCATGGATATAATTATTATATGGAATTTTATAATATCTTTAGATGTCATAGAACTCCATATGATAATTATATCACGAGGGTTTTGATTTCGCCGGTTGGATAAGATTTGCCACCCCTGTTTTATTTTTATTGATTTTTTTATTTATTTTTTTTTTTATTTCTTCTGCTTTATTTTCTAGTTTTGATATTTATTTATTTAATTGTTTACGGTTACATACAGTCACAATTACAAAATAAATTAAATAAGACAAATTACCCACATAAAGACCAGAAAACGCACGCACGCACGATTAAATATGGAGTAAACTCTTATGATAAACATTTTTTTTGTTATTTTATTACGTAATGCCGGAATACTGAAGAGATCATTATTCAAGTGAAAGATTCAGATATTGTTATTTTGTTATTTTATTACGTAATGCCGGAATACTGAAGAGATCATTATTCAACTGAAAGATGTTGTTATTTTATTACGTAATGCCGGAATACTGAAGAGATCATTATTCAAGTGAAAGATTCATATATTGTTATTTTATTACGTAATGCCGGAATACTGAAGAGATCATTATTCAACTGAAAGATATTGTTATTTTATTACGTAATGCCGGAATACTTAAGAGATCATTATTCAAGTGAAAAATTCAGATATTGTTATTTTGTTATTTTATTACGTAATGCCGGAATACTGAAGAGATCATTATTCAAGTGAAAGATATTGTTATTTTGTTATTTTATTACGTAATGCCGGAATACTGAAGAGATCATTATTCAAGTGAAAGATTCAGATATTGTTATTTTGATTTAGTAAAATATTTGTCATCGGTTCGTACAATTAATATTATTTATTGTAATTTTTATTATTCGTCTTATTTTATAATAAATTGTTTGTTAACTTTCAAACTTTTTGATCATATTCCGGCACGTGATATTATTATTCACAACGATTCCATGACTTATCAACATAATTTACATACACGAGGGACAAAGTTATATAGAAAGATGTTAGAAAAAATAATATTATTAATTTTGGTTGAACAAAAATTGCTATACATGTGTACATAATAGATATGTACATTATATAACTTACCTCATACTATACTCATTCTTATCCTAATCCCCATACTTGACCTGCAATGGAGGTCATATATGTACATCGCCATAACATTTTAGTTAGTAGGAAATTCCGCAATGGCAATAATTTCGCCAGTACTTAGTATATTTATATTATTAATTACTATATACAGAAGGATAGAAAAAAACGAATAGAGATCGAACTGTTGATGGTAATAGTATGTATAGTTGAAGAATAGGTACATACCAAACTATAAACCCGTTAATACAAATTATTGGATATTTTAAGATATTTTCAATATATAACAAGAATGTCTAGATAGGATAGTGTAAAGGTCACTCATTTTTTCCTACCCCGAATATGTAAACAGCTTGATGGAATATATGTATGTTTGGAGATTAAGTATCAAACTATTGAATGTCCCCGTAGATATTGTGTAGTGTGTACAACAATTCAGATTTAAAAAGTTTTATAAACCCTATAACTGTCTGTATTTTCTGAAAATTTGAGCTCTGTGCATTAATCTGATCAACACGGACACACACATTCTTGGTTCATCCATATACAATATAACACAATGTATGTTGCGAAGCCTCTAAGTTGGTGTTTTTTTTACTTCAAGATATACATAGACCTGGCCATACAAACCTCGCGGATCTTGGCTTGATGTTACGAGTATATCGTAATATCAAGCCAAGATCCTGTTATGTTAAAAGAGAAATAAAATCTCTTGAACAAATCGACAGTTATATCCCGCACCCCCCATCACTTAATCGCTTATTTTACTGCTTAAAATAAATTATTTGTTGCCAGGGGTTGGAAAACTTTTATGGAACATTGTGAAAACTTATAGGAAAGGTTATTTCCTAATAAAAAAAATAATAAAATCTTGCAATAAGAAATTTTCAGTTTTCATCTGATTTTTTCTATAAATTAAATAAAAAAACAGTTTTCTTTTGTTTGTTTCAATAAACATATCAAAATCTGTGCAGCCAGAAAATGTCAGTACTATTTTATTTATTTCGATAAATCTAATGAAAAAAATCCACGCAGCGAGAAATTATCAGTTTTTTTTCGATTAAATAAAGGCTGCGCCGCGATAAAATGACAGTTTTCTTGTGTTTATTTCGTTAAATCAAAGCAAACAAAGACCGCGCAGTCTTCTTTTCGATTGCAATGCGTGCGAAAGAAATGGACAAGTTTTTGTTTTTTTATTTTTAGAAAAAAATATGTAAGTATAATGTTTGGTAGATACACTATACATTTTTTTTTATCCAGCTCGTAATATAGAAATTTAATTTTATATATTTATATTATAATACAGAACTTTATTTTTATATTCTATAAGGCTGTGTTTCTCGAACAAAGATTGAATCTCGATTACGTCGGGGTCACCACTGTATATATATGCGACGGGTACCTATAGTGGGATGTTATGAAAACTGCTGGTGTTCAGTTACATGATGTTTATTAATGCGACTGGTCTGAGAGAACGTTAAATGAGAACTGAATCAGGTTGTGACTGGTGGGGGTATATTATATAGGCTATCTCGTATACCCCTACAAAGTAAAAAAGTACCTATAGTTTAAATACTTTGATTTCATCCCCCCCCCCCTTAGTGCTGTTAGTTACATATGTTTATGTTTTCTCCTAAACACATCACTAGAAGTAGATATATTCTTTTTCGAAATACCTAAGTCCATAATCTAAAATTAGCATTGTGCGTAATTTATTTCCTTCATCAGCTGTGAGGCACTGGTTTAGAATAGTGCTTCCACTCTTTTCTATTATTGTTTTCGAGTGTCCCGTAAGAGCCGGGTAATCGAAAATACATCAGGCAACAATAACATCTTACATAGTTCAGCAATGAGGTTCACCACCCATTCTGAATATAGTGCCTTTTTAGGTGAGACGAGACTGGTGTGTGGGTGTACACAGATATGTTGTGCTCCCTTTTATAAGGCAATGCACACCCGCATACCTTACGCTGGTTACCCCACATTGTGGGATATGCCGTGATGGTAGGAACATTCTACATTTGTCCAATACATTTTACATTGATACGAGTATGAAGATATCTTAACGGCTAACATAATACATACTATCACGCCATATCCCTTACGGGGTAAGCAGAGAGAACCGAGCGCCATACTCCTCTATTTTTGCATACATTCCTAGCTTCCTTTACATCCATGCATCGTCTCATACATGCTCGTCGATTATTCAAGCTTCTTATATTTCCTTCTTTCAAAATATCATTCACATGGTCATGGCTAACATAATCGTTTACAAAATGATAAATTTAACAATTGACGTGCAAAAATGGATGAAAACATGTGAAAAAATAATTACTCTTATATTTTTAATTGCGATAAAAAAATGTTAAGTCAATAGAAATTTAATCTTTAGTTATTCTAAGATTAAAACTCGCAAGCCACACTTGATGACGTTAAGTTGTCCTCAAATAAATTGACTGGTGTTGTCAATCTTTCCCACAAGCCGACCCGCGCCGTGACCGCGTGGCCACAGTTGGTTAGCCGTTTGGTTTCTGTGAGGGCGTCCTGGGTTCGATCCCAGACAGAAACGAAATTTATTTAAATTTATTTCTCGTGCATATATTGTCTGGGCTGGAAACACTGGTTAGCTGGAAGAAATTGCAATACGGCAATAAACTTGCCACTTGCGCAGGGTGCAAGGAAGTGGTTATTATTTAGGTATTTATTATAGCTCCCAAAAAGTTGCGGTCACATGATGAAACCAGCGACGATGACAGAGTCGTTAGCGGCAAAAAGTGAAATTTTACAGGAGAGCTATTTAGATTTTAAAAACAATAACTTTTTGGTTTTAAAATAAATATAAGTACTTTATTTATTTTAAATTTTATTTATTTATTATAACAATTTGTTTAGGTAGGTAACTAAAAAGATTCCTTATTTTTTGAAATTGGTGCAAACGTTACCTACCTAAATAGATTGGTTTCTCAGATACGTGACGATTTTTTGAGCCCCATATATACCTACCTAATGATGTGTTTAGACTAAAAAATCTGAAAACGAAAACTATGCACCTATAGTTATCGGCAAATATCTTGACAATTTTTGGTGAAGTAGGGGCCGATTTACCAACCAAACAAAAAACGAATTTTCGTTCTGCGCAGCCCCCGTGATCTTATAAATTGTACGCAATATCGACTAGTAATTCGATTTAGTCAAATAATCCTTTGACGATCGATATTCGTTATACCTACATATTTATTTATTTTTAGATTAGAATGAAGAAATTGTTTGGTTAACTTCAAATATATAGATAATTCTATTATAATTTCACATCGTTTGCACTGTTAATTCAATCAAAATGAGTGAAGTCAATGTGACATATTATTTCAGCAAGATGGCACTTAGGCCATTGGTCCCACAAATGGCATTCATTTCTCAAACTGGCTAATTACATAAGTATTAAAATATTCTAATGGAATTATAATAGTGTTATTGTAAACACGAATCACATGTTATTTCCACACATATTATTATATCTTACAAAATATTCGTTATTTAAATACCTATACTAGAGCAAAACAGATGGTCGTAATTATTTTTGCCAATCACAAATCAATAATCTATAGACACGACATAAGCAAAATTTCTTCATTTGGTCGCAATCAATATAACGTAAGTATGTACCTATTTTCGGAATGAAAATTGAAACAGAACCTATCTACTCAACATCAAAAAGTACAAAGGGATTTAAATTTCGAAAAACAACTACTATTACCTACTGCTATACAAATGTGTCATTAATATCCGATTTAAATTCAAACATTGACAGTGTTATTTTATAAACGTGATTCAAATATTGAATAACGGTTGAACCAAAATTTGATCATCTTATTTTGTTGTTTTCTTTTGTATTTTATCTTTTGTAGGTACTGTTGGTTTTTCAATGCAATAAAATAAATTAATAAAATAAACATGGATCAAGAGTTGAACCGTGATCAACTCTTGATCCAAAACCGTGAACTCAAATATCAAATTGCAGAACCGGCGCGACGGGGGTAGTTTAACACTCAGGGCCGGATAAATCATAGAACAATCAGGAACAAGAAGTCAGGGCGATAGTCTTAAAAAGGGCGCTTAAAATTCTAAAATGTTATATAAATCAAAAATCCACAGGTATGGCGCTCGGTTCTCTATGCGTACCCGGATAGAGGCTCGGCAAGATGGTGTAAATATGTAATATTATTATGAATCTCCAATTGTTGTGGCTATTTTTTATAAACAACTATATAGGTAGGTTTAGGTAATATTAACAAACTAATTTCTCATTTTAGACCTGATGTAATTTTACATAATTTTAAATTGTTCTACATTTAAAATTCCAAAAAAATGGGGGGGCGGATTCAAATATATTGCTACGGGCGCAAACACACGTTTATCCGGCCCTGTTAACACTAGTTCAACAGTTCAACTTGCCATTTCACAATTTTGTAGTACCTCTGACCATATATATGAAAAAAAATATGAATATCGATTCAATCCATTAGAATTTTTGATTGACGTTGAACTCAAACCAAAATATTGATTGTCAAAAAGTGTAATACTTAGCTAGAGTTTAACAGAACAACTACGTGGCGCGCATACTATTATGGTCATGTCAACCAACTTATTAAAACTAAATTCGGTGCTGTTGTATGAAAAAGACCTAAAATCGAGATCAACTGAATTAGGGTTCGAGTATTTTTATAAATAAGGTTTCAGTTGAACGTGGAAAAAGACTTTGTTCCGGGTTCAATTGAACCGTGATTCACCCATGATCCATGAATTTTTATTCATGGATCATGGATCATCATTAGATAAGTAAGTACCCCCATTTCACTTAACTTTGTTTAGGCACCAATCCCCTGGCCTAAAGGCTTAGCTTATGTCAGTTCTGTATATTCCTTACTCTGTGTTGTCAATATTTTTGAGAAAGCAAATAATATCTAATACAAATATGAGTTATCGACAAACAAATTGATTAAACGTGGACTGCACACCAAAAATGATTCTTTTTCTATTTTAATATACTATATTTAAATATATGATGTTAATAATATTAATAACAAGATGGTACAATACTTTTATTTACACAATTTTATTTTATTTTAAAAGAGATACGAACAGAGAATCAACTATACATTATTAACAAAATACATTTATAAAAACAATTAGATCTTAAGGGCAGGGTAAGGCAATGTAGGCAGGTCAAATGCAAACTTTGTTAACTATTGTACATATGAGAATGAACGTCCTTAAAGATTACAATCGTGTGCGCCCAAGTAAGTGTATTTGAATCGAGCGTTACGTTAAATACTATGGTTTATTTGATTTTACAAAAAGTGAAAACATTTTGTGAAAACGTATCGAGCCAATGTTTAGATATATAAAATACCTATCATTTAAAATAAAACATTAATATATCTAAGCCTTATAAGTTTTGAGTTATGGATAAAAAATCTGAGAAAATAGGTATTATTAAAAAAAATATACGAGAAAAGTACACAAGATGAAAGAAAGTGTATCTGGCCAATGTATAGACAAATAATGAGAGAATAATATATATTTTTTTTGAAGACGCAACTTTTAAGAGTACGGCGTAATGAGCATCCAAAAAGTGCCTTGGAGCATATCTCGTCACCTTAAGCGAGTCCACAGCGATGTTTTATGACGCTAGTAGGTATACATACTTAATTACCACACTCACATACTAACCTGGGGGCAAGTACGGTCGAACGGTGGAGTCAAAACCCTCATGATAACCCCTTATCATGTAAATAATTATCCTCTGGAGTTCTATAATATCTTAGATACCAGACTTGCGCCCTGAACGTAAAAAAATAAAGATAAAACATTGAGACTATTAAGTAATGTAGTAAATAGATCATTGTTACACGGATTAAAATACTATGGTAGAATTTGATGTTTAATGTCTAATCCAGCGGTCGGGGAACTTTTTTAACCATTATCCCAAAAGATTTTTGCGTAAGTCGATATCACCCCTTCCCCCCATTTTGAAAAGAAGACAATCAATTTATATTTAAATAAACATTTATTGAATTAATTTACAAACCCGGAGGTTCTCGTGGTACGTTTATGAAATAGCAAACTAGCACATTATTAACCAAAAAAACACATTATTACCCCATTTGGGGTAATTTACCCCGATTCCCCGACCGCTGGTCTAATCCCTTAAGTAATGCACAAAATTCTTAAAGCCGCACAGGCTCTTAAATATCAGTAGTTTCATTGGCCTTTCCTCATTTAACCAATATTGACATTATCGTTCTGAAACTAAAGACAGGGATACATTATAGTAAAATCTAAATCTTGACTAAAAACTATTCCATAATCATAATAAGTACTTGAAAATTCTCTTGATAAAAAATAATTCCGAAAGTGACTCTGAGATTCGCGAGATTCCCTCGTTAATCTGTTTAATTTGTTAGATGTAAAACTCAATTTATCAAAATATTGTTAAATATATAAATATATATGTCTTATAAGTTTTATGGTTTAACACGCAGCCAACTGCGTTACTGCGTAGGATATGCTTCAAAATTTCTGAAAAATTTACTTTATTTTTGTTGATTATGATGTTTTGTTGATTACTTTATTTGTGTGACTCGTTTTAGTTTCTACTGTGTTACCAAAGTAGGCTTAAATTGGTTTAGTATTATGTGATGGCTCTCATTACACATATAATAGTTTTTTGGCTCCCATTACCCGATGTGTTGGGTAATGGGAGCGAAGGTAACCTTTTGGTAAAATATACATACATACATACATACCATCACGCCGTTTCCCTATTTGGGGTAGGCAGAGTGAACCGAACGCCAGACTCTTCTATCTTGACATACCTGTTTTGCCTCATTTACATTCATACATCGCGTCATACATGCTCTCCTATTGTTCTGACTTCGTATGTTACCCTCTGTCAAAATCTCATTTATATGATCATGCCAGCTCTTTCTCGGTCGACCCTTACATCTCATTCCACTCTTTTCAGCCTTGTATACTTTCTTTGTCAGTCGTTCATTCTCTCTACATGTCCGAACCATCGCAAAGCATTTATCTTCATTCTACTCAAAATATCCCTTTCAATCTTATATTCTCTTCTGATATCTTGATTCCTTATCCTATCATAAATTGTTTTACCACACATTCGTCTTAGGGACCTCATTTCCACAGCGTTAATTTTACTTTCATGCGTCTTCTGCCATGCCCATGTCTCACTTGCATACATTATGGTTGGAACGACAATAATAAAATATGATTTTCTTTAACTAAGAGTTGGTCTTTAAATATTTTGTTAGTATTTTTTGAAAGACAAATAACCAATAGACTGATTAGTGTAAAAAAAATGATTACCACATAAACTCGTATTTTTTTTAACTTTCCCTCATGGCTCCAATTCCATCCTCCCCTACCCATCGCTCAGCTCGTTCAAAATTAAATACATTGAAGTAGGTAGGTACCGATCGCTTAGCTCGTTCAAAATGAAATAGGTACATTGAAGTAGGTAGGTACCGATCGCTCAGCTCGTTCTAAAAAACATATTTTAACTAAACGAATAATATATTAAAACGAATTTTAAAAATTTGGTGAACAAAATTAATATACATACATATAAAAAGAAGAAAAATAATATTATCATCCATAAAAATCTTTCTCCGTAATTAAAGATACATACAAGAAACCACACTTTGGAATCACATTTCATCACAACTTCAAGTTTCAACACTTTCCACTTTCAAAAGAAATCTGAAGAATCATTTCCTTACACATTTTTTTAAAATTTAGTTATTCAATTAAAGAATATAATATATAACAATTATTTGAATTTGTACACTGTCTTATTTTTCTCTTTCCCAAAAAGCATAAAATGCTGAGAAAGTGAGTACATTTAGAACGATTCAATTACATAAAGACATACAAAATATATAAATTCAACAATATTATAACGATAGGTACATAAAAATAAAACATCAATAAATAACACTTAAGTAAATTTGTCTCCTTATCATAACCCTGTACCCTCCATTTTTTATTGTTTTTGTTTTATATGTTTCATTATATATTTTATTCACATAAATTGGTGTCATAAAAATATATTGCTTCACCAAATGAATATGGTTGGTTGGAAGATATTACCATTTGGCAATAAGCCCGTCATTGTGCACACAATGTTTTAAATAAATAAACAAATAAAAATCTAGTGTTATTCAAGAATGTTGTATAATTTATTTTATGTACATATTATGTATACATAATTTATCAACTATTTGTTGTTTTATAATATTATACATTTCCAGATTTGTGATGATGTTTCTGTATTAATTATCTGTTGTTTTCTTGAATCTTGATTTTATTGTTAAAAATTTATGTCGTAAATAAATAGGTTATATAATAATAATGAACACTTCCTTGCACCCTGCGCAAGTGGCGAGTTTATTGCCGTATGGCAATTTCTACCAACTAACCAAAGTGTTTCCAGCCCAGAGAAGCAATATTTGCGTGAGAAATGAATTTAAATAAATTTCTCCTCTGCTGGGAATCGAACCCAGGAAGCCCGCACAGAAACCGAACGGCTTAGTTACAAATTCAAAAAATATTATATTAATTGTTTTATTTTCTTATTATTCTATATCCTTGTCTTATTTTGAAATAGTTTTTTTTCCACAGAAATTTATTTCTCTGTAAAAATGTTGTGGTTTCAAAAAAAACAAAATACAAAATACAATGAGAGATGGTTGAGAAAAGGTAGGTAATAGGTAGATTCTATAAATCTGAAAATGGAACACAGTTAACACCATGATATATGTAGTTAGTTGTGATTGGGTAAGTATACATAGTTGGAAATGTAAACATTGTATAAATTTATAAATGGATCACAATTCAAGTTGGTTGAGATTGCGTATAATTACCTAAGTAGGTACACGATATAATTTTTTAATTGTAACATTAAAAATTAATGTAAGGTACCTACATAAATTTGAAAATAGAACACGGTTACGAACAACTGAGTTTGCACTGCTTAAAAAATAATCAAATAGGTATTTGTTTGCTTTTCTAAAAAGTTTTGATTCTAAAATAAAATAAGAAAAATATCGTAAACAGCCTATATAGATAATTATATTGATAAGGACAACTAACAAACTTGTTTTCAATGTAATAGAATCATCGTCAGCATCAAATTGGTCCAAAATCATCACACGTCGACCATACTGAATGTCATTCTTGAATTCAAGGAATATATTGAAAAAAAATCACAATACACAAATAAATAACTTTTGCAATCTTTTTAATGAGTGAAACGTATAATGAAATTTCTTGCTCGCTTCAGCAACCTGTTCCTGCCAATATAGGTTTTGGTCTTACTTTCTTACAAAAAGGTATAATGGTATAAAAGGTTAATAGATAAAGGCACTAAGGATTGCCAATCAATTTTTGGCTTGTCGAGACAGCGCTTCTATGGAAGGACAGCGCTTCCGAAACATGTCGTGAAGTGACTCATAAAACTAGTGGATTATAGCTAGTTATATAATTCAAATATGGTTAATATTAACTACCACAAAATATCCGCCGAATCATTAAAGTGATAAGAGCAATTTAGAATATTAGGTATGGAGTTTATAAAAATTAAAGAATAACAGTGGTGATAGAACACTACCCTGAGGAACACCGGCAGGCAAATTTACTAAATCTGACAAGTGGACCTTGTTGAATCCAGAAGTCTTCCGCATTCTTGCCTTTATTTTCCAATTACTGATATGCAAAATGGATATATCAGCGCTGACTGAGTCCATCCATAGCAGTCTGGTCTTAATTGTTCTTCTGGGATCCACTATAATGGTTACACCTTTTATGCATATAATTTAACTGCATGAAGGTATGATATTGATTATATTTCAATTTGAAAGTGTTCCGGATAGATCTAGAGTGTTATATTAAAACATCAAATTATCTCGTGATTGCCGAGTCGTGCTTTTCAGTGAACAGGAAAAACAACCGTATACAAAAAGACGCAACGGTCGAGTATTGCATGAGATATTGTCATTGATCTTGAGCAGCAAATAGACCGTTATTTGTTGAGTGGTTTGTGGTACGGATTTGTTTACATGTTCTTCTTTCATTTCACAATATACTTATGTACCTTAATATATTTAATCTTACGACAAACAGTTTCAAATCAATTTCAAGTTGTTAGGTTCCTATGTATGTATATTGACACACAATAATGCAATTGGGTGCATTACGTCACTTTCTATAAAATTATATTCCAACTGTCGATTCGTTCAAGAGAATGAAATTCTATTGAAGGAAGAGCAGGGCCGGATAAACATGTTTTTGCGCCCAGAGCAATATATTTCAAACCGCCCCCCCCCCTTCCTTCTCAAATGTTTGGAATTTCAATATTATATTATGCAGTATATTATGCAATATTATACAGTAAAAATCAATATATCAATATAAACCAAAGAACAAAAATAAATTATAATTCTTCCTATTCATGTATGTAACGTATCCTGAGAAGTAGGCATTTTAAACTAAAACCTTAGGTCTTACAATTTTTAAAATATTGGATCATCACATAAACCGTTTAAAGTTAAATATAATTTAAAAGTCCTTTTAACTATCTCAAGTATTATGTAAATAAACTAAACTTAATAACTAATGTTAACACTAAAAATATCATAAAAACTATTTTTAATTAAAAAAAACTCAATATAATTATCAAATTCCAGTAAAAATTTAAAATCACACCAAACTTAAAATAAAAAAAACAAATCGCGATTCTAATTAACACAAAACACTAAATAAGTTCTTGGTATAATAAATACCTACATAAATTAATATTAATAAAACGAGGTATGCCAATGAATTTTACACAAAACAGCACACGAAAACTCCCATTGATTTCGATACACTTTGCCGACTAGTATTCCATCTAGTTATAGGTATATATAAAATCTATGGTCTATACTAGACTCGTAAAAAATATGGACACGTGTTAACATTTGACATCAGACAGAAGAGAGAGATAGAAACAATAATATATGAATAATTGAAAGAGTCAGGTGACGAGTCGGCGACCGAGATCGAGAAAATAAGTAAGTATGTCGCTAAAGTCGAAAGGGAAAACTTCACTGAAATTATCATAACATTTCTAAAGAACTTCGTTTCCCTTTTTTAGAAAACCTTGCTATTAGTTGCTGACAGGTTCCGCTTATTGAAACGGCTTATGTAGTTTCATTAACAAGCAATAAGAGTTCTTAGTATAATGTATAATTAAAGCTACTGTGGCGTGTAGCATCTGGAATGTTTTCAAACACGCCGCTATCATCTCATATGAAATTCATTATCAAGCGCCCGGGCGATTTCAGATAGGGGGGCGCTGGCTTCATTATGTAGATAATTTAACACTTTAGCAAGTAAATTATTAGAATGATTATTTTGTGTGTGTGTGTGTGTGTGTGTGTGTGAATCGACTATATATGTTTACGAATAACACGGTAATAGACGGACAAGATATTAACACCGCAGAATTTTATCATACACACCATCACGCCGTGTCCCTTTCGGGGAAGGCAGAGAGAACCGAGTGCCATACCTGGGGAATTTTTGATTTATATAATTAACATTTTAGGATTTTAAGCGCCCTTTTTAGACAAGCGCCCTGATTTCTTGTTCCGGGTTGTTCTATGATTTATCCGGCCCTGAGGAAGAGGCAGTTAAAATCCAAGATGCGTGTACGAAGGAACATTTTGTATGGCGTAGTGGACTTTTTGCATGCTAATAACACCAACTAGAGGCCTCGCAGCATATATGTTCCCATACATGGATTTACTCAGAATTTGGAGTAGAACATTTTATGTAAGTTTTTTGTGTCTGTGTGTCTCCCCCCCCCCCCCCATATAACTTTTGATTCGCTCAATTCACAGAACCCAAAATTTCAGAATATATAAACAGTTATAGGCCTACAAAACTTTTATACTCAGAATTTTAAATTTTTGTTTCAGTCAGGGGTTATCAAATTTTGAAAATTGGTTTATTTTTCCATATATCTCAGAAACCGTAAAAGCTAGAACGCTGAAAATTGGTAAAAACATAGACAAATACAAAATCTCAAATTTGTTTTATCAAAAAAATTCCAGGGTTTCTCAAACATTTTTTATTAAGAAAAATATTTTTTTTTATGATAAATTTATGAGTTTAACTGCCTATATTTCCATTTTTTTCAAAATATCGAAAAAAGCCGAAACACCCCAACTAGATAATTTAATTTTCTATAAAAAACATTAGCATTGTATTAGCACATCCCAAATCTTTTTTAACAATTTTTATAAAAATTGAATTTAGTGACGACATTGCTTCATACAATTTGTATGGCAGTCGCCTATACACAATATGTAAGAAGACTTAATAGTTTGATAGGTACTTAATCTCCAAACATACATACAGAACCATCATGCTGTTTTCATATTCCGGGTAGGAAAACAGGACTGACCTCCATACTGTCCTATCTTGACATACATACCAACATGTGTTAAAATTTTCAATAATTTGGATTTATGGGTTTATAGTTTGATTCTTATTCTTCAACTATACATACTATCGCTATCGACAGTTGGATCTCATGTGTTACATGCAAGTAGTTTACTTAAAAAATAGGTAGAAGTTGAGTTCAACCGGGGTTGGCCGCGAAGCGGCCAGGGGCGGAGCCCCTAGTTAAAGATAATTACCGTTCCGGACAGTGAACATTTTCTATGGTGTGATCTGTCGACATGTACGGCTAGACCACTTATACCAAAAATATTGAAAGGAAAAGAGAAATGCATTAGTTTAGACAGAGTTAAACCCGCATTTCCAGAATATATTAGGTATTGAAGAAGAGGAGGAGTAAAACAATAAAGAAGTTAAAAAGAGTGAAGAGAGAGAGATTAACAACGCGTTCAGGAAGGCGAGCAAATATTTTTAGACAGACTTATTTACCATTAAAAATACACCAAATCAAAAGATGACCAGGCAACCACTTCCAACCTTGACGACTCAGAGGGAGGGATCTCTCTGGGGGTGGAGGTAATGTGGCGAAATATTTATAATTTGAAACATGGAACGATTACTAAGAAAACAAAATGTTCTACCAAACGAGAGTCTATAAATACTGGAAAACCAACGAAAACGGGCAGTGCCAATTTAGAACTCTCACGCATCAGTTGTATCAATCTCGTGTAAATTTGTATATATTATATATTGTAAATAAAAGCTGTAAATAATTGATATTGATTTTCACTATTCGATCTACATTATGCACATTTTTTTATGAGAGAAACAACCTGTTTTGTATATTTGCGATTGTTAAATGTTTGTTTTTTTTTGCATATCTGTTTTGTTTATTTATAATTTATTGTATGACACTGATATTTTTTTTCTATTAATAATACTTTTTTATTTAATGTTTTGGTTGATTTTGAGTCCATATGTACATCGTTTTTTATGTTTGCATACGTCTATTGATTTTTTGATTTTTGAATTTAATGTTTTTTATTTTTGAATTTACTGATTTGTTTTTTTTTGGATCCTTATGTACTTATATCTTTTTTTATGTTTGCTTACATGTATTTTTTTATTTTTGTCTTACTGTTAAGGTTTAAGTTTTTTTTTTGCCAAGTGTATACCTAATTGCTTTTTTATTTTATCTATTATTATCATCAATATGTGTTTTTATCTATGTATGTAAAAGGCATTTTATGCCGTTTATAAACAAATAAATAAATTAAAACCTGGTATTATATATAAGTATATAGAATATTTCGCCACAATCTCCAGGCCTACCTCCAAGGAAACATTATGGAGTTCTTTTATCATGCCTTTCATTTCTTCTAGGTCGTCGGTGATAAGCACAGTCGGCCATTACAGGTCTTAATGCACCATTCACTCTAATACCTGCCGTTACTCTCTTTTCAATATCTTTTCCAATTTTCCATCACGCTGAAACTTGCTTCCCAAGTATAAATTTTCATTCACTTGAACTCTTCTTAAATGCTATCACTTTAGATTTAGTTGCAATCATTCTCAGTCCATTTTCCATGCATCGATCGAATAGGTATCGTAAACTGGGAAGCCATTGGCAGATTTTGTTTTTTTTTTCAGAGAACTACTTAAAAAATAATCCTTTTTTGGTGTTGATATGATACTTGGAATTCCCTTTATATACTTAGTTTATAAAAAGTTTGGGGTGGGGTGACATTGGCAGGTGAACCCATGTGTACATGTATGATTTTATTATGACTAAGTTACTTAAACTACAGGACTGTAAAAGCAAAGAATCTTTAGGAATAAACAGATCTTTATTATTTTCTGTGTAATAACAGAGTTAGTGAAAATATATAGATAACAAAACAATTATTTATCGTCGCCTTTACAAAATGCATACATAAAATATGGGTCCTTGCCTGCGTCATGACAAATAACTTACACCTATCTGCGACAAGTGAAGCACTGCAACCAGTCTGTCCCCGTGTAGATGCTCCATTTTGTTTTACATATAGAGAATAAATTGTCGTCTTTATCTTTGCTGTTCTTCTTTTTTGATTTGAAATGAGATTCACCTACCTGCAACGGTTCTTCGTCGGACAATTGCTTTACTTGACCTGGCCTAATATTCTTACCACGCTCCAACTCTCACCACAATCAACCCTCGATTTTCTTGTAAGAGGTCAATGAGAGATGAATCCAAAGCACTTGCGTAAGTCGAAGAGGTGCTTGGAATATCAGTTGGCACATTTTCTTCAACAACATCACAAGGATCGGGAAGTTTTTTAGAAATTGTTTTCTAGGCCAGACCATAAACGATCATGTATATTCTTAAACTCGTTCAACCCTCTTAGTGCTCCATGGAATCAAGACTATTCTGCTCCCAAGGTCATCAGTTATGTTAGTCTCGTCTTAATTATACACAGAAGAGCTTTCGGCATTTAAGAGGTGACGGCCAACAGAAGCTCTCGTTCTTTTGATGTTGGACGCTGTTCTGATGCTGAGGTTATTGCGACACATGAAATTTACAATGATATCTGGTCCAGGTAAATTGTTCTTGAATTTTTTAATACTTCTACCTTGTTTTTCAAGATATTTTTTTATGATGATGCCCAAGTCTCGAGGTTCCATAGGGTACCCCATACTTGACGGAAAGTGTCCGCAATCAAAGTCTCTTTCTCGTGATTCAATGTAAGAGGACCGCCAACTTTTTTATTGCGTGTGCCATTTGATCTATTTTGAATAGTGCCACGGGGTATTTTCCATTTTTTACGTGCTTTGGCTTGAGACATGCCCTTTTTAATATCTTCTAGTGCTTTATTTTTTTTTTTTTGTAAAGGTGAGTATTAACGTCGTCTTCATTATAATTGCGATAACTACGCATGCCTAATGTATTTACGTCTTCCACGACTTCTGCCATTAATACTTTGTCATCTGCATATATTAGATCGCATACAGTCACACCTTCCAGTTTCGACCAATGTTCGCATTCTTAAGTGCTCTCTCACAGTAGTCAATGTACAAATTAAAGAGCCTCGGTGATAATACGCAACCTTGTTCACTCCCTTATTAATGTTGAACCATCTAAAACGAGAGTTTTCAATTATAACAGAGGCTTGGTTTCCTCATACAGAGACAATATTGCACCTATCTTACATTAATATCAAAATGTTCATTTAACACGCGTGTGATAACAAGTTGCTACATTTTGGACAGTAATATGACAATAGTTTGAACCACAAATCCCAATTTAAAATAGTGTCTTCTCACCGAGAATCGAACACCGAATTTATGGCTCTCTCTACTGACCACGAAAGAAAGTTTATTGTAAACTTCAAGTAAAACTCCTGCCATGCAATATGTATAATTCAACTGTATCTAATATTGCATCATCAGGAGCAAAATAAATTTATTGTGAGGAACTTCAGTTGGCTGTATGTCAAGGACATATAAATATTATCCTATCCTAATGAAACGACTAATTAAAATGTTGTATTTTTGATAATATTTAAAATCAATTTCTTGTGACAAAAACATAAACATCCTCATACATTCCCTAAATAAATTTAACTCGCAGCGAAAATTTTCGTTTTTCAACTTCTTCCAACTAACAAGTGTTTCTGTCATTCTTGTATATTTGTATACAAAATTTATAAAATTAAATTAATTTGAAAATTTATTATACAATAAAATATATTAAAATATAAAATGTTATAGGCACTATACATTATTTTTTTATTAAAATAAATCTTTGACTATCCACCATGTAAAGTCGATATAAATAGAATTGAATCGTTAGGTTGTATTTTGTAATCTCCTCCTCCGCATAATTCCCAATCTTCTTGATTCACTAATACCAATATTCCAGGTCTCACAGAATCTTGTTGAAGAAACAGTTCGGGCCTTTCACGAAGGAGATTCTTTTCCATCCATTTGAGTAGGTGATTAATAGTCCAAACTTCTGATGTCGGTGCCCCAACCCATGAAGATAATGGAGGCAAAGAAACCTGTAATTCATTTATATATATTATATAAAAAGAAATATGCTAGCGGTTTTATAAAATTAAAATATTATATTCTTTACAAATGAATGAATATATAAATGAATAAATTAAATAGCTAAGAATATGTCTGATAGATATGCGAAGGGTAAAATATGAAACTTTTTTGGAATAGCTTGTAAATTGACAAAACCAGATTTATGCATTGTAGGTTATGTAGTCATAATAATTGAGTATAGAAAATGTATAAACACCAAAATGGTGCAACTCGCTAGTGGCATAATACTAATAAATGATATTTATAAACTCATAGATATTGTCATAATATACTATCACACCATGTCCCTGGGAAGACCTCATTATCTTGATACATCCAACATCTCATCGACATTCATACATTTTCTCATACATGCATAGAATTATAATGTACAGAAGCCGCGTGTAGTACAAATTTCGAATTCAAATGTATGCCAAGGTTTTTTTTACATGTGAGTGTGTGAGGCGGTAAATCGGTTGGTCTACGTATTATGTAGGTGTGGGTATCGGTATGTGTACGTATACGGCCTAGCGAGTGAAATTCGTCTGTTTCAGCGTAGTTTTTGTTGGCATACATTCATTGCGCTGACTAGGTATCTGTATCATATATAATCTAAGCATACATGTTAGTATTTTATTATTTTATTCATACTTCTTGGTCACTCACGGACATAGATGGTTGAGCCATCCCCTAATAATTAAATTATTTTTAATATTATATTCTTTCAATTTCACTATGTAAATACATTTTGAAAGTGTTGCGATCTCCAAATGTATAAGGAACATAATACTTTGTTAATATAAGTACTTAAAACTTTATTTACCTCGCGTTTTTTAATTTTATCAAATAATAATTCTGCTCCTCCCGCAAATTCTAATATGATTGACAGATGATCTTTTGAATCGTTTTCCATGTTGATAATATCTCAAAATATTTCAATCTAACCGACAATGCAGTTACGAATAATCAGAAATAAAAAAAAAACAATCTGAAATTTCTATTCGAATATAGGTTAACACAAAAATGTAAACATTCAGTCACTTTTGACAGACATTATAAATGTTGCCATATTATTCTCCATTTGCTATTTTTATTGCAAACACCATATTTTAAAGAAGGGGTGACTTAAGTAAATGTTTCATGTCATATTTAAAGTTGATGAGACCTCTCGTATACCACGAGGAAACATCAAGCCAAGGTGTGGGGAAGAAAATGAGAGACAAATGATGGCGACACTTAAAAATTGTTTTAGTACGGCGCTTTTTTATTTATAATATTCACAAATGGTCCATGGCAAAAAAATACTTAACTAAAAAACAACAGACAACAAATAAAACAGAAACACTACCGAAACGAACTGTCAAACACACGCGAACACACGAAAAGACGCCGACCAGAATATACCGCCCCAGGGTACAGCGACATCCTTCCTCCAGGCATGTCACAGTCTTCCACGTGGTGACTGTAGTTCGGTGGGGCCCAGCCTCTGCGTCAGGCTAGCAGGTCTTCCTCGTGTCCGGCGTGGTTTCTTCTTCTCCTCCTGATCTCCTCCTCCAGACCGTCACCCATGGCTGGCTCTGTGCCCCACGGCAAGCTATGACGGCGGATCTCGACAGAGGTGGCATACCAGCTGGAGCCTCACCGGAAGCGAACCGACGCCCCAGACGACACGGATTGCCCCTCGTGGTCCAATCTGCGAGCCGCCGCGTTCCCTACGCGGTGGCCCCACACTGCGCTCTGCCTCCAACCTCCTGTCCTGTTGATGCCCTCATCTTGGTTCTGGGGCACCATCAGCGTCCATGCGCGTGACGGGTCCTGTCAAGCAGATCTCCTGCGCCGTCGAAAATATGGCCGCCATCGGGAGCACGTGTCGACCGATGACGGCGTCTGCGGTCGACATTCTATCCAATTATAAATCAGTAAAAAGTATAGAAAAAATGAATGAAAAATAGTGCTCAGAAAATAATGAAAAAAAAACATTATTTTAAGTGCAATATTGGCGCATAATCAATCATTTTATAGGATTGAGGTTCATATCATACTTTCCAAAAAATGATTGCATGTTCCAACTCATGAGGAGTATAACTTTGTGAATACATATATGTATATATATATATATATATTATGCAGTTTCAGCGTAAATATTATCCTTTGATATACCTACTTACATAATACAATACACAGTATTGACATTTTTGTATGTGCTTTATTTTATTACACAGAGCCAACAACGAAGTATGAATGTCCATGGAATGATCATTAGAGGGCACTATGATCTTATCTCAGTAAGGGCAGGTTTAAAAATAATTCAGATACTTCATGACGAAATAATATTTCAACTATTGGGATTATGCTGAAAATCAGCTGCTGGGGACTTGTTCTCCTGCAACATACATAGTTGAACATGGCCCTAGTGGGACGGAAAATTTATTTATTTATTTAATTTAATATTGCTTCTCGGGCAACTAACAGGTACTATGTCAAATATTAATTTAACATGCACCCAATAACAAGTTGCCACATTCTGGAGACTTACGATATTAATCGTCTCACAGATCCAGACTGAAAACACAATTAAAAACTGTGTCTCCACCGGGAATCGAACCCGGGACCTTTGACTCAGCAGTCAGATATCTAACCAACTGAGCCACGAAGGCCGGCAAATTTGTTATATATACTGCCAATGAATTGTTATTTGTAAACTTCTTGTCTCAATAAATGTATTATTATTAAAAATTATTAGAACTATATCAATAAACTAATATAACTACCTGTAAGTATACAAACATATTTAGGGATTGGTCCATGAAGGTATAATTAGTTAGTGTATTCTATGGCTATAATACACGATTGGTCAGTCAATTGTTAAGTTCAACTATAGTCTCCACCCACTACCATTGTTTAATACTCTGCAGATACTGACCAATCAAAAAAAATTGTAAGCTCAACCCTCTACCTATACCCAATAGAAACATCACGCCGTCATAGTCTTGAAGATGCCCTAACAAGGCGAAAAAGCTATCAACCGGTTAAAAAAAAATATACGTAGAATCTAAAACATACTGTTTTAATTTAATTGAATAAAAATATCATCTTACGCTTTTAAAAAATGTAATTGTATGTAAAAACTGTAAGATTATAAAGAATGAGATTTGTATGTCCTCAGATTTTATAATCAGTAATTGATCTTTAATTACTTATTTCACATATTTATAACACAATGACCCATTTCAAGTATTTTTTCATACAGAAACTTTTCTATGTAGTAATTAAAGCTTAGTGGGGTCCAGCCTTTTCAAAATTTTGCAAGTCTTGGATGTATTAGTGTGGTAGCTTGTTATTCAACACGTCCCAGTGCATGTCAGCTACAACCCTAACATGATGTGAAATAGAAAATTTTCTAGAAAACTAGTGGCACTATCTACGGGCTTCCACCCTTCCTTCGTGAGCAGTGTAGCCCTACGCCAGTTGGATTCATAAATTATTATTTGTATTCCTCATACTTAATAATTTTGTGGAAAAAAGAGGTAAATTAATACGCTAATAAATAAATACACATTTGTGATATTTTTAATTTTATATAAAGAAAAGGGGATAATTAAAAATACAATAAAATGTTTTTTTAATTTAATAAAACAAAATCTCCATAAATTCACATTCAAAACAACATCGTCACTAATTGTACATAAGATCTTTAAGAAAATCTATTTGTTAGTAAAAACGAGTATAGAAAAAGTGTTTTCTAAGGTATAAAAATATTGGTAGCACCAACATAATATTAGTTTCATTGCATTAATTCATTATTTGTACTGTGTTTTCAATATTACCAAAGATTAATGTGGTACTGTACTTAGACATAGAGATTTATAATATTATTTTAATATGATTGATGTCATTTATTCATTATTTTAAAAATACTATATGAAAGTTGTAGTATTACATTCATTTGTCAATTCGTTTTTCTATTATAAACACGCATTTATAAACACTTAATAATAGGTACATACCATACAGACTCTATCATTCATGACTTTCATTTTAAACGATACATCTTAAATTTTACAATATTGTACTAAATACTCAACTAAAATAAATTAATTTAGTGATTTCATAGATTTAACAATGAATACATCAACTAAAGCAAATTGAAGACATGCTAAAAGAAACAACAAGTAATATTAAAAATCAGCTACGTGGCTATATAATTAAAAAAAATGAATCATAAAATGAATCATAAAATGAAAACGATAAAAAAACTATAAGGATCATTAAAAAAAACTGAATTAAATGATAATATATGCCATAGCAAAATACTGTAAATTTTATATAGAATATTTGTATTAATATGTATTTTTACACATTTTATTTTGATTAGTAACAAAAAAATCCAGTCCAAAACATTTCAAGGAAAATGTGAAATATTTTTGTTTTAATGAATACTCTCTGAAAACAATCAGGCATATTTCAACTTCTAAAATATAATTACTAATTCCAAAAGAAAATATGAACATCAAAAAACAGCAATGACTAGTGAAATATTACTTGGTCAGCTGTTTATTTTAATATTATATTATGTAATACAATAATATTAAGTTTGAAGCCTAAATCTAAAATTATAAATTTGGCAGTTTTATGTCATTTGCTTTACATAATATGCAATATGTAAATGATAATATATATAATATTAATTTAAAATAGAAGCTCGCAATGAATTGTTCAGTGGATATAATATGTACCATTGGAAAACACAGGAATGAGTCAATTATTACTGCATCTATTTTTCAAATCACTATTGAAATACTGTTAACTAAAATATATGTAACCAATTTTTGAATGTAAATAATTATTTATATTTTTCACTTTCTACCAATTTCTCTGCCATGGATCGTAATATCAAATGCAAATATATCTTTGTAACAATAATTATTTGTAATAAGTATTAAATAAGTGTCATGATTCAAAAAAATCAATTTGATGTACATTTGATGAGCTTATTTTTTATGGCAGAGAAACAATCAAAATATATAATACAAAAACTTTTTATTCATAGATGGCGATGAAGTTTTAGTAAATAGATGCAAGTACATATGTACATACATAGTTAGTATTTAGAAATAAAAAAAAATACCATCAATATGTACAGTATAATAAATTCTAAGTGTAATGAATAGATAATACTTTTTTTGATATTCCATTATGAACAAGATTGTAGTCCTTATGAAACTAAAAACAATGGAATATAATATATTCAACATCTTACATCAAATGGATGGCAATACTAAACATATAAGAGTTAATCCCTGGTATTAAAAATAAAAAAAAATGTGGATGTTTTTTTATACGTAACACAAATTTTGTAATAACTCTGCATCAAAAAGTTGATTAAAAGTAAACCTTACATCAAAATGAATGTTTGATATGATTGATAATAGGTATCTATTTGTCATCTTACTAGGTACCTAGTACGGAATATGACAAAAAGGACGTTCAGTTGACAGTAATTGAATTTTCAATATGAGGGATTAACGTTATAATACATCATTTAATTACATCTCTACGTTCCACGTACTTGGAAGATTATTGAACTCAACTGTTTTTTTACCTATAAAAATATACATAATACTTCAAAAAATTATACTGCACTTGGATTAAACAAACGGGCATCTAACTTAATGTATAACTTGTTATCATGTATATTCTGAAACAGGTATCTTATATAAAATAATACAGGCACATAATAAAATGTCAATTAATTTCTAATCAACAAATAATTTGAGATAGAAAGATTTACTACAAACTAAAAAGTATTTACACTCACAAGTATTTTTGGGATTACAGTGATCCCATTGTAAAGAAATAGATGTATTAATTATATGAAATGGATTCAAATAACACAACTCAAAATATTTCACAAAATTTATATATGTATGTATTGAAATAAATCATAAGTAATATCATTTATTGCTTATTTTTTCAAATGGTTTAAATAAATGCCTAAAGAAAATTATAGTATGCAATATAATTTCAATGCATTGAAAACAAATTAAAACAAATAACAGAAGAATTTTCAAAATAGTGCCTTTTTAGACTTTTACAGTAAATATATCTCCATATTTATACTTCAATAGAAAAATATATATTAGTACCAATATTATTTACTGAAAACTATATGGGTATTATATATTATAAAAGTATTTTTTTACATATACAAAAAAGTTGATTGTATTGTCACTTTAAAAAATTCCCAGTATTTGTGATTATAATATTATATTCAAGTCATGTTATGTCAATAATTTTACATGTTTACAACCATAAAATATGCCATCCGCATGACTTGTCAAAAGGCACATTAGTATGAAAGGAAAAACAATATTGATACTATATTTGATTCTGAGGTTTATAATTTGATAACAATGTAATTTCCAATAATGAGTATCGGAAAAAAACATAACATTGTGCTAATCTATTAAGAGTTCCAGATGAACTGATCCTAATCTATCATGGCGGTCGTGTTTGATATTGTGAGCCCAGGCTTTGCATTCAATGTTGATCAAGATACCAGCTGAAACAGAAATACATTTTGTCAATTTTTTTATGAGTTTCAGTAGAATTCATTACGTAGGACATTTTTTACAACCATAATGAAATAGTGACTGGAACATTTTAGTCTTTGAGTATAATCAAAGGATACTCTGAACCTATTATGCTTATGGTAAACACAAAAAAATTCTACCTGAGAACCGAGTCAAACATACATATTTGTTTTTACTTTATGGCCCATATAATGTCAAGGTGACTTATTTATACATATTTGATATTTAATGCAGGTTTTTTACATTATCTGGGAGTCATTTTTTTTTAAGAAATCCACAAATAATTTGCTTTGAATACATGTGGCAGGAAGATACCACTTCACTAGCCTTTCGGCATGTTCTGGTGTGTGTTATAGAGTTGATCATGTAGTTATATGCCTTTGCATAAAAAAAACCTTTGTTCAGATGTTATACTTGTTTAGGATTACAAGTTATTTGGTTTGAAATTTTTCATTTGATAATTTTTTGTTTTGAATACACATAGGTACAATCATAGAATAATAATAAAACTATAGAATACTCATTCCCATACAATACCTCACTAAAAAAGTGAAGCCGTTTTATTGGACGGCTCGTGTCAATATATGTATGACTCTGCTGGTAGACATTGTTCGTATAGTACTACTCGTTATGACTGCGTAAATAATTTTGCAAGCAGTTAAAAAATTCCCTATTTGGAGAACGTATCACGCAGACGGCCAAATGATTACTGAATGCTCGTAGCAAAATGTTGACCAAATTAGTCAACATAAAGCAGTCGCGTTTACTGCAGGCTTAAGAGTATTCTGTACTATTTTAATTCTATGGGTACAATATATATACCGTCTTCTTCTCTGTTTGTTTGTATTTAGACATATTCTATATATTGTTCTGTGCACAGAAAAACCAATCAATAACAAATTTTTTAGCAAATGTAAGATAAAATTTGAAATTTTATTTAAAAAACAAATGATAAGTTATGAGAATGAGCGAGTGCACTTTATAGGATCATAATTTGTTGTACTTGTACACTTGCACTTAATAATAAATTATACAAAGAAAAATATTAAGAATTTATAATATGATATTTATTGATGATTGTTGATAGCTTTATAATAAGCTCTGTGGTACTAAAATGCTTATTAATAGAATCTTTTATTTGTGTAGTTTCAATGTTTAACGACATATACAGTTATTTTTTCAAACCTTTCCAATAAAGAAAAAAAAGCATGTACCTATTGATGTGATGCTAAAGAGTATTTGACAAAGCTTGCTCAAAATATTAACTATATACCTATAACTTAAGTTTTCAGAGTAGACGAAACTTATATCTCTGCATAATTTAGCTCCAAACTACATACATAAATATATAGGAATTGTGCCAAAGGAATGTGTTCATATTCAAATTTTTGTGACCATAGAATATGATAGTCAAAGTCACTATGCTCATTATTAAAAAAAACATTAATTATTGTTCGCCAGAATGATGGATGCTACCGAAAACTGACATTGGCTATAAAAATAACATGAGAATATTGATAAATATTCCTTTTTATTTTCATAATAAAATAATTATGGTGTTCTATTAAGAATTCAATCAAATTAAAATTCTATGATTAGACTTTAAGTGTTGATGGGTTATTAAAAGTGTAATGAATTAAATGTTGGCTAACATAGAGCTTAATAGTACTAAAATCATAGAATTATAATGTACAGAAGCCGCGTGTAGTACAAATTTGGAATTCAATTGTATGCCAAGTTTTTTTTACATGTGTGTGTGAGGCGGTAGATAGGTTGGTCTACGTTTTATGTAGGTGTGCGTATCGGTAGGTGTACGTATACTAGAAATTCGTCTGTTTCCTTGTAGTTTTAGTTGGCATACATTCATTGCGCTGACTAGGTATCTGTATCATATATAATCTAAAACTAAAATTTATTCCGGAAAGCTAACAATGTACGATCCTGCATCATTAAATGGCATTACATAATAATGTTTGCTGTTTTAAATTTAAAAGTTTATTTACTTGTAGGTCTTTCCAGATGAACGGCTACAACAGGACTCAAATATCCTTCAGAATTTTCAAACGGATAAAAATATCCAGGGAAACCTCTTCTTGGAAAATATTTGATTGGACCAATATTTTCAACATCAGCTGGATTTTCACCCTCACATGATACCCAAATTGTGTTTAACTAAAAAAAAAAGAAAAATATTATCAGTGTCAATCTGGAAAAATCCTTTCCCAGAAAGTGCTTTATTGGATACAAATTTATTTTTAATTGTATTCCGAAATTTTTGACAACCAATCCTTTTAAATTTCTTCTTCTATTTAGTGGACAGAAGTCCACTCCTGAATGAAGGCCTCCTCCATTTGACTCCACATCATCTTGTCCTGTGCAGTTTGCACCCAGGACTTGCCAGCATAGTGTTGTACATCATACTTCCTCCACCTTAGCTGTAGATTTTTTTTATTTTTTTGACACATCGGATTGAAATTGTTTATTCTTTTATTTAAAATAGTTATGAAAACTATAGAATGACAAGCCTGTGTATACAAAGTGGTTATTACTTTGTCATACGATAATCATTACTACATGAGATACATCCTAAAACATCTAATTTCAAACTAGATTACAACTGCATTCAAAATTTAAATGGTTTTATTTTTGGGGAAGCATTCATCATTGGGAATGAAATAATACAATTTATACATTAACATGTTGTGTTGGTAAAGAAATTCCAAACATCCTTTTGTTTTATTTTTATTATTAATTTATTATCTTCATATTTTAAGCTCTTCTTCACTTGTATGGTCACATATACAGTCTTACTATTTGCAACTTGAGATAAAAATGAGCATTTCGGCAATAAAAAACACTGGATAAACGTTGGCTTATAGTTAAGTCGCAAATATTAAGTAAGAGAATAATTGCCAATAACTGACTAATCTTCGGATTATACTCAAGTCGTAAATAGTTATTAAGAACGATGGTGAATATGGTTATGGCTAAAAATATAGTTGTAAAATATATAAAAACTTTAAAGAAATATTTTTAAATTGAAAAAAAAAACTGTGAGTTAGTAAGACATTTGTAATGATATATGTAAATTTAATTTAATTTTTCTTTGTTGACAATTTAAATAATTATAAATGAGTAAATTGTCACATTAAATATTTACATATTTGTTCTGTTTGCTTCTGGAATATGTAATATAGAAAGAACAATGGAAATGTACAAAACATATATTAAATATTTACATATTTGTTCTGTTTGCTTCTGGAATATGTAATATAGAAAGAACAATGGAAATGTACAAAACATATATTAAATATTTACATATTTGTTCTGTTTGCTTCTGGAATATGTAATATAGAAAGAACAATGGAAATGTACAAAACATATATTAAATATTTACATATTTGTTCTGTTTGCTTCTGGAATATGTAATATAGAAAGAACAATGGAAATGGTATAAATATTTTTTTATAAATATACATATAGACTGAGTTACATACAATATTGTATTGTTTTTACTTGTCCTTTGCATATTGCTCGAGAATCAAGCGGCCGTGTGCCGATTACACTCGCACGACACCAGCGAGTACAGTAATATACATGTTAAAAAACTAATAAATGTTTCTTTTCCTAATTTAAGCTAGACACTTGTGTTAAGAAAAACAGCAGCTATTCCATACATAATAAAAATACTTTACTCAGAATCTATAAAATAAATCACTTAAAAATTATGATAAATATGAACATATATATTCCACAGCAAATTTATTTGTCTTCCGACGACCGTTTCGGCTTACAAGGCCATAGTTGTGGAATATATATATATATATATATATATATATATATATATATATATATATATATATATATATGTGTTCATATTTATCATAATTATTATGAAATTCCACAGTTTGGAAGCCATGTCAATCGACAGATTGAAAATTGCTGATAAATCACATAAATTAAAAAATAAATTAATTAACAATTATAAAATACAACTAACCGTTTTAGGTTCTGTACTCTTTGTTTTAGCAATGTGTTTCTTCAAATCATCTGGCATGTTAGGGGGAAGGTTTTCGGTAGAATTGAAATATTCTGGTACCCACCCGTAGATCTTATTCAACTTCAAGAATATGCACGGAGCAGATTTGTGATAGTTAAAATTGTTCTCTGGGGTGCATGGTTCCCAATTCTTAACATTAACATCACACACATGTCCCTTGGGAGGATACTTATCGTAATCACAAGAGTAGATGTTTTGACCTCGTCCCGGTGTCAAACCAGGAGTCTTGTAAACTGGAATAATAAAACAAAATATTTATAAATAAGCGAAATATTTATAAATAAGAGATTATCAAACAGAATTTTTCCATAAATATAAAATAAATTGAATAATACTGACACTTTTTAATTTAAAATAATAAAATATCTAACACTTTTACACTTTGTAAGAATTCTCTATTTTTTTTCACATTGCATGTAAAAAAAACTACATAACTAACTCAAAGTTGAGTAACAAGTGAAATGTTAATATCAGTATTATATGATTTTTCAAATATGTCTTGGTGACATTTGTGTGAGACACCGTCTCATTTGTAAAGACTGTTGCTTTCATTGTTTACAAATAAATCAATTTCTCAATAGATGGCATTACAAAAAGGTTTCTTCGTTACTTCATAGATGGCAATGTATTATTTTCAGGTGAATTGTTACACAGTATTCGAATATGTAGAACTTTCAAAAATTACATAGAAAAGGGAATTCAATAAGAAGGCATAATTGGTGAACGTTGCGCAAGCGCATAAAGTGATCACGTAAACCAGCTGATGACAGGTCGTAAGCCCTATAGGTGCTTTGAGTTCCTGGTTCTTCTATAATCTTACATTTATATAGACACATTCACACACATATACACATCCTTTCACTCATATGTACACACATACATACACTCATACACTATCGTTCAGATATAAATGTAGCTTTAAGTATGTAAGCACAGCAGTCAAAATTTATTGTTAATAATGTGGAAATTTGTTATTGGTTTTAGTCTTATACTAACCCAACCTAATTATCCCAACTTCGTCTCTATTGAGATGTTAAAAAGTTTGTCAATAAAAAAAAACGTTTTTCAGGTCTGGTAGTTATAATAAATTTTGTTTTTCATGTCATTTTGCATTCAATATTAGGTCATTTTATCAAGTTGATATAAAAGAGAAAGTATAAATATTCTTAGAAGAAAATATATCATAAGAATAAGTCTATGTAACCAATTAAGGACTAACCTGCAACAAAATTCTCTAATGAATCAGTCCAGAACTTGTAGTTCTCTTTGTCAGTGCCCTTGTACCAGATGAGGGTACTCTCAACTTGGTCGTCAGGAGGCAGAGGCCTGAAGCCAAGGCCAGGGTTGGTCCCTATGATGCTCTGGTTCAGCTGCCACGTGGGAGTGCGAGGGTCCAGGGTCTGGAAGAACACCCACATGCAAATTGCCACCAGCGCACCCAGCACACCATAGAATATCATATAGAACAAGCATATTTTTGCTGGAAAGGAATAGAAATGAAATATTATTACATAATATGTACAAAACTTTTGCAGTAGTATTTTATGAAATAAATTCCCAACATTCAGAATGGGTGGTAAAATATCATTGCTGAATTATGTGAGATGTTATATAGCCTCGAAAATACAAGCAGCAAAATAACATCTAACTTAAATAAATAAAAAAACATACTTAGTTAAGCAATGAGGTTTACCACCCATGATGATTGTTGCCTATTTAATATGAGAAGAGACTGGTGTGCGGGGACACACGCATGTGTCATGCTTCCTAAATTGAATAAATAAATAAAAAATAAATCATATATGTAAATAGATTTTTATTGTATTGTGGCAGACCACATCTCGAAATTTCTTTCGAGCGCGCGCCTAGCGACGGCAAGTATATTTGTTTGTCGCTAGGCCGAGTTCATCACCCGCAACGTCAAACTAGTGACAATACTCCTCAACTGGGTATGACACTTCGAGGACATTGAACTTGCTACCCCCAGCGCAGCACTATTTAAGGGAGTCTACACCTGTACACGTCGTCACTTCATTTCCGTATTTCCGTCACTTCGATTCGTCACTTCACCGTTACGACCACGCGACCTCCGGTCGCTTCTCGACCACGCCGTCTCGCCGACGCTTCATCTCTCGACCACCGGTCAACTCTCGACCTCGCGAGCACGATGGTACTTCACCATGCGAAGATTCAGACACTTCGAACACCTACTCATCGTGAGAAAGTTCCTTTGTAAGTTATTTCATCAATTGTAAATTTACCTTTAAGCAAACTATTAATTGTGATCAATATACTCATTGTAACTTTTGACCATTCTTTCTTCTTCTCTCTAAACCACTGTCCTTGTGTTCTTATTTCAAATCATATCCACTTAATTAGGATATAGCAAACTCCCTTTATTGGTAACCCCTCTGATTACCACGTCATATATTTAATAGTAACCCCTCTGGTTACTAAACACGTTGATTGGTAACTCATCTGGTTACCAATCAGCTAAAGTATATTATAATAAAAATCAATGTATAATGTAAAGTCCATAAAATTAGAGCTGATCATAGATTTTGGAAAACTGCAGAGTGGACTATAGGTATTCTAGTATCCTGAAAAAAATATATGACAAAGCAACTTCCACAATACAGTTACATGAGCCTACTCCAAAAATTAATATAAAAAGAGGAATTAGGCAGGGAGATACGATCTCGCCCAAATTATTCACCCTGGCATTATAAATTTAGAAGACGTTTTCCGATAATTAGACTGGACCAACTATGGGATCAACATAAACGGAGAAAAACTGAACAACCTTAGATTCGCTGATGACATTGTCCTATTTGCCAATACAGAGCAAGAAATTAAATTAATGTTAACAGACCTTAAGAATCAATGCATTATAGTGGGACTAAGAATGAAGATTAATAAGACAAAAATTATGTCCTCTATAGGTTCAGAACCCATAAAAATTGATGGTCAAGATATTGGCAGAGTAGAATCATATGTCTACCTCGGTCACACCGTGAAACTGGGAAGATATAATTTAGAAGCTGAAATAGCAAGAAGAAGAGGTCTAGGATGGGCAGCGTTCAGCAAATTATCAAATGTTCTTAAATCTACAAATAGGTATCCCAATCCAAATAAAGAAAAAAGTTTTTGACGCTTGTGTACTCCCTGTGCTCACTTACGGCTTTGAAACATCCGCATTTACAAAGAAAATGATGGAAATCTATGTTGAATATCTCGCTAAGGGACCACAAAACTAATGAATGGATTAGGAAGAACACAGGAGTAACAGATGTGACCAAAAGAATAGCGGAATTAAAGTGGAGTTGGGCGGGTCATGTATCTCGGATGTCAGATGGACGATGGACAAAAATTGTGATGGACTGGAGTCCAAGAACGGGAAGCAGAAGCATGGGAAGGCCCCAGACCAGATGGTCCGACGACATCAAAAAAGTGGCAGGTCCTGAATGGCGAAGAATGGCACAGGATAGAGACCAGTGGAAGTCCAAGCGGGAGGCCTTTGTCCAATACTGGACTCAAGAAGAGGCTGAGTAAGTAAGTATAGATTTTTATTATAATATACTAGATGTAGTAGTCCGTGCAAAAAGTGAGTCATGGAATATCGCGCGTTTGACGTTTTGGTTGGCAACATATTTCAATGTTCCTTACATTTTAACACATCCTAGATAACTGTTGTCTAAATCTTAAACAAAGTGTACCTAAGTGTTTTTTTTCGACAACTAAATCCGAAAACAATCCACATTAGTCGTTATTCTCTATAGAAAAAGATGTGGTCTGCCGATCAAAACGTCAAAAATCCCCCGGAAAAATGCCTCACTTCGATTCATACAAAATTTGCTAACTACGACATCTAGTACCTATATTATAATAAAAATCTATGGTTAATTTCTTCTCATATGATTTAATAATATGTCCAAATTTTCAAAATTCTCTCACAGTCTGGAAAATCGATGTAAAATACTGTTCACACACAGCCTGGAAAATCGATGTAAATGTAAAATCGATAAAAAATGCATTCAAGGATTCTTAAAATTTAAAGAATAAGATCTGTGGTCTGGCCATAGAATAATAATAAAAAAACTATAGAATACTCGTTCCCATACAATACCTCGCTGAAAAAGTGAAGCCGTTTTATTGGCCGGCTCGTGTCAATATTATGTATGACTCTACTGGTAGACATTGTTCGTATAGTACTACTCGTTATGACTGCGTAAATAAATTTGCAAACAGTTAAAAAATTACCTACTTGGAGAACGTATCACGCAGACGGCCAAATGATTACTGGATGCCCGTAGCAAAATGTTGACCAAATTAGTTAACATAAAGCAGTCGCGTTTACTGCAGGCTAAAAAGTATTCTATACTGGTCTGACATATCAATGTGAAATAAATTTCTTATTTTTATGAAAAATGTATATAACAGAAGTAAAATAGCTTCTGTATGGGAAAATTAAGTGATCATCTTCATATTGATATTGTATGTGTCTCTATAGACAAGTGTATTTTTCACTCTCCACTTCTATCTTCATCAAGGGGTAGGCAGTGAAATCTGAACACTGCATTCTTCTATCTTGACACACACACATAGCCTCATCAACATTGATACATTGTCTCATACATGCTCACCTTGCTAGTAATGCAAATTTTATTTAAAATTTCTCAACAGATATCATGTAGAAAGTGCAAACTATGAGTTTTCTTGACAATGTTTTTGTGTGTATGGTGTATTGTGAAAACTTTTGTCCTCTGAGAATCTTATATTTGTTTAAGAATATAATAGAAATGTCCTTAATAAAGATTCATTTAGAGATTGCCTATCTTTCAAGAAGAAAAAATGAACACTCTCTATGGTGTGGAGAGTTTAGTGTTGGCTACAACCTACTCGTTTTATTAATGTTGCAGTTAAAAGGAATAGTAGGAATATTTTTTAATGTATTTATAAAGAAAAATAATGGCTTTATGAATATGTAGGTAGGTACAAATATAATAAAATTGCATAATTTTGTTAAATGTTTTTATATTTCAACTATTATCGGCCTTCGTGGTCCAGTTTGTTAGACACCTGACATCTGAGCCAAAGGTCCCTGGTTCGATTCCCAGTGGAGATTTAGTTTTTATGTACAGATAAATATATCCAGAATGTGGCAACTTGTTATTGGGTGCGTGTTAAATTAATATTTGACATAGTACGTGTTAGTTGCCCGAGAAGCAATCAGAAATAGAAATTATAGGTAGGTACCTACCTAAATCAATATGATCAACAAATTTTCAATCTAACTTAGACATCATGCTTGAAAATTTAATATAATAACTACTTAACATATTACCTATACTTAATATCATATAATCTACTGACAAGAAATTTGGTGTGCTTCTTGGTTAAATAAACTTGTATAAATAATCTTATCAGCTCGAAACCACAAAACAAATGCCTGTACCTATATAATAAATAAGTTATAAATTAATATTGTAACCAACCACAAAACGCGAATGAGGATAAATAAATAATATGCATCACTAAAAGTGATATATCATGTTCCTGTGACCATTTCGCTATAATGAACACAACATCATTCTGGATTTTCCATTGTAAAAATCAGGATTTTTTTAATACAGAACGGATTCTTGTGGTCTAGTTATGACCACCAATTTTGAATTAAATTTATATTTAATTGTGATTTAGAATAAATTTAAATAAAATCTCACCCGACATCCTACGTAGGCGATTCAAAGCGAACGCGATTGCGAAGCGATCCGAAGCGGATACGTGCGAATTCAAAGCGATGCGGTGCGACGCGGCGGCTCTGTCCTACGTGCGCGCGAATCACGCTTCAGACATTATACTTAACAAAAAAAAACTATGGCACCGCTTCCAATTCGCGCGAAAATATCAAACCAATTGATCGCATTCGCTTCGCATCGCGCCACGTCACATCGTACCCCACTCGCGGTCGGTGGTAACGTAGGACACTTCAATAGTTACCGACTGTTTGTTATTTTCGCGCCGCTTCGCGTTCGATTTGAATCGCCTACGTAGGACGTCGCGTAGTCTTATTTTTTTACGATTTGTTGCAGCTACATTATACCTTCTCAATAATGTAAGAACTAGTAACATTTAGCGGGTTTTTACGTGGTCAAAAAATATAAATACTAAAATGCAGTTAAAAGTCAATTGCCAACATATTATTTGGAATTCGGAACATGTTTGGGATAGATGTACAAAAATATGAATATTTTTTATAATGAAAATGTAAATTAAAATTACGAGCAAAAAACGGGCCATCACGCATAAAACGAATAATGACGTCATTGTTTTTTAAAGAATGAATGTCCTTGTGACAAGTACATATACATCCTCATACATTCCCTAAAATAAGCATAAATGCTTGTGCTATAAGTGAACGAAATTGGTCGTGGCAGGATTCGAACTTGCGACCACTGGATTATTAACCCAGTGTGCTAGCCGCTCTGCCATCACCAATTCGTCTTTTCCTACAGTTATTGATTCTTTCCACGTCATTGTGTAAAAAATATATATACGAAATTAGCCTATTATGCAGCTTGTATTCAATAAAAAATCTAAGTAGTTTGTTGCCGAAAACATGTGTTTATTGTTAGAAAAGCGGACTAGATGTTGTGATCTAGTCCGCAGTTGTGATCGATAGTATGTATGTGTATGTAAATAAATAAAAAATATTTTTTTCTAATATACATAGTAACATCGTAACGTGGAGTCTAATATTTTATCCAAATATTCCTCAAGCTACTTCCTGACGACATTGTTATTATTTCCCTATTCAATTAGCACATCTCATTAGCCACTTCTCATTAATTTGCTATGGCAACATTTTAGAAAATCATGTGTTATTGTCTCAGTCCCAGACAATATGGCGGACATATTCGAAATTTAAATAAATCGTTTTCGTAATACATTGTAGATACACACCGCACATCTACTTCAAGACATTTTGATTATATGTAAGCAAAAATTGTAAGATTTCAGAATCTTGAGACTTTTCCAAATATATAGATTCCGGCAAATAACTTTGGAATTTTCGTCGTGGAGGGGAGAGGGTTGCACATACGTATATTTATCAAACAAACAAAAAATTGCGCTTTGCGCAGCCCACTTGACATCAAATTATTTGGCGAAAAAATACTATTTGCTGATGGCAATTATTATAAAACATATTTGAAATAAAATAATACTCCAGGGTACCGAGAATGATATTCTATGGGTTATTTAAATAGACGTTTGAAAGCAAGAAATATTTTTTTGCAACAACTATAGTATATATTTGCAGAGACGCCTCTTGGCTGTATAAAAATCTTGATCTAGACATGACATTGAGACATGCGGAGAGAATCAATAAGTAAGAATCCATCTCACTTATAAATTGACTTTATAATATTATACAGACAAATAATTTTAAATCATACAGTCATTATAGGAAAATTCTTTTATAATAATATCACATTATGAGTTAAATCATGTATTGTTTTCTTGTAAATTGAAGAATGAATTTAAATTATTGGTTATCCTTACCGTTAATATTTACCGTTAATATTAAACGTGTATTATCAAATATTGAAGTCATGTGTAAGTTTATCTTAAGAGAATGAAAACTCAAGACTTGGCAAGACTTTTTGAAGAATATATTGAAGCAGGGATAGGCGTGTTAGATTATCCCTACCTAACTCGTATTATAGAAACATGCCGCAACAAGCAATTAAAACCTTCAACTTAAAATTATGTAAGGCTGAGATATTCTTATTTTTATTGTAACGGTTGTGTTATACGGAATGGAAATGTGAACATTGAGAGAGAAAGAAATAAATGTCTCTTAGCCTGTGTTTTTCGAACAACGAAAAAAAGTACCTATAGTTGAAATACTTTGATTTCACAAAATTGTTCAAAACTTGTTTCATTGAAATCTTATGAAATCAAAGTATTTAAACTATACTATTACCGATACTTTTGTTGAAACAACCTAGCCTAAGGATGTAGTGACGTATGCTCAGAATTTTGTGAACGGCCAGGAGCTCAAATGATTCCGTACGTGAACTAGTATACATACTCAGATAATAAATAGGTATGCAGGAAATAAATTATCGGACTTTAGGACAAATTATTAGGAAAAACGTGTCTGGAAAGGAATTATCTCAGACGAAGTTAGATAGGAAAAGAAAGCCTACCTTCGTGTTGCGATTAACAGAGTTTAGGATATATGAAAAAGTGCGTTGACATCAGATGGGGTTAGAGAAAAGTTAGGCCACGATTCGATTTGGGCTGTAGCGCAATCGACAAAGATATTTGTTTGGATAGGTACAAGAATTTTATTTGACTATAAACAATTATAAACAAAGGTATATTTGTAGACAATCTTATGTATATGATAATGATACTGCGTTGGAGAGTCATAATGATATATTTATTGGATAAGATCCAGACAGTCTACACAATTCATAAATTGAGTACAAGGGGCAGACAACCTATGAAAATATTATTGTGACCGAAAGTTTCGACATTGCTACAATAACTTGTTAATAGGCTTTATAAAATATGCTTGAACAACAAAAGTATACACGTAGTCAATGTTACAAGAAAGTACATTAACTGAAATGTCGATCTAGGTAATTCTTATTCTAGGTCTATTGAGTTGGTACCATATAATAATAATAAATCTATAGAATACTCATTCCCATACAATACCTCGCTGAAAAAGTGAAGCCGTTTTATTGGCCGGCTCGTGTCAATATATGTATGACTCTACTGGTAGACATTGTTCGTATAGTACTACTCGTTATGACTAAGTAAATAATTTTGCAAGCAGTTAAAAAATTCCCTATTAGGAGAACTCATCACACAGACGGCCAAATGATTACTCGTAGCAAAATATTGACCAAATTATTCAACATAAACCATTCGCGTTTACTGCAGGCTAAAGAGTCTTCTATACTATTATTATTCTATGGTTGGTACAGACAATTTAATTGGAAAAAGATCATAATATAAACCTGACATAAATAATATATGACTCGAATACACCAAATAAACAATGCACCAAAATTTGGTCGAATTGACTAAAGATTCACCATAATCAAAACGTTGATTGGTTAGATATTTAACTGGCTGCCACGAATTTCGTCGACATAAAAAGTCATATCCGTTTTTTATGACTTATTTTTGACATCGAGTAAGTTATTGCAAATTTTATAAAGTAATATTTAGTCGAAGTAATGTTTCCTGTCCTGTCCTACATGGGTACCTACTTCGCGCGAGATTGATTTTATATTTTGGAATTCAGAAGTTGAGAACATGTGCTGACTGGATTTTTATTGACTTTCTATATTTGGTTGATATTTGACAGAATATAGGTACCTATATGTATATATTTTTATTTTGTTCGATTTACCTTGGTACCAACGGCGGTACATCTATTCATTTCTATTTCAGATGACATTTCCAAATGTTTGAATTCGCGGTACTTAAAGTCGAAAGGAAGAGAGAGAGACGGCCGAGGAACGGAGGAGGGACAAAGACAAGAATAACTCTTGGCAAAAGAGTCACCCAAACATCGTGCCAGACAAAATCTTCAAATCGGAGGAATATGCCAAACTGTTCTTATCAATCGATGAATTAAAGGCAGTTTCAAAGCATTGAACCAATCGTAAATGAAAACACTTCACACATACCGATGACATAAGTTTTAATTATGTCTTAAAAGAAATATTGACGCTTATCTAATATTGTTTGATTTTCACATACGTACCTACATATAATTTATTTACATCAAAACAATATTCATGGATTCGGTGGTTACTTTGCGGGATTCCATAAATAGACTTAATTAAATGTTTAATCTTTCTATACCACCATCCATTGTGAATGTAATCCTTCTGGGTGAGACGAAGTGCAGAACATTTTGTAAGGTTCTGCACATCCGCTCACCTGTCGCTGGGTGTGGGATATGCCGTGATGGCAGAAGCGTATTTGCTTATACAAGCCGAAAATCTTGGCTTACCTATGATTATATGTTAAATTCAAATATTCAATAACTGTATTTTTTTTTATTTGTTTTATTGCAACCATACCTACTACAAGATTAAAAATTGCACCGTATGTACATAAGGTGCTTTACTGGGCCACAAAAATAAATATTATTTTGGCATGTGATTTAAAAAATATTTTTCATGGCCACTGGAATGAACAATGATGTTAAAAAAACATTTGATTTTCGACATTTCTCAATTTTCTTTCAGGGTTTGTCTAGTCCGAAGGATCTAGACACGCCTCTGCGTGATGGTATGAATATGGATGAATTTTGCTATAACCACTTGATTTTTAATTAAAAGCGATTTGTTTCGGGAGATAAACTTGTAATTTGCCCGTCGTTGGAAGTTATTAACTCAAAATTAAGTGTTTATAGCAAAATTTTAATTAATTTATATGAACGTTAATCTCCTAATGGGGTAGGCAGGAAAAACTGAGTGTCATACATTGCGACACGGTCTCGTACTCATATTCGGTAGTAAATGCTGGAATTCATCCCAGGAAGGACAAAAAAGACATTTAATTATATCTTTAGAAATGAAATTATAATACGAGAATTTAGTATATTATTATTTACACAACTTCTCAATATATGGCATTAATGAAATCAAGTTTTCTTAGAGAAAAAAAAAAGTTTGAATTTACAATTTCTAAGTACTTATGGAGTTGAAAAGTGATCTACTTAGATCATAAGTCTTCGGAAACATATAAACAGGTGTGTTAAAATAGTTTAATATAATATGTATGTCACACATAATATCTGTCAGTAATTCAAAAAGTTGAAAAACGAATGCTGGAGGAGGCCAAGGTCCACAACGGGCTGTAGAGCCAGTGATGATGATGATGATGATGATGATGAATTCAAAAAGTTACATAAACAAAAAAATAACGTGATTTATCAAGATATACGAGGCACAGTTGGTAAGTCGTTTGGTTTCTGTGCGGGCGTCCTGGGTTCGATCCCATCAAAGGAGAAATTTATTTAAATTAATCTCTCACGCTTATATTGCTTTTTTGGGCTGGAAACACTTGTTAGTTGGAAGAAATATCCATAAGGCAATAAACTCGCCACTTGCGCAGGGTGCAAGGGATTGTTTATTTTTATAGTTTATTATTTTTATCAATATTAATAATAATTTATACTGTATCCTTATTCCATTTTTGATAAAATTTTAAACGACGTTATCTACATAGTATGACATCACAAGGATATTTTGAATAGGTTATACAATTTCTCAATAGATGGTATGATTGATAATTTTCAATAATGGCAACGTTTTAAATATATTATTGATAAGAGAACCAACTATATGAAAGGGATCATTATGATTTTACATCTGTTGGTATATAACACAATTTTATTTTCAATATCTTTCGTATGAACTTAGCGATAATAACAATTAATTGTTACAAAATGCGTAAATGCAATTTTGTTTCATATCACCTAATTAATTTCATCCGGTCATGATATAACACATGTATAAGTATAACAGTATAAGGTACATTAGAAATTAAATATGTAACATTATCATGGTATGTATTAATAAATATAGAGTTGTGACAATTCTTTCAAGTCTTCTTGTTTATTTTCGTATAGCATTTTTATATTAAATAACATCTATACATAAGTCGCCTTTTTACTCACTTTTATTTAACTTCACCTGTCTTTTCGCACTGGAATTTTAAAATAATTGATTTTTAAAAACAAAATCCCGACCGATTTCAATATTTGTGACTTACCGATATCAATGTATTTAAAAAAACCGTTGTTTGTTCTCTTTTGCTTTTTACCAATTATTTTTATTTCGGACAGCAATGCTTAATATTTTACCAAACAAATTGTACCTACTAAAAAGGGCCTTAAAAGGTTTATGGCATAATTTGTAATTCAATATACCTTTATTAATATTATTATAAACACAAGTTTTGTAAATAAAAAAAAAACACAATATCTTGAAATATAAAATAATTCGGATTTGGGTTTATATTTTGATACGTATTCATCAACAAATACTAACAACATCGTCAGTTGGATCTCGTGTAGGTATTAAATGCAACTAGTTGTAATAACTTAGTTATTTGATTTATGTTTCGACAAATTTAAGTATTTTCTAATTGCGATTAAACGATTTTGGAGCAATGCCAGCAGACATTATATTATATGTATGTACTTGTCTATGGTATATTTTGTCAGATTTGTAATCCAACTGTCGATTTGTTCAAGAGAATTTATTTCTCTTAATATATCGAAAAAGTATCAAGCCAAGATACGCGAGATATTTTTCACGGTTTTTTCAAATTTGAAGTCAAATAACACCAACTTAGAACGTATATGCTGCTTCGAAGCATATAATATAATTCGGAGTAGAACATTTGGTGTGTGTGTGTGTGTGCGTGTGTGCGTGCGTGCGCGAATGTCCCCCCACATAGCAATTTACAGAGCCCAAAATTTTAGAGTATATAGATAGTTATAGGCCCACAAAACTTTTATACTCAGAATTTTGAATTTTCGTTTCAGTCAGGGGTTATCAACTTTTGAAATCTTACTTTATTTTTTCGTTTATCTCAAAAACCATAAAAGCTAGAACGCTGAAAATTGGTATTAATATGTACTTACAAATACAAAATCTCAAATTTATTTTTTCCAAGTATATAATTTAATTTTCTATAAAAATATTAACATTGTAGTACATCTCACATATCTTAATACAATTTTATAAAAATTGAATTTTGTGACGACATCGCATCATACAATTTGTATGGCAGTCGCCTATGCACAATATGTAAGAAGACTCAATAGTTTGATACTTCAATCTCCAAACATACATAAATACCATCATGCTGTTTTCATATTCCGGGTAGGAAAAAAAGACTGACCTCCATACTATCCTATCCTGACATACCTACATGTTTTATATAGAAAATAAAATATCTTAAAATATTTATTAATTTGTGTTACGTGTTTATAGTTTGGTACGTATTTTTTTAATTATGCATACTATCGCCATCGACAGTTGGATCTCATGTGTTACATGCAACTAGTATGTAAAAAAATATTCCATAATTATATGATAATTCGTTACCTATTTTTGAATATGATTCTACAGAGATTTATATATATTTAAAAAGATGATATTCATCTTATCGTTAATAATTACATTGAATTTTTTGATTGTATCAATAATAATTTTGACGCAAATAATATGAACTAATCGTTATTTTTTTACTTCGGAATAAATATGCAGGCCAAAAATCTGACGAACACCTAGGTATCTTTCTTTTATATCTAATTAGTGCCCTTGTATAATCTTGATATCATAAAACAGTAATATATATTATATAAAGTTAAAATATAAATATTATAATGATAGTCAACGATTGTAATAATTGTACATATCAGCGTAAAAATATATCAAGATAATTATTATTAATTAAAATATAGTGAGTCGTATGTGTACCCTGTTAACACATACAAGTTTTAAACAGAACTTCACGTACAATGAGGTGGTGTGGTTCAAACAACTCGAAAGAGATTTGAGACTGGTAATAGTATACATTGAAATCAAAATAAAAATAAAATAGACTTGTTAAATATGACTGATATTCATTTCATTCTGTATAGCAATAATTCTGTATAATATAATATATTTTGTTTTTATATCACGTCTCCATTACACACGAGTACTTGCACTCTGGTAGAGTAGGTACAATGCTTTTTTTTTACTGTGCATTTTTTTTAATGTTTTGATTGTGTTTTTTAAATATATGTAATATAATTAAATGAAATAAAAAAATGTCAAGCATATTCAGTTTTTACTGTTGTAATTCAGTTTTTGTAGTTGATAGAAAACTTAGGTTTCGGTCAAACCTTCAGCTTAAATTCTGCTGAAGGTTCGGTCGGATAGTAATATCAACAATCTAAAGCGCAATTTAGACGAACGCAGTTTTCAACGCGGTCCGGTTTTCAACGCTTAAAACAGCACCCAAAATACAGGTTACTCCAAACATTGCTTTACAAGAGTATTATTATCTCCTTTATTTGCGATCCCTATTATTGCAATTTCGAAAAAATCAAATATGCCATTTATGTGAATTTTATTTTTGACTATAGGACATCTGTCAATTTTTTCGTTGCTTTATTCACTCGTTTCGTTTAAGTGTTTTATCTTTCTCTCGTTTGATTTTGCATTTCTCGGGATTTTGTTCAAGAGATTCCAAATAAACAAAAGATACCACGAACGTCACACGTCAACGTCAACACAAAAACGCAGCCATGTTGACTCGGCGGCAGCGAATAATTTTACTGATTTCTGTTTTACGAAAAACGGCGCAAAACGCGCTGAAAAATAGACCAAGTTCTATTTTTTCCCCACCGCGTTGAAAAACCCGCCGAAAACCTGAACCCTGTTGAAAACCTCGTCCGTCTAAAGCGCACTTTAGAACAGAGAGGTAAAAAGCTACATTCCATAAGTTTTCATTATTTATTAATAATCCCAATAAGACGTGATATCCAACAGTACTTACATAATAAGATATAGGTGTAATAATTTGTATTTAGGAATCCATTTAAAATAATTATGATTTGACCGGAATCTTGTAAGGCTTTTCATTGGCCTCACCAATTATCCCTGAATCATAGGGCTTCGTGCGTAGCTAGCACCTACATACATAAACATACCAAGTACACAGCATACTATGTATTTAGTTGTGTAAGGTGCCGTAAGATGGCGTTGGCTACGGGAGGAATACTCACAGTACTGGCCCAGATTCGAAATTTAAATTTAGAACAGCCGACGTTGGTCTAATGACGTTCTTTGTACGTAAGGACGTTACGCAAATAGGTATTTTGACCCGAAAACGCGTAATTTGAATTGTTAATCATTATTATTTTGAGTTCAAGTTCTAGAGTTTTATTTAGAAGCGTTTTTAAAAGCGTTCAATGCGTATAAAAATACACACGAAGTACCTACTCTCGGTGGCACGTGGAGGATTTTCTCCAACACTTATTCGGTTGATAATGTTGGGATAGGTAAATGGATGTTAGATGAACATGTCAAAGAAAAACCAATGTTTATTAAAGAAAGAACTTAGTTATTTTAGTAAAATAAAATAATTTATCTTTCTTATAATGAAGTTGATTTGTTGAAATTAATTTATTTATAAATAATGAGAAAATATGATAAGGAATGAAAATAGTTTCTTGTTTTCGGTCCATTCCCTGAAGTTTCTTAGCCAATAAATACATGTGTTTCCTACCCACACCGCGAATACCCTCAATTTTTCCATTCGTGATGAGGTGCAGTAGACCGTATTTATTGTAACGGAGAATATGTCCCAAGTATGCCATCTTTCTCATTTTCGTATTGGACAACAATTAGGTATATTCCCAAGCCAGCTCTTCGCAACACTTCAGTGTTGGTGACCATATCGTTCCATGGGATTCATGACATCTTGCGATGAAGTCACATTTCAAATAAATAGATTTTTTTTATTTTCAATATTTATGGTTGGAGAATTTAATGAATGACGATATGACTTTTACTTTCGTAAAAAACACTACAGTATTCGAGAAAACAACAATCTATAAACACACGAACAAGTACAGACCTAAATTACACAATCCCACGCATGAAAACATCTGTTGGTCAAAGAAATTTATCATTTATTGCTCCTCGACTCTACAACAGTTTACCATCATCTCTTAAAGAAATATCATCACAAACAATATTCAAAATAAATATCAAAAAATACATTAACTATGGACGGACAGGAGCTACACAAATATTGAGTATTCAACAATAACCACTAAAATAGTTTCAGTTTGTAACTAAAATTATTAATAACATTTGTAAGTATGCCGTATTATTTTGCGATGCTCTTTGAGTAACACATAAAAATGTTTGATTTGATTTGGGAAACCAACGTAGTCAGCTAGTCTCATTTCTATGAAAAATCTTCTGAAATGAAAACTCGTGTTAGAAATTGGATTGATGACAAATCTTTTGGCGTACATTAGGACCTGGTTGGTTTATTTTGTGCGAGCCCGTATGTTTGTTGAGGTGGTAATTGTGAGTGCAGTATACTCAGATAGTGTACCTATTTAATGTGGAACGGGAACTATCACCTGGTTCATAATTGCTTAATTGTCACTAAAAAATATAAACTGCTAGCCTTAGAACAGGATTTCTTAGTTGGGCAGCAGTAACCTTACTGTTGTCATTGTTAATATGGTGTATTTAAAAAAAATAAAATAAAAAAAAATGATGGGGTTCGTTGTTCAACTTTGGGTAATATTTTTAATCCTTCAATATGAGCAATTAAACTGTGCAATATCTGGACAAATAGTATTTTTTTTAATAGAAACGTACCGAAAACTCAATACATTTATGAAATTCGTCCCAAAAACAGGTATCGGCTAATATTTTGATAATTTTCAGCGGAGAGAAGGAAAGTTTGCGCAACTATAAACCAAGCAATAACCCCAAACTTGTATTCTGTGCAGTCCACGTGGGTATTCAAGATGCTTATCGAAAAATCCACACGATGAAAATTATAACACACTTCTTCTTCTGGTTCCCTGTTAGGAACCCCCGACACTCTGGCGAATCCCTCTCTGTCCTGTGCTGCCCGGAATATCTGCTCCACAGTTCTGAAGCCCGTCCATTCCCTGATATTACGCAGCCAGGACATCTGTCTCCTTCCAGTCCCTCGGCGACCTTCTATCTTGCCCTCCAGTATTAATTGGAGCGAGTGGTATTTTTCTCCCCTCATTAAGATATGACCCAGATATACGATCTTGCGGGCTTTTATTGTAGACAGGAGTTGCCTAGTTGTCCTGGCTCGATTTAAGACACACGTCTGACGAAAATTCGAATACATGGCAATATATATTAATGCATAATTATAATCGATCACAATTATAACCAATGATGGAACAAAGTCGATCTCAACACAAGTGTTGACATAATTATATTTTCTCCTAATAGTGCACATAAGATCCCAACGAGTTAATATTTCAATAACAATAGATTATAAATAAAACCGGTATCATAAAATAATACATCTCAATGTAAGGTCAATTTACATTACAATATAATATAGTCACAAGATCCAGGTAACCTACTTTATTTATATCGAACATTCTTCTTTTTCTAATGAATAAATTGCATATTAATGGGTACAAATTATTATTATGAAGTATTTTCCTTCAAGTGATTATATTTATCAATATAATAATGCATTTAACAAAGCTGTAACAGAGGCAGTTTAACCATAATGATAGAAAGGTTCTGCTGTGGTAGAAGTCAATAAATTGGGGGCGTCAAATATAAATAGAACAATAAAATATTGTTCAATCCACTTATAAGTTATTAAAAACGTTATTTTTTTATTCGCAATATTTTCATTATGACCTTCCACTCTGTGAATGCAACATTACAGCAGGTACGAGGCTTCACTTGGATCTCGACTGAGTTGAATGGATGTGCTCGCCACTAATTCAAACAGAACTCAAAAAGCAAGTCGCACTATGATAATGGATAGACACAAGAAGAAGATTCTCCCTGTTCAATTAGTGACAATAACACTTTACCAATCCACAATGACGCCCCGTCTGAGGGTCAGCAAAGACTTTCTTCAAGAAATCCAGCAGCAAAACTTGGACGTGACCTCGTTGGAGAGGGTTTCAGCCTGAATGAGACTTGGAACAATGACTGGGAAAACTCCAACCTGGATGTTAATGGGTAAATGGGTACTCCAACGACGATACCTCTAGGTTTCGATCTGCCAAGAAGGCTGTGGACCTAAATAGAATCCGCACTGGACATGGATGCTGTAACTACCTCATGGCAAAGTGGGGCATTGTTCCATCCGCTCAATGCGATTGCGGCCATCCCTCTCAAACAATGCAACATATATTGGAGGAATGCAGAGTCCGTGCATATGAGGGCCTAAAGACGGATATTTGCAAGCTGACGCCTGCATTTGTGGACTGGCTCGGAGCCCTCGAGTGTGTGATCGTATTTTGTTTATGTTTAACTGTGTGTTTTGAAATATTTTTTTTTTTAAATGAATATGTCCTTGTTGTTAAACAAGTACGTATACATCTTCATACGTTCCCTAAAATAAGCTAATAAATGCTTGTGCTATAGGTGAACGAAATAGGTCGAGGCAGGATTCGAACTCGTGATCACTGGATTACTAGCCCAGCGCGCTAACCGCTCTGCCATCGACCCATCTTAAGTTGATTATAACTGTCATATTGAGTTGATTATAACTGTCTTTCTCAAAACTGTTTTACGCGGGTTTAGAAAATAACTCTTATACATTTTTCTTTTCTCAGTAGGTAATAATAATATAGGAACGTATTTTATTATGTACAGAATCTTGTGCTTGAATATATATTTTTACCAACAGTGTTTAAAAACAAGTGTTATTCCGAAATATATAAAATTAAGATTTAAAAAATCATCAGATATACATAAAAACTCTCGTGCAAAAGCGGAAAAAGTGTGGTTGAAAGAAGACTTAATAAGTGCCTTTAAAAAACGTAATTGTAGGAAGGCTCTGAACAGAAATAATAAAATTATAAATAATCAAACAATTTTGAATAATTCACCGCTTCTCAATATGTTTCCACTAGCTCGCCATACCGGTAATCCTTACTCCTCCCCCTCCCCTTCGTCTTCCGCGTTATCACCCACAACATAATATCGCACACGTTCGTTCATTTTTTAATAATAATTTAGTACAAGTCTGTCCTGAGGAGGGAGCGGTCAGCTCCGAAAACCGGTTAGACAGACACCAAGTATTCACAGTGGTTGAAACAAAAAATATATTTTACGAAAAAAATTTCAATTTGCGAAAGTATTTTAAAGGATTTATAGTGCAATTTTTGGAACATTTACATTATTCAATAAAATTATTCGTGATTTGTGAATATTTCGTCATTTTCGGTAAGGTTAAATTATGTTTTTGGACGAGGGGGTCATAGGAGGGAATTACAAAATAAAATTGATGCAAAAAAATAAAATAAAGTTCTACGCTCGATTAAATTTTCAGATCCGGTCCTGTGTAGACACACAGCATTGAGCATGCGTATGTTAGTATGCAAAATATACATACCTACGTGTGACTGGGTACTCCATAAGGCAAGTAGCAGGAGACAGTAGAAAAAGATCACAGCATTCACAAATGTGCACTTTGAAGTCCGGAGAAAATATAAAACAAATCTTCATCAAAATATTGAAAATCTATCTTCAAATCAAGTGATTCGAGCGGTAAACAATTGCATAATATACAAATATAACAATGAAGTAGGTAGAATAGTTTTTGTATGGTGTCGGACAGCTTTTCATAATGATAATCTGATCTCTGATAAAACGAGTGGGTTGTGGCTAACACTAAACTCTCCACACCATAGTAAGGGTTCATTTTTCTTCTTGAAATGTTGACAATTTCAATATGGTAAAGAATGCTTATGTTGTATGAAATATTTTAATAAACGCAGATAAATTTTGTTCTAAAGAGCGTGAGAGCATTTTGAAAATTTTGACACGTGATATCATATGAAGAAATTTTATGATATGGAAAGCTAATCGGTTCTAAGTTCAAGCTATTAATACTCTTATATCAATATGAAATCAAAGAACTGAACATTGCCAAACATAAAAATAATCTCTTGTTACATATTATACAAAATAAGTTTCATACAAAAATCTATTAAATAAAATATAATTTTTCAAACCGTTGAATATTTTTCTTTTAACATTGACCAACTTTGAATACAATTTTATGAAGATTCTTGGTGTTGTACAAATAGTTGACACCAAATTAAAATATTTCTAATTTCCAGGTCGTGAGAGCATTTTATCAGTTTTAATAGATGAAATCATAAAGAAACATTGAGAAAAAATGAACCGTTGTCTATGGAAAACTAATCAGCCTTAAGTTTATGGACTTAACACATATGATATCAATATGAAGTCAATCGGACTTATAGTTTGGGCTGCAGAGAGGACACAAAAAAACAACGTAAATGATGAATTCATACAGAAGAAATCAAAAGTTGTCTATGGAAAACTACATAATCAGCTCTAGGTCAATGCACTTTACACATATGATGTGAATATGAAGTCCATCAGACTTATAGTTTGGGCTGTATAGAGGATACAAAAATGATTATCCGTACGCCATACGCCATACATACAAACACATCATGACGAAACTCACAGTGTGCACTCTCTACATGATACCCGTTGAGAAATTGATGTAAAAAAATACGCTTAAAAATTGTGAAATCATGACTCTCCAATATTCCATAGTGTGGAGAGTAAAAACGTGCATTCATCAAGGGATACAAAGTTTTCTTTTCACATATTACAAAGTGTTAGGTGCCATTTTATATTGTGTCTCAGTCAAAGACCTTATATTATACTACATTATTATAAGGTCTTTGGTCTCAGTAGATTGTGTTTTTCTTTTACATATTCTACATTTGAATTTAAAACAACTGCGGTTGACATTGGCATTATGGAAGTAAACAATACATGGTTTGACGCGAAATATTTTTTATTTACTTTAATGTATTTATATTATTAGGTATGAATAAATTTTAGCTATCTGCACTCTTTCATATAGACTTTACTATGCCAAATGTCAAACTCTTAAGTGCGCGCAGTCTGCTTAAAAAGTCCGAAGTTTTCGCTTCACGTACCTATTAATAAAACTAGTTGCATGTAACACATACCAAACTATAAACACTTAAACGCAAATTTATAAACATTTAAAAGATATTTTGTTTTCTATATAAAACATGTAGGATAGAATAGTATGTATGGAGGTCAGTTTTTTTTCCTATCCAAAATATGAAAACAGCATGATGGTATGTATGTTTGTTTAGTTATTTGTGTAGTGTATACTGCCTTACAAATTGTATGAAACGATGTCGTCACTAAATTCAAATTTTAAAAAAAATATTATAAAAAGTTTGAGATGTACTACTAAAATGTTAATATTTTTTAAAGAAAATTAAATTATCTAGTTGGGGTGTTTCGGCATTTTTCGATATTTTTAAAAACTTTGGAAATATAGGCAGATAAACACATAAATTTTTCAAAAAAAAATGAAATTTTTAAAAATAAACAAATTTGAAATTTTGTATTTATCAATATTTATACAAATTTTCAGTGTTCTAGTTTATATGGTTTTTGAGATTAATGGATATAAAGTAAAAATTCAAAAGTTGATAACCCTTGACTGAAACAAAAGTTCAAAATTCTGAGTATAAAAGTTTTGTAGGCCTATAACTTTTTATATTTGAACGACTAATGTGAATTGTTTTCGGATTTATTTGTCGAAAAAACACTTTGTTTATCAAGATTTAGAGAACAGTTATCTAGGAAGTGTTGAAATGTATGCAATATATTGCCAACCAAGGTATCAAACGTGTGATATACCATGACTCATTTATTTCACGTAGTACTCCATCTAGTATATTATATGGAAATCTTTGAACTTAACCAACTTTGCGTTGATGATAATGTCGCGTGTCGAAAATCACACGACAAAGGTTCTGAGCGAAGCCAGGTATTTTTGCTAAGGAATGAATAAGTTTAGTACATGTCTCATGTCAAAAAGAACACCACAATTTGTTTTGAACAAATCCGCGTATTTCTACTAAGAACTAGGTAAGTTTTCATACAAATTGGCATGATGATGATGATTAGTTTGTGACGTCACGATCGAAGTCGAGTGGGGATATGCTATACTTTTTTTTCACTTCTCTAAAAGTTTATACTTGATACTCCCTCTAGTAAATAAACAGTGTTGCTATCTCCTTCCCTCAGTATAATCGCGTATGTTGTCATCCTTCTCTGTTTACATATAGCCGAATACGTGTCAACTACATAAGACAATTATCTATTATGTATGACGTCTTTTTAGGGTGTCCACACTATTACTCAATCTTCGCCTAGTGGAACGTATAGTTGAAAAATTCCTTTTTAAAGAAAAAGTTTTATAAGTATAGAATATTATTTCAGTGTTATATATTTCCAAATGGTTGGATTCACATTGTTAAGTTTTTGTTGAAGTGTGAGGTGATACATAGCAGAAGTAAAAATAAAATTAAATATAGTATTTGGAAGAAGATCTTGTATGAGGAAAGAATTATGGTTGATATTGAAATACACTATTATTAATTACTGGTTTTCCTAGCATCATTGATTTTGGGTAAAGAATTAGTTGGTTAAGTATAAAGAAAAGGTAGAATTGAGGATAAGTTCATTTTATTGACTCACGTTTTTATATAACTTTTTTAATAAACTTCCCTATCCTAATGAAAAGTTATAATAATAGCATTGAAAGACTTGTGAGTTGAGTATGAAGTTTTCCGAAATCTTAGTAAGTTAGGAGAGTTAGGAAATGTTTTTATTCCTTTCTATTTTCATGCGTATAGGCAACGAATTCATCATTGAACAATCTTGGGTTTTTCATTTTTGTTAAATAATGGTCACCAAAATTTACTTTCGTAAAAATAATTATTAAAAATCCTAAAAAGATGATCTGGCTACACCCTTATATACTAAGTAAATAAGCCGCGTTGACTGGCTTATGTACCTACAATTAGCGAGCGAACTCCAAGTTGAAAGATTCAGGCGGGTCGGCAGTAATTGTGCCGCCTAAACCTATAACATCTATCTTTGAAAATTCGTAGCGTCTCTAATTTAGGTGTTAGAACAGTTTCGTTTTCAATCTCAGAATCATGTAGGGATTGTGGATGTTTTGTGATTTAAGGAAAAAATAATATTTTTTTTTTCATACGATTCCATTGATTTAGCGCTCCGAAAATCCGCGAAATAACCTTCTCTAGGAGCGTATTCAGAGGGACTGAAAGCCTCTCTGACTTACGCACACACTCACAGATTGCTAATACCGAACTTATAAATATGACTACTCACGAAGCAGTAAGTCAGTTTTATTTTCATTCTCAAAGTAAATTCTTTAAAAAAAAAACTTGTCTTTGCAAACGAATTATCACGTGAGTCTCGCATATAAAACATTTTCCCCGGTTTCGGACGCCGGATTTTATTTATTTTTTTATAAGAAAGAATAATAGAGTTTTTTTTTAACAAGGCGATTAGATATTTTTTTTTTTAAGAAAAATGTGCAAATTTAAATAAGGATGTATCAGATCTCTGCATTGTATTTAATAATGTTCTTTTATTTTTTTTTTAAAAAATTAAAATTCGTTTTTCATTAAAATTGTCGAACTATCTTTTCGGTATTTAGAAGCGTTGATTTTGGCTAAAAGAAAAGGAATGGAAGGAATTAAGTCTTTAACGTTGCAAAGTATAAAACAGAAAAGAACAAGTAAGCGGAAGCCGCTTGAAAGAGCTAATTATTCAATTATACTCTGGCTTGAGTTCCAGACAGTCTAAGCATCGTCAAGAAATATAAATTGGATTTCGCGCCAAAAAGACAAGTAAGCGGAAGCCGCTTGAAAGAGCTAATTATTCAATTATATACTCTGGCTTGAGTTCCAGACAGTCTAAGCATCGTCAAGAAATATAAATTGGATTTCGCGCCAAAAAGACAAGTAAGCGGAAGCCGCTTGAAAGAGCTAATTATTCAATTATATACGCTGGCTTGAGTTCCAGACAGTTTTAAGCATCGTCAAGGAAATATAAATTGGATTTCGCGCCAAAAAGACAAGTAAGCGGAAGCCGCTTGAAAGAGCTAATTATTCAATTATATACACTGACTTGAGTTCCCGACAGTTTTAAGCATCGTCAAGAAATATAAATTGGATTTCGCGCCAAAAAGACAAGTAAGCGAAAGCCGCTTGAAAGAGCTAATTATTCAATTATATACACTGACTTGAGTTCCCGACAGTTTTAAGCATCGTCAAGAAATATAAATTGGAATTCGCGCCAAAAAGACAAGTAAGCGAAAGCCGCTTGAAAGAGCTAATTATTCAATTATATACACTGACTTGAGTTCCCGACAGTTTTAAGCATCGTCAAGAAATATAAATTGGAATTCGCGCCAAAAGACAAGTAAGCGGAAGCCGTTTGAAAGAGCTAATTATTCAATTATATACACTGATTTGAGTTCCAGACAGTTTAAGCATCGTCAAGATATATATATTAAATTTCGCGCCAAAAAGAACAAGTAAGCGGGAGCCGCTTAAAAAAGCAAATTATTCAATTATATACACTGATTTGAGTTCCAGACAGTTTTAAGCATCGTCAAGAAATATTTATTAAACTTCGCGCCAAAAAGAACAAGTAAGCGGGAGCCGCTTAAAAAAGCAAATTATTCAATTATATACACTGACTTGAGTTCCAGACAGTTTTAAGCATCGTCAAGAAATATAAATTGGATTTCGCGCCAAAAAGACAAGTAAGCGGAAGCCGCTTGAAAGAGCTAATTATTCAATTATATACACTGACTTGAGTTCCAGACAGTTTTAAGCATCGTCAAGAAATATAAATGGGATTTCGCGCCAAAAAGAACAAGTAAGCGGAAGCCGCTTGAAAGAGCTGATTATTCAAGTTATATACTCTGGTTTGAGTTCTAGACAAGCTAACATCGTCAAAGGAAATATATAAATATAACCTTCGCGCCGAGAGGCAGATTAGCTGAAGCTGCTTGAGAAAGAAAGACCGGCTGTTCGGCAATGTATATGTGCGAGCTTGATTTCCAAACCAAATAAAGTACACATGGAAACATTTCATAATATTTTCCCGCGTAAAATGTTGAACTATCACCTTATAGATTAAGGTATATATATATATATTTTGCCGCCCAGTGGATTTAAAGCTAACTAAGACCGCATCCTTTGATTGATCAGGAACGTTTAAAGACTAAAGACTGTGATTATAAATGATTTCGTTGGATAATCAAAAATAAATCGGAGTAAGGAATTGATGCTATTACTGATAGGAAGACATTATTCAAAAATACTGGTGTTGTGAGATTTTTATGGCCTTTAAGAAAAGATTTAAATAAATACATACAATTTAATAGTAATTTCGAGCCTTGTGAATCTGGACGTTTTAGAAAGATCCCATGTAGGTCGAGTGTAAAAAGTTAATTGTGATAAGTGGTCTAAAATAAAAGTTGTGTACTGGTGGAATCGCATTAAAGGATTATCTTCAAATTGTGTGATAGTCAGAGATAGGTCGTAAGCACCGTTTCTCTGATTAATTCACATGACAGGTCCAGTCTGAAATTTGCTAAGGTAAAAGACAGAATCTATATTGTTTTACATATAACGACGTTTACTTTTTTCGTGAGGAGGGTCCAGTTCTTGAAGAAGCTAAATTATTTTGCAGCCATAAGTGAAACTTTTGTCGACTTAATTTTTTTTTTGAGATTTGAATTGATTGTTTTTATTTATTTTTGGAAGACTACATTTGTCCCACTTATATATATTTTGATTCTGAACGAACCACAGATATAAATCAACCTTTTTGTTGTTCCTTAAGGTTGAAACGAAGCCAAGCCAAAACACCTTAAAATTCCAAATTTGAGAATCTATTTATTGTTCCTTCTGATAGTATTTGTGTACCTTGTTCAATATTTTGATTTCACGATGTATATGCATGTATATGGAGTTTGTATATATGTATAGATGATTACAATTATAATATATTTTTGTTTACCTGTCGAGAGAGTATGTAATTGCTCCACAGGCATTAAAAAAAAAATAGAAAGGCAAATTCAATTTTCTTATATGAATATGTCTATACATATATGTGTATAGGTTCCTTAAACCGCCTTGTACATAAGTAATTTTTTTCCAAATATTATAAACCAGAAGTAAATTGTTACCTCCATACCTTAAGTAACAGGGTCATTAAAGTTGATATGATTTGAATTGTTTCATACAACAAATTATCTAAATTGTGGGAAGGTTTATACCTTTACTGGGTAAATTAAATTCTTTTATTCAATTGAGACCTATAGTTGTTAAACTTTGGGGAATCAATATATAATTATTTTATAGTTAATGATTGGTTTATTTTTGTTAAATCAATTCCGTTCTGTTCTTTTCCTTCTCATACATATTGGTACCTTTTTTTTTTTTTTCAAATAATAACATATAGTTTTTTTTTTATTTATAACTTAATTTTTCTTTACCATACTGATGATTTGCTAATTGTTGTTGAACCATCTACCGAAGGGAAGGGGTTTATTTTGAATGAGATAACTCTATCTTGGCCTTAAATTTTAAAATTAATCGATTTTACTTTCTTGCAACCTTTTCTTATTATGATTAAAGATAATTTTATACCTAACTCACAAAGTAAATTTTGATTGTTGTTTTTCTTTTTATTTCAAGGGAGGGGTTTTTATTTGAATAAGATACTTCTATCTTGGTTTTCTTTTAAATTTAATTTGTTCAAATTTCCTTTTTTTTTTTTCTTGCAACCTCTTCTTCTTTTAATTAAATATAAATTTCATATTTAAATCTCAGAGTAAATTTGATTGTTGTTCTTTTTTGTTTTTAATTCAAAAATTCTTTTATCTACATAACATCAGGATCTCGGTCATCTTGATCTGGTGTACCTTCTTTGAAGTAAAAATTACATATATGTGTCTAGTTTTTAAATTATAATTAGAATTCTATTTTGAATAATTTTCCTTGATTTATTTTATCTTGTTGTTTGTTCCCTTGTTGTTTTTTCTTGTTTTTTTTCTTGTTTTATTGTCTGAATAAATGCAGAGATCTATACAAAGCATTTGAGTTTCTTTTATATTTTTTTTTTTTTAATAATTAATTCACAAATGATTTTTACTCCATTTTCAAATATGGACCTATTCAAAGGGTAATAAGTTTTTTTTTTTAAAATATATACATATAGTAATTATTTTGACAAATAATTACACAGTCACCTTACGTATGTAAGGCTCATTCATCCGAATCCTGGACTGTAAATGAGAGACGGCGTATGGTAAGTTTGGACATCTGCGCAGGGGAGAGTTCTCATCAGTCATCAAATTTAATATACTTTATTATTTAATTAATTTTTTTTACTTTATTTTTAAAACCTTTAACTTGTGACATCCGCCCCGGGCAAATTTAAAACAAAGCAAGATTTATCTTAGCTTAAAAATTAGGGTGTGACAATATTCTGAAATGTAACGAATTCTGTTTTCCAATTTTCAAATTTAAAACCGTCTTAATGTATAAACCTTACCATATTTGCATTGATGATATTCTGTAATGTAACGAATTCAGTGTTCCAGTTTCAAATTTAAAACCTTCTTAATGTCTAAACCTAAACAACTTTGCATTGATGATATTCTGTAAAGTAACGAATTCAGTGTTCCAGTTTCAAATTTAAAACCTTCTTAATGTCTAAACCTAAACAACTTTGCATTGATGATATTCTGTAAAGTAACGAATTCAGTGTTCCAGTTTCAAATTTAAAACCTTCTTAATGTCTAAACCTAAACAACTTTGCATTGATGATATTCTGTAAAGTAACGAATTCAGTGTTCCAGTTTCAAATTTAAAACCTTCTTAATGTCTAAACCTAAACAACTTTGCATTGATGATATTCCGTAACGTAACGAATTCAGTGTTCCAGTTTCAGAGCCTCTCAAAGAAATCGTCTGTTACAGGCTTGTCAGATCTTTTCGTATTGGCTGTTAATTAATATTTTGCTGATGTTACAATCGTCTATATTTGTTATGTAAATAAATGATTGCAACAATATAATATTGTGTACGATGTTTTGAGAATCGATGCAAGGGAAGATGATAATTATTTCAATAGAATGCAATTTGTATTCAGTCGAACACTACCTACTAACAAATAATAATAATAGTTTAGTCATTGTTTAATATAATATTGTTAATAGTACCTACAGTTGTCACAAAACATTCACATATTTGCATCACGGTTAACAATATTATATTTTTAAGTATGTGTAAATACACATACATAAAATTATACTTATTAAGTGCATAATTACAATGTTGGTTAAAGTAAATGTATTGGTAGGTACATGATAATTATAGGGACTGTTTTTTAAACTGTCAGTGTAAACTGAGAATGAATGTGAGTAAATCTAAGATATTGGTATTCGAAAAAACTGAAAGTATAACTTCGTGTAGAATAAAAGTAGAGAACGAATGTCTAGAACAAGTAGAGGAATATTTATACTTGGGGAGTATGTTTGTATGTTTGAACGGAATGGAAGACCTGATAAAGACATTGAAAGAAGAGTTATGGCAGGTAACAGAATAAACGGACCTCTCAGACCAGTAATGTCCGATCCAAGCATCTCAAAGGAAGCCAAAATTGCCGTACATAATGCAATTGTAGTGCCCACTTTGATGTATGCCAGTGAAACATGGACGTGGCAAAAGACGCATGAAAGTAGAATAAATGCTGTGGAAATGAGATCACTAAGAAGAGTATGTTATAGAACGATATATGACAGAATAAAAAATGAGGACATAAGGAGGGAATGCAATATGAAGAAGAGTATTATAAATAAAATGAAAGTGAATTCCTTGAGGTGGTTTGGACATATTGAAAGAATGAATGATGAGCGACTAACCAAAAAAATATACATGGGTGTAAGAGATGGAGTGAATAGCAGGGGCCGCCCCAGAAAGGGATGGCATGACCATGTGAATGATATTTTGAAAGAAGGAAATATAAGAAGCTTGAATAATCGACGAGTATGTATGAGACGATGCATGGATGTAAGAGAAACCGGTTCTCTCTGCTTACCCCGTAAGGGATATGGCGTGATGTTATGTATGTATGTATTTTTAAACTAGAAAGACAATCTCGTAGCTACATCTCGCTCCCGCGAGTTATGTACAAGCTAGCCTATCCGAAAATATGCGGCCATTTTTATTTAGTTCATGTACAATAATGTGTACAATTGCGGATTAATAGCCATAAGGCAATTTCTCTTAACCAACCGAAGCAACGTGAGTGGTAGGTACATTAAATCTATATAAGAATAATAAGTACATATACATTTTCCTTCATTCCATAAATTATTATTATAAATGCTTGTGCTATAGGTGATTGAAATCGGTAGAGGCAGGTTATGTACTCGCGACTACTGGATTACTAATCCAGTGCGTTACTCACTCTGCCATCGACTCATGTAAATTCCATCCATTAATACAACAGATAAGTATTATGTTTGAATGTGAATAAGGCGACGAATGTATTCAAAGATAAAAGTTTATGACCCTCTGTTCTCTCTGCCTATCCCAATATTGGGGACATGACGATCGGGAAACGATCGTCTTTTCCAAAAGGAAATAGATTAATTTAACAAAATCCCAAGATGGAGTTCTATAATATCAATGCGGTTAACATGGACAAAATAAAAAAACAAATTAAAAAGAAAAATTGCAAAAAAACATTGGCAAGATACCTAAAATGTGAAGTTTTTTTTAGAATGATCGAGATATGAGTTTAACTATCGTAAACCTATAAAAAGTTGGCGCTCCACCAGAGATACAAACTATTTTTAATTTCATAATAGGTATGTGTATGTTATTAATTTAAATAAAAAATAACAACACCTGTTTGTTTGATTACATATCATAAATTTACTTTATTTAAACTTAAACAATTTAGTCAGTTTTGTTTAAATTTATCTAACGCGCAAAATTTAAAAATATATTTTTTCATTATCAAAGGGCGGTTGATGGTGAACACTTGGATGCCTTGAAAAATGTTAAATTTTAATAATAATATTTTATTTCAGTTGGTGCATGAGCAGGGGGTGCAATGGAGACGATTCCTTGAGGAGGCCAAGGCCCATCCTGGGCTGTGGAGCCACTGTTGATGATGATGATTGTTATTAATATCATTAGTAAGTTGGCTGGCGGCGTCGAAAAAAATAATTTATTCACGAAAACCACGCTTCACTTTTCGGCATTACACAATTAAAAGAAACATGAAGTAGACGAAAAATAAACGAATTGCATAATCAATAGAAAACAATCAAGAAGAAAAAAAGCAATACCCAGAAAGCGAACTATTGTGTCCAAGGCAATCTAGTTTTTGCAACGAACGACATAAATACATTGTTTTTCAATTGAATTCAAAGTTGATATTAAATAATTGTACCTACCGACATTATTGCTAAAACAATATTAAAAAAATCGTTTTGAAAAAAAAAAAATGAGTTTGATCATACATGTTTCATTTAAATGCTGAAGATAACAACTAATAGCAATAGCCGTCATTTGAAATGTAGGTATGGAGTTTATGTTATAAATTATTATTTTTCCATTACAGGTATGTATAATGTATTATTTATTTATTTACATAATATAAACAAATATAATTGTACACTGGCGGACTTATTGCCATTATACAATTTCTTCCAAATAACCAGATTACAAATTATGACAACATTGTGTATGTACAACAGCAAAAGATTAAGAGTAAAAGAAAACAAATAAAATATGTATAACACCTAAATACTATTAAAACAAAAAAAAATAATTCATAGCAAGAAAAAAGGATAGGGTAAGGACAGGAGAGGAAATCGGGATCAGGTGTTCAAGGATAAATATTCCTTCTTTAGTTTTTTCTTGAAAATACAAAATGAGTTAGACGACGCAATATCCGGACTAAGGCTCTTCCATAATCTTGATGATTGTACATACTTCGAACGAAGAGCTGAGAAATTCTGTATTATGGATGGATGGATTTACATGTATATAATTCTTCTTTTGATAAACCTCTTGATCTTTGAGAAAGATGCTATGCCTCTTGAGGGGTCGAGGTCCAGCAGCCACTATCAATCCTCGCCGTTCATTCTGGCTACACTGTCTCTCTGATGTATTCTTTTGGATTTAAGTCACCTGATGATATATTTAATTTCACAAAACCTTGTTCTGTTTTGCACACAACCTTTATTTTTATATATATACGTATGCATTTGAGTATCGATTACTATATAAATTATTTCGGATTGTCTATAAGAGCGCTCAATAATAATTAATTTCGATGAGTTATGTGTTTAGTATGAAATTGTCTCGGTCGAAAATGAGGATTCAAAGCCCATAAATGTTTTTTTTTTTACTCCTCACTAACCCAAGGGGATATGGTGGGGAGTTATGATTTCGCAATTTTTAAGGGTATTTTTTTTATTGCAGATTATCAACTAGTATCATGCTGAGATTGTATTCTGAAATTTTCATCACAATGTATCTGTGTGCTGTATGTGTGCTATGTACGGCGTGTTTATTTTACTTCATCGATTATAGACTAAAGTACTCATTCGATTCTTTTCAAATTTTGCAAATATGAAATGAAATTTTTATTTTCAAAATGTAAAAAGGTACACCACTTACATAAAATGGCATTGAAGAGTTATCAAGTTTTCATAATAAAATATTCAATTAAAAAATAATTTAACAAACTCATTTCATGAAAATGTTGAATAATTTCCATACAAAATTTAAATACTTTAGCGTTGGCCACAACCTATTCGTTTTTTATAAAGTGTGGATGTTAACATATTATATTTTCTATAGATTTTTTAAAAATATAATGCCTTAGGTCTATCTTTTATACATTTATTTTATCGTACCCAAAAATACAACTATAATTATAACCATTGTGTGGTTGGCGTAACTCTTGCATTTGAACGAAGTATTTGAAGTAGCAGGTTAAGTGGCTGTGTACTTAATATATCTACTCCATTATAATAAGGCTGATTAATCTGAATACATATGTTTATTTGGTTTATAAACAATACCAGACATTTTTTGCAAGCTTGGAATAATATCAGCTCAAAGATGATGACGTAGGCGAAAACATTTTTTACCTGGAAAAGATAATCAGCTGATGACTAGGTTCGACGAACTCTAGCAAATTAATGAATGACTCATTAGAGTCATTTGATACAATTTGGATTTGGTTTGTAAAAATGCTTGTATCAGCTGTTACTTCAAAATGTTCTAGAGACAAAACCAGACGCATGTACTTATAATAGAATATCCATGGTATTTAATATGGTTTTTGCTATCATTATACATATTCTATTAATTTACAATAATTAGGGTAATATGCCACTTGGGATGAATGAATAAAGATTGCCTGATGAATAAAACATACAAAGAGGGCGTCCAAGAAAAGGAAAAGGATGGCTCGAACATGTCAAAGATATTCTGAAAGACGGAAATTTTAGAGGCGTGAACAACAGACGAACATGTATGAGAAGATGACGTATACTTGAGGCGAAGAATGTGATATGGTCAAGATGAAAAAATTGTCACCCTTGCGAGGTTGGCGTTCGGTTCTCTCTGCCAACCTCGAGAGGGACATGGCGTGATGGTATGTTTAATGTTTCTGCATATAAACAAAGTAGATCTCGCAAGACTGGCATTCTGATGCACGTGTTTGTGCACAGCTGTTTTCATGGCAGTCTGAGTTGAGACTGCCTATCGATGCATTAGGTCTAAAACCGCGTAAGTCAATATCGGTAACTAAATATTATTTTAACTTAAAAATATTACATTTTAATTTTACGGCAACTTAATAATGTTACATTTGAATTTTACGTTAACTTAATAATATTACATTTGAATTTTACGGCAACTTAATACTTAATATTACATTTGAATTTTACGGCTACTTAATAATATTACATTTGAATTTAACGGCAACTAAATAATATTACATTTGAATTTTACGGCAACTTAATAATATTACATTTGAATTTTACGGCAACTAAATAATATTACATTTGAATTTTACGGCAACTTAATAATATTTCATTTGAAAAAAAAAATAAAAACAAATTAAATTGTATTCGCACTACCTGTCTATAAACTACGTTGGAAGGGTCGATGGCAGAGCGGTTAGCGCGCTGGGTTAGTAATCCAGTGGTCGCGAGTTCGAATCCTGCCTCGACCGATTTCGTTCACCTATAGCACAAGCATTTATGCTTAATTTAGGGAATGTAGGAAGATGTATATGTACTTATTTAACAAAGGCATATTCATTTTTATTTAAAAAAAAAACGTTTTGAAATTATTAATTAAGTATGTATAACGATATTTCTTCTGATACTAAAAAAATATGCAGGAAGGTAAGCCAAGTTTTCTTTTTTCGTCAAGATGCAATCATATTTAATCAAAACATACATATGATGTCGCTATGTTTTAAATGGGGTTAGGTAAAGATAACCGAACGTCAAAAACGCCTGTGCTTTGATTCTTGCAAACATTCATCTTTTCATATTACGCATACATACATATACAGTACCTACATAAGTCATTTTTCCTTATAATTCAACACGTCCTAATTATCTCGAGGATTATTTATTTAACTTTCATTTTCATACTATTTGTAATCTTGCATTCTTTCTTTATTTATCCATTATTTGTCTTGTTGCACGATGATCTTTTCGCAGTATTTATTTTGTATTCAGGTGCCTTTTGTTACGTTTAGGTTTCACTTGTATACGTCAAAGTTGGCACCACAGTGCTTTACAATACAAGTGATATGCAAGTGCAAATTAAATCAATAATATAAATTATGTATGAAATATATTGTAAATGTAACGAACCAGTCAGCGAGATTCAGCTGTGATGCATTGTAATTGCAAGACCTACCAAGAATTTAATACGCAATGCAAAAATCGACCTTGCATGTGGCTCGATCGTCGCTTGAATAACTAGGCCACGGTGTGTTTGTGTGTGCATAGGACATGTAATTGGATTTTGTTTTTTTTTTTGCGAAAAATGCCATATTCTGTAGTCATGCACAGTTGTTTGAAACCTTTTGCAGAAAACAGTATTGCATAACATTTGGACACAAAGAAGAAACATGCATCCACATGGTAAATATCCAGATAAGTCTATAATATCATTGTTACTAATTTATTTATATATTTGGGACAGAAACAACAGTAGCGTCTAGTCCCAGCTCTTATTTTCTGCATTCTTAGGTTAGGTTTAAGTTTGTTCATTATAATAATAGCGACTCGCGCGAGCGAGTTGCTTTATAAATTGAATTATAAATTAATTATATTTTTTTTTAATTTTTCGCATTTAATATAAAATTTTACAGCTCATTTGACTTAATACTATGAGATCACAACCAATCAGAGAACCAACCGGAAACAGAATGCGGAATGGTAAATGCGGATTGTAGACTCTAGTGAAACAGCGATCAAAAAAGAAAAATATACAAAACAGTTAAAAAAACATGCGCCATAACTACTATCCACAAATTAAAAAAATATTATCAACAACAGAATAAAATAGGTAGAACGTTAGATTCTATTGAATTTTATTTGTAATAAAATAAAACATGAGGTTCTGTATTTGCATGCTTTATAAATGATAAATTTGGTTTAAATGTAAGTAATTACAGAGTAAGTAATTTAGCAGAAAAATTATAAAAAATAATAGAAAACACGAAAACATCGAGTACGAAAATGTGTATAGTAAAAAACGCATTTAAATATCGGATGTGCTAGAAGACGTACTAAAATATCGATTGTAGCAGAATATGTCTGAAAACACGGGGTATGGTAGTAAACATACGATATACGACAAATATCGATGTAGTAGAAGATCCAGATGTAAATATCAGGTACCTATCATAACAAAAGAGTATGAAAACATAGGGTATACCAAAATACGCATGTAATGAGATAAATACGAAATAAACAATCACTGAGACAATCACAATCACTGAGGCATGTGAATGATCGAATTTATATTGCAGAAATAACAAGATTGTCTCTCAACTAGGAAATAAATGGCAAGATATGGGAGTGAATGAAATATTGAAAAATTAGAACAGATTAGGCAGTATGACATGATTTATCAATGTATACGAAACGATGGGTTTTTTCTGTCTACCTTATTAGGTTTGAACGGAATAGAAGACTTGATAAAGATATTGAAAGGAGAGTTATGGTAGGTAACAGAATAAACGGAGCTCTCAGACCAGTAATGTCTGATCCAAGCATCTCATCAACGGAAGCCAAAATTGCCGTACATAATGCAATTAGAGTGCCAACTTTGACGTGTGCCAGTGAAACATGGACCTGGCAAAAGACACATGAAAGTAGGATAAATGCTGTAGAAATGAGATCACTAAGAAGAGTATGTAATAGAATACGATATACGATAGAATAAAAATGAGGACATAAGGAAAGAATGCAAGATAAAGAAGGATATTATAAGTAAAATCAAAGTGAATGCCTTGAGGTGGTTTGAACATATTGAAAGAATGAACGATGAACGACTGACCACAAAATATACATGGGTGTAAGAGACGGATTGAATAGCAGGGATCGCCCCATAAAGGGATGGCATGACCATGTGAATGATATTTTGAAAAAAGGAAACATAAGAAGCTTGAACAATAGATAAGGATGTATGAGACGATGTATGGATGAATATGTGCAAAAATAGAGAAGTAAAGCGCTCGGTTCTCTTTGCTTATACCGTAAGGGACATGGCGTGATTGTATATATGTATGGGACATGTCACGATTGTATGGATTTATTTCATTGTTACATTTCAATGAAAGAAATGAATTTGATACTATAATATCTCGACTTGTGATAGCTATTCCAGGAGCGTGTGACGATCTCGTAATGTTTTGATTATGCAATCTCATACTAAGTATTTTTTAACACTTCCCAGAAGGTCAAGTTGGGCTGATTCAACTCGGGGACGTCATTATAATATGTATGCTGTAGTTGATTCTTCGTCATACGGTACCACTGGTAGGTACACGGCATGAGTCATTTTGTCAAATAGGCGTCTCTGCAGTGTGTACTTTGGAATTAAATACAACAAAATGCACAACTGTTGAAAAATAAACAAATAAATTAAATAAATCGTAACAATAGATTGCACATGAATAGATTGAATTTATGTAAACATTAAATTCAAGCGCAAGATGTATTATTTTGTGTGGTTTTTACTCAAAAAAAAATCGTTAGAATCTCAAAATTCATCTCATAATATCGTGCTGTGGTTCGGGTGTTTTTAATACAAGTAAAAAAATACATTGATCTAATAATTTTTGAACGATAATTAATCTTTGGTCCTTTTTTTTGATCCGTCTGTTTTTTGTTGTATTTACCAAATTTTCTTCAGGACTCGCGTTGCTTGGGTTGGTTGGAAGTGATTGCCTATTATGGCAATAAACCCGCATTTGTTACTCTGTTGATCCATACTTATTACTCCTCACTAACCCAGTGAATAGTAAAAAAAACAAAGTAGGGAGTTATGATTTCGAAATTTTTAAGGCTTTATTTATTGCAGATTATCAACTAGTATCATGCTGAGATTGTATTCTGAAACTTTCATCACAATGTATCTGTGTGTACCTACTGTGTACTATGTACGGCGAGTTGACCCTAAGCTCAGGAAACTTATAATTTGAATTTTTGATTTTCAAATTGGTAAAAAGGCACATAACTTTCATAAAATGGCATTGAAGAAATATCAAGTTTTCATAATAATATATTTTAATAAAAAAATATTTAACAAACTCATTTTATAAAAATGTTGAAAATTTTCCATACAAAATTTGAATACTTTGTGGAGTGACTTGGTAGTGAGGAGTATAGCGTTGGCCACAACTCACTCGTGTTTTTTTTACTGTATTACTTTTAGGACAATTAACTTGCTATATTATTGAGACTTAATTAGCTGTGAGGCACCGGCTTAGAATAGTGCTTCCATTATTTTAAATCATTGTTTTCGTGTGTCCCGTAAGAGACGGGTAATCGAAAATACAACAGGCAACAATAACATCTCACATAGTTCAGCAATGACCCATACTGAATGTAGTGCCTTTTTTGGTGAAACGAGACTGGTGTGTGGGTATACATAGATGTGTTGTTCCCCCTTTTATAAGGCAATGCACACCCGCACACCTTTCGCTGGTTACCCCACATTGTGGGATATGCCGTGATGGTATGAATGAATGAATGAATTAATGGAATTATGATGTTTATCGTCTCACAGATAGGGAGGCTACCCATGACACGTTCTTGATACTTTCTTACCTTGTCTTAATCTTAAAAATGTATAAATCAACACTAGATCATAATACGAGAGCGGTGATAGCCCAGCGGTAAAGTCGTTGCCTCACATGCGTGAGGTCGACGGTTCGAATCCGGGCGGGGCACGCACCTCTGGATTTTCAAAAAATCTAAGTGCGAATTTATTTCACTAGCTATGTGTAGCCATGATCCAATTTGTCTGGTTTCCCTTTCTAAGGGTTACGAAGGTCATATGGCAGTCGCTTCAATGTAATAAACAGAATCACCAATTCCAGGATCATGGTCAAAGCGTACCCCGATAGAAACGGGACAAAATCGCTAAGGAGAAAGAAGAAGAACACTCGAACATAATACAATTTTAATCTTTATCCTCCATTGAATCATAAAAGATTGTTAAGATCAAATTTTAGTATGTAATTGTCATTAATTTTTGTATAAATCAACACAATTCATTGATCAATTATGTTAATTAACTCCATGAGTAGCCTTGCAGCACTGAAAACACAATCAGTGTTATTAAAATTTATAAAAAATCCTTGAATCATGGTTCAATTGAACCCGGTAAAAAGTCTTATTCCATGTTCAATTGAAACCTTATTAATACAAATATTTGAACCCTAGTTCAGTTGATGTCGATTTTGAGCTCTATTTCATACGACAGCACCGAATTAACCCCGGATCAATTTGACATTTGAGTTGAACCACGGTTAAACTGTGTCAACTGTTCAATTCTTGTTTATAAATAAGAAAAGTGATCAAATTTGGGTTCAACCGTAGTTATATTTTTACCACAATATAACACAATATTTGAACCACGTTTAATAACACTGTTATTGTTTTATTCGGAATTAAAATGCGTTGATAGATAAAATATATTTTGTGAAGGTATTGTTAATTTGAGGGAGAACACAGGAGTAGCGGATGTGGCCAAAAGAATAAGTAGCGAATTTAAAGTGACGGACGGACGATGGAAAAAAGTTATGATGGACTGGAGGCCAAGAACAGGCCACAGATGCGTGGGAAGGCCCCATACCAGATGCGGTCTAATGACTTAAAAAATAGCAGGTCCAGAATGGCGGAGAACGGCACAGGAGATAGACCAGTGAAAGTCCAAGCCGGAGGCCTTTGTCCAATACTGGACTCAAGAAAAGGCCGAGTAAGTATGCATTGTTTTTTAAATAACATACTTATTATGGAACTACATAATATTCAATAATGTTGATCGGTGTACCTTACAAATGAAATAAGGGAGGAACTACGCCATCAAATAATAGAAAGAACGCACCCCTAAATAAAGGTGTGTTTATACTTCATCTACCTGCAACATTCAAAAGGTGAACCACCTTATGAGCCACAATGAAAATACACCCTAGGGTTGCTATATACAAATAATGAGAAGGAACACTATTAAATTATTATAATGTACCTGCACTGAAAAATATTAAGGGTGGTACAAACATTATTGATTTTGTCTAGACAGGAAATGGGGATGTATTTCTTTATGTATTGTTATTTGTTACCATGGTTTCGTAAACAATTTATTGTGTACGTAGTAAACAAAATAAGGTAGTATTAAGTAAAACATGGATACATATTATTTTCTATGATTATTTAATATAGGTACATAAATTGTGGACAAAAGTAATTGGTCTGTCTTTTTTTCATTTCATAGTGTATTTTTTCTGTTTATTTTATAAGACTTAATACATAACTTAGAACTTAATTATTATCTTTTCACGTCAACTCAATACTCAAATTAGAGCTTAATTATTTTCTTTTTGACATCAACTTAATACTTAACATAGAACTGAATTAATTTTTTTCTGGAATAAATAAAATTATCAATATTTGTTTTCTTTTTATTCCTCCCTACAAACAGAACTTTATTTTCTTTTCAACGGATAATTATTGACACAAATCTATATCAAATTAACAAAAAATGCTTTTGGTAAATAAAAACTCGATCATTATTTAGTATGATCTTTTATTCGTAGTACCTACTTAATATGCTTATTGATTCTAAATGTTGACAAATAACTACTTACATACATTATAAAATCAAATTGCTTCAAGTGTTATAAAAACTTCGATTTTATTATTAAATTACTTTTACTTTCTTAACTGGACAATGTTTGATATGGAACATTAATTTTAAGACATTCAACGATTCATATTTATCAAGGTTAAAACATTTAGTTTACTGTTTTTGATGTTTATCCTTTAGTTTGAAAAATCAAAACTCACGTATAATTGTTGGCAAGTTGGTAAGCATAATTTATCACGCTAATATTGCTACTCAGGGCTGGTAACACTGGCTACTTGGGCAGGGTGCAAGCATTAATTATTATTATTACTATAAGAATTATACAAAATTATATATAATACATATGTATATATATTTCTGAGACCTAGTTACTCGAATATTGGCCATGAATCGCAAATTTCGCAGTCTTTAATTTGCAATTGATTAAAACATGACGAAAAATTGTGGTCTTGAATAATTATTGCAAAATGACTTATCGACAAAAAATGTGAACACATTAATATAATACCATTTCAATATGCAATTAGGTGGTACCTACTTGTACATAATATATTAAATAATAATTATCCATTTTAAACAAGCACAGTGATTTTTTCAATGATCAAGTACTTCTAATTCGAAATAGAATTTTACAAAGTTGGAAGACATCACAGTTATAAAAGAAACAATTGAAATGCAAAACGAGAAATAAGACGCGGTACACAAGTTTATAAGATTTATTAAAATGTATAACATCTAATGATTGATTAAGCAATATGCTACTTATTAAATTATGATCAGATTATCAAATTCGATTCAGTGATAAAAAAATGATGAGGATATTAAATACGTATTTCAATATTCAACATATTCATGAAAGAATTAATTATATGCACGTAATTTTATACCAATAAAACATCCTTCAAAAATGAAAAGGTTCTTAATTCGTCGTTATCATAGAATTATTATAATGTACCTACAGAAGCCGCGCGTAGTTCAAATTTCGAATTCAAATGTAGGTATACCAAGTTATTTTTACATGTGTGAGGCGGTAGATCGGTTGGTCTGCGTATTATGTAGGTGTGCGTATCGGTAGGTGTACGTATACGGCCGGGCGAGTGAAATTCGTCTGTTTCAGCGTAGTTTTAGTTGGCATACATTCATTGGGCTGACTAGGTATCTGTATCATATATAATCTAAGGTCGTTATATATTTTTTTGTGTATATTCACCGATAATTCTGCACCACGTAAATCTGATCACGGTAAAATAATACAACTCTTCAATTTGTAAAAGTATATCTCCACGACATATGGGCGTTTTTGGCGTCGCGCGTCGGTTACCTTTAAATCACTTTTTGCATTTTGCCTTTTTTTATTTATTTTCACAGTGAATCACTACACAGGGCATTTATTTATGAAGTATATAACATTTTAAATCAATCATTCAATATTTATTTATTTTATTTTATTCTTACTAAGGACAGCACACAGTACATGCAAACAATTATTAAAAGTAAATAAATAAAAATATAACATGTATCTCTTACGTACTATACCTAATATCAAAATAAGCCAATAAAAAAGTGTGAATTAGTATGGGTGCGCGCATGCGAGAAGAGTAAAAAATAAGTATGTGTGTGTAAAAGTGTTAACTAGAAAGAGTGAGAGTGTGTGTAAGGGTGCGCGTGTGTGTGTGTGTGTGTGAGGGTGGGTGTGCTTGTATGTGTATACACGATAGACGAACATATATTGACGGTTTCATAATCGGAGCGTTTTTGGAAGCATTTGTTTTACAGATATTGGAGAAGAAAAGTGACGTATGTCTTGTCCGGCAAGTAGATATATAACATTTAATATTGGTAAGAATTTCATGGCAATAAGAATTTCAATATTGGTGAATTATTTTTTTTAAATTTGTAATGGTAAATGGCTATTATCATAGGTACCTTCGCTTGTTATTTCTTAGTTATGAATCTACCAATGATGTATAGATAGATATACATATGTAAGTACAGTATGTATGTATGTAGGTACGACTCTATTAGGAACAATACAATACACAGTTGGATGCTAAAGTTGACTAGGGTTACTGACTGACTCACCTTGCTAATCAGAAAGTCACGAACTCCCGCATAACGGAATTAATCTTACTCAACGTTCATAAAGAGTAAGAGCGTAACATATTATATGAACGATTAATTTTTTTGAAGTCTAAACCAACACTATCGTTTTTATTCACAATATTATTCATAAGCTCATCAAACGGTAAACTTTTTGTTACCATAAGAAATTCGGCGAGCGTACTACGACATCTATATTTTATTTTAAAAGGACATGGCATGATGACACTATTTAATAATGAACTTTTTAATAGCACCAAATCAATTCTTGAATCTGACCAAAGAAATATGATAAATTGAAATATGATTTCAAACTCCCAATACAGTATTAGCATCAGATTAGAAGTATATAATTTAATGACTGTAGCTGTGATAATGTAAACGTAATACGAGGCCTTGGTGTAAAAACTGTTTTAGATAAAACAGATGTTGGCCAAGCCGTAATGAAGAATGGGTCATAATATGTTTTATGGGACACGTAATGTCTCATCTGCAAACCGTCAAAGTTTGCAAGTCGAGTTAGGTGCCGTGCCGGATGAAAGGTTAGTCATGTTGTAATGTTAAAATGTCGAAACTAAAATCCTCCTAGGTCTAAGTAAGTATATTTGAGGATAAAGACTTGATTGTAGGATATAATATATTATTATAATATTTATGTGTAAACTAGATCAGGGTTATGAAAGAGGAGCTTTGAGTAAATTTTAAAAACTATATTCCTGATTTAATCGATAAATCATGAAACATTTTGTAAAAATTATTCTAGTTTTATACAGAACAAGTCCTAGTTTTAAAATAGCACGTAAAGAAAAGTTAAATATAACAAACAAAAATAAGCTTTCCTTAGAATCCAAGGTTCTGAATTAAGTTAATCAACAGGGTTTCAAGATATACATAGTGAAGAGATTTATTTAAAAAAGTTATACAATATATTTCGGATACGTACAATGATATATTTCATTGTCAAAAGATTAGATTGTAGGTCAGAGTCAATATTTGTTTATTTTTTGTTGAAAAAAAAAAGATAAAAAAACTACAACTATTTGACTCAACCTTACTGGCGGTTCTAACAGAGAATAATAATATAAAACCATTAATACATAAGAACATCGTATTGTCTTTTTTCTCTAGTACGCGCCAGTTGGTTTTTGAATACAACACGTGTTTTGTTCGAAATATCTGCAGTCCATGTTAAAAGTCATTTCATGTTAAAATTTCTTTCGTGTTAACTGTTAAACATATTTTACGTTATGAGTGTTATGACTTATGACAACCTATGTAATATAGATTTTTTTGAATTCGAAAAATATAACTTTTCTAATTTTTTTAATAAATAAAAAAATACATGTTTTGTTGTCCAAAATAACATGTGTAAAATGATACATTGTATTGATTTTAATGAAATTTGACAGATGTTATCCCAAAGCATGTCTACAAGTGAATAATATCAAATAATCGTAATTTTATTTTACGAGTATATTGGAAAACATTCATAGATATTTCTCTGAACTTTAGCTTTGATTTCATTTAGTACTGAAAGAGCTGCGTAATTTGCGAATATTCTTTGTGTACAAGTTTATAGCGATTGTTTGAATAAACTTTTGAGGAACCTATTCACAAAATCTTGAAAAACAAAAAGTAGGTAATCATATTGAAAACGATTTAAATGAATGCTTAGAGTGCAACAGTCTTTATATAAGATTAAAGTAGCTGCCAAATACCTGGATTTGTTAATAATGATCTGATCATCCGAAACGATCTTCATGGCAATAGGAAATAAATATTTGTTGAGCCTAAATTAGAAATTTCACTTATTTTATTGATAAGTTCAAATTCATACAGAACTTTAATGCTGAGACAGGGAGATTTTCTGGATAAAAATAATTTATAACGAATAATTTTGTGATTCACATATTAAGAAAATTCTTTGTAAAATTGTACAATCATAAACACGAATGTCAATATGTGAATATTGAATCATTCAGTTTACACAATATTAAGTAAATATTTATGTTGTTACTCTTGTCACAAAAACGTTGTCTTCTGAGTAATTAGACATACGAAACTAAATCAACCTCTAATCAGAAATACATGTATGGAGCTAATCAGTAAAAACACGTGTTAAGTCTTAGAGTGGGGGTAATAAGGGGCGGATGTTTTTGAGTAAAGATTAGCTGATTGGTTGAACAACTAACTAATATTTTGAGTAAAGATTAGCTGATTGGTTGAACAACTAACTAATATTATTAAGGCAAAGATCAAAGAGATCAATAATAATTTTAGTATTTTTTTATTCTTTTAAATATTCTGTTGAAAGATATTTAATTAACAGTCGTTCAACTAAAATGAATAATAACAAAATAATTATAATTATGTAATTCTACAATAAAAACGGTGTCTTGTTTTGAAAGACCAACTTGTATTATTTCATTGAAAGGGCAAAGACAGTTTGATTATTCTTTTGGTTATGGTTTAATAGCTGAGAATTTTAAATTGATGGTGGTTTGTGAATGAAAATGAAAGATAATTTAAAAATGAGTTGTGTCAATTTCAAAGCTGACTGAATACATAATATGACAAATCGGTCGCCCGTGTTGCGGACACAATACGCCAATGTGAGTTTATTCTGTAAACAAATATTGATAGGCACATGTGTAAGGCAAAAGTATGTTATTTGGTTATTTCAAAACTATTTGAATGTTAATAAATATCTAACATAGTATTGGTGAAATGTTTACACACCTCACAAGATGAAGACTATACCAATACTACTTACACAATTATAGCACTGTTTCGAATTCTAGCTTTTGTGAGTTTAGAAGAATTTAAAAAGTAGGTATTTTAGACTATTTCAGTTATAAGCTACGCGATTTTAATTTGAACAATTTAGACAATCCTAATGAATTTAAATATTTACGAATTATTTTCGAAATCAATAGATAAATGCGGGAAAAAAAGCAAATAAGGATTTGCCTACCCCAAATAAGGAGTTGGTATGATGGTATGGTAATGGGATTTCTTCATGTCGCATTTATTATTTAGAGGTTTGAGAATATTATTTTAGAAACTGGAAAATGGCATTTCATTGAACAAACCAATGTAAAAACTGCTATTTTCGGGGAACTATGAAAGTCATAGAAGACTGTTTACACAGTTGGTGATTACTTATAATTTCATATCACAATCATCTTTACGTGTTTCATTTATCAATTTAATACATAAAATCCTCATTGATAGGTTTGATTTCATATTTATTAAAGAATGATAATTTTTCCATGATGCCTTTTTGATAATTTCGTGGAATCCTCTCATTCTTTTTGTAATCATTATTTAAATAGATCGAAGCTGTTGGTATTCCCAAACAAAAATAAGTTAAATAAAATTTTACAAATCCCAAGTATCCAATCGAAATAATGTAGATATTGAAGTCTTGTGATTAAATTGCAGATCGGTTGATGGTTTAGGAATAACGGACAGCTTGTAATATTGGACGATTATAGTTCAATCTAAGTAATATTTTATGTATCAAGGCTACATAAGATTTTAATTACGATTTTACGTAATTAAAATCATTATTTTTTGGATTAGACTAATTGGTGACTTCGTTATTGAAATATTTTACACCAAATGTTTTGGAATTAATTAAAAGTGATATAATTGAATGTCTGCAACTATGTTATCGATATAATAATTGCATTTACATGTTTAGATAAAATTTTACCAGGGATATTTTAAAATATTACCAGGGAAATTTTTACAGGGAGGCAAATAGGTAAATGGGACATTAAATTTGTCTTATTTTCGTCTCACAATTAATATAGGTATTAGCATATTATATTATTTGATTCCTTAGGAGTAGCTAAAATAATATGCTAGAGCTGACAATACGAAGTTTACTAGTGAAATTTTGCAGTGATGCAAACTTGATCTTAAAATATTTTAATTTAGACGGGCGATTTTTTATTGGGGAACACTATTTTTAATTATATGAACACTCGTCGTTTCATTCACATTCATGTATTGTCTCATACATGTTCGCTTTTTTAAATTTCCTTCTATACAAACAGTTTTTATATGGTTCTCCATACGTTTTACATTCCATTTCATTCTCACAACCGTATATTTTACCTTGCACTCTCCTCTCATGTATACATGCCTAATTCCATCATTCATCGTTGAAATAAGAAAACTCAAAACAATAAGGAGACAAAAAAAAATAAAAATTACCATATTATACATTTATTAAAAAATTGACGGTTTCCAAATGCAATTAAAGTGCAGATAAAGTTGTAGGATAAAGGAATTTTAAGCTGGGGAACAAGGCTATGGTATGATCAAATATATAAATAAGTGTAATAAAGAAAGTTGCATCAATGTTGACAATATTTAAACAGACGATGAATTATGGCATACATTAAGAACATAGTTCGTTGGAAATACGGGTTGTATGATTCATGACTAGAGCATGGAGGTTGAGTATTTTTCTTATTATGGGTCTTGCATATCAATAATTAGTTAAGAAGAAAATACTTTAATAATAATACGCAGAGTTATATAGTGAGCAATTATAAAAACAGCCTTTACAATGATACGGAAAGTCAATAATTATACGTAAAAACGAGACTTTATTGAACAGGTAATTACCACAGTTCGTTTCAGTGTGATTGATATGTCATTATCTTATAGATTATCGACTTTACATAACAAATCTATAGATTTACATTGACTAGTGATATGAATTGATTTTGAATATTCAATTATATAAGATGATTGGACTTGGTACATAAATCAAGGAAAAACGAAGAGATTGAATGTGTGCAAAATATTCCAAGGTTTTGGTGACGACACCGGGATGAATAAGTCTATTAATATAATAAACATTTGCGAGTATTTTTGGCACAGGTAATAAGCAAAGATGTTTTATAAGACTGCCTCGGATTTGGCTCACTACAACGGCACAGCGTTTTATAGCCAATATTGGCAATAATAATAATATGATTAGAAATATTGTGCAAAGGCAAGTTTGTTTGTGTTGTGATACGAGCGAGTAATGTACGTATTACCCAACACGTTATTCGATAATATTCTAAACAATTCGTTGTTTACGTTTACACACCTGCCACGCCCGTACCACTGACAATCAACCGACCACCTCAACGGTCATTAACTGGCATACCTGGTAAAATAACAATGGGAGAAACAATGAAACATAATACAACTATCTTCACACACATACTCCTTATATTTATTGAAACTCTCTCCATACATATACTCTCATTTTAATCATCATTTCATTCATATTAAGAGATGTTAGTAGTGTTTTGATAATGAGAAAAAAAACGAGTTTTTCAGATGGGCGGGATAAAACATCATACTTCGACGGACTGGTTTCGTCGTCTCTCTTGCACTCGCGTTGACACTGGGCTCAAACTTCAAACTGTCCCGCGCAATCCATCATAATAATAAATATATTATATTCGAACCTCTGGGAACAAAAACATAACACACTGTGAAGGAATGCATAGTTAAACTCGCTAAACCGGATCAAGCGCAAAAGTTACGAGCACACGCGAATCGAAATATAGAACGAACGACGCCGTCTTAAAATAAAACGCGGTTTCGCTCGTGTCACAGAAAAGAATTAGCCGCAGAAATTGGTGTTGGATCCTTACCCCAACTGAATCCGGTACGTCCGAGGATCTCTCCCTTGTTAGAGTTGTAGAGAAATGTGGTGAAAGGGACGTTTTCTTTCTTCCTGTAGCCGAACTGTTCCGGCGGTTCGTAAACGTAAGCTTTAGACATAACTACACAGTCCCCTCACTGCACGACACGACACACACACAACACAACACTGAATCGACTGGTGGCTGATGCCTACTGAGTACTGGCACGGCACTACTGGTCGGTTTCTCTCACTCCGCGGTGCGGTGGATAGTCTACCACAGGTAGAGGGGGTCAACCAGGACGGACTGGGCTCGCTGTCGGCCGCTCGTCCTCAGCTGCTATCAATGTTAAAACCACCCCGTACCGAGTTGGGACCTGCATTCAACACTATTCAAGTGACGGATTGTAACACCGTTTGATATTTCATTGGAATTCAGTTAAGGATCGTTTCTAAGAACGTCATTATGTTTGTTGCATCACAGGTAAGTATCAAATCAAAAGAAACTAAGATTTCTACGGGCTTTTCAACAAAAATATATGAAAAAACTTCTTCAAGAACAAAAAAATATTGGAAAACATAAATATAAATTTAAGTAGTATAATTATAGTAGTAAAAGCGTCTGAAATACAAAGAAGGCACATACTTTTTAAAGTCAATAAAAAATTGGAAACACAAGTATAAACAAAAATTCACATATAATTGATAACTTATCTGGATGGACTTATTTGGATTAGAATATATTTGTAATTCTTTAACAAAAAGTAATAAACTATGATATAATAAAGTAAATAAAAAGGTCATAATAAATTAATAAAAAAGAAATAACAATATATAATGGATTTGAAGATGTTTAATGAAAGTGAAAAATGAATATGATCTTTAATAATAATGTTATTTCATTATTTTTAAGTAAAATAAATAAACAAAGAATCATTATTAAAAAAAACAATAAATAAAATCAAATTTTTTGGGGAAAATCGATTTAAAGATGCCGGCACAGAAATCAAACCATTCGAGGATGGATTTCTTGTTGATTTGTTAGATGGTACATACATACATACATACCATCACGCCATGTCCCTTGCGGGGTAGGCAGAGAGAACCGAACGCCACATTTTTCTATCCTGGCACGCATCCCTCGCCTCGTCCACATTCATGCATCGTCTCATACATGTTCGTCTATTGCTCACACTTCTAACATTTCCGTCTTTCAAAATTTCGTTCACATGGTCGTGCCATCCCTTTCTTGGGCGTCCCCGACCTCTCATTCCATTCCTTTCCGCTCTGTATATTTTCTAGATGGTCAACATTAAAAATAATCAAATTTGGCAATTCAGTTAAAAAATGCAATAAAATGGTTGTATGATCTTGTAGGGTCTAACAAAAAATGTAATGTATTTTGAAAATACTTAATATTATCGTATACATAAAATTAACGTAAGTCGCGTAAAAATATATTTATTAATTTAAATGCGAATGAATTTTAAATTCACGCCAATAACGAACTTCTACACTTCGGAAAATAATCAGTAATATCATTAATTAAAGGTTTATTTTGTTTTATTAAAAATATTTTTTTATATCTTGTTATACTTATTCTAAATACGGCTCTGTCTATGCAAGTGAATTATTAAAATACAGGTAAAGTATCTACGTGCCATCGATTCATAATCTTTTTACTATACCTAATATTAAAGAAAAGGTTGTGGACCATAGTAAATTCTCAAATACACAGATAGTAATAATGATATGAATAAAAACATTAACATAAAAATAAATGACTGCATGACAAAATTTTTAAATATATACGTTTACTGTTTTTTTTATAATAAATTTATATAAAGGTACCTACCTACTGTTCTACAAAGAGATGAAGAGACTGGCGGACGATAGAGTTAAGTGGAAAGATCGAGTGATTGGTGCAGACCAATCCTAGGATTGTGACCCAGAAGAAGAAGAAGAAGACTGTTCCATGCAGTACTTGTAAATTACAAGGGCTCTCTGTTTTATAACGAAACTCAAATGGTCTGTATAATTTTCGCCAAACATCTTGAACGAGCTTCCGGTTGCGCAGAGCGCAAATTTGTGTCGTTTTGCTTCGTTGGTTTACGTGCAAATCGCCCCCCTTCTCGTTTAAAAGTTGAAGGTAATTAAAAATTAAGACCAGCAGGGCTACTCATGAAGTTGATAACAGAAAAATTAAGATCAGCTTCAGACTTTGAGGTTAAATTAATGAATACTAATATTAATTTATACAAAAATTAATTACAATTTCATACTAAACGTTAATATTAACAGATTTTCGTGATTAAATATAGAAAAAGATTAAGTTTGGATTATAATCGAGTACTGATTTATACATTTTTAAGATTTAGGCAAGCTGAGAACGTGTCATGAGTAGCCCCCCTGGACCGGTCGGTATCTTGTATTTGTTCATCACAATTATTACTAGGTACCAATAACAATACGATTTTGACAGAACTAAACTAAATGTTAAATTAAAGGTTTCAATTAATTAATCGTTATATCAGAATATTTTTAATCTATATTAATTTTGTATAAGTTTGAAAGCTAATTTATTTTGATCAATGACTGCATTTAGTATTGAACTACATACTCGTATATGTATAAGTAACATATTAATAAAGTAGGTACCTTTACACAATATCCACTCATTTAAAATACATCTATAGAAGCATTGTGATTTTTTGTATAGACGTTAGGTAGTTTGAATTGATTGTATAAAACGAGGTGCATCGATGCAAAATGTTTGATAACAAAAGTCACCAATGCAAATGTTAACCTTCACTGCTATAAAAGTCGTTGACTTAGTTAACCAGTCATTTTTATCTTAATAAGCATTATACAAACACCCTCGTTTCATAGATTTGCTTTATGATTTTTTCCTAATATTACACTGTGTATATTACATACTCCGAATATGATTGGTTGTTATAAAGTATGAGTAAGTTAATTAAATATTTTTATAATTACATATTATACCCAAACATTGGATTTTTTTCCCTGTCGGGAGTCAATGATATCTTATGACACTTTTTTAACATCTCAATAGAGACGAATAGGACTTGAACAAGGATTATGAACTTATAATTCTGGCGCGGTTCAAGGGTGACATATGTGCGAAAGCATTGTCACCTCATGTATAAAGGACTGTTGCTTTCATTGGTTACATTTATCAATAGATTGCGTTACAAAAAATTGATTGTGTTGATGGCGATTGTGTTTCAGATTATTTTCAAACAATAAAGGCATAATTGATGAACGTTGCGCAGGCGCATAAAGTGATCACGTAAACTAGCCGATGACATTTTGTGAGCCCTGTAGGTGCCTTAAGTCCCTGGTTCTCTTATAATATTACAACTTCGTCTCTATTGAGATGATAAAAAAATTGTCATAAAATATGAGTAGGTAAGTGATATTTATACACTGAGAAAAAAATGAAAATAATTATTTATTTGAAAACCAATTTTTTTTTGTAGTCGGTTTTTAATACTTATATATTATGTACATAGTAGGTATTCTCTTATTATCAATAGAATTCCAGCTAATTAATAATTATTTGTTATGATTGTTGCTATGTTTGATGTAGGTATTATGTAGTATGTACGTAAATAACAATATTTATTACAATCTTATCTTTTATCACAATGCATCTAGTGGAAAACAATCGATCGTTAAAAATCTACTGATATATAGGTCATTTTTGCTCAAATGATAGGGTACCTTGTGTCACACAAATTGAAAGCGATATAATATGAATAATACTAGTTGCATGTATCCAACTATTGATGACGATAGTATGTGTATATATAATGTAAGAACACGTAAAATCTCATGTATAGTTGATATAAAAAATAAATAAATTTACTTATTATTGCATAAGTATATTAAAATGTTTTTTTTCTATACAAAAAATGTTTGTTAGGATAGGAAAGTGTGAAGTTCAGTTCTTTTTTCCTACTCCGAATGGGTAAACAGCTCGATGTTATGCAGGAATGTATGAAGATTTAGTATCTATCTTTAGTTAGAATATTTAGTACTTACTGTATATTGCCATACACATTGTATGAAACGATGTCGTCACTAAATTCAATTTTTACAAACATTGTTAAGAAAAGTATGAGATGTAGGTACTATACTACACTATATACATTTTTGTAGAAAATTGAATGATCTAGTTGGGGTGTTTCGGAATTTTTCGATATTCCCACTGTCGATTTGTTCATGAATTTGTTTCTCTTAATACATTGACATAGTTTCAAGTCAAGATCCGCGAGATTTTGTATGGCCAGATCTAATTCGGAGTAGAACATTTATATGTTAATGTATGTATGATGTGTGTGTGTCCCTTATAAAATTTGATCCGCTTAATGCATAGAGCCCAAAATTTCAGAAGATATAGAATGATAGAGGCCAAAAAAACATTCTTCCTCAGAATTTGAATTTTTTTTCCAGTCAGGGGATTGTCAACCATAAAAGCTAAAATGCTGAAAATTTGTAGAAATATAGATTTTTTTTTTATATATTATTTAAATTAATTATTTTATGACAATTTAACAAAAATATAATTAATTATACTTCGAAAAAACACACCAATAGATAATTTTATTACATATAAAAATATTTGCACTAGGTATAGCAGTACCTACATCTCAAATATTTTAAAACAATTTTTGTAAGAATTGTATTTAGTGACGACAAATTTGTTTGGCAGAATACATAATATTTACCTACAGAGACTATTAATAGTTAGAATCTTCATACATATGTACATACCATCAAGCTGTTTACATATTCGGGGTAGAAAGAAAGGACTGACCTCCAAACTTTTCTATCCTGACATACCTACATCTATGTATAAACGAGTGGGTCTATGTATAAAACACTAAAGTCTCCACACCATAGTAAGCGTTCATTTTTTCTTCTTGAAAGATAGACGATATCAAAATGAATATTTATGAAGTTCTTTTCTATTAGAATATTAAACAAATATAAGATTCTTGGAGGACAAAAGATTTCACAATACAATATACACACAAAATGATTGTCACCAAACTCATAGTATGTATTTTATAGATGATACCTGTTGAGAAATTTTAAGTAAAATGAAAACAGTGTAATTTATGAAAACAGTGTATTAATGTTGATGAGGCGATGTATGTGTCAAGATAGAAGAATGCGGTGATCGGTTTTCACTGCCTACCCTGCCTATAGTGTAGAGTAAAAAATACACTAGTCTAAAGAGACACATACAATATCAATATGAAGTTATTAACTCAATTTTCCCATACAGAAGCTATTTTATTTCTGTTATATACATTTTTCATACAAATGTGAAATTTATTTCACATTGATATGGCAAACCATAAACTTTTTCTTTAAATTTTTACAATCCTTGAATGCATTTTTGGTAAGTGTATTTTTTGTATCGAAATTTCAAACTTTTGTATTTTTTGTATCGAAATCATAGAGAAGAAATTATCGAAAATCTATGGAAAACTAATCAGCTCTAGGTCTATGCACTTTACACATATGATGTTAATATGTAGTATCGGACTTATAGTTTGGGCTCTGGAGAGGACACAAAAAAAAAGTCCGTACGCCGAACGCCATACATATATGTACTTACAAACACATCACGAAGAAACTCATAGTGTGCACTCTCTACATGATACCCGTTGAGAAATTGATGTTAAAAAATACGCTTAAAAATTGTGAACTCCACTATTCCATGTGTGGAGGGTAAAAATAAAATATCTTAAAATATTCAATAATTTAGATTTTAGTGTTTATAGTTGATTCGTAATTTCAACTATACATACATACTATCGCCATCGACAGTAGGATCTCTTGTGTTTTTTTTTTTTTTTAAATGAATGTGTCATTTTTAAACAAGTACATATACATCTTCCTACGTTCCCTAAAATAAGCAAATAAATGCTTGTGCTATAGGTGAACGAAATCGGTCGAGGCAGGATTCGAACTTGCGACCACTGGATTACTAGCCCAGCGCGCTAACCGCTCTGCCATCGACATGCAGCTTCTTTAAATTTTTTTCATCGTTATAGAACAAATAATATCTTGACGTGTTTCGTCGGAGATATTGGCAAATCGTTTCGTCGGAGATATTGGCAAATCGTTTCGTCGGAGATATTGGCAAATCGTTTCGTAGTTTCGTCGTAGAAGGGGTAAATACCAAACAATAAAACTATTTTGAACACTGTGCAGCCCACACGATCTTTCGTGGACGTTTCTCGATAGCATTATAATATATTAATTTCGGTTTAAGGCTCTTGTATACCCTGGGTATACGGATGTACACAAAATGCACACTAAATTACCTTCTTATGTATGAAACACGAAAAAATATTGCATATCACCTAGTCTGTGATATACAACACTTTCGTGAAAAAATGGTAAAATTTAGAGGTTTTCTCTAAATAGCAAGAATAAAATAAAATATTATTAAAATATTATAATAATAATAAAAAAAACTCAGCCGGTAGATTTTCATATCCTCTTTCGATTGAAATAAATATCTACCTCATAGACCTTGTAGTTTTTTAGTTACGTACAGTAAAAAAATAAAAAAGGTTATAACGAAAACTTATTTTACAAGAAAATATTAAAGAAATTAAAATTTCAAAAAAGTCATGCAATAGAATTAAGATGTTCCTAAATACAAATTCTCCTTTATGAAAATAAATATGTTTCATAAAAAATGGGCAAAATATGTGATTTTAAAGAGATTTTCATGATTTTTATATTTTTTTTTCCTTTTTTTGGAAATTTAAACGATTCCAATTGTTATCACTCATATATAAAACTATATGCTTTTCATAAAGTAAAAAATCCTTCATTTTTAATTCTTATTAGAGATTGAAGGAAATATAATTACCTAATTGCTTATTTTAGGGAACGTAGGAAGATGTATATGTACTTGTTTAACAAGGACATATTCATTTTTTCTTAAAAAAAAATAAAAATAAAAAAAATATATACCATGCTAGAAAAAAAAAAAAAAATAACTCACATTTATTAAATTTTGAATAGCCGTGTTTAGCAAGAAAAGCAAATTTCGCAATAACCGAGTTTTAACTGTACAATAACCGAGTACAGAAGTTTCCGTCATTCTCAGTATTGTAAGCGATCAAAAATATTGTGATTAATAATTAAGAAGAGAAATAACACAGCTGATAACAATTTTCATTGAGATATACGTAAAATACATTAATGATTCCAATTGGAATCATCGGTTAAGAGAGGGTTAAAGTCGTATCTTTTGTGGGTATTAGGGAAATTATTTTCAAAATATACTATATAGCCTACTATAGCCTCTTAAGTAAAGATATTTTTATGCTATGTATTAAATTACGGTTAGCACAATATTAATATGATTTAATGAATTATTTACTAAAATTATTTAAGAGTTTTTACTAGCTATATTAAAATATTATATTTCTATTCGTTTTTCTGTTTATTTTGTCATAAGTATTTAATTATTGTTTAATTCTCATATTTCTTTTGTATAATTATTATAGACGCAAAGATTAAAATCTTTGGGTCTACAACTATAAACTTACTGTGTAACTTCCACCCGCAACAGTGTCTATTTTATATGTCTACCTATATAAAATAGACACAGCACCTTCCGTACACTGCATAGTGTAGTGTAGGTAGGAAACTGTATACCTGTACATACAATACTTATTATATGTAAGTACTTCCTATGTATAACTGTTATGCGCAGAAAATTTTGGGCATTCATGCCTGTGCCTGTGCTTAATTAAATGAAATAAAATAAATAAATAAATAAAATAATGTAGAAATTATAGTACTGTAGATAAGTACAGTAAAAAAATATGTAAACATTACTATTATCTTGTGCATTATTTAACAAGATATATCAAATGTATTTTTTTATCAAAAAACGTACCTACTTCAATTTCAAATTAAAAATAGCAACATCTAATTTACTCGTAAATTAAATCAAGTTATAATCAATATGGATGGGATTTCTTGGTAATACTTATCATTATTTCTAGTTAATACCAAATGATTTTGATAAAAAATACGTACACACGTATTGATTGATTAAGATAAGCCATGATAAATGAAAATAAATACACAGCACAGAGGGCAAAATATCAGTTTGAATAACGAATAAAAAATATTTATAACTAGTTTTTTATACCCGGCACTGCTCGGGAAGATAAATGTGAAGCAAAAAGAAACCAATAAATAAAAAATTAAGACACATAAGTTTTGAAATAATCTGTTTGTGTATTTTCATTGGAAACAAGTGTGTCTAAAAATCAGAAAGATTGGACTTTGGGAAATGGTTTAAAATGTAATGGAATTTAGACGTTTTTAAGAGGTTCGTGTTGGCCACAAAACCCTTTTGTTTTTTTTATACATATATTTTCAATGGAAGCAAGTGTGTGTATAAAATCGGAATGATTGGACCATGGTTTAAAATGTAAATGAATATAAGCATTGGAAAATGTCTAGTGTTGGCCACAACGTATTTGTTATTTTTTATATATTTTCATTGGAAGCAAGTGTGTGACTTTGGGGGTACTGAAGCCACTTCTGGATAATGACATAAAACTACCCAGAGTGGCGCATTTCAAATACCTTGGACATGCTGACGACAGATCACCAAGTGGGACGAGGATGTCAACCACCGCGTCATTAAATGTCAAACATCAGCATGTAGCGAGGCTGAAGTGGAGATCTCTCTCTGACATACTATACGATAAACGAATGCATATTCAAACATAGGGTAAACTATATAAAACAGTTGTAAGACCTGCATTATTTTACGGATTAGAGAACATGGCGACTGTTGACTAGGAAGATCGACCCCGGGTGAACTGGGACAGAGGGGCAGGAAATGATGATAATGGAACCATGTGTATATAAAAAAATCAGAAAAGTTTGGACTGTTCTTCCCTTAACACCACCCTTTCTGCTTAACTCTGAAAGAACATAAGAAGAGTCAAAAAAAAAACCTTGAACCGTAAAACCTTGCAGACACTGCACTTAAAATACCAAAGAGGGCTGATTATGAGGATACAGCTGACTCACCGTTCACTGAAAGTGAGGATAAGGAACCGTATTATTTTTGACAAAAAAGTCTTGGAAGCACTTCGTCTCATGGACTCCCACTTCGGTCTAGAGAAGAAAGAACCCTTGCCATCCAACCTCACGTTACATAATACTATTCATCTTCCTTCACTATTCATGTTGCCCGGCTGTGGAACAATTTAGCATTTGATATTAGAACTGCCACATCACTTCCAATTTTCAAATCTCGTCTTAAATGCTCGCTCTTCTTCTCAATTCCATAACGAACACATATCCCAATTTCACTTTCCATCCTTTTTGATCGCTCCTCATCCTCTCCCTTCCTTTTCTGATTTTCCTCTCCTTTCTAAATTTGTGTAATTTCTCACCTTTGATTTGCTGTATTATACTGGTTGTGTTATTGTGTTATTATGTATATACCGAAACTATGTTTTGTACTATTGATCTCAGATGGTTGACTGGAAGAAATTGCCTCTAGGCAATAAGTCCGCCATTTATACTATGTAATTTTATGTATGTACAAAAAAGTGTTATATAAATAAATATAAAGATTAACAGTTCTGAGCGAGTTTGATAAAGTGAGGAAAGAACATATAAATTTCTTCGATCTTGGATTTTGAGCCACTTCAACTTTTTCCTGCTATTTCAGATACCTGCTTGATCAAACTTCAAATAATATGCAATGAATGTCTCGTGTACGTGCAACCTTATACAAGTATTCCAACCAAATTTGATTAATCTAATCCTTGTATGGCTTCCTCAGTCGAATTAGGTAGCGATGTATATTGGTTGTACAACAGTAGTTCATGTCATGCACTCTCGGATCAAAGATTAATTAAATATATTAATTTGTCATACGGCACTCTATAACACTATGTATGTACTTGGGTCGGGTCGGACGAGACAATGATTCATTGTTTCATTGAGACATGACCAACAAATGGGAAATATTCTTAAACCTTATGACAAGATCATACATATAGGTATTTCATCGTACAAAAATTTCATAATGTTACTTTATTACACACTTACTCATATAATAATGAAAAAAAAACTAATTCACTGACAAAAAATCCGTTTAAAAATTCACTAATATGTTTATTGGAATTATGGTTTTTAAATAAAACGTTTTTTCTCAATGGACGTAGCTATATATTTTCGGAATAGAAAAGTGTGATAAAAGCATAGATTTTTATTATTATATACTAAATGTAATACTCCGTGCAAAGAGTGAGTCATGGAATATCGCGCGTTTGACGTTTTGGTTGGCAACATATTTCAATTTTCCTTATATTTCAACACATCCTAGATAAATGTTCTCTAAACTTTATATAACAAAGTGTTTTTTATTTAATTTTCTATAAAAAATAGATAATTTAATTTTCTATAAAAAATATTAATATTGTAGAAGTACATCTCAAATTCTTTTTAACAATTTTTATAAAAAGTGAATTTAGTGACGATATCGCTTCATACAATTTGTATGGCAGTCGCCTATACACAATATCTAAGAAGACTTAATAGTTTATACTTAATCTCCAAACATACACACAGAAGCATCATGCTGTTTTCATATTCCGAGTAGGAAAAGAGGACTGACCTCCATACTGTCCTATCTTAACATACAAACCAACATGTCGGCCTTCGTGGCTCAGTTGGTTGGGAATCTGACTGCTGAACCAAAGGTCCCGGGTTCGATTCCCGGTGGAGACACAGTTTTTAATTGTGTTTTCAGTCTGGATCTGTGAGACGATTAATATCGTAAGTCTCCAGAATGTGGCAACTTGTTATTGGGTGCGTGTTAAATTAATATTTGACATAGTACCTGTTAGTTGCCCGGGAAGCAACTAAATAAATGTGTTAAAATTTTCAATAATTTGGATTTATGGGTTTATAGTTTGATTTTTATTCTTCAACTATACATACTATCGCTATCGACAGTTGGATCTCATGTGTTACATGCAACTAGTACTTACAAAAGTAAGCTTGTTATTAGTTGATTTGTAGTTGTTTGTGTTATCTGTATTGGTAATTGAAAGAAAGATAAAATAAATACCAGTAAAATGCAATTATTTCTCCATTAACAAGATAAACTTACCTCGATTAGGTTATTTTGTCTTTTAACCAAAATTTGAATTTAAATATAATTTTGCTGAATGAAAAAGTATAGGTATTTTATTATTACATATTTTTTTAAATATATGTAATAATAAAATAAATTATATAAATAATACATAAATATCAAAGAATGATTTTACTTCACACATAAACTCATTTTTAAAATTTCGTTTTCACGTAGAAATCACGACTAGCGTCTACAATCCGCATTCACCTATTTCCGGTTTAGTAAGTTAAATTAAAGAGGGTTATATTAGTAAGTTAATTCTTATTTGTTACTAGCTGTGCAATGTTTTGGCGAATGTAGCAATACAAAATATATACTCCCCTCTTTTAACACGAGATTTTATCTCAATTCTTCTTCATCTTCATCGATGGCGCTACAGCCCAAATCGAGCCTTGGCCTCCTTCAACAAACGCCTCCAACCTCTTCTATCCTCAGCCGCCGTTCTCCAGTTAGGGACCTGCAGGAGTTTTTCTGCATCTCTCCGTATGTCATCCTCCCATCTCAGTCTTGGTCTCCCCATCTTCCGTTTACCTCCCGGGTGACCAACCATGATTTTTTTGGGTAGTCGCGTGTTTGGCATTCTCTGTACATGGCCAGGAGGAAGATCGCGATCCACTTCCACGCCGGTGATGCAATAGGACCGATTGGTCCTGTTCAACCCCGGACGCAGCCGCAACGTCGGACGACACAAATATCCCCTATCAAGCGAGTACAACCACTACCCCTAAGAGTCCAACCACAATCGTGAAGGCCCGTGAATCATAGCAGGGGTTACCCTCCCAGCAGCTCCACGAACAACAGACTGCCACAGGGAGCCTTCGCCACGCCCGTAGTACTTTCAGTAGTACTTTCGTAGTACATGGCCAGCCCATCTCAACATAAGTAGTCTTATATGGGTTGAGATCTTTGGGGCTTCATAAATTTTGTACAGTTCTTCATTTTTCTTTATGCGCCATTCATCTCCTTCCTTCACAGGACCACATATTCGGCGAAGGACTCTCCTTTGGAAAACATTTAATGTTTCAGCGGATTTCACGGTCAGTGTCAGAGCCTCGCATCCGTAAGTCAACACAGTCCTAATGATTGTCTTATATAATGTCAATTTAGTTTTCCTGTGGACGTTGCGAGACTTGAACATTGGCAATAAAGAGAAATAAGTTTTATTGCCTGCTGATATTCTTTTTTTGATTTCTGTTTCCTCTTCATTATTTTCCGTAAGAAGAGATCCCAGATACGTAAATTGGTCAACTGTTTCAAATGAATGGTCGTCTGCCAGCTTTACGTACCTCTTCTTCTTTGAGATGGGTTTCGACTTTGAGTCATATATTTTGTTTTGCTTTCATTTATTTTCAAGCCCACTTCGCACGCAGCAGTTTCCAATGGGGTGAAGACTTCTTTGATAGCTGTCAGGGATCTTCCGATGATATTAAGATCATCTGCGTACCCAACTATCTGGCTGCTCTTGAAACAAATGTTAGGGCTCGTGTCGACAGATGTTTGACGAACAACATGTTCCAGCACTATATTGAAGAGAGTGGGAGCCAGACTGTCCCCTTGTTTTAACCCTTGAGATTGTAAATGCCTCACTCAGTTCCCCTCCCACCTTGACCTGGCTTCTTGTGTTGGTCATTGTTACTATAACAAGCCTAACTAGTATATAGAAGGGATCTGGAAATGAAGCAGAATTTCGTACAATTTCCTTCTATCAATGCTGTCATAGGCTTGTTTAAAGTCGAAAAATAATTGGTATATATCAATGTCGAACTCCCAACACTTTCCCAGAATTTGACGTATCGTGAATAACTGATCGGTCGTTGATCTGTTTTCTCTAAAACCTGCCTGATATTCTCCTAGTATATTCTCCGCATATGGCTCTATTCTTTGTTTAAGTATGACTGTTAATATCTCAATTAAAGAGGGTTATTATGAATCACATACATAATGGAATTTGTAAACCTTTTTAAATTGTGATTTATATGTAAACTTTGTATTGATTTGTAATAAATAAATGTAAACAAAAAAGTTTCCGGTTGGCTCTAAAAAGCTTCGCACCATTTAGCTGAATTTTGTTGCTGCTGTTTTTTACATCATTGATTTTATGCTGTGAACCGATTATTAATGCAATATTTTTTTGGGGTTAAGAGCTAGTGCATGGTCTTGCGCCCATGTCAGAATTCTTTCCAGGTCACCGTTCAACATATCCGCATCAGATCCCGCATTGCGCTCCTCAAAAGATAAATGCAATTATGTATCATCTGTGTATATATACGATTTGCAGAATTTGAGAGCATGCATCATGTCCAATGTATATATGGCAAACAGCAACGGCCCAAGTATTGAACCCTGAGGAACTCCACGAGTCAGTTCAACAGCAGATGACAAATTTTCGCCGCATGCAATCATTAGACAGTGTCATTTGCAAAATCAAAGTATCGCAACTTTGCAGTTAGCAGTTGAATACTTAACATGTCAAAAGCTTTAGAGTAATCCAAAAGCACTAAGCAAAGAAAAACGAGTGGGTTGTGGACAACGCTAAACTCCTCACTAACAAGTCATTCTATAAAGTATTCAAATTTTGTATGGAAAATATTCAGCATTTTTATGAAATGAGTTTGTTAAATTATTTTTTAATAAAATATTTTATTATAAAACTTGATAATACTTCACTGTCATTTTATGAAAGTGATGTTCCTTTTTAGTAATTTGAAAATAAAAATATGTAATTTTAAGTTTATTGGGCCTGGGGTCATTTAAAAATATTTGACAGTTAAAAAAAACACTGATCAGGGAGGCAAGTTTGCTCCAACCGGCGAATTCAAAACCCTCACGATTACCCTTATTATGGATATAATTATTATATGGAATTCTATAATATATTTAGATGTCATAGAACTCCATATGATAATTATATCCATGATATGCGTAATCACGAGGGTTTTGATTTCGCCGGTTGGACCAGACTTGCCCCCCCCCCCCCCAGATATCCTTCAAAATCTATAGGGGTCTAAGCGAGTATTAGATATACAAATTTGAAATATTTGAAAATAATCGAATGAGTACTTTAGTTTATAATCGATAATGTAGAATCAAATGCCGACTATAGTACATATTTTTATAGCACATAGTATACAGCACACACACATAGATACATTGTAATGAAACTTTAATAATACAATCTCAGCATGATACTAGTTAATAGATAATCTGCTATAAAAAAATAACCTCAAAAATTGCGAATACATAAATATGATTCAATTCAATTCCATATAGATAAAAAAAACTGAAAGCAATGAGCCGAAATTAATTAACGTGTTTGTTAGATAATATTCTCAATGATTATCTGTAAAAAAAACTCAAGTTACCAGTAAATGGATAATTGGTGTATCTGTAACTAATATTCGTCAAAAACCTGTATATTAGTACAAGATCCACGATAGGTTCATAAGATACACTAGTGACATGTGCAAACAAATTTAGAGCGCCAAAAATTAATAGAATAACTGGAAAAAAAGCGCCCCTGTCTTGTGCGGATTATGTTTTGCTGGACCCAGACTTTACGGGAAAGGTTATATATAGCCCGGGACCTTCAAGGTGGGATCCTGAATGATTTTATTTTATTTTATTTTATACAAAGTATACAAACAATAACTGGACAAAATATACAGGTGATACAAATATAAAAAAAAAAATTAGCATGCCTAGCATGATGATATTATTTTTCATAGGATCTGCATCAGTCCACTTCTATCTCCAAGCAGTAAGTAGATCGAAGTTTGTCAGGTCTTCTGACCAGATGGGTTTCCTGGACCGCAGCCGCTGTCTTGTAGGCCGGAAGACATCCTGGAAAGCAGGGATTTCGGGGTTTCTGCTGATCGTGTCGAGTTCTCTGGCTGAGGCCTGCATCCTGCGCAGTTTGTGAGGGCCGATGTTTGATATTAAAACGCCTCAACTCTACGACGATGTCCGAGGGAGTTTCTTTGGACCCATTGGACATGCGGATCTTGTAGCCACGAAGAACAACTTTAGGGCTTTCAAGACTTTCTGTCTCAAATTCAGTGCACTCTTATCTTCACTATCACTGAACAGTGAGCCAGTTGTTTCCACATGATTAGCTCTCTTTAGCACATTAAGTGCAGTGTCTGCAAGGTTTGAGAGTTCTCCGGACTCTTCGTATGTTCTTAATGTGTTCTTCAGAGTTTTCCAAGGGCCTTCGTACCTTGCACATGAATCATCAGAGATTTATAATAAATCATTATAGGTATTATTAAAATATAGATTCAAAAATGAGAATTATGGAAAATACCAGAAATTGTATTTACGCAGGTAGCAAGGAATTAAAGGAATTAGAAAATTTATATGAAAGCATTATAATGAGTTTTGCCACATAGAAGTACATATTACATCCAGCCACACGCAGTATGGCAGTTGAGCTGTCAGGAATAACTCATTATTTGCAATTTTGTGTTTTTTTTCTTAACCAATTGTGAGTTTTGTGAAATCTGAACTATTTAGATGCTAATGAAGTGCATCTCAATAAACTTGAACGTGTGCAGAATATATGTATCAGATTCATCTTTGGGTTTAAAAAATTTGACCATATAATATGATCTTACCGCAATCTTATAAAACATGCCTATTATATGTTGTGATGGGCAGCGTGGAGGGACGGAGATCTCGTGGTCGCTCACCGACCAGATGGAGCGATTTGGTTAAGTCCACAAAGGGGTCTTCGGTGACTGGACGTGCTCTGCGTTCAGCCCAAAACAGATTGGCATGGAGGCGGGCCATACGTGTGGCGACAGACTATAGTCGCTATCCTCAGTCATGAGGAAAAAGACGAATGAATTATAGAGTATTGGGTAAATTGGGCGCAGAAAACCGAAGATTCGGTACTGTGGAGTAAGTAAATATCTGCCTATATTTGAATGAATATAATTTATAATCAATTATAGATTTTCTGCTTGAACCTAGACTGTCAGTAAAAAAGCATTGAGTGTTGATAATGATGTGAGTTAGAAATATAGGTGTACCTACGTGTTTTAAGTTTCTTCTAGGTATACCTTATACCTACTTATTTAGATTTTTTTGATTGTTTAAAAAAATAAATATATGGTATTTTTTGTGTAGTTACATACCTACGTAAATTGGTTTATAAATATCTATATAGTGCGAGAATAATTATTAGGTAGGTACTTAAAGATTCTCTATGCTTACCCCGACAGAGACAAGTAATAAGATTATCATTATTTAACGTACATATTGAAATGTTTTATTAGTTTAACGTTGATTTAATTCAATTCATTTACATATTCATAAAATAAATTGATCTATATAAACTATAATCGATTTGAGGATCAATAAAAAATAAAATCATTAATTCAATGTAATATTTCGACCCAAATCCTAATAGCTGGCGTCCCCTACGTAGACATGTTAAAAAAAATATATATTTAGTAGAGACATCTGTGGCCAAATGCTCAAACAACTTTGTTGCGTTACGTAACACCCACAATTGGATTAATTTAGAAGTTGATGATATTACCGAATACATTTGAAAGTTGAATGCGAACTCAACTGACAGATGGAGCTGCAGCAAAAAATGAGTCAACTGATAACGAAAACCCAACTTGATTTGCTACAATCATGATACAAAAATATAGAAAATGTGAATAAAAATGAAATGTCAAAAATTAAATATAATAAAGAATAGAAAATATAAATACAATAGAAAACATGAATTATTATTTTTTTTACTAAGATGCATTCTAAGATATTTGCTTCATTTTTATGTTTATATTTCTGATTTTTTGTGCACATGACAGTTATATATGTATTTATAGGTGTATCACATAAAAATATTAAATTATCACGGTAAAGTTACAAAAATGATAAAATAATTACTTAGATCAGTCTTTTGCTACTGGAAATAATTAGACCATTCTTTTGCTACTGGAAATGATCATATTAACATATTTAAAAATTTATTTGATTTGACTGATACAAACAACGTAAGTACCTACCTATTGGTTTGAAAGTATACTGTAAAATAAAATGAAATGATTACAATAACTCAAAATATGGCGCCGACGTGTGTTTATTGGGTGCGTGTTAAATTATTGGTGTGAGATGGAAATACGACAAGTAATATAAAAAAAATTAAGCTAGTATTAATTAAAAATGATAAATTTTAATAAATTTCTTCAAAAATTTTTTCGTGACAAACTTTGTAGAAGTTCATTTTTATAAAATAAAAATAAATGAAACAACTATGTTTAGGTACTTCTACTTTTAACTTGTAAGTTAGAACGTTTTCGAGAATTCTCTCAACTTCAGTAACTTCTTAATTAAGTAATTAAGTTACTTCTTAAATTAAACCTTCATTATACGCAACAACAGTATCAAAAATATACATTGAACAATAAAATAAAAACTAGTGTGTTGAACAATAGTGGTGTACCTATATAAAATTAAATGCCATAATTGTGAAAGTCATCGGACAGAGCGACAGAAAAATCAGGACTAGAGTTAAAGAACACATAAATGCCATCAAAAACTTTTCAATCAACTCAGACATCGCAGAACACTCAAGATCAACGGGGCATACATTTGACTACGAAGATGTGGAGGTGATTCATAAATGTACCAAAAAAAAAAGAAATTGGATACCTACCTAAGAGACAATAGAAATTAATAGAGCCCCAAAAAGATCACATATTAAACGAACAATATACAATAGTTTGGAACTTTAATTAATCTACTCACATACATCATGCTGTTTTCATATTCTGGGTAGGAAAAACAGACTGACCTCCATACTATCATATCCTGACATAGGTATATACCTACATGTTTTATATAGAAAACAAAATATCTTAAAATATTTATTAATTTGTGTTTAGTTTATAGTTTGGTACGTATTCTTCAATTATGCATACTATCACCATTGACAGTTGGATCTCATGCGTTACATGCAACTAGTTGTGAAAAAATGTGTTAACCTTATTATGAATAATAGAAATAATTTTTTATATGTAACAATAGATAAGGGCTATGCATTGTAATATATTTATTATAGATATATTTAAACAAAAATACCTATTTCGTGATCATCAAAGGCATTGCTGAAAATCAGTTGCACTGTGGGTCTCTACGGGTGTACAGCTAAGCAATTGCCTATTTGTTGTAAAATAGTGCTAATAATTTTGTAAAAATAAATACTTATCAAAAAATATTTGCATTAAATAAATTTATGTTCAAAATGAAAATAGATGATATTAATGTTTTTATAAAAAATGTGATTATAAATCAAAAATTTTTTAATTGCATATAAATCAAATGATTTCAGATTTTAAGTCAAATGATTTTTTTTACTGACAAAATTTTTAACATCTCAATAGAGACGAAGTTGGGATATTATAGAAGAACCAGGAACTCAAGGCACCTACAGGGCTTACGACCAGCTATCGACTGGTTTACGTGATCACTTTATGCGTTTGCGCAACGTTCACCAATTATGACTTCTTATTGAGTTCCCTTATCAATGTAATTTTTGAAAGTTCTATATATTATTTGAATAATGTGTAACAATTCACCTGAAAATAAGACATTATTACTATTGCCATCTATGAAGTAACGAAGAAACCTTTTTTATAACGCCATCTATTGAGAAATTGGTTTATTTGTAAACAATGAAAGCAACAGTCCTTATATGAATGAGGTGACGGTGTCGCGCACAGATGTCATCCCTGAACTCCGCCAGAAATATTATTTCATATTTGGCTTGTTTACCTACTCGTACCAATGTATTTATTTATTTATTTGGGAAGCCAACAGCTCATTTACATTTTTTGTATTACAATTTTAAAATACTTACCTATAATTGAGATCCAATAACTAGAAATTACTGTAAACAACTCATGTAGGTACACGCACACGCACACACACGCACACCCACGCACACGCACACGCACACGCACACGCACACGCACACGCACACGCACACGCACACGCACACGCACACGCACACGCACACGCACACGCACACGCACACGCACACGCACACGCACACGCACACGCACACGCACACGCACACGCACACGCACACGCACACGCACACGCACACGCACACGCACACGCACACGCACACGCACACGCACACGCACACGCACACGCACACGCACACGCACACGCACACGCACACGCACACGCACACGCACACGCACACGCACACGCACACGCTCACGCACACGCACACACACTCATACACATGCACACACACACGCATACAATTCGTATTCGTGTGTATGTAAATCGAATATTTTTTAATTGCGTATACGCAAACATTGGATTGTTTCCCTGTCGGAAGTTCCTGGTTCTTTTTTAATATCCCAACTTCGTCTCTATTGAGATGTTAAAAAGTTTTTCAATAAAAATGTGATTAAATCAGTTGAAGCATTTTATTTGACTCGTACTAGTACATATAAATGCAAATCCTATTACAAGTCGTGAGTCGTGTGACAATAGTATGGAGCTCTCTAGGTAGGTATACCTGCTACAATAATCATTGAATGATTGTATTTATAATATACTGATGATTGTATTTATGTACCTATATAGCATAGGTAAATAGGTAGGTATCGATCAATTCAGCAGGTTGTATTGAACTTGAGATGGGTTTGTTGCATTGTGACATGATTAGTTACAAGGTCGTAGCACCAACAACTGATACAATATAAATAAGTCTCTATGTACTTCTACTTGTACCTTCCATGTGCTGATTCTATTACCTACTCACAAAAGCATCATTGGCATCATTACATCAATCAATGGACCTTAACAACTTGGTGTGAATAATCAACAGACTGAAATGATAATATTTTTATCTACAATATATAAAATATAAATTATTATAATCCACTGTTCATTGAGAAATTCTTATTTATATTTTCTCCATATTTAGGTAGTATTACTCCTCACTAACCCAAGGGGATATAGTGGGGAGTTATGATTTCGCAATTTTTAAGGCAATTTTTTTATTGCAGTTATGAACTAGTAAAAAGGCCCACCACTTTCATAAAAAGGCATTAAAGAAATATCAATTTTCATTATAAAATATTTAAAAAAAAAAAGTTGATTTATCTATTATGAACGTTTTATTTTTACTCTTAAGATTTTTATGAAAAATGTACGAAATAATCACATACTTAGCAATTTTTATTGTGTTGAAATAATGTACCTATAATAAGATGTTTATAGTAAGATGTTTCTAGAAATGTCTCCCGCCAAGTAGGTACCTACCAACCAAAAACTTCATATTACAGTTAAGTGCTACTTATTCAGGTCATCAAGTTTTTGGTCATTTGAGCTCGTTATTAAATGTACGTTTCCTATACGCCCACATCACATAAAACTCTAGTTTAACATGCCTATCAAAAATAAGTATTTTTTATTAATAAAATCAAATATGCCGACCGCCGAGGTACAGTTCGTTAATTCGTTAGCCGTTTGGCTTCTGTGCGGGAGTCCTGTGTTTGATTTCCAGCAGAGATTTCATTCATTTCTAAAGCAAATATTGCTTCTCTGGGCTGGAAACACTGGTAAATTGGAAGATATTGCCTATGTAATATAATATACCTTTAGGGTCTCACTTATTTTACTAGAACAATTATAAAATTACACCGGACGTTTGCAGTATCGAGATTGATTGGAAAAAAAATATGTGAACTTGCATACATATACCCAACTCTATATACCCATTCATACACTATTGTTATAAATATAAATATTTTTCATAGTTTTAAGTATGTAGGCATATAAGTTGAAATTAATATAGTGGAAAATTTTAATTGGTTTTAGTTTTTTCCCGAAAACAAATAAAATAAAATAATATTATTGGATATAAGCTGTTTACACAACGCGGTAAATTTGTGCGAACCGGATTCATAGTGGAAATTAATATAAGGATTTCAAACCACGAACTTGGGTCATTGAAACGCGGGAACGTGATGACAGATGTTGATGACGTATTGCAATGGACAGATGGAGAAAATACTGTGCAGAATTATACAAGGATGACGAGAACCACGAGGAGATGGAACTGAGAGATGTAAATTGTGAATCAGAAATTTTGATCAGCGAAGTTGGGGAGGCGATTGCCAAATTAAAATGTAACAAATCTTCTGGTAACGATAATATTCCCACAGAAGTGATCAAACAGATGGGAGATAAAGGTGCACAGATAATCCATCGAATATGTAACCGCATTTGGAAGACAAGTGAATGGCCACAGGATTGGGTACACTCTGTATTCATACCCTTGCATAAGAAAGGCTCAACACGAAAATGCGAGAATTACCGGACCATCTCTTTAATACCCCATGCCAGCAAGATACTACTCCAAATAATTAATCAAAGACTATCACAATACCTGAAACTTCAAATTCCACAAGAACAAGCCGGATTTGTGAAAGAGAAATGAACTAGGGAACAAATACTAAACATTCGTCAACTAATAGAAAAGAGTCGAGAGTTCCAAGTACCGATGGTCTTTTGTTTTATAGACTACAAGAAAGCTATTGATTGTATTAAATGGAAATATAGGTATGGACGGTGCTTCTGGAGATGTCAGGTCATCTTATAAAGAAAATCAAAAAAATATACCAGCATAATACTGCCACAGTAAGAGTAAATGGACAGTCAACCTCAGAATTCCATGTCCAAAAAGGTGTACGACATGGATGCATTCTGTCCCCGCAACTGTTTAACATATATATGGTGAATACATCATGCGGGAGGCACTTGAGGACTGGGATGGAGGAGTTAAGATCGGGGGTAGGAGAATATCCAATCTTAGATATGCTGATGATACCACACTCATAGCCAAATCTGAGCAGGAAATGGCAGAGATACTACATCGAGTGGAAGCAGAAAGCAACATCTTGGGCCTTGAGATTAATAAATCGAAAACAAAAATAATGATCGTAGACCGTCATGGACAGCTAGAGAGAACAGGTTCTCTACAAGATCTCGAAGTTGTCGATGATTTTGTTTATCTTGGCTCAACGATCTCTTTAGACGGAAGGTGTGAGATGGAGATACGCAAGCGCATTGGCATGGCCAAAAGTGCAATGGCCAAATTGGATAAAATTAGGAAAGATAGATGCATCACCACAGCCATAAAAATTCGTCTCGTCCGTGCATTGATCCACCCAATATTTTTGTACGGAGTGGAATCGTGGACAATAAAGGCAAGAGAGAGATAAAAAATTAATGCCTTTGAGATGTGGTGTTGGCGTCGCATGCTCCGGATCCCCTGGACAGCACATCGAACAAATATCTCCATTCTACAGGAACTTGAGATTGAGGATAGATTGTCGGCTGTCTGTCTTGGCCATATCCTCCGTTTCTTTAGACACATCGCAAAACGTGGTCAGGACTGCTTGGAAAAGCTGATCGGCCGGAAGTGTGGAGGGGAGTAGAGGTAGAGGAAGATCCCCGACTAGATGGACTGACCAGATCAAAGCGGTTACTGGCCTAACAGTAGTAGGTGCATAGCGAACTGCGGACTGTCGGGAGAGATGGAGGAGTGCTGTGCACCAGGTGATGATGGCGAAGAGAAGAGAGGATCACGACCCTCAGTGATGAGGAAAGCGACTCAGAAGATGTCAAATAAATTAAAACTATACAAAACTCAGAATTCGAAGTAGAACATTTAGTGTGTTTGTGTCCTCATCTTCCTTATTACTCTTGATTACTCTCAAAATTCAAAAAAATATAGAAAACTTTTATAATCAGAACTTTGAATTTTTGTTCCATTCAGGGGTTATCAACATTTTTTATTGATTTTTCTATTTTATCTCAAAAACCATAAAAGCTAGAATGCTGAAAAATTGTATAAATATAGACAAATACAGTTTCAGGGTTTCTCAACTTTTTTAATTAAGAAAATTAACTATGACAAATTTATGTGTTTAACAATGTTAGCCCTAGAACAGGTTTACGTAGTTGGGCAGCAATTATCTATTTTTAATGACGATAATGTAAATAGTGTGATAAATAATTAAAAAAAAAACAGCCAATATCGCCCTTTTTTATAAAATATAATAAAGCCGAAACCCTAAACTAGATAATTTTTTTATAGAAAAAAACAAAAATTATAGCAAGTAAAAATTAAATAGCAGTAAGTACATATACATAATATCTACGTGTACTCTCAATAGTTTGATATTTAATCTACATATATACCTTCGAGTTTTTTACATATTCGGGGTAGGAAGAAAGGACTGACAACCACACTTTCCTATCGTGACATATATGTTTTGTATAGAAAACAAAATGTCTTAAAATATAGAACAATCTTGATTTAAGGATTTATAGTTTGGTATGTATTCTTCAACTATACATACTATCGCCATCGACAGTTGGATCTCATGTGTTACATGCAACTAGTTTTAAATCAATAATATAGAAAAAAGAACTTTGTTTGCTTACTTCATGGACTGTATGGGGATTTATTGTTCTTGTGTAATTTAAAGATTCATTAGTAACAAATGGTATTTGTTATTTCACTTGTTAGCTATGTAGATTAATTTTCTGTGTAAATTTTTTATTTTCAATTTTATACAATTCGCAACATTTATGTACGATGGAATATATTTACTACATATTATTTGAATCGATTATTTCTTTTAAAATATAAAATTTAAATAGTTACTATAATCTTTACACTATATAATCATTTATGTCAATATATCAACTCGCTGTCACTGTGAATGTACCTCGACAATACATAATATATGTAGGTGCTAATACACTTATATAGGATGTTAAGTTAATGTACTTATTATTTTATGATATACGAATACTTTTTAATGTAACAAATAAACCTAAAAATCTTTATAAAAGATATATCGCGAGTTCGAATCATGCCACGACCGATTTCGTTCACCTATAGTACAAGCATTTATGCTTCATTTAGGGAATGTAGGAAGATGTATATGCACTATTTAACAAGGATATATTCTTTTTTTTTGAAAAAAAAGAAAAAAGGAATGAAATAACATAATTGCATTTTTTATTTTTTAATGTAACCCCAATAAATATTTTTTTTATTTATTTAAGAATTGGTACATGGTCAACATACAATATACATAGATATAATATAAATCACAATAAATCAACAAGGCACAGCCTGTGGGATTTTTGGGTAGTCAACGGGTTATGGGTAGTGAACGCGATTATTTCGAATATTGCACATAAACATAATTATTTCTTTTATTGATCGACGTTCTTGTAGCGGATGGAGCATATATTGTTTACAGCATATAGTTTTACGGATTATGTTCATTTGGCGCCTCGGTTTTCTTTGCGCCTGGTGCAACTGCACCATTTGAACTTATCATGGATCCGACCCTGAAAATTGTCTCTTGATTACCTCGATACTAAACTGTACAAACGTCAATATCTCTTATAGAAACGAAGATGAAATTTATTATGCCTAGGCTCAATCTATTGATAATACATGTACCTACATACATTGAAGATGAGATATTATGATAGATATTGTTAAATCTCACACATACAGAATAATGCAGACTGAAAATGCAAAATTGATATCATATTAATGCATCACTTTCATTCAATGAATTCCTTCACCTATGCCATTTTCCTTTCCTATACAAATTGAAGGCATAGGCTATATTATTAGAAGTCTTCCTAATGTGGAATCACAGATATTTGAACATTCGAAATATTCTATCTTGATAAATATTTTAGATGGGTCGATGGCAGAGCGGTTAGCGTTCTGGGCTTGTAATCCAGTGGTTGCGAGTTCGAATTCTGCCTGGCACGATTTCCTTCACCTATAGCACAAGCATTTATTTGCTTTTTTTAGGGAACGTAGGAAGATTTATATGTACTGGTTTAATAAGGACATATTCATTTTTTATAAAAAAAAAGAAAAAAAAATACAGCTAAGATTCAGTCATTACAACTATCGAGAAAAGCTCAAAAATGACAAAGTTGATTATATCAGAATTGGCTACCTGCGTTTTAGCCAATCCTTTGATATTAGTAATAAAGGTCTATATATTTATGACTGAACTGTTTGACTGTGCGCACAAGACATTTGATTGCATAAAACCAAAAGTATTGTAGTCATTACATTTCATTTAATTTTCACATGAAATTTTGTTACTCTTCACAATTTTTCAGTGTATGATACGACAAAGAAGTAAGTAATCAAAAATAAAGTTATAGAATGTCATTTTTTACAGCTAAATCAACAAAATGAAAAAAAAAACCTGTGAGATGTGGCCAAAGCTAAATTCCACACTGCACAAGTCACTCCACAAAGAAGGTATATATACACATTTTGGATGTTAATTTATTTTTTGATTTAAATATTTTATTATCAATGCCATTTTATTAAAGTGATGTGCCTTTTAGGCAATTTGAAAATAAAATTAACAAAATTTGAGTTTCTTGAGTATGGGGTCACTTTGAAATATTTGACAGTTATTAAAAATGAGAAACACTGATCAGATACCCTTCAAAATCTAATGTGGAACGAGTATTAGATATACATATTTGCATAATTTGAAAAGAATCGAATGAGTACTTTAGTCTATAATCGATAAATATACACTCCGTACACAGTACCTACATACATAGCATAGGTATACATAGTACACAACATACACACACGTAGATACATTGTGATGATACTTTCAGAATACAATATTGGCATGATACTAGTTGATAATATAGAATAAAAAATAACCTTAAAAATTGCGAATAATAGCTCCACACTATATCACTGTATCCCGTAGGGGTAGTGAGGAGTAAAAAGAAATCGTGTAACGTAAGTTATTTTGATGCAACAAAGAAGCACTCATTGATTTTGATTACATATTATTTAAATTCGTCCTTCATGACTCAGTTGGGTAGGTATCTGACTTCTGATCCAAAGGTCCCAGGTTCGATTCCCGGTGGAGACACAGTTTTTAATTGTGTTTTCAGTCTGGATCTGTGAGACGATTAATATCGTATGTCTCCAGAATATGGCTATTGGGTGCGTGTTAAATTAATATTTGACATAGTACCTGTTAGTTGCCCGAGAAGCAATATTAAATAAATAAATAAATAATATTAAATAAATTCCTATTCTCCAATTCATTAAAAAAATATTATGATGTTTTTAGTTTAAAACTAACGAAACTAATAAACTATATTGTCGATGTCACGTTATGTGTAAATTTTACCTACTTTATACCAATATATTCATTTGATCAAAGCCAAACAGTCTTTGATCGAATGAATGATATTGGTACAAAGTATTTAAAATTCATAAATAACATGAAATCGAAAAAAAAAACAGTCAACAATGTTTGGACCTAATACCCTTACATCTACTACAGAACAATTCACTTTCACTGGATTTTATTAAAAAGACATATAACGCTTATCTAGTGACTGAAAACATGATATATTAAAACCGCCTAATGCACTATGAAGTTACGTGTTAGTAAGGTTAAATATCGCGTGCGTTAAAAAGGGTTTATACGTGATTTAAATTATCGGAAACCTAAAATTTGTTGATTTTTTGCATTTTAAGAACAAACTTTAATTGAAATGAAAAAACTATATCACATAAAAGATTTATTTTTCTACGAAACATAGTTATGGAGTAATTTTAAAAAAATGCTGTAAAGAAAGATCTTTTTAAGATTTTTTTAATTGAATCAAGACTGAATTTTAAAATTGTGTGACGAACATTCACTAGAGAAATGTTGTAAACACTTATGGTATTTTTTCTAGAAACACACTGTTTCACATATTTGTGGAATTTTATTTGAAATTGAGGTGTTTAGGTTTATATGGCCCCTAAATTAAAAACTGAGAGAACAAATACCAAACCACGGACACGAAAAATAATTATGAACATAATTTTACAATTATTTTTTTACGTGATTTTCCACATCCAGTTCATTGACGGTAAAAATATTATATTTGATGTTTCCATTTTATTGATGATCAAATAACATATTTTTCGTCCATCGTATTTTAAAAATACCCAAACCGCTTAAGAAAATTTTCTTTCATTTTGCTTATTTTCTATTCATTTTCCTTCTTGCATTCTTTTCTTAGTTTTCTTGATTTATAATTTATGTATCGGACAATTCATTTTATATATGTCTATAGGAATAATCGAATTTAATAATTTATTTGGAAATAAACTACTATGGTGTTCACACTCAATATTTAGAAACAGCAAATAATAACATAATTGTTTTTTCATACGTGAACACAGACTGCATAGAGCGATTGGTAGATAAATACACATAAAGTATCACTGATTTAAAATTATATCAATAATAATTATGAACTCTGACTTACACCAACTAGAGCCAGTTCTTCCAAAGAACTCGCCAGTTTTGGGATTCCACAGGAAACGCTTGAAGCTTTCCTTCTTGGTGATATTCTCCGGCGACCTGTAATACTGCAGGTGTTCGATACTAGGCACTTCCGATATCCTCTTGTCCTTGGACGCCCGCTTATCCTTGATCGAGTTGGCTGGCATTTCCAAGGTCGAAAGCGAACAGTTTTTTTTTTGCGACAAAACAGAAAGAAAAGCGTCAAACGGCGGAAATTAATTCGAAATGCGAGACGGCGTCGGTTTTTCTTCCAGTTCGTGTTTTTCGCGGCGGTCGAAGTTTTTGGGGGCGTCGGTGCCCGGCGGAATGATTGGCGCAGCGGCGGGATTGTCGAAGTCCACGAGCAGAATGGACGGTCTAACAATGGGACGGGTTTCGCTGATTGCCTCTCATTATGCCCGCCCTGTGTGAGGATCGCTATCTGCCTCTCTGCCTTGAGAGGACAACACGAGGCCGCGTGATCCTATATCACTTTACGTAGGTATTATATGGACACCTTGTTGCTTTAATCATACACTTATAAATAAAAATTACAAGCGATAAAGAAAAATAAAATACAAAAACGACAATGACCAAATTAGAGAATACTTTTTAGACATAAGTCCACTTTCATGTTAATATAGTAGGTACACTAGCATTTAATTGTTATTATTATACAACCACGAAATATAAAACATAAAATACTGACAAAGTTCCATATCATTGAAAACAATTTAATTAATATAAGTACAAATATATATAAGAAATTGAATATCTATAATTAAATTACTTTGCCATTTTATTGATCTTGTTCATTTTTAATTAATTTTTACTTATGAACAGAAATTAAAATACATATTTTAAAACAATAATATTTCACATTATTGCTTGATTATTGCCCCCTTTAAATTCTTGACACTTGTATATATTTAAATACCAATAACAAGTCGGTTTATTTTGAATAAACACTTATATGTATATTTCGATAGTATTGTCATTTTTTAGGTACGTATTTTTATATTATCCTACCCTTTTTAAAGATTATAATGACTTTCGAGAATCGCGAATTTGTTTTAAATACATAAAATGTTCGTATAACTTTTTTATAATTTTTAGATAAAATGAATTTGAAGATGGTTAGTAGGAACCTTTCAAAATTCGAAGAAGAAATATTATTATTTGCTCGATGGATAGGTAGTGAATTTCGAAGTACTTAATTTTGGTCTTAAATTTATACTGTAATAATGTGAAATTGTCCCTTTTTCATTGTGTTATCATCAATTAAGTATGACATAAACAACCAAAAACATATCCAATGAAATAAACACTTTGTTTAAACATTTAGATGCGGGATAAAAATTAATATATATATATAGATTTTTAGCGAAATACCTACCTAATGCATTAAAAAACGAAGGTAAAATTTTACGACCCCGATTATTACGGGATTGCTAGCTCTTTTTGAAAAACCGTGTTTTTTGTAATTCATGAAGTCTTTTGTGTTAGCCAATATAGTGCAAAACGCACATTATGTAAGTTAGTATATAGTGAACATGTTCTGTTCTCTGTCATGTATCTCGAGGTATATGTGTCGAGGTGGGAGTGACCGGATATCATCCATTGAACATATCCACCTCATCATATGAGCACATCCTTTGCCCGATGACTGATGTTAGCTACACAACACTTAGCCATACTATTCCACATCCAGACTACCGACTTCAATGCTAACACATTTTCATGCAATTAAATGACCCATTAGGTCAACCAATATTTTTTGTACCAGTAAAGATTGAGATTCAATCCAGGAAAACATGTAGTACTCCTGATTGACTATTTATCATGTACACACAATAAATATCTTAAATATCTTAAAGCATTTACCAAATGTGTTTTCCATCGAGTTATTATCAATTTAATTTGTTATTTATTTACATGGTTTTGTGCCGAAACAGGATCATAATTCATTATTCTTTATTTTTGTCCTATCTCTCACATTCTTCTTCTTCTTTATCCTCGCCATGTCCCGTTACACGGGTTCGGCTTTCCTAACCATGCAGCGCCAATAGTTTCTCTGCTGCGTATCCTCCTTTTTTAGACCCAGTTTCTTCATGTCCCTTTGGACATTCGTCAGCCAGGTGGTTTGAGGCCTTCCCCTCCCTCTCCTCTCAGTAACCATGGAAAGGCACTTTTTCACCACGTGTTCATCCTCCCTTCTCATTATATGGCCAAACCATCTAAATCTGGCCTCTGCTACCTTCTCAGATATAGGTGCCACCTTAAAGCTCCTCCTGACGTACTCATTATCACATTGCAGTTATTGTGCCAAATATTTCCGAGGATATTTTGAGCACCTATCAATACACTAACATATTGAAAAAATTAGATATAGCTTGTGTGAGAATTTACCCATTCTATAAATGCATAAAATACTTTGTTAAGGAACAGATGAAAGAAATCCTCGCTCATAAATTTATAATTATAGGGTTGTTTTAAATTTATTTTATTTTATTCAATCAATAAATTACACTAAGACCCCAGATGCCGACTGCTGGTATATATTATGTACAATTATTATTTAAAACAATAATAAATGTTTTATTGGTAGTTATAATAATAAACAGCTTATTTTTAATATTAATGCATTCAACAACAGTCTTGTACACTATTATAGACTATTATTATGACGATGTGCCTTGCTCGAAACGCGTTGATAATGAAATAAATTTCAATAGAAGTAATAAAAAGTTTTTTTTTATATTTATAATACATATACATACAAACTTAGTATAGTTTGCTAGTATATTTAATTTATTTTTTTATTTATTTATTTAATATACAGAGACACCAACAGAACACTGAACAACACAAACAAAAAAAAAAACATGAAACAAAAAATAGAATCTCCAGTGCTCCAATAACAGGTATCTCCCTCATGGCTATTGTGCATAGTTAGGTAGGTACAATCAACGTCTCCTAACCATTCAAATTATAATTCATATAGTACGAATAAATTAATGCTAACGTTATGGGATAACGTTATGGCAACAATGTTATGGGATGATGCGAATTTATTATTTACATAATAATATGGATAAGGTTTTCTTACGTCAAATTATAACATCTTGGGGGGAAAGTGTCACGTGGATAAAACGTGCTGATCGTTTTAAAAACATAACTGTATTTTAATTAAATAATCGAATGAAGTATGACAAAAATTACGACACAATTGATAAAAGGTATTATAATAAATTGTATCTTTGTTTTTGGAGGTAGGTATTATAGATTGATATGTATTACAGATTATTTTTTTATAAAAAAAATACTGTTAGGTCGAGTGATGAGATAGAACATTATGTAATTATTGGAAATTTATATGGTATTAATGTATGTTGACGTAAAACGTATGGTACAGGAACTCTATGAAATATCTGCTTCCAGAAAATCTCCTTATTTTACACAAGTTATGTAGCTTCAAGAACAAGACCAAGGGGGGCTAGAACAAGACCAATACCGAACTTTGCAAGACTAAGAATCTAGCCAGACTTAATGCAAGGGTCTTGCAGTATCGCAAAATATTATAATAAGTTAGCCATTTACTATGATTTACTGACTGAAATCCGTACTTTTGGTATGATTCATTCTAATTACTGAATTTAAAAGATTAGTATTTTTTTTTGTAAAAATTGCAAGACTATGCTCATCACTAATCGATTCATAAATCCAAACAGAAATAAGATTTGAGTAAATTTTTTGAAATATTCGGAATCGGTCAAAGATATAAAAACCTGAAATCTCAACGCAAATAATTCCGTTTATAGTCTTCATACGACTATAACAAGATTATGCATTTTACTGTTCATTGATTTACGTAATGGAGAGTATATTGTTTGTTATTATTAGAAATTAACATTGACCATGGCATTGAAGCAGGGTCGGATTTATTTATAAGCTAGTTAAGTGAAGGTTCGGGCTTCAAATCTAAGGGGCTTCCAGTCGAGGCGTGTGATCATAAGTGTAATCCAGAGAATATTTATTTATTTATTTACAGTTACAAACAGTCACAATTACAAAATACATTAAATAAGACAATTAATTTCCTACATAAAGACAAGAAAATGTAACACAAATTTTATAAAACTAATTAACATACATGAACAGTGTAGCCAACCCTACAGTTTTAACCGAAGATTTACAGTTTTTTTTGGAAATCTTCTGTTTTAAGTTTAGACCTCCCAATCTTAAGTTTTTAATTAATGTTTTTTTATTTCTGTTTTTTTAAGTAATATTTCGGCAACCCATCCAAATCGAAGGTGATTTGTGAAACGATGAAATATTATCAGATTAATTCCACCAAGATTTTTATGACAAAATATAACAAAATATATTTAGATTTTTAAACTTATCTTTATTTTAATAAATTAACATTTTAATATATTTCATTTTTATTTTTTTATATAGTTTTATTCATTAAATTAATTATTTTGTTATTTGAAAGTTATTGAAATTTGTGGAAATAACATGAGCGATACTGAAAAAGGAAAATGTATGAAGCTTGAACAACAGACGAGTAGGTAAGTATGAGACGATGTATGAATTATGAATGTTGATGAAGCGATAGATACGTATCAAGATAAAAAAAGTGGCTCTCATGATATGAAGTGATGGGTTGTTTGTAGAAATAATTTAAAGAACATCTCGTACTCGTAGACAGGTGGCAACAATATTTAGGTACCATGTGTTGTCATATGAAAAAGGAAAAAAGTTTACCTGCTCTAACTGATGTAGCGGAGAGTTTAGTGTTGACCACATCTCGTTTGTTTATTATTACATTTTTTATTCGAGCTATTCAAGTGAATTCCTGACCTTAGAGGCAATCTTCAACTTGTTCCGGTCCTGAATAGTGTTGTGCAAGAATTAATATAACCATTTGGTTATACTTCGATATATAATATTTAGCAGCCGTTATCAAATCCGTCACTAACGAATACCGTTCTGATCAGATGATAATCCGGTTATTGACCTCATCAGATTATATATTTGGGTGGTACATATTACATAACACCTATTACGAGTAGGTATTTGGTTAAACCAGTATAAAAAGTTTTACTGATTGTCTGCCGCTAACTTCTTATTTTGCATATTTTATCGAAGTATATCATACATACCTACATACATACATACCATCACGCCATGTCCCTCATGGGGTAGGCAGAGAGAACCAAAAGCCATATTTTTTTATCTTGACACATATTCCCCGCCTTGTCAACATTCATACCTCGTCTTGTACATATTCGTCTGTTGTTCATGCTTCTTATATTTCCGTCTTTCAGAATATCTTTCACATGGTCGTGCCATCTTTTACTTGGGCTACCCCGACCTCTTATTCCGTTCCTGTCAACTTTGTGTATTTTATTGGTCAGGCGTTCTTCATTCATTCTTTCCAAGTGGCCAAACCATCTCAATGTGTTAACTTTCAGACTTCTGCCATGTCCAGGTCTCACTTGAATACATCAGGGTTGGCACTACAATAGCGTTGTGAGTGGCAACTTTGGCATTCTTTGATACGTTGTGATCATTCGTAACTGGTCTAAGTGCTCTATTCACTCTGTTTTATTCCATAACTCTTCTTTCGATGTCCTTATCAGGCCGTCCATTCCGTTGGAATGTATTTTTCCAGATAGACATATTCGTCGACTTCGTGCTCAAGCCATTTATTCCCTACTTTTATTTGACACGCTGTTCTGCTTTCACTCTTTTCAAAGACTTTTGATTTTAGACCTTTGATTAGCTGGTATTCATTGTATGTCCGTTTTCTTTGCATCCTTCATATATCATACTTACTTGATACTGTAACTCTTCCATACTTTCTCCTAACAATACTTTGTCGTCTGCATACATCAGATCAAGAACTGTTACAGAAGTCAGTTTCAGACCCATACATTCATCCCTAAGGGCTGTTACGCAGAAATTAATGTACCTACAGATTGAAGAGCCACGGTGACAATACGCAATTTTTATACGTAAAAGGAATTATTTGGTTAAAGTGATGCAAATCGTAGTATATGTGCACTACTAAAATTGACTTGTATGTTAATCAACGCCTCCGTCAAAATCTTCCCAAGCTGTCGAACACTGGTCTTACAGAAGATACCCAGAATCAGAGGAAACAAGATCTCTCAGTAGTCTGATACATGTCTTGTGCCAGTACTCCCACGCTGTAGGAAATACTAAGGTTGATTAATAGATTATCAGGTTAGTTAAACTAAACTAACTATGATATTTACATAAATGTATAAAAATATATTCTAACGATGAACAGCCCTGTATATGTAATTGTTTCTGCCAAAGCTAAACAATTCTTACACATGTCATAGATTGCTTTGTGGTCTAATTAAACAGAAATTGAAAAAAAAATGGTTAATCGCGTTAGGAATTAGGATTGAAGATCCTTAGCTATTGATGATGTCATATTTTAATTAATTTATGCTGCCATATCAACATTTTTGTGATAATATGAAGATAACTTGAAGGGACTGAAGTAATTTCCTCACTAAATCTTCTAATTGGAAACAGAGTTGCATTTAGTGAAAGTGATAACATAAACATATCTGCACTTTTTACTAGGACACTATTTCTTTTGTCCATTTCTTTTTCATAGTTTATATTTACGATAAAACCATTAGCTAAGTAGGAGTAAAAAAATTAGGAAAGTAGAAATAAATCAAAATTTGCAATGCTTTCTATAAATCTATGTTTGTTTAGAATCATCAAAGCGTGTAATGTACCTAATGGTTTAATTTTATGGCAAATTCAATTGTCTTATATCATTGTTCAATAAGTAAACAAGCAAAAATAAAACAAAAAGGTTGACAGATTCAAATAAAAATGATGAATATTTATTTGTAAGGCTTTAATAAGCAATTTTATGAAAATAAACATTTTTCAACCTGTATTTTTTTATTCATATGTGTTGTATTTGATGTAAAATAAAGGTGCTTTTAAAATAAATCAAGCAATTATTTTATGCTTTTTAGTTATACCATTTTAAGTGTTATTGATGAATGTACATTTGACTGTAGCACCTACGTACTTAGGTGATTTGAGGGTTTTCAAATATCGCGCAATAGAGCTTGAATGTGAATTTCGACTATGATATGATTAGGCTTCTAGATGCTTGGCAACGTCGCTGGACTTCTTCTTCCGTGGGCTGACTGACATTTTTATTTCTTCCCGATGTAAGGACTCGAATTTCTTCTTCGTAAATTGTTCTCAATTATTGGACCACGCATATTCCTTACTTGGACACGGCAGTTTTTACTTAATTTATTTTATTTTATTTTTATTGTTAGATATTACACAAAAAATAATGTACATTTATAAAATCAAACATGACTTACTTAAACACAACACACTCCTGGAAACTGTTAGTGACATACATAACTACGACACTAGACAAAGAAACAACCTAAGAAACATTAGCAATATAACAGACAGACTAAACAAAGGACTATTATCCACCAGCATTTATTTGTATAATCAGCTACCAGATGACATTAAGCACTGCCAAAAACTTCATTTTTTTCAAAAAAAAGTTAAAACAACACATACTGCATGATAGTGCTTTCAAATAGATTTCCTGTACACCCGGCTAACTGTTTTGGGCTCCACTATGGTTGAATTTTCATTTTTTTTTTTTTTTTGTAAACTTCATTGTAATGTTATTGTTCACCACATTGTATAACATGTATTAATCTAACAAAATGTCAATATAAACCAAAATGTATGTCAACACTCATACCAGCAAACGCTGTCTGTGTTGAATTTTTAAATAAATAAAAACAAAATAACGCCCCACTAGACAAAAGCCTGTTCTTGGACTGTTATTTTATAAAGTTAAGTATCTTTATTCAGCTGTTATTTTCATATTTTCACATGTTATAAAAGAAGAAACAAGAGTAAAAAAAGAATATGTAAAATGAATTATACATATAGGTACACAAAAATAATCAATTGTACAAAATATTGAAAAAAGCAAATACAAATATTGCTAGCGCTGAGGTGGTTATCGGTGTCTTCATACACTAGCCAATAATCATCATTAAAAAATACAAATACATAGTATTGACAGAAAAAAATGTGAATATAAATATGTGCCGGGTCAGAAGTCACGGGCGGATAACCACCTCCACATAGTGCCTACCTGATGTCTTTTTCCAGTTTATCAGTGCAGCCTTGAAGGATCTTATTGTATCCAATTCCTTAATACTGCTATCCAACTGGTTAAAGATATGTGGAGCTGTGAAGCAAAAATGTCTTTGCCCAAACGAAGTTTTCATGATCGGAACAAAGTAATTCACACGATTTGCTTGTCTTGTACCTACTTCTCGTTTGTTGCGTTCTACTAAAGTTATGAAATGATATTTCTTTATAATTGAAGCATTGTTGTCTTAATATACAAAGTTATCTTTTTCGTTTTCACTTATCTGATTCGCTTTGTGTTAACCCCGAACAGACTTCTGAGCATATCCTATGGGAATGCATGCATTCCCATAGGATATGCTCAGAATGCACTAACTTCTCCGTGTCAACAAAAATAAATATTCTAGACCGGGATCGAAAATGTCAAATGAAATTAATTATGTTTCTTCAAGAGTAGAAACAACCGATTCTGTGTAGTGGGTTAGAAATGATAGTTTAGTTTGATTAGCTGATCTTTGTACATAAGAAGTAGCTCGTGATGATTTTAATAACATGAGTTCAAAGCTGACATTTAAATATACATTCCATCATTTTTTTCTGTTGTGAACCCCTGTTTTGTGGTTTATCTACGCTATGGTTTCCGTTATTTACAGGTCGTCGTGTAAGATCACAAATAATTATAAATTCAACATTTATATATGGGTTATTCTAATTGGAACTTGCTGTTGTTGGACGTATGTATTATGTGACTCATTCAAGATTCTCATACTTATGATACTATCTTTAACAGACTAGTTTGGATCTACCGACCAGAAAAAAATGGTGCGAGGAAGTTCTGTAGGAACGTGTTGGCATTTTATACCTTGACATTCTTTCATCACCAAGTCGTTCAAGAATTGCATAATACAAACATATTTCTTATGGGCGTGTTGATCGTCATAGTTTGAAACATCGATGAAATGTTGGGTAGATTTATCTATTATATCTATTGAGAAAATTACAGAAACTATATACTATGCATGTATATAGACGTCTCTATTCTCAACAAAAAGTAATGCCCTCTCTTGAAAAATAGTACCTAACCATTATGGGTCATCGATGTCATAATATGAAATCTAAATATATTTTTTATCAATCATATATTTTTTATTTCAAATGAATTCAGGATTTTATTAAATATTAAACCTTATTTGTGGCAGATTGGACATCGCCCTGGATTAGTAAGAGCAATCCAGAGGATGCGAGCTTGAATCTTACCTTATTTCGTTCATTTAGGTATATATATGTAACAAGCAAATGCCTAGTTTAGGGAATGTATGAGGATGTTGATGTTCTTGTTAGATGGACAAATTCATTCTTTTGAAAAAAAATAGGTCTTAATATATAATTGATAATATTTATAAGTTGTGATGGACTGGAGGCCAAGAACAGGAAGCAGAAGCGTGGGAAGGCCCCAGACTATGTGGTCCGATGACATAAAAAAGTGTCAGGTCCAGAATGGCAAAGAATGGCACAGGATAGAGACCAGTGGAAGTTGGAGCGTGAAGCCTTTGTCCAATACTGGACTCAAGAAGAGGCTGAGCAAGTAAGTAGGTAATATTTATAATATTAAGTGTAGGCACACACATAATCTAATTATTTCCTCTGAAATATAAATACTATCTATATTAATTAAGTCTTCGCTGAGAAATATATTTTTATTCATTCGTACCATCACGGCATATCCTACAATGGTGCGCATTACCTTATAAAATAAAGTACGATACATGTGTATCACCACACACAAGTCTCGTTTCACTTTAAAAGGCCCTACATGCAGAATGGGTGGTAAACCTCATTGCTGAGCTATGTAAGATGTTATTAATTTTGCCTGTTGAGTTTTTGACTAGGTAACCAGCTTTTTACGAATTTGACATCTATCCCAACTTAAAAGTCTCTCTACCAGTAAACATGTTGCATCTCTTACCGCTTAACTCTCTTCCTATTTATTTCTTCTTCTTCTTTCAGCCCCTTTCACTCCACTGCTGGATAAAGGCCTCTTCCTGAGTTTTCCACTTCTCTCTGTCCTGGGCGCTCTGTTTCCACCCATGTCCCACCAGTTCGACAATGTCATCAGTCCATCTCCTCTGTGGTCTCCCTACACCCCTTCTATTTTGATAGGGTCTCCAATTCAGAATTTTGGGGGTCCATCTATCATCTCTCTGTCTTGCCACATGACCTGCCCATTGCCACTTCAGCCTTCCCACTCTTTCTGCAATGTCGGTAACCTTTGACCGGCGTCTTATTTCCTCGTTTCTTATTCGGTCTCTCAAGGATACGCCTAACATTTGTCTCTCCATTGCTCGTTGAGTACACTTAAGTCTGTGGAGGCTTCTGGCAGTAAGTGACATGGTTTCGAGACCGTATGTTGTCACTGGCAAAACACAAGAATTGTACACTTTGGCTTTTAGGTTATTCGGAATTTCCCTGTTGCCGAATATGTACCTCAACTTTCCAAAAGCAGCCCAACTCAGCCCTATACGTCTTGGCAGTTCGGCGGTCTGATTTTCTTTATCCAATTTAATTTTATGTCCAAGGTATATGTATTCTTCAACAGCACCAATAGTCTTATTTCCAATGCAAATACTGTGTGAAGTTGGACTCAAAATCTTGGTTTTGTCTATGTTCATTTCCAGACCGATTTTTCTAGAGGCTTCATATAATTCTGCTACCATAGCTTCCAGTTCAGACAATTTATTTCGCAATAACTAAATTTATCTTAATCAATGGAATTAATCTGTAAGCCATAATATTCACTAGTATTTTTTTTTTCCATTTGGCGCAAATCAATTTTCTAAGGGTGGGTTGCCTAATATAATAAAAAAAAATACGCTTAAATTTTACGAAATCATGACTCTCCACTATTCCATAGTAGTGGAGAGTAAAAACAGCTTTCATGGGACACCCGAAAGGACTACCAGACAAACTGATCTTTTCTATATTCCAAATTATTATACTTTATCGTTGGGTGGATACAGAACTATTAAAGGTAAGTCGCATTTTTAACGAAAATTACTTTTTGATGTAAATATGTTCGCAAACGTAGAATTTACGCTGTGCATAAATATTATAAGTGTATTCCAAATATATTTTTCGTAATTCTTAATTGCGCAGAAGTATTATAAGTAAAATATGGTAAAATGAAATCTTTAAATGACTCTTCTGAACATTTTAGTAAAATGCAGTTATAATAGTTCTGCATCCACCAAAAGTTATCACCGAAAACATTCTACCATTCCTCGTATCTGCGAATTATTGACTAAAAACCTCAATAGTTTGACTCATTTCAGATAAGTGATCCGAGATAACAGTAGATTTAATTTGCTCTTTCTCCTTTAGTTATCCTCTGACATTCCTGGTCACTTTCCTATCCCACTATCCTTACCCATATCCTAGTCATTATTTATTTGCATTATTTTTTCCCTTTATCTATGTATGTACTCTTGTTAAATAAAACTAACAGTGGATAAACATAAGTTGTATAATATTATAAATATAACCTGTTCATCTCTGTATATCCCCAATAAAATAATAGAAAAGAGCGGACAAAAATATTTTTATTATGTGAAAAATATGCGTAAATATAACTGAATGGTTAGATGATTGAAAACACGTGCCTATTCGTAAATTTAATACGTCGTATTAAATATAACATCCGGCACCCAGGCCTGCTTTTTACCATCGTCGAAGGAATGATTGATGGGGGTAACTGTAGAGGTCGCCCCAGAAACAACTACATATATAGACCAGATAATCGGTGACGTGCGCTGTAGCAGTTACAAAGAGATGAAGAGACTGGCGGACGATAGAGTTAAGTGGAAAGATCGAGTGTTTGGTGCAGACCAATCTTAGGATTGTGACCCAGAAGAAGAAGAATACGTCGTGTAAATTGTAATGCTTGTGCATTTGCACTAAATGTTAGGCCACTGACCCATTTACAAATAAATAATTTTATCGATCTTCGTGGCTCTGTTGTTACATCTCTTACACCTGAGCGGGTTAGATTGCCGGTGGAGACACAGTTTTCAATTGTGTTTTCAGTCTGGATCTATGAGACGATAAATATCACAAATCTCCAGAATTTGGCAGCTTTTTAGTGGGTACAAGTTAAATTAATATTTGACATAGTACCTGTTAGTTGGCCGAGAAGCAATTACAAATATTAAATATATTTAAATGTTACGTATTATCTAAACCAAATAAATATTTGGTTAAGATAGTAAGGTATTGATTAGTATTCATATACAATGGATGTCTGCTCTACCTACCTGCCATAGTTTGTTAATACATTTTTATCTAGTTTTCGGCATCACTGAATTAGTATAATTGTTAGGATACGCTTGAATCAATATCTGACATTTCAATAGGTAGATATATAGACACTAAAGATAATTATATAAAAAGGGAATATTTTAATAAGTAAAAGTGTATTTAATCAACCATTAAATATTTGTATTCGTTTTTCTATAGCATTGAGTGGTTTTGATCATAAGTCACTGACAAACATATTATCAAACCGTGTCTATATAGTAGAGAAGGTTTATAGAACAGAACAATATAATATTATATTGAAAGAGATGGAGTGAATAGCAGGGGACGCCCCAGAAAAGGATGGCAAATGAGATGAAAATAAATGCCCTAAGATGGTTTGGCGACATAGGAATAATGAGTGATGATCGTCTGACAATAAAAGTTTAATGCTGATAAAAGAGTAACGAAGGGAAGAGATCGACAAAGGAAAAGTTGGCACGATTACATGAGTGGTGAGATTTTAAAAGTAAGAATAATAGGAGAGCATTTATGAGACGATGTATGGACGTGAATGAAGCGGGAAATGCATGTCAAGAAAGGGGGGGAAAGTAGGGAAACGGCGTGATTGTATGGAAACAATATACATTATTAATCCAGGCATACACCTTTTGCTTGTGTATTAGGTTCTTATTGATACGATCTAATGTTTTTTACTCGAGGGGAGTTATGATTTCGCAATTTTTAAGGCTATTTTTTGCATATTATCAACTAGAATCATGCTGAGATTGTATTCTGAAAGTTTCATCACAAAGTATCTGTGTATGTGTGCTATGTGCTGTGTGCTATGTATGACGTGTTCATTTTACTTTATCGATTATAGACGAAAGTACTCATTCGATTCTATTCAAATTTTGTAAATTTGTATATCTAATACTCATTTAGACCCCAATAGATTTTGTAGGATATCTGAATAGTGCTTCTCAATTTTTTTTAACTGTCAAATATTTCAATGTGACCCCAAGATCAGGAAAATTAAAATATGAAATGTTTATTTTCAAATAGGTAAAAAGGCTCGTCGCTTTCATAAAATGATATCGAAGAGTTATCAAGTTTTCATAATAAAATATTTAAATAAAAAATAATTGAACAAACTCATTTCATGAAAATGCTGAATATTTTCCATTCAATATTTGAATACTTTATAGAGTGACTTGTTAGTGAGGAGTTTAGCGCTGGCCACAACCCACTCGTTTATCATTAAAAATGAATTTATCCTACATATATATTCGAAATTTTACATAAATAACCGACATCAGAATGTGTGTCAAGAATTCAAGATAGAAAAAAATGAGAGGCATGGCGTGATGGTAGAGTTGTAGCCAAACATCTTGAACTTTTAGCCGAAAAGGGGGGCGATATGCACGTAAACCAACGAAGCAAAAATACACAAATTTGCGCTCTGTGCAACCGGAAGCTCGTCCAAGATGTTTGGGCGAAAATTATACTTATGTATAATATTCGCTAAATATCTTGAACGAGCTTCCGGTTGCGTAGAGCGCAAATTTGTGTCTTTTTGCTTCGTTGGTACGTGCAAACCGCCCCCTTCTTGGCTAAAAGTTCAAGATATTTGGCGACAGATAAAGTAATAATATCTTTCATACGATTCGCCCATACGTGTTATACATATTGCAGACGCCTTTGGAAAAGAGTTTGATGATCATAAGTCCTATCACCAGAACTCGATTAAAATCATATGATTGATCACCTTCAAAGGACTTCCTTCCTATTTTAAAATAAATAATTAAAATCAGATAATATGGTAAATATTGACTATCGCTGAAGTGAAATTTAAGAGTTTGACGATTTTTTCATAGATCCCATGATCAGATCTTGACCACATTGAAATGGGACCAATCAGTAAGATACCTCTTTCCTAACGAAAAAAAAAACATTGAAATTGGACAACGTAGTAACAAGAAATCGCTGAAAATCGTAAATAAAAAAGGTCTGAAAACCTCTCCCTTTTCGAAAGTCGGTTGAAAATAAGGAAAGGAATGAGATACATAATTGTCAACACTTTCAATGGGACGACAATAAGGAAATATTTCTTTACTCTGCATAATGTTTAAAATGTAGGTGGGTACAGTTTTTAAGTATTAAATAAAAGAAAAATAATTTTGTGTTTCTATACATAATATATACCTCTTTGTGCTATGAACATTCGTCTATTATTGTATTAACTAACCGAAAAATTGGTATTGTATTATTTTTCATTATTTATTTAGTCTATGATATTAAAAGATAACTGCTTCACTAGACCAAGAATGTATTTTTTTTACTGTCATTTTTTATTTGTAAAGTAATTTTCATTTATTTTATTATAAAAATCAACTTTATTTTAAATAAAATTAACTATATTTCTACATGTTCATCCTAATGATGTAATTCAATCAATTACTTTTCGTAAATTTACACAGGTATGTACATTTTTTAAAGAAGTAAATTAATTTTAAATTTCATTAAAACAGTAATTATGTAGGTGAGATAAATGATTAATTTACTAGAAAAAAATGGGAGTGAACCAAAAATGAGTGATAATAATAACAATAAAATGGAATGTAATGAAAGTACCGAAAGCCAACGGTTGCCTACCAATGTGCGTATATATTATACAGCTATTTATATTCTATTGTGTTTGGATTTATCGCAAAATAGTGTAGGTTAGTGGTAAGAGGTTGCAAGCAGGTTAACCCAGGTTCACCCAGGTTCGTTGTCCCGGACCGGATGGCAGGATATTAAGTGTGGATTGTGGAGGCGCCGCTCCACGCCATGGAGCCCTAGGGCCATCTTTCATCTCTCTCTGTCATTTTTCATCTCATCGACAATCACCTGTTAGAATCTTGGTTCAGGTTTACACACAAACAACAACAGATCCGAACTCGTTATTGTGAACGTTTAATAAAAGAAAATCATGCTAGAGAAAGTATTCAATGATAATAGTACGAGTCACTTAATGTGTAGATAATTATTCATATCTTAAGGTTGGCATTGGGAAATATTAATAATGAAGTAAAGGCATTGTAGATTATAGATAAAAAGATAAAAAAAATAATTATTTAAATATTCTTCTTCTTCTTCGTTTCCTCAATGCTGAGGGTCGTGATCTATGGGGCCGCTAATGGACAGAACTAGTCGCCTCCAGTCCTCTCTGCCCTCCGCAGCTCGCACCGCCTATTAAAGGTCGTTCCCGGTCATTTCCATAATTTGGTTTCTTTTGCCTGGTACACTTCCTGTGATAATACTTTTTTCCAGGTTAGCTGGCTCTCTCCTGGCGATGTGACCAAAGAAACTCAATACCCGGCGGCTGCATACTGTAGACAATCTTTCTTTTATTTTGAGCTCTTTAAGTACCGAGTCATTCGTTCTGCTTGCAGTCCACGGAATCCTCAGCATGCGACGCCAACACCACATTTCAAATGCGTCAATCCTGGCACGATCACGGGACTTCATTGTCCAGGTTTCAGTTGAATATAGGGATATTGGGAAGATGAGAGTTCTGATGATTTTAATTTTGGTGGAGTTGGAAATATCTCGATCTTTCCAGATCTTGTTCAGACGTGCAAAAGCATTTTTAGCCATGGCTATTCGTCTTTTAATTTCCTTCTTACACTCACCCTCAGCAGTGATTTAAATATTATTAATTTGAAAACCTTGTGAGACCGAGTGAGAAGTACCAGAATAAGTACCAGAATAAGGTAAGGTAGGTTGATGGTATTATCAAATGGAGAAGGTAGCGGAGGAGGGAATGGTATGGTCACGTGCAAAGGAAGAACAACACCAGACTTCCTCATATCGTGCTGCACAATCAGCCTCACGGAACCTGTCCTTGCGGTAGACCGCCTAAAAGTCGGAGAAATAGCTGGGAGTCCACTTCGCAGGAGGAGCAGGCCTCTTAAAAGCAGACTCAAAGGTTTACATAAAAGGAGGATAAAAACAATTTGAAAATCCAATTTAAACAATAAATTAGAATTTAGCTATGTCCTTATAAGTAGTCAAAAAACAATTTTTGAATAAACTTCACTTCTTGTGTGTTTTGTTAGACGTGGATGATGTCCTTGGATAAAGGATATCGATTTCGATGACAGGTAAGTCATCTTCTCCCTGGCACCTCTGTGATTCTCAGACTCCTTGATAACTAGTTGGATGATCTCGTACTTTTCACTGTCACCTCTTAGAAAACATGGCCAAAATATGAAGTTTTACGAATTGGTGAAGAATTTGCTCTTTGTAAATCTTGAATTTTCGTGACCATGTCTGTTAAATGCCTATTTATAGAAAAAAAATAATAACCCACAGCGATTGGCTATATAGGCAAATTAAAAACTTTGTAAATTTAAACAACAAATTTGAATTTATGTTAGTTGCCGAAGATTTTTTTGCTTTTGTTTTTTTTAATCAAATGGTTTTCGGATATAAAATAATCATCATCATCTTTACGCTACTCAGCCTAGAGCTGTTTCTGATGATGGCCATCTTCTGATGATGGCTGTTTCTGATGATGGATCTCGATACTTATATCCTATCTTCCTTTAATACAATTTTTCCTCCTTAGTCAAGTAAATACCAACCAGAAAATTAATACTATTGATATACATAAAATCTATAAAAAAACCAATGTGAATTGCAATATTGATCACTTATATTACATATTATAAACAAATAAAGTAGTAGTTGATATACTGAAATGAATAAATTAATAAAATATTTAAATAACCAACAAGCAGCTGGCACTGTAAAGAAATTACATGCCAATGACCTTAAATATCCATATAAAAGCTGATTGACTTGACATTATCCGAACATTGTAGAGAAAGATGCGGTTAAATAAGGATTCATCTCTTTTGGTAAGTTGGACCGTTATACGTTTCGTAAAGATAACGGTACACTTATCTACTTACACATGCACACATAACATTATTTAATTTTATTTTGTTACAGATATTGCTTCAGCTGCAGCTATGTTTCCTTACCGCCCTGGCTCTAAGGGTTGACTCGGGAAAAAAGGCTTCGTCCAATCATGAAAATTTGTACGCTGAAGATCACCACAACAACTATGAACTATTAAAGCAACAAGAAAGCTTCAATCCTGGCCAAGCGGAAGGAGGAGGTTGGCGTCAAACCGAAAGTACGCCCAGTTTCGACTCCAACCCCCCAGGAAATTCTTGGCACGTCGGCGACTCTAGCGGATACATTAATGTCCAAGAAAATGAACCGTCCAGATTGTCCGAAGGCCTCGGTACCAGCTACAATCCAGGACCGAATAAGTTCAGTCAACAAAGTGGATATTCCGTCGGCAACCCGGGACAACAGTATGATAACTTCCAAGGAAGCAGCTTAAACACAGCCGGTGACTTGATCGTAGGACAGGGGAGCGTCCAAAGACCAGTGAATCCCGGCGGTCAACAGCATGCGCAGAATTTCAACCACGTGTCGTTTCCGGTTCAAGCACACATCAGTCCGGGGGCGTCCCAATACTCTCAGGTGATCACGGCTGGAATCGGCAGCAAAAAACCATCGATCGGTGTGTCGGACAAGCAGGACTTTGCCGGACAGTTCTCCGGACCGCGTCCTTCACAGGGTAAACCCCAGTCACCACCGTTCAAGCAAGGACAGTTCATCGGACAGCCGAAACCGTCACAGTTTCCCCCGCAGCATGTGTTCAATCAGCAACAGTTCCAGAGGTTCGGCGGAAACCAATTTCCTCCAAAGTCCGCTGTTAGACCGCCAGTGCACAAAAGTCCGATTTATTCGAAGCCGTTGATCGGACCTTACAAACCGGAGCCCCAATTTGTGAACCGTCAGCCGGGGATCAAGCCAAGTCATTTCGTCGTTAACAGTAGCTTGAAGTCTGGAGTACCAAGTTCAGTGTTCGGAAGTAAGATAGGAGTGCAACCACCGCATCAAATTTCACGGTCATCGGGTCAAGGGAAATATTAACACACTTCCGAGATGTATGTTAATTGTAAAACAATTTAATCTAGTATCTTTACAAATAACGACATACGAATTAAGTGTAAATTAGACCAAACCTACATAAAACTCGAACTGTTGTACTTATAAACAATATCAGTGATCGTTTACATAAATTTATATCAATTTCTAGAATTATTTTTAATAAATCAAGTGACAAAATTATATTCATTCACTATTCAGCATACTGTGTTAGCAAATAAATAAAAAAAATGAGGACACACTTTTCAAAGCTTTCTTCAAGTTAAAATGAAGAATAAAAAAATATTTCACGTTAGTCCGTAGATTGTTTATATGCATATTGCCAATGTTAAACACATAATTTCAAATACAGTTGTTTTTACAGCTAACAAATTCAAATACGTAATCTATTGTGAAAAGATATAAATGGTATAAAGTTTGTATGAAATAAAAAAAATGTTCAATTTCATCAATAAATGAAACGAATAAAGCTGGAAGTATCAACATGCATAATTATCGGTGATACACAAATTCTGAATGTTTCAGACTCATAACTGGTCGGGCAGTTATTTAAAAATCAATTGCAGTACGGACAGACATGTGAAGTTACATAAAAGTGTGTAAAAAAAGTGTAATCACAATAAAATACTCATATGTTGTCTTTACCATTTTTACAAAACATGTTATTGTAATAGTTATATCTAGTGTTAGTAATGAAATCTCAAAACAGGAATTCCATAATAAGAGAACACAAGCGCATGTATTATAAAGTTTCTATTTAACAACTTTCAAAGTGCAATTTTCTTTAGATATGCATATTGAAAATACGTACTCTCTAAGTTAATACTTAGGTATATTGAACGTGCTGAACGATATTTTTTTAAATGTAACATAAAATCAAATCAACAAACTAGTATAAAAAATTCTACTGATATGATTATCAAAATACAATACATAAGTGTATGACAAGTACAAAATAGATGAAAGGGACACAAATACGATTTTTACGATATTTTTGGTAATCATTAAGTCAAACAGAATAAAATATTTATGATGTATTTTTAATTTATGGTGATTTATGAAAAATATTGTCCTTTCTATCAAATTCATCTTCTTATGAAATGATGATAGAAGAAAAATTAGATTTAGTGTTTGTATTCGCAAATACACGAGGATTAAAAATGTTTTTTTTTTGTTGTTGTTTACATTTAAATTATTATTTTATTTAACAATTCAATTGTAATAAAGACTGATGTTTGTTGAATGCATTTATAAAACAAAATAAATTTATTTTAAACATTACCAATTTTTTTTAAAAATCCAAATGGAATTGTGAGGAGTGTAGAAGATACAGAGATGGCTCACCAGCTCACCTTGTTAAGTTCGCTACGGGATCTTCGATCAGCGATGTCCTTCTATCTGCCCAAGACAGTTCTAGATTGAGTGAAGCAAGCCATCATCTTAATGAGGACAAAGAGAGAGTAGGAGATGTAGGTATGGAGATGTAGGTAAAGTCGATTTTGATCTGCAGGGTAAATAAAATTTCAGGGATAAAGGGAGTAGGTACACACGAAATGTGGCGCTGAGTTCGTTCCAAATACAAAAATTAACATGCATTAATTTGATCTATTTTCAATAAATTTATTATGTATGAATACAAAAGATCTGCATATGCGGACTGTGCCAATTGGTATAAATTATGTTGAACTAAGAGCTTCACCTCTTCCTGAGCGCGTATTTACATTTCCGTGTTGATTAGGAGGCAAATACTAAATACGCTTCCCGAGCAAGCAAAAGTAGGTTTTTGACTAAACAATATTCCGCTAAAATTGTGGTGGCAGTGCGGTTAGCGCGCTGGATTAATAATCCCAGTGGTCACGAGTTCGAATCCTGCCACGACCAATTTCGTTCACATATGGTAAAAGCATTGATGATTTGTTTAGGAAATGTATGAGGAAGTTTGTATACGTACCTACTTGTTTTAAGGAAATATTAAAAAAAACATTAAGTTAATATAATCAATGGTAAATACATATTATATTTAGAGTCCTAGTACCCTCAAAACATACGTTTTTCAAATATATAATAGTTTATTTTTACATCTTCATTCTATAATTGCGTGAATTAGTTTTAGTATAACCTATTTTTATTTTTTTATAAAATCTACCGGTGGAGTATATTAGTATTTTAATTACTATACTTGCTATTAAAAAAACTCTTAAATTTTACCAATTTTCACGAAAAAATGTTGTATATCACATAATAATTGATGATGCACAATATTTTCTCGTGTTTCATACATACAAGGTAAATTAATGTGCATATTTGTATACATCCGTATGCCCAAGGGCCTTAAAAACAATCTTTTTTATTTTATTTTACAATTAAGTACCTAAAGGTAGTTCGTCATATTATATTTTGTACTGGTACCTATTACCAAATATGTACATAATATATTCGACAGCGCTGGTCACGGATATTTACATAAAAAAGAAAGATAGATTCAGTGCAATAAATTATAATTAGCTTCAATATACTGCCTTTATGAGCTTCAGATTACAGGTCGTGTAGCCATTCACTTAGGTCGGTTGATGATTTTAGAGTGCATCATACATTACGTATGTACGGATGTCTCCATATACCTATACATATGCATATACTAGTGTATGTATATATGTACAATGTATGTAAGTGTTGGTTGCTTTCATTATGATGTTTATATTGAATAATGACTGGACATCATCCAGAATTATTATTAGATAAGACATCTTAAAGTTAAGAACCGACAATTTTATTTTTACAATACAAAACATGAATGATAATACGATTCCTATACAACATCTTCATATTCTTACTTGCAATAATTATTTGCACATGGTGGAGGGGGTCAGAACTGCGATGAATGGACTCGTATCAGCGTAGATTTATATATACTGCAAATCAGAAACTGTAAAAAAGGAATGTAAAGACAAGAATGGGAGGGACTTCTGGATTCAGGCTTATGAATGGTGGATGGATTGTGAGGTCTGCTTTTTTGGTCTTAAGCGCTACTGCTCTGTGCTGTATGTTTTCTGGGGAGACATTTCACGCGTGCGTTTGCTTTCTTCTACACAACATATAGATTTTTTTTTTTAATTTAAGAATGCAATTGTTGTATAAAATAATAAACCTGGACATTATATTTTTTATTTTTTTTTTGCATTGCTTCTTGGGCAACTAACAGGTCAAATATATATTTAACATGCACACTATGAGGAGACTTATGATGTTTATATCGTCTCACTGATCCAGACTAAAATACAATTTAAAACTACGTCTCCACCGACATAATCTACATATTGTAGATTATCATTAACGTGTCCCATCGAATTTTTTTAACAATGTTTGTATTTTAGAACAATTTCTTTGTTCAGCGATGTTTAATTGTTTTTGAGTGACATTTGATTGAAAATATCTACAGATTATCTTTATTTATACAATTCTTCTATACGTGTGTATGTCACTGAACTCTTCCTAAACGGCTAAACCGATTTTGATGAAATTTTTTGTGTGTGTTTGTGTGAGTCCTTGAATGGTTTAGCTTCACAAAATAGAATTTTAAACATTAATATAATAAAAGGAAAATAATAAACATGATTTTTACAACTATTAATTAAGATAGGTGGCGCTAATATCAAATTGGCAATGTTAAGTTTTTTCGATCTGACAACACTAAGGAATCTGTCATTTACGTCGTAGTTTGGCTTTTTTGAAATTTTAAGTTCTTTTCGCTTTATTTCGATATTTTTCATATTTCAATTATATACATGTGCATGGAATTTTAAATTCTGTTCACTGTTTCGTTATGTTTCATATTTCAAATCGTTCATTTCCGTGTCTAGACCATATATACGAAATGACAATCAATCTAACCTCAATGTGTTTAGCGGCTCATCGAACAAGAAAATGTAAGTTTGCTCAGCAAATAATAACATCTATATGATTCAAATATATGCTACATATATTTTTTGTTTCACAAATAGTTCGGGCAGGACAATTTCTGTCGGGTCCAACTGTCGATTCGTTCAAGAGAATGAAATTCTATTGAAGGAAGAGGCAGTTTAAATCCAAGATGCGTGTACGAAGGAACATTTTGTATGGCGTAGTGGACTTTTTGCATGCCAAAAAGACCAACTTAGAGGCTTCGCAGCATATATGTCCCATGCATGGATTTACTCAGAATTCGAAGTAGAACATTTTATGGAGTTTTTTGTGTCTGTGTGTCTCTGTGTGTGTCTGTCCCCCCCCTTATAACTTTTGATCCGCTCAATTTACAAAGCCCAAAATTTCAAAATATATAAACAATTATAGGCCTACAAAGCTTTTATACTCGGAATTTTGAATTTTTGTTTCAGTCAGGGGTTATCAACTTTTGAAATTTTGTTTTATTTTTCTATATATCTCAGAAACCATAAAAGATAGAACGCTGAAAATTGGTATAAATATAGAAAAATACAAAATCTCAAATTGGTTTATTCAAAAAAATTCCAGGGTTTTTCAAACATTTTTTATTAAGAAAATTTTTTTTTTTGGATAAATTTCCAAATTTCCAAATTTTTCAAAAATATAAAAAAAAACCGAAACACCCCAACTAGATAATTTAATTTTCTATAAAAAATAATACAATTGTATAGTCACATCTCAATTTTTTTTTAACAATTTTTATAAAAATTGAATTTAGTGACGACATTGATTCATACATACAATTTGTATGGCAGTCGTCTACACACAATATCTAAGAGACTTAATTGTTTGATACTAATCTCCAAACATACATACATACCATCATGCTGTTTTTATATTCTGGGTAGGATCAAAGGACTGACCTCCATATTATCCTATCTTAACATACATACCTAGGTACATGTGTTGTATAGAAAAAAAATCTAAAATATTAAATAGTTTGTATTTATGGGTTTATAGTTTGGTACTTATTCTTCAACTATTCAACTATCTCATGTGTTACATGCAACTAGTATATTATATCATTTTAAAATTTATTAACTTACAGTATATTCTGCATTGTAATACGGACCCTAAATCAACAATTTAATTAATTAATTGCGCCATCATCAGCAATTTCTAAAAATACGTTACAAGGCCTTTAGGAAAGTTTTGTTCAAAGCTTCTTTGTTTAGTTTAGACAGAAAGAAAGAAAAGGAGATTTTTCTTTACAATATCTTATTACTGGTTTTCTTACAGACCTATTGAAAATACAGATGAATAAAGCTCGTGCTTTTGACGAGAGAGTTTTTGAAGGTTAGAAATTTACATTAGCGTTATTGTAAAATTAAATAAGATATACATACACACACTGGGATTGATTCAAGTAATGATGTTTAGTACAGATATTCAAGTGATAATATGTACATAGGTACAGTACACGTATCTGATGTTGGCAGTGCATACTATTATGTTCCCTAACTACTTACTATAAGCATGTCAGGTCATACGAAATTTATGACTTAACTTTTACGATCTCAAAGGCGGATGGTCAACCAACTATCAACTGAGCACGATTCAATGTTCATATTTATTATTTATTTTAGATGAAACTATATTTGTTTATATTTATTGTTAAAAAAATTGAAGGCACCCTTTTCAAAGTTTCCAAGTCGATCTAATAACGATATAAGTAACGACTGAATTTCATACAAGATGTATGGCAGTCACAATTCATGTTCAGAAATACAAAATTGATCAATTTTATTAAAATGGCAATGAATCAAGCTGGAAATCAGAGCTCTCAGAGGTTGGGAAGTTAGTTAGAAATCGATTGCGAAATTGCAGGTGTGAAAATAGATCAACATAGTGTGTAAACTGTCCTTTTGAAAATTACATATACATCCTCATACATTCCCAAAATTAAGTATAAATATAGCGTGTGCTATAGGCGAAAGAAATTGGTCTAGGCAGCAAAGGTGAGGCTTGAAATCGCCTTCATTGGATAACTAATACAGTGCTTTGCCCGCTCTGCCATCGACACATATTTATTGGTTGATAGAGAGTTATACAGTCTACACCAGGGGTGGGCAGACTTACACCATCAGCGGTCTACAACATAAAAATTGGACGACGAGCGATCGACTCACCAGCAGAAAAAATAATTGGTACTTACCTACATACTACTTAGAGGTCGATGAATGGCACTGCGTGTTTTCCGCTAATATCTCGTAGGTAGGCACGTATTTACTAAGTGCCAAACGTAAACACGAAGACAGATGTTCGTCAGTAAGCCGATCGCGGTATTAATTATTTTCATTTCAGAAAATGCAGATTCACACAAATACGTTGATCCAAATAAAGTAGCTAATTGTTGGGCAATTTGCTTTAGATTTGGGTATTTTTCTTGCGTTAAAAGAGACCAAAATGTGGTATCTGTTGCTCTGGCTTTGAGGTGTATGTCTGAAATAATCTGCATTATCTCGTTTTCAAGAGAAGGCAAGACCATGTCAAAAGTATTCGATATTTCAACATCCTCACAAGAAAATGGATAAGTCATGAAAGTAGCAACGTTTGTCAATTTTTGTTAGTCTGAAAAACGTCTTTCAAACTCACTGATGATATTTCCAACTTCTGTTTCCTATTTATTGTAATTTGATACTGTGCTTGCTCTTGCTTTCAAAGCTGCAAAATTTTTCAATTTTTTTTTTCAATTGATTTATACGCCGGCCGGGCAGGGCTTTGTAAACTTTTAGGTACATTTTTGTAAGTATGCGCGCGATCGACCCTAAAACCGCTCGCGATCGACCGGTCGATCGCGATCGACTGTTTGCCCATCCCTGGTCTACACAATTTATAAAACAGACAATGTGCATTGATTTATTAGTGGACCAGTGAAAACTCCATGCATTATTCAATATGATAATTAATATTGATTACAAAAATTACAAATAATGTATAATTAATTTACTAGTAGGTACACAAAAAACAAAAAGACAGCTAATTAAATCAAAGTTATATTAGCAAAGAGAGGAGGAGACAGCTGTCCTAAACGCACTGAGAGAGCTCGCAGAGATGTATGTCGAGTGTATTAAAGAAAGCATTGTACACCATTGTTTATTCCATGATCTACATTATTTGTTTTTTCTTTTGAGTAAAACAATTAAATTATATGTTTTTGAAAATACTAAGAACATGTGCGTCTCAATAAGGGTTTGTTCTTCGTGAGACATAAATGATCCTAAATAATTTGCATAAAATACAAGTCCATGAAGTCCAAGACCAAGATTTATTAAATAATGTTTGAATCTTTTTTGTGTAAAAACCATTTTATTAAATAATGTTTGAATCTTTTTTGTGTAAAAATCATTTTTTTGTATGTAATACAAAATTATATAAAAATCATTTTTTGTCAAAAAGTGTACAATTAACAAGAACCTGCCATCTAATTTTTTCCATTAATTGATAAAGTTTTTTCATGTTAGTAATAACTGTTTTTTTTTATTTAAATTTACTACACCAAAAGCATGCCCTGCAAAATCAGGACTGGGCAAATTTTGGGATAACGTGTCAGATTCAGAAATTGTATGGAGAAAATAATATAATATTTTATTGCTTCTCGGGCAATGGTACTTGGTATGTCAAATGTTAATTTAACACGCACCCAATAACAAGTTGCCGCACTCTGGAGACTTAAGATATAAATTGTCTCACAAACTTAAAACACAATTCAAAACTGTGTCTCCACCAGGATCAGCAGTCAGATACCTAACCAACTGAGCTACGAAGGCCGACAAATTTTTTATGTATAATTGAACCGTGTCCGGACAATTGGCCGTAGCCGATTGGCCGTGGACAATTGGCCGTACGCCCTTTTTACCGTGTGGACAATTTATCGTGAGGACAATTGGCCGTGAGGACAGTTGGCCGTGAGGACAATTGGCCGTGGGGACAGTTGGCCGTGAGGACAATTGGCCATGGGGACAGTTGGCCGTGAGGACAATTGGCCGTGAGGACAATTTATCGTATGGACAATTCACCGTGCGGAAACTATTTTTAGCATCAGAAAATTTTTTCATTCTTTTTTCGTTTGAGTAAAATAAATTGCGTGAATAAAAAAAATTTTCGTTTATGGCGACGAACCGATTGCCTTATTTTTTTATTTCAAGATACTAGGAGAAATCCAATATGTCGACAGTGATGAAAACGAAATTTTACAAAATAAGCGGTATTTATGTAGTTGTAATTTGCTATATTTTGAGATATAAGAAGACGTCTGTTTTTAGACTTCTTCTTGTTCTTTTTTTCATTTTTCGAGATGGATATCGATTTATACTAATAAGAAGGTGTAGATTTCGAAACAATTTAAACTTCTTTGTTTTCTTTTGAAATGATGAGAAACCAATATGGCGGCCGTGATTTAAGGATGAGTTTTCAAAGTGAATGATTATGTTGGGTTTATCGAGTTTTAATTTGCTACATTTTGAGATTTAAGAAGACGTCTGTTTTTAAACTTCTTCTATTATTAAATCGGTTCGTCGCCATAAACGAACATTTTTTTTATTCACGCAATTTATTTAACTCAAACGAAAAAAGAAAGAAAAAATTTTCTGATGCTAAAAATAGTTTCCGCACGGTGAATTGTCCATGCGGTCAATTGTCCATACGATAAATTGTCCTCACGGCCAATTGTCCTCACGGCCAACTGTCCCCACGGCCAATTGTCCTCACGGCTAACTGTCCCCACGGTCAATTGTCCTCACGGCCAACTGTCCCCACGGCCAATTGTCCTCACGGCCAACTGTCCTCACGGCCAATTGTCCTCACGATAAATTGTCCATACGGTAAAAAGGGCGTACGGCCAATTGTCCACGGCCAATCGGCTACGGCCAATTGTCCGGGAATCATTTTTTATGTATAATTGAACACGTATTAGCAGGAACAGTTTGCGTTGCGAAAGCGTGTGCATTTGCAGTTGGACTTTGCCTTGGGCTGTGCAATGTGTAAGACTAACACCAAAATTTAACCAATTATTTAAAACAAAGACCACACCTGTGAAACCGAGACCAATACCAAGATAAGGGCTGCAATACCAAGACCAGCCCGATGCTGGTCTTGCATTTGCTCATCACTATCCTGAATTCAAATCATCAAATTTCATAGCATTTTGTCACGATCGTAGCCTCATGGTAAATGGTACCTTTAAGTGATGATATTTTACATACCTAATATTGAAGCGAGTTGGTATTGGGTAAAGGCTATCTAGTAGAGTCTTGTCTTGTACCAGGACAGACGGACATACAGGTTGAGGCTAGCCCTGATTAGTTGCAAGGTCTGCACATCCATTCTAATTTATCCATACATGCATACATCTATCCATAGTTACGGAGCTATTGCTGTAGCTCTCTTGTACCTACATAACGCGACATGAAAAATTAAACAATTTTCAAATTGCTGACACACATACATCGCTTATTGCTTCGTCTACTAGGTCTAGATACATATGTATTATATACCTTACACCTACAATAGGGACTCAGGGCCGACCAAATCAAATGTATACTTGAAGCTATGAAACCGGGCACAAATAATAATAAAATATTATAATTTACTGAAGCAATTTTTTTTCTGATTACCAAAACAGTCCAGTTTCATGTTTTCAATAAAAAATGTCAGAAAAATTAGCAAAACATAAATCAAGTTTAGTTTATTCTTAATAGGACTCCATATTATTACAAAGAAGGGTATCACAAAGGGTATAGTTTAATTTTATCATCGACGTGTTTCGTTTCGTCGATTTTTTTTTTACATTTTACGAATTTTTCAATTGAAGAGCTTGATAATATTTTTTCATGAGTTCCATCATCAGAACTAATTTTTTTTAATCATTATAAATCGGGTAATGTGGTAAATATTTACTATCGCTCAAGATGAAATTGAAGGGTTTGATGATTTTCTCATGACTCCCATGATCAAATACTGACCAAATTGTAATTATGGAAGATACCCTCTTTAAATTGAAGGGTATGATGAAAAAATATTAAAAATTGTGCAAGTACCAATATTTTGAAAGGAAAACTTTGTACCCCTAGATGAACACATGCTTTTTATTAACGGGTCAATGAATTTTCAAATTTAAAAAATTATGAATAACGGTTTAAATTTGACCTCTGAACGATCACTATTCGACTTCGAAGTCAGTGCTCCCATCTAGCGAAAAACGATTCAATTAAATGCACAAAGGTTTAGTGACGCTATTTGTGTATCTCTAGTAAAAACATCTTTCAAACAACATACTTGGTGAAAAACTCAAATAGTTCTAAGCTTTTACGACAGATGTCAGTTTACGATTTCCGCAAGTACATATTTCCTTATAATAAAACTTGGTTGGAAGATTATTACTTTGGTTGGAAGATTATAAAAAAATAAGAGTAATAGACTGAAAAATCGACGATGAAATTATCTGCCCTGCTCAATTACTTAGATACCTGATTCCAGAGTCAAAGGTACCGGGTTCGATTCTCGGTGGACACAGTTTTTCACAGCGTTAACAGCTATAAACCAACCAATTTTTTTTATTCATGTTATAAATGTTATTTTTGTAAAATAATACTTAGTTGCGTAGTTGAAAGATTATTGCACTGTAAAAATCCTTATTTGTTGAACAAAATACCTTATTTTTTAAATATATTTAAAAAAAAACACATTGTTGCTTACTGAAAACATTTTAAATTTTATCTATTTATATACTTATTAATTATCTTTCAATCATCAATTATTTATTAAAAAGATGGAGGGATAGCTGGGGGTCCACTTCGCAGGAAGAGCAGGCCTCTTAAAAAACAGACCTGAAGGTCTATTCAAAAGAAGAAGAAGAATTATTTATTATATTATTAATTAATTAATTTACTTACCTATTTATTTATTCATTCATTTATTTATTTGTATATTAATTTTATTATTTATTTATTGATTATTTTTATTATTTATTAATTGATTTACTTATTCATTTATTCATTAATTAATTTATATTAAAGCTATGTTTTTGTATAACTATATTTAATAATTTATTTAATAATAAATTAATTTCAATACATTATTATATATTAATTAATAATTTATCTATTTTATTATATATTTATTTACTTGTATTTATTTATTTTTGTTCACTTATTTGAAGTTATTATAGAAATACACATAAATACAAACACAATTTTTTTCCGTGTTCCTATCCGGGGAAGATAAAGATAATCAATCGCCACATATTTCTATATATTGAAACATTAATGGTTTCCTTTACATTTATGTATGCATCGTATTGATAATGTGCGTCCTCTACATACAATGTTCATTGATTCATTACAGATGCTCACATATGTATAATAATATAATGATGTATCCGTGCAGTTGATTGTTATCTCCTAATATATTTATATGTAGGTATACTAGTGAACCCCTGGCAAACTTCGTGTTGCCTGCATAATTAAAAATACTCTTTCATTACCACCCGTCGCTTCAGATCCTTCAGTACCTCCCGTCCCTTCAGGCCCTTTCAGTACCTCCCATCCCTTCAGTACCATCCGTCACCTTCAGGCCCTTTAGTACTTACCGTCCCTTCAGGCCCGTGAGTACCTGCCGTCCCTTCAGACCCGTCAGTACCACCCGTCCCTTCAAGCCCTCAGTACGTCCCTTCTCTTCAGTATCTCCCGTCCCTTCAGGCCCTTCAGTACCTCCCGCCCATTCAGGAACTTCAGTACCTCCCGTCTCTTCAAGCCCTCAGTACGTCTCTTCCCTTCAGGCCCTTCAGTACCTCCCGTCCCTTCAGTACCACCCAATCCTTCAGGCCCTCTGTACGTCCCTTCCCTTCAGACCCGTCAGTACCTCCCGTCCCTTCAGGCCCTTAAGTATCTCTCGTCCCTTGAGTATCACCGATCCCTTCAAGCCCTCTGTACGTCCCTTCCTTTCAGGCCCTTCATTACCTCCCGTCCCTTCAGTAGGTTAAGAAAAAGTTTAAATCCAGAAACCATCCTGGAAGACCTGCATAGAGATGGAAGAACAGTTGGACTTTCTTCTCACAGGATACTCCACCTTCATAGGTAAAATGACCAAATACAGGATGAAGAAGAAGAAAAAAGTTTAAATCCAGAAACTGTCCTGAAAGACCTACGAAGGACAATTGGAGCTTTTTCTCCCAGAGTATTAGGTCAGAGTATTAGGTAAAATGACCTAATACTCGATGAAGAAGAAGAAGAAGATTTTTTTTAATCCAGTAACCATCCCGGGCATACGCTCGATTATATAATTCACCAAAGTTTCATTGCAATCGGGTGAACGGTTTAGGAGCGCATAGCACACATACATACATAGATACATACATAGATACAAACATTGATATTTATAATATAGATATATTTATACCTGGGTATTTATATTTTTCGTTCCAGCATCAAGCATACACTAGAAAACTTTAAGTATGCTACTAGTTGCATGTAACACATGAGATCCAACTGTCGATAGCGATAGTATGTAAAGTTGAAGAATAAGAATCAAACTATAAACCCATAAATCCATATTATTGAAAATTTTAACACATGTTGGAATGTATGTCAAGATAGGACAGTATGGAGGTCAGTCCTCTTTTCCTACCCGGAATATGAAAATAGCATGATGGTTCTGTATGTATGTTTGGAGATTAAGTATCAAACTGTTAAGTCTTTATATATATTGTGTATAAGCGACTGCCATACAAATTGTATGAAGCAATGTCGTCACTAAATTCAATTTTTAAAAAAATAGTTGAGATTTACTTCTACAATATTTATATTTTTTATAGAAAATTAAATTATCTAGTTGGGGTGTTTCGGCTTTATTCGATATTTTTAAAAAATTTGGAAATATAGGCAGTTAAACTCATAAATTTATCATAAAAAAAATATTTTTCTAAATAAAAAATATTCGAGAAACTCTGTAATTTTTTTGATAAAACCAATTTGTGATTTTATATTTGTATATGTTTGTACCAATTTTCAGCGTTCTATCTTTTATGGTTTCTGAGATGTATGGAAAAATAAACCAAAAATTCAAAAGTTGATAACTCCTGACTGAAACAAAAATTCACCATTCTGAGTATAAAAGTTTTTAGGCCTATAACTTTTTATATATTTTGAAATTTTGGGATCTGTAAATTGAGCGGATCAAAAGTTATAAGGGGGGGACAGACAGACACACAGACACACAAAACTCCATGTATGGGAACATATATGCTGCGAGGTCTCTAGTTGGCGTTATTAGCATGCAAGAAGTCCACTACGCCATACAAAATGTTCCTTCGTACACGCATCTTGGCTTAATAATGTCGATTCATTCAGAGAATTGAATTCTCATGAACGAATCGACAGTTGGAATATTTAATCCATTTTTACGAAGTACATTTCTATTACATTCCTAAACAAATATTAATGTCCCAGAGGGAAAAAGTTTTGATAATACATTATACACACAAAAACATTATCACGAAACTCATAGTGTGCACTCACTACATGGTATCTGTTGAACAATTGATGTAAAAAATTACTTTAATTATAGACAAGCATGTATGAAACGATTCATGAATATTGGTTCATGAGTCGATGGATATGTGTCAAGATAGAATCATGTGGTGTTCGGTTCTTTCTCCCAACCCTGTGAGGAAGATGGCGTGATAGTATGTATGTACATTTAGATGAATACTATTACATTCGTAACGGTGGATAGTAGAAAAAATACACTATTTTATAGAAACACATATGTACAATATCAATATGAAGTCGATAACTTAATTTTTAAGGCGACTTTTCTATTGCAGATTATCAACTAGTATCATGCCGAGATTGTATTCTGAAAGTTCACAATGTATCTGTGTGTGTGTGCTGTACATATACTATGTGTACTTTGTGCTGTGTGCTTTGTGTTGTGTGCTGTGTGTTATGTATGGCGTGTATATTTTACTTTATTGATTATAGATTAAAGTACTTATTCGATTTTTTTTCAAATTTTTCAAATTTGTAGGTATATAATAATAATAATAATAATGAACACTTCCTTGCACCCTGCGCAAATAGCGAGTTGATTGCCGTATGGCAATTTCTTCCAACTAACCAGTGTTTCCAGCCCAGAGAAGTAATACTTGCGTGAGAAATAAATTTAAATAAATTTCTCCTCTGCTGGGAATCGAACCCAGGACGCCCGCACAGAAACCAACTGTGCCACGGCGGTTGGCACAGTGTATCTAATGCTCGCATAGACACCATTAGATTTTGAAGGATATCTGAATAGTGCTTCTCAATTTTTTTTACTGTCAAATATTTCAAAGTGACCCCAAGCTCAGGAAACTTAAAATTTTATATTTTTACTTTCAAATTGGTAAATCACTTTCATAAAATGGCATTAAAGAATTATCAAGTTTTCATAATAAAATTTTTAAATCTAAAGTAATAAAGCAATCAAAATGTTAGTGTATGTGTGTGTGTATGTGTGTGTGTGTGTGTTTGTCTCACGCCTTCTGAAAAACCAAGAGCATCTAAAAATCTAATTTAAGTGCGAACATGTACCAGTATACCTGATGCAGTGTCACGCTAAAAAGAATGCGATAAAAATGCTGAATTTTAAAAATATTTAAATAATTATTTTTTTCATACAAAATTTTCCAAGTCATATCTGTCAAAAAAGTGTACATTTTGCACGCAAATATCTGTTAGTTTAAAAGTTAGAAGTAGGTATTTACACAAAAAAAATATATTTTGAAGTATAACTTAGCGTTTAAGTGAAAAACATGGTGAATATTTGGTATAATTATAATGTTTAACTTATTTTTAAAGTAAGCCTTTTGTACATAAACGCCGCCATTTTAATATCTTTTCATACAATATTTCATTTTCCCACCGAATGAATATGTTCTTGAAAATAATAAACCTTTGAAATAAATGTAATTATGAAATAATAAAATGAAACACAAGACATTACGGCAAGTTTTAAGACATATATTGTAAAAATGTGTTATTTATTAGTAAAGATATAGGCATAATAAAATTGCATAATTTGTAAATAATATTTGATTTTTCTGACAATTTTCATTTTTATGGCATCGAACAAACCAATGTAGGTACCTACATATTCAAAAAATGTATCCGAACCATTCGATATTACTTATGTGTTCGAATCGTTTCCATGGCTACAGAAAGAATGTGATATTCAAATAAAATTTGTTAGGAATCGAATTTATTTAGAAGTTTGTTGTAGGTAGGTACCTACCTAATACTATTTACTTACAAATCAACAATAATATACCTATACTGATTTCCTATAGGAAAATTATTTTATTTATTTATTTATCAACCGTTTGTCCGATTATAATGAAACTTTGGTGAATTGTCGAGCGTATGCCCAGGATGGTTTTTGGATTTAAACTTTTTTCTTATTCTTCTTCTTCTTCGTGTATTTGGTCGTTTTACCTATGAAGGGGGAGTATCCTGGGAAAAGAAGGTCCGACTGTCCCTCCATCTCTTCACAGGTCTTCCAGGACGGGTTCTGCATATAAACTTTTTTCTTCTTTTTCTTCAACGTGTACTTGGTCATCTTACCTATGAAGATGAACTATCCTGGGAGATGAAGGTCCAATTTTCCTTCCATCTCTTCGCAGGTTTCTGGATTTAAACTTTTTTCTTCTTCTTCTTCATCGTCTATTTGGTCATTTTACCTTTGAAGGTGGACTAACCTGGGAGAAGAATGTCCAATTTTCCTTCCATCTCTTCGCAGGTATCTGGATTTTAACTTATTTCTTCTTCTTCATCGTGTATTTTTGCTCATTTTACCTATGAAGTTGGAGAATCCTGGGAGAAGAAGGTCCAACTGTCCTTCCATCTCTTCGCAGGTATCTGGGTTTAAACTTTTTTCTTCTTCTTCGTGTATTTAGTCATTTTACCTATTAAGTAGAGCATCCTGGGAAAAGAAGGTTCTTTCATCTCTTCGCGGTTCTTCCAGGATGGTTTCTGGATTTTTCTTTTCTTAACCGACTGATGGGACGGGATGTAATGAAGGGAAGGGAGGCACTAAAGGGCCTGAAGGGACGGGAGGTATAAAACTGCCTGAAGGGACGGAAGGTACTGAAGGGCCTGATGGGAAGGGACGTAATGAGGGATTAAAGGGACGGGAGGTACTGAAGGGCCTGAAGCGGCGGGTCCTGGAGTCTAATTCTTTTTCTTCTTAATTTTATGTAGACCTTTAGGGCAGTTTTTATACAAACTATTTCTTTTATGTATACATTTGGGTCATTTTTTTATAAAAATTATTTCCTTTAGTCTAATTATTATTCTTCTTCATTTAAGTACGTAGACTTTTGGGAGAGTTTTAATACAAACTATTTCCAATAGTCTTATTCATTTTCTTTTATGTAGACCTTTTGGTCAGTATTTATACAAACTATTTCCAATAGTCTAAATATTCTTCTTCTTCTTTTTTGTAGACCTTTGGGTGAGCTTTTATACAATCTATTTCCAATAGTCTAATTCTTCTATTAGGTATATGTATTTTTACTTATTTTATGTAGACCATTGGAATAGTTTTTTATACAAACTATTTCTTATAGTCTTATACTTATTTTTCTCTTTTTTATTTAGTCTTTTGGGTTAGTTTTAAGTCTAATAGTCTATTGTGCAGAAATATTAATAACGATATGCACACTTGATGAAAATACATATGAAATGAATGGGATATGGGATGTGACGATATAACCTGCACTAGAATCTTTTCAATACTTTTGTTTAATTAAATTTAAACCATTTATATCATCCTATTTTGAATAATTTTCAACACCTAATATTTAAAGAATGGGGGTTGTGGCCATTACTGAACTCTTCACAACATTTATATTCAAATTAAAAACTATTTACTATAGTTCAAGTCTTCTTCTTCTTCGTTAATGAAGACTTTCAGTCAAATTGAGCAAAAATATAATGCACACTTGATGAAAAAATATAAAAACGAATGGGATGTGACCAATACTAGATCTTTTCAGTACCTACGTTTGTTTAATCAAATTTTAACCACATCCCAACATCCAAAATTACTAAATTTTCAATAGGTACACATTACAATTTGTTTTCGATGATAATATTTAAAAATGGGGGTTGTGGCCAAACCAATCTCTTTACAACGTTGATAAACAGTCATATTTAAAACCATTACGCATAGTCCATGCGAGCAGAAATTGTATAAATATTATACTTCATTCACACTTTATAGCAATATATAAAAAAGAATGGGTTGTGGCCATCACTTGAACATTTTACAATACTTAAACTCAATCAAATTTCAAACCACTTTTCATAGTCTGATATTGCAAAATAATTGGGTGACAATATTATAAAAACGATTGCTTTTTCTTTCATAATTTTACATTCTTGGCCAACGGCGGGACATAAAAGCTAGTAAAAAATAATGAAACAAATTCATTTAATGAAAATGCTGAATATTTTCCACACAAAATTTGAATACTTTATAGAATGACTTGTTACTGAGTAGTTTAGCGTTGGCCACAACCCACTCGGTTGAATCTTTGAAGATTGTATTTCTATTGTATAAAAAATTAAAACAATATAATAATTTTATTTATATAAGATTTTCCAGATCGTGACTGCATTTTATTTAATTTATTTATTTGATTTAATATAGCTTCTCGGGCAACTAACAGATACTTTGTCAAATAATAATTTGATACGTACCCAATAACAAGTTGCCACATTCTGGAGACTTATGATATTAATCGTCTCACAGATCCAGACTGAAAACACAATTAAAAACTGTGTCTCCACCGGGAATCGAACCCGGGACCTTTGGATCAGCAGTCAGATACCTAACCAACCGGAAGGACGACAGTGAAAATTTTGGCAGATTAAATCATGTAGAATAAATTAAAAACGGAGAATATGCTTAGCCTCCTTGGTGGAAATCAGCTCATGCACAGAGGGTGGATACCTCCCTTAATGAGGCAAATAGATTAATAACGGGATGCCTCAAACCAACAACCTCTAGTAAGCAGTATGCTCTCAGCGGAATTGCTCCTCCAAACATCAGGCGAGAGGTGCCAGCACGGGTCACAGATCAGCGACACATGCTGTATGGACACTAATCTGGACGCCTAAAGTCTTGGAGGAGTTTCCTGAACACAACCAAACCTCTAGCAGAATCTCCTAAGAGTGCGCCTTTGGAGCGACCCAATGGAGGAGCCATTTTTAATACACCAACAGAAGCACTGCCCCCAAGATATGACCAACCATGGCCAATTTGGAAAACTCTCAACAGAATTAGTACTGGGGTCGGTCGTACAAGAACGGAAACCTCCGGAGATGGGAAATGGCTGAAGATACGATGTCCGACTGTGGACAGGTGCAGGACAGAGAGCACCTCCTAGTCGGGCATGTCCAATGGCTCCTGGCCAGTGTGATTGGGAAATTCTCAATGAACGAGCCCACCTAGAGGGCGCCGAAAGGAGTTTTGGCCTTCTTGGAGCGGATGGGCACATATTATGTGTTGATCGACACGAAAAGAAGAATGATCGTTTATTAAATTATAAGGAATGAAAAAGAAAAAGAAACAGAAATTTTATTCAGTACATAGTAATGGTTTCAGAAAGTTCATGGTTAGGTAAAATATAGAATTTAATTCAGAACAGTAATAAATTTGTATCATATTCTGTACCTACAATTTTTATTAAAAAATTATTAATTTCAAATTTAAATAGAAAAAATCCTTTTCAGATACCAAAAACAATAGACTTTTTCTTTTGCATTTTTGAACAGGCTATTTCATTTTAATGGCAACACTGAATTGAAAATTCAAATATTGAACATTAGTATTTTCCATAATTTGTTTGTTGAAATGTCAATGTGACAATTTAATTGTTCAAGAGAGAAAATGTTCATGAAATAAGTGTACTTTATCTTAAAAATTTCCTTTTTATTGAATATATTTTCGATAAAGTGAGTAAACAGATTATTTTGTGGTTCGCGGCTTGCGCAGAAGAATCGCATATGGAATAATTTATTTCCAAAGAAAGTCGCGTTTTCCAGATTTCGAATTCAAAACGTATCGCAACAATACCGTCATATTATCTTTATTGGTGTAAGAAAATCGAAATAAAAAAGATAGATTGTATTAATGTATAAAAGTAACACAAAACAAAGCAATAAAATATCGAAGAAATTTTTTATAATATTTAAATTGTTGAAAGAAAATAGCCTTTTTCCCGCGGTTTTGTCGAAGGGGTGTCTGTGGTCGAGCCTGCGCATTGCGAGAGGTCGCGGCTCGCGCGGTGCGGGGCGAGGGGCAGAGGGAGGGGGAGATCGAAGGGCCCGCGACTGCGCGGGGACAGCCGACCCAGGCCCAGTCCAGGCCGCACACCCACACAGCAGGCATGGCCGACAAGAAGGTGACGGAACAGTATTATGCCCCGCCGCCTGAACTGGGCCGATGGGAAGGCTTCAAACAATTTTTATGGAATTCGGAAACCAGCCAGTTTCTGGGCAGGACCGGTTCCAGTTGGGGTAAGTCATTTTTGTATATTTTACCGTTTTTCTGTCGACGAGTGTTCCCTCACGTTACGTGTCTCCTTGGCACTTGGGCGCCGCGCCTTTCGTTACCTGGAACTTTCGAAAATCGCATCGGGTGCATTTTTCCGTTTCTTGAGGGCATTTTCATACATGACAATTATATTTTCCGCATTGCCGTAGGAAGTCAAAAATTGTTAATAAAATGGCCTCTAGATGCGCAGAGTGCGCGCGCCTGCCCGCTTATGTAACAGTCCGTTATCCACGGAAAAAGAGAACTATCATTCATGTTTTTTTCTTTAATACCATTTCTAATTCCAGATTATATCCTCCGACTTCACGTAAAAATGAAAATCCAAATAAAAAATCGTCCGAAGCTGCGATGACACATTTTTTCTTAAATTTTCACAACGCCTTTTTATTCCACACCATTTTTAATGTACTCTAATCGAGGGTTCATCTGATTCCTTGAAATTCCGATATTGTCACTGACTCACGGATATGGCCTATCAATTTGTTACGAGCATGTACAAAAAATCCGTTTTATAAGTGAAAAATAAAAGCTATTGATTTTCACTGTCCCTTTATGTGCAGTTTCGGACAAAGACAGTCGGATAATTGAGGCTCTCTGAATTATTTCAGTCGTCAAGTGAACATTGTATGAAATTTTGTTGAAAATCTACCCTTTACGATATTCGATGAAAAAATGTTATTTATGAAAGGTCTAACTATATCGTGATTCTATCATATAACATAATTGGTATGATTTTCAATATTTTTCAGAAAGCTCACTATATGTGAATTATCTAACACATTTTCCATAAAAATGTGCGAAAATGTAAACGCGTTATCAGCGAGTTACATTAATAATTTTGTTGCATAATTTATGTGTAATTGCCAAATATTATGGACTCATTTATATTTATCAGTTTTATTCGTCATATTGATACGTATTTCAATCTTTAGTACGTACATCACACAAGGTTACTAGGAACAAACGTGATAAAAAAATGTGGTATCGAAATCGTACCTTTTTTCATGAAAAATGTCATCGATTTTTTAAGTACATACCAGGTTCGGCTGCGTTAAAAATTCACGGATTAATTAACCTTTCATGGCATAGTGGCTTTGATCACAAAAATAGATCATTCTCGTTCGACAGTTATTTTCATGTGCGGCGAATCTGAGTAATTCGTAATTTGTCGTTTGATATTTTCCCAGAATTTGATAACTAAATTATTACATTCAAGGATCGTTCCATTGATCGACGTATAATGACCAGTCATAATGTATTGGATAACACACGTCCCTACGTGATTTCCAGTTTTGAAAATTTAATTAAAAATTATTTTTGCGAAGTTATGTAACATGGCTACCGCATGAAAAATTTTCGTGCTGAAATTTTCAACGAAGACACGTTGATTATATTCATAGATGAAAACTCAATATTATATCATTTCAAATAAATGCTTTTTAATTGATTATGAATGGCTGTTATTTTCTAGTCATCATGTATTTTAATTGTTAATCGTCACAAAGGCACACGACTTGTCGTATTAATTTAAATGTAATCAGTATTAAACAGAGTGTGCTTTTATAGTGTCGTGTGTAAGACATGGTATAATAATTACAAAATTATTGATATACGGCGAATCTTTTATGTGAGATACAATGTGTGTAAAAAAAGAGCATAAAGGTAGAAAATTGCATGATTTTGTAAGTGAATAATCAAATACTAATTTGTAAATAATAGTTTTAATTTAACAGGCGATCTTTAACACAAGATTTCAGTCATGTTCTGATAGAAAATGTACGCGATTGTATGAAGAGCAATTTAATTATCCAAGTCACTTGAGCGTATATTATGACTGTGTACGCAAATTATTAACACTAGACAATGTATTGGCAAGCACATAAGTTAATTCAGATAGCATTCATTTTAAATTTTTAAACGTGAACGGTATAATTAATTAACTGCTTTCAATTTGGTACATAGCACAAAAATTCGGCTAGAATAAATTGTGCTGATCACAAAAATAATGTTAACGATTAAAATTTGATTTATTTCGAGTGTAATAAATCCTCGATAAAGAAATAGTGGATTATGTAACTTTAAAATCTCATATGCATGTAATTTGTTAAAATAGTTTTTTTTGTAAGTATAACCTCATTTGAGTCACTTGAAAAAATGCCTTACAGCAGAATATATAACAATGGGATGCATTTATAATTTTTTGAAGAGATCATAGTTCTTTTTTTAAAGGATTGTAGAGTTTTAGGGATCTTATATAAACATGAGAAATTTTGATTCCGTAATGTATTTTCTTTAAACTATGTGTGATATTTTAATGTCGGTCGTTAGGAAGTATTGATCTTTTCCATAAAATATTAAACGATTTCGTTTTCATTCTACATACACTTATGTGAGCCAAAAACTTAATAGCCAAATAATAACATATTATGTGTAGGGCACATGTTTAAATTGCATTAATTTACTGTTATTTAATAACACTCTTAATATTCAGCATGTAAAACTTGTTTGTGTACATACATAAATAGGAAATCAATAAAATAAAGATTATTCATTTCACTAGGAAAGCACTTATATACCATACCTACTGTAATTACCATGTGCTTTGTAAATATGTAATGATTCCAAGTATTTTCTATTTGATTCAAAATAAAAGGTTTTTTTCCATGGCTATTTACCCGGCAAGGGTGTTTTTTTGACAAAAGAATGATATAATTGATTTCATTGTATTTTTGTGTGTGTAGTAAAATATTTTTTTTATAAATCTTATCTATTGCTATGCGAAGATTTCTTATTATCCATAAATATTCGGTTAAAGGAGAAAATTATTTTTTTAAATATTGATTTTAAAACTAGAGTTCTGTTAAAGTAATCAAGAATGAGTTTTTCTTGGTGGAAGTAATAAAAAAATCGAATAAATTCTATTTTAATACTGCATTTATTCTATCATATTAATATGTTGGTATGTCTGGGTGTGTGTGTTATGCAACTGCATTTTCACGAATACTCAGAGGTTCACGCCAGACGTTTGAAATTATCGATTGAGTTTTATGCTTTTGTTATACTTACTTACTTTCCGTGTCCGGAACACCATCATATTGGTTGGTGCTCCGGTTTCTTTTGTTATGTAAGCTTGCAACGATTTTGTGGACAAACAAATGTATGCAGTTCTAAAAGTGGTTCGATATACTTTCTCGATTCCAATAAAATGTATCTATTTGACCGTAGCTTAGTGGTAGTTAATGATTACAAATAATAACCGATCAAAATGCAATTGCTCTCATCGAATTCATTTAGGAATTAATTCAAAAGAATATTACTAGTTTCAAGGAAATCCTTCTTCCATCTGCAGGTTTTCTTTGATCAATACATACACACCATCGATGTGAGAAGTGCTTTTAACATAAGTATTTGTTTATAATTCAATAGTTTAGTGATGATGTTAAGAAATATAATTCTTAATAAAATTACGGGGAGCCAAAGTTATAAGGTTTTTAATTTTACATAGTAAAATAAAACAATATTATCTAATTCTAAATATTTTTCCTGAATATTTTATTGAATTCATTCCAATTGTATTCAGCTATTTTTTTTAACTAAATAAAATATATTTTTTGTTCGTATATAATAAGATAAATAATGTCGTTATGTTTTAACAGTGCTAATTACTAGGTCGAGAGTGAGTTACTTCCTGTATGGACTTTCGTTGTTATGTCGCACTAATTAGTTATGGAACTCTCCAGTTGTTCGGATGTATTACGATATATTGAATATTGTTACGTATAATAAAAATAGGTTATTCTTTCATCGATCGTGTAATTAAAGTATCTGCTTTTATATTTTTTACAGAAAAGACCGGATTTTTAATAGTGTCTGAACAAAATTGGCAAACCACAAGGAACTAATTGAATTTGCGCTTTTCAGATTTTCGTTATTTTGTAAGTCATAGAGTAGGAAGAGTGAATCGTACGCAGACATCCATCTCTTCGTCTACATTCGTATATCGTCTTATTTATGCTAATTTCAATTGAATTTTCTGCTTTCCAATACAGTGTCACATCATCATTTTTGTAGGTATATTCGTATGCGTTTTATTCCATTTATAATTTTTCTTTAGCATACAAATTAGATAATAGAATAATTGGACAAATCAAATCAATGAATAAAATAGAAAAAAGTCACATTATATCAAAATATATATTTTTTAATTGATTTTATTTCATTTAATTTTATCAACTTGATAACGAATATTTTTTCAAATAATCGGAATACGATAATTACTTAAAAAACGATCATTTATTTTTTCAATATGAATATAACGCATAGAATCGTATAGATTTAATTAAAAATGAGTATTTAATAATTGTTAATAATTGAATAATTGTTGAGTTGTTTTGAGTTGAAAGGTCTCTAATGGTAATTTCTTAGAAATTATAAAAACAATTAATCGGATAATGTTAGTAACGTAATACGTGTTGCGTAAATCCAGGCGTTTAAAAACGAAAGCCTCCAACGTTTTTCATCGCCCATAGAAAACATTTTCTACTTGAGATTTATGTAACGGGATTCCAACTTATCTGAAAGAGATTTTCTCTTGAGTAATAAATAAATTCATGGGAATACACAGGGAACAGATATTAATTGTTAGTCATCTACTGAATTTATAGTTATTGAATTTAAGTTATCTAGAGGTTTTTAGTTATCAAATTATAGTTATCCAGAGGTTCTTAGTTATCAAATTATAGTTATCTACTGATTTTTTGTTGTGAAAATATTAGTAACTGATTTTTAACTATCAGTTGTTAGTTGCCCCTACTAATTTTAAGTTATCAAGTCTTAGTTACCTACTAATTTTCAGTTTACTATTGATTTTTACAATATGAAAACATTGTTTATGAACATATAAAAAAGTTTTTGTGCCCACCATTCCATCAACGGGGCCCAACCAGCACATTGTTTTATAAAATATCTACTAATATTTCCACTTATATTGAAATTTTCTCTATTCAATTCAAGTGTATTTATATAAAAAAATACACATCAGGAATTAAAAATCCGTTCCTCTCGTGAGTGTGATATGTATAAGGAACATGATATTGTATAACCAACTAATTGTCCATCGGTCTCATTTTATTGAAGGCTAGGGTACTCCGTGATGTCAGGAAAGGATTCAGCATAGTTTTGAAAAGTGCACTTGTGTCAAGCGCAGAAGATTTTGGGATGTCAAAATAAAACGAATGAATATAACGTAAAAATTTGGAAAATAGAAAAAACATTCATGCATATCACCACGTCAAGTTTCTTTTGGGGTAGGCAGAATAAACCGAGCGCCACTCATTTTTTTTCAATACTTTTAAATGATTAGTATGGTAACAAATATTACGTTTTTCGTCCAATTTTTGTTATAAATTGAGTCGCTTTAATAACATCTACACAGGATTTTTTTGTGAATAATAACAAAATTTCATGTTTAAACTAACCAAAAAATAGTGACTACAAATATTTGGTATTGTGCAATGTGCAACCAAAAATTTTTTGCACACACCCAAAAAGTACAGTCATAAATAGATAAACATTTATTACTGATAACAAAGGTTTGGCTAAAACGCAGGTAGCCAGTTCGGTTAGTTTAATGATAGTGGCGATTTTGCTGTCGTTAGCTATGACATGACCAACTATATTTTCGACCCAGAAATAATTTTGAGACAATTTTTTTGTCTTTTGTTGTAAATAAAATTTTCTTGGGGTGAGTGGCCTAGATGAAAAAAATATATGCTTTTTGCTAAGCTTTGAGAAGAAGCAAAATACATTTCTCATTATTGCATCTTGTTCGTGTATTAACGTATAACAACAATTAACGATTTTAAAACTTTTTTTTTATTTATTTCCTTGCTTCCAAGAAACAAAGTTTCGATGAGGAGAGTAATTCTCAGTCAAACTAATAGTATAACAATGAAAACTCAAAACTAACAAAAATGAAAAAGTCATCAAAAAGAGAGAATAAAAAAAGTTATGTTCTTAAAACCAAAATCATATTAAATTATTCAAAATAAAATTTTAACAGGAATTTCCGTATTTTTTTTTCTAAATACGATTATCGATAAAGAGGGCACGTTTTGAATATATCGCGCTGGGCGCTGAAAAATTAAGTCCGGTACTGTGTGACGTGACGGTGGATGTTGTACCTCGTTAATTAATATGTGTCTCTAGTTTTCTCCGTAGCTCTAAATAATATGTCGTATCATGTCGAAACACATACACGCACACACAGCGAATTGCCAATATCCCATAGTATATGTAGGTTATGTTACCGAACAAATCGGGTTAAATAAATTAGCAGCTACTTTCGCGAGGAAAATTACCGAGCAACGTGCCCGCCTCGTCTTGCCCCGCCTCTGTACTGTTTAGTCGATAAAATATTAATAATACCAATCGTGGAAATATCAAAAACAAAGTTATATCGCTATAGACGAATAGAAATTATTTCATAAATCACAATGCGATTTATTCGATGTTCATAATAAACCTTGCATCAAATAGATAACACGAATGTTTTCGATTTTATGTTGTGGATAAGTTATTATTTCCTAGACTGCAGAGCAGAGAGAACCAATTCTAGGTTCGGTTTCCGGTGGAAACATAGTTTTTCACTGTGTCATAAGTTTAGATTAATTTGTCAGATGATCAAAATCGTAAGCCTTCGAAATGTGGCAATTGTTACACAATTGCACGTGAATTAACATTTGACAAGAATAACAGGTGCCTCTTAGTTTTTCAAGAAGCAAAATAAAATATAAAAAAATATATACCTGAATAATTTTGATTTGTCGGCCTTCGTGGCTCTGTCTCGGGTTCGATTCCCGGTGGAGACACAGTTTTTAATTGTGTTTTTGTCTGGATCTGTGAGACGATTTATATCGTAAGTGTTCAGAATGTGGCATCTTGTAATTGGGTGCGTGTTAAATTAATATTAGACATTGTATCTGTTAGTTGCCCGAGAAGTAAAATTATTTTTTTGTGCATAAAATTAAAAATAATAATTTGCTTATATGTACATCAATAATAGTTTTTAAATATTGGAATGAGGCTATATGTTTTCGAGTTGGCGATAATTTAATATTTCTTTGTGTGTTTTTATATTTTTTTAAATACTTTCTCTCTTCGTTCACTGTTTTTAGGTCACTTGCGCTGTATGTCATTTTCATTCGTGGACATATAAGTAGGATGGGTTCCATCCTGAAAATGTAATATTATAAGAATGTTATATTAAATGTTTTTGCTCTACTGTCAAATTGCCGATATAGACTTACGCGGTGTTAGACCTAATGCGTCGACAGGCAGTCTCAACTCAGACTGTCAAATCAGAACGACAATCTTACGAAATCTTTTATTTTTATATGCAGATCCAGAAGATAAATGAATGAATGAATGAATAATATATTTCCAACAGTGTAAATACTACAAAGGAACAAAAAACAATTTAATATATTATACCTAATTATAATTTTAGAATATTGTTTTTTCCACACATTTGGAAATTTTACTGCCTCGCTAGACATAGTCTGTTCTGAGGCAGCATTTGCTATGGCTATTCTGCGATCGTATGATTTGTTTCCTTTTTTTCTTCACATATTCCATTCACTTAGAACATCGACAACCAGAATGAAAAACTCTAAAACCTCTAACTCAAAAAATCTAAGAAAACCGAGGCAGATCCATCTCTACTTATCTGCTTCAGCCAATAAGTAACGAGGTCTTTGACCCATAATTTTTTTATTATAAAGCCTTGGTGCCAAAAAACTATATTGTCGTTGCGCATGTGTCGTTCTTGGCTGTGGCGGTCTTAGCTGATGTCTGTTTCTAGTGCTATGTATCAGTATATAGTCCGTAATAAACAGTAAACAGTAATATTGCATAGCTCATAATATTTTCCGTCAAACTGCTTGGATTTCTTTCGCTGTGGAGGGGTGCGGTCAATTAAAATCAATCAATCAAAAAATTGCGCTCTGCGCACTTATGTGACGAGCTCAAGTTGTATACCGATAGTTATACACAGTTTAAGCAAAAAGAAAAAGATTACAAAAAAACAAAGCGAAAAAAGAGAAATGTCACATAAATTATAAACTTAACTCAACATAAAAAAGTTAAACTAGGTTCAACATTAGCTGATACAATATCATTTGTTGTAAAACAAAAATAAAATGACAGTATTTTATCTGTTCACTCAAAAAAATTATCAATGTTTGTTAATTGCAGCATAATATACCACGTGTAGATTATTTATATATTATAAAGTAGGTAGGTATATATGCCAGGCCATTTTACATTATCAGCAGAGCCAGTCCTTCTGTTTATAACAAAATATTTATTCCGAGAATATAACAATATTACTCGGCATCGTTATATACATGTATATATGTATGTGTACATAATAATAAGAATATCAGCTGTTCGCTATCGAGTTGAACAAGCGATTCTTTCGCAATGTTTTTATTCAATTTTCAACCACGAAAATTCCGAAGATAAACAGGGCTGCCACATAACGATAAATTCGTTATTATTTTTTTTCTAATAAAAATGTATATTTTCAAATGGATGGTCTTCGTATGATTTGCTTAATCCAGACACAGATATAAAATATAATAATAATCATATTTGAATTACAAATTCGCTATAAACCACTTGTTTTTGAGTCACTTCGCGACATGTTTCGGAAGCGCTGTCCTTCCATCGACCTGCGTGTCTAGACTTTGTGATTCAAATATGGTTAGTATTAACTACCACAAAATATCCGCCGAATCATTAAATGATATTATAATAATAATGTTTGCAAACACAGCAGTGTGTGGGTGCTCCGAGGTGTGATGACTTTGTGGTCGTATTTCTTTATTAGGTATAGGTATGATTAAAAATAATAATTGATAAGTCAAATGATCAACCACAAACTCTAATATAAAGTAGATTTTGAACTCTGTTTTAATACCAAAACACGCGTATTGCTCGTAAAATATGTGATAGATAAATAATCTACCAAATCTTTATATATAAAAATGTCGTGTCATGATGTTTGTACACGCTAATCTCCGAAACCGCCCAACCGATTTGAATGTTTTTTTTTTTTAATTAGGTACCTACATTGTTGGTTCTAACGTGAAAGATGGATCGTTTAAGACTCGATTGGTGGTGTTGTTTTTAGTATCGAAAAAAGCCGAAACACCCCAACTAGATAATTTAATTTGTGAATTTAGTGACGACATCGCTTCATAAAATTTGTATGGCAGTCGCCTATACTATCTATAAAAAGATTTAAAGAAGACTTTTGGTGCTTATTCTTCAACTATACATACTATCACTATCGACAGTTGGATCTCATGTATTACATGCAACTAGTTTATTGTAAGTTGTGTAAGCTTTCAGTAGATGGCGGTGTGAACAAATCTATTGAAATACATTAAATGCGGTCTACTTAAAAAGCGATTTGTGGCAGAACAACTTTTGCCTAAGCTAGGGTTGCCAGATGGAAATTTGAAAAAGGAGGACAAATAGCACAAAAAAGGAGGATTTTCCTTAAAAAGGAGGACAATGACAAAAAAAACGGCCATATATACAGACGCATATCGAAGAATTTTCGTCGTCTGATAATTACTTCATTTCGTCATTTTTTTAAATCTTCAATGCAGTCGCTATAAAACTTACATAATATAGTTTAGTCACTGCTTAAACTATTAACAATGAAACGAGATTTTTTTAATGAATTCACTTCATTTTAATCATCATGTTTCACACCAAAACACATTTTTTTGTAATAAGTTCTTGGTGCTCTTTTATGAAATATGTATAAAAATCTTTAGTAGAAGATGAATTAACAAGGCCAAATAGTTATCGATGAATTAAAAAATATACGTAGAATCTAAAACAAACTGTTTTATTTTTTAATATAATTTAGTAGACATGTTTTTTTAAATTATATTGGATAATAATCAACGCAAAAGGAGGACATACGGTAGGTAAGGGAGGACAATTTATCGAAAAGGAGGACATGTCCTCCTTTAGGATACCATCTGGCAACCCTAGCCTAAGCCCACTTGTATTATATATAATTTCTTCATATTTTTGGCACATTTTTATCAATTATAAATTATTAAAAATATGTACAATATTTTTATATTAACCACGAATTTGAGTATTTTCCGTAGAACGTTTTCGAAGCTAACCGCTTCCTCCTCCAGAGAAACTTTGTTTGATCATATCTTTATTGCATCTATTTTATGTAATATGTATACTTAGAAATTATATATAATTATTTTTGTTTGATATCATATACCTATGTAGGTTGTTAATATTCTCTTATAAATATTTAATATTCTTATTGGCTCTCTTTGATTTTTTATCAATAGATTGGTGATGAGTGTCGCGTTTCTTGTTTCTAAATATAGTTTCAAAGCAATAAATTGTGTTTTTTTTATCTCGACGGTAATTATTTGCATGTCAAAATTATCTTGTTCAATTTGTTGTATTGTATATACGTATATGTAAGTATACTTATATAAAACGGTCATAAAGCGACTAATATGAGTAATAGAGACTAATATGAGACGATATGAGTAATATGAATCGCCCATAAAAATATGAGTTCAGAGTTGCGTCAAATAAAAACATTTTGATATCACATATACATTGTGTGTGGAAAGCATACAAAATATTTTATTTTAATTACATAAAATCGCAGCTGGTTATTGTATAATACACCAAAATTATTGTAGGAATATTAATGTATGTACTAGGAAGTTGGCTACAGACAATATGAAATCAGAATTATTGTATTTGGTACGGGCAATATGAAGCTATATTTTTTTTGATTTACATACATACATACATATTGGTACGAGCAAATAAATAAGCCCGAAAATGAAGTTACAATTCTGGCAGGGTTCAGTAGTGACATCTGTACAAAATCATTGTCACCTCATGTATAAGAACTGTTGCTTTCATTGTTAACAAACCAACTCCTCAATAGATGGCGTTACAAAAAAGTTTCTTCGTCACTTCATAGATGGCGATGGTGTTTCAGCTTATTTTTACCCGAAAAGATTTTCATTAACATAATATAGTTATAGAAATAAAAAAAATGGATTGATAGGGAACTCAATAAAAATGCGTAAGCCCATAAAGTAATCACGTATACCAGTCGACGACAGATCGTAAGCCCTGTAGGTTCCTTGAGTTCCTTGTTCCCCTATAATATTTCAACTACGTCTTTATTTAGATTTTAAAAAATTGTCATAAAATATAATTTTGTATTTGGTACGGATCATATGAATTCACAAATGAACTGGTAACTACGAGATAATATAATCAAAGTTTGATATATAAACAAAATGAAATTAGACTAGCGTTTTGTATCTAGTTAGGGAAAAAAAAAATTAATTTATGACGAAGAATGAAATTAATACACAATATTGACATCAGTACTTATTATGAAGAGATGTTTGCAGAAATAGGACACGCAATGAAATTAAGAATCTATTGTTCTCTATTATGTGTGCAATATAAACCTTACGATGAATTGATATGGCCTTCATTACAATAATTACGAAGTAGGTACCATCTACATTTATATTCATCTGCAATGACTGTATTTTTTTAATAAAGTACAATAGTTATTTAAAATTTTATCGATCAATATTTAATTGTGATAGTAAAATAATGCGAGTTGAATCCATTCCAGAATAAGTATTAATTTTTAGTTTTTGACATCGCAGGTAAGTCGGAGAACAATAAAATTATAGAAGTATGCCACTAATTTGAACTGTTGTTAGCGAAACCTAACGTTAGGTTAGGTTTAACTTAGAATAGCTTAGGTTAAGTTTTCTCTTCCTGCTTCAAGTTAGGTTATCATCATTAAAAATGAAGTAATAATCACGCTTACTCCAAGTTGTGTGGATGTATTGAAAAACTGAATAAATTTTATATAATTGTTTGCATGTAGGTATACGAATATTGTTTGTGTGTCGCATTGTACTTAGATATCTTTGTAGAATTAAGGTAAATATATGTCGGTCGGTAAAATAATTTTTGCGGATAGCTACCAGCACGGAGAGAGAATACATTTTCTAAAAATACTAAATTTCCTCTGTTCGTGGCGGCCTGTCCCGCGTATGTATGTTCGTCTCTCTCGCACCCCCGGCGTCGGGTAGGCTGGTGATAGCGACAAACAATGCCCCATCGGCCTCCTCCCCCCAACCTCGAAAATGTTTGCCCGTAAATTGATGTTTTTTTCCGCTTTGAATCAATTCCCTTTCGCTTTCTACCGCTGAAACCTTTGTTTCGGGGAATCTGTACAAAGGCGGCTAAAGTTTTCCTCCGTGCAAAAGTCTTAGATCACATTTAAAAGCTTCTACCGGGATTGAGATCATGTTTAGGCATACTCACTCACTTCCTTACTATGTGAGCGTGTTCACAGGGATTCCTCTCCACAATTGGGAAGCTATAACGGCTTTGCATGAGTTTTGGTTTCTATGGCGAAATTTGTATGTATACTTGTAAATAATGGTCGTACAGGAAGCCTTTTTATTTTAACACAAAAGAAGACGGTATATAAGAGTCATAATATATATATTCAAAATTAAAAATGATAACAGCTTTTTAACTATGAATTTCATTGAATTGAAAATATATGTAGGTACCTCTCACATAGTTCAGCAATGAGGTTCACCACCCATTCCGAATATAGTGCCTTTTGAGGTGAGACGAGACTGGTGTGTGGGTATACACATATATGTTGTGCTCCCTTTTATAAGGCAATGCACACCCGCACACCTTTCGCTGGTTACCCCACATTGTGGGATATGCCGTGATGGTATGAATGAATGAATGAATCTAGGTACCTTATCCCTATTAATTTTCATGTAAATGTAGTGATTATTCGCTTCTTTTCCTGTTGTATACAAATGAGGTAAAATTCATTATCAATCGGAAATTTGTGTGCGTTATTTTATCTTTGAAAAAAATCGTGTGTTGGATGGTGAAAAATAAAGACAAATTAGAAAAGAAACAATTTATCGCTGCAAAAAAGAAAACGAATAATAGGAAATAAAAATCGATATATGTTTGAATCAGAAATTGATTATAATAAGCTTCAAAGCTCGTCTAGCTGGTTAGTTTGTAAATCTAGTACTTATTTTTTCTTTACAATCTTAAATATTTCTTCAAAGATTTCTTATTTAATAAGTGTAACATAGAATTAATATCCTCGCCTGACTGAAGTTATTCTGCTATTTCTTTCAATCGATTTTGGATCAAATAACAAATAACGTTGGGCAAGATGGGCCTTTTAAAAGTATTATTTTTTATCGTCTTCTAAATGTGCCGTCATTTGACCTCGATATTGTTTATCCATCAGAGATGACGGGGCATCTATTTCCGCCAGGGTTATATTGTTTATCATGGGAAAGGCGTTTAGTGAAAATATCACGAGAAAATCAATGAAAATTCGCATGTATGCCTACAAATGTCGTAAAACGTTTTTAGAAAATAATAAAATATCCATCATTTAACTTCTCGATGGACGCTTTTTGGCGAAACTCTGAAGTTGATCCAACAATTATAAGAACGATTTGATTTTAATTTCATTATAATAATGCTTCGCACTGATAAGTATCGATCGATAAATAAATTTAACCAACTATTATAAGAACGATATGATTTAAATTAATGGATGATTACAATAGATGGAACTCTAAATAATATAGCCACATAATGACCAGTGTCAAAAAACATGAAACTATTCGATGAAAATTATTATTATACCATCACAATAAAGACGAAGTTCGAATATTATACGAGAACCAGGAACTTGAGGTTCCTAGATGGCTCACGATTACTTTAATAAGAAGGCATAATTGGTGAACGTTGTCCAAGCGCATAAAGTGATCACGTAAACCAGCCGATGTCGTAAGTCCTGAAGGTGTCTTGAGTTCCTGGTACCCCTTAAATATTCCAACTTCGTCTCTATTGAGATGTCAAAAAAATGGTCATAAAATATCAATAACTCCCGACAAGAAAAAAATCCAAAGTTTGGGTATATGTAACTATAAAAATATTCGATGAAACTATTCGTTTTTTTACTCAATCATTTTCTTATTAATTTTACACGGCTTTTGATCAGTTCTCAGTTGGTTAAAAATCTAAGCCCTATCATTAAGTCACTTTTCTAGAATGCTATCACTCGAGAAGCTTCCGGGTTTGATTAATAAGTTTAGACTTGTAAATCATTCGAGGAGAATGCGTTTGTATCATCCAGTCAGGACAATTATTTTGATTGGCAAAAAACCGCAGGTTTCCAAGATTCGGTGTAAGATGTAGGTAAGTAATACAGTTAAATCTGAGATATCTCGAGGGTAATTGAAAAAGAACCGACTTGATGAATACATTATACTAATGTCACAATAGATTATCTCGTGACGAATCCGTCAGTTTTGGTTTTGGTCGCGAAAGTAATTTGCTTCTGGAGCCGCTTTTTGTCAATTACCTCTGATACGGTGTCAGAGAGAGAGGAGGAAAATATTCACAGGATGTTCCTAAAACCAACGTCAAAACATAATGCGCTGAATAGTACTCAAGAGCTACCAGATCAAGTAATATTGTCCCGTAAAAACATTATATTTTAAATAAATCTCGATCACAAGTTCCTGGTTCTCGTATAATATATCCATCAAAACATAGTTTCACACAGTTAAATTAAAAAAAAGATGAGGACATCCTTTTCAAAGTTTTCTTCGCGTTGCAATTAAAGGAAAAAATAGTTTTTACATTGAAAACATGTAAAAAACAGTTTATTATTATCGCTGCATCTAACCGAATAAAATTTCTTATTTTATTAACGCTCAGCTAGTAACGCATAGCATTATTTACTTTGCATGAAATAGAAAATTGTTTTAACTAAACTGGAAACAGTTTTAACATGCATTGTCATCGGGAATGCACAATTCTGTATGTTTCAGAGCTTTAACTGGTCGAGAAGTTAAAAATGAACTAACTTTTAAGTCTTTGTTTAAACTACTGACTCGAGGTATTAATTTTCCAATATTTCGAAAACTTTTTATTTTATAAACATTCTGTATATAAAATAAAAAGCTCTTTGGCAGTCAAATAATGCCTCTGATGGCGGGGCTTATTTTATATAATTTCTTGTATGAAATGCGAGGCATGTAAGCGAAAAACATTTAGTCCGAACACGTCCTGAAAGGGAATTTTTTATTGCCTCTCTGAAAATATTTCAAATGATGTACTTATCTACTACATAGTACATACACACTCTCTCGTTCGTGTTCTGTCGTTCTTAAATATAAAAGAATGAATTTGTCACGAACAGAAAGAGAAAGAAAAAAATGATTTGCTGCTGAAAAAAAACAGAACTCTTTTTATTTAATTAATCAGGATATTGAAACAGTTTCAATTACTTTAAATGTAATATTTTATGTGTATCTACTTTATTCTTTGAATACATTATTGATTCGTATATTGTATGAAATAATCAATGACGTGAAATAATAGTGTTCTCATATCGAGAAATAACTAACTACAACGATAGATTAATTTGTTTTATAACAATGTTTTTATTTATTTTAATTAATTCCTAATAAATAATAAATCAATAAAGAGTATTACACAATCAGAGATAAAGAGTATTATTGTACAATCACATTATTAATATTAAAGATTTTTATAAAATCAATAAAAAAAAAACATCTTCAATTTCGGAAAAAATAATCATGTTTGAAATATAACTACATGTGTACAACATACTACCTGACGCTTGGAAAAATATGAAAATAGACACTCTGAAATAAAACAATAAACAGTTGGCTTATATCCATTGGCATAGACGAATCCAATAACTAATTAAGCTAATTCTAGTTTGCTCGCTATTACTTTAATTATATTTTTTATTTATTAAGTTTTCAAGCATCTTAAACTGGTTAAGTTGTTGATACCTACAAATCGTATCTACATATCGGACGTCCTAAAACAGGTTTACCTAGTTGGACGTCCAATAAGACAATATAAAATTAACACAGAATTTTATGTTCATATTTTAACTAGGTATCCTTCTGGAGCATTTTGCTAGTACCAGCTTATTTTAAACTGTCCATTTTGTACTATTGTTGCATAATTCCATTATTGTTATTCTGTATTTTGTATGTATATGTATGGATTTAAATAAATAAATTAAATAAATAACTAAATAAATGTATATTTTTAGCGTTACGGTTTTTTGAACAATTGAAGGAAATATAAATCCTCGTGCTTTTCCTGAACGAGTCAAAAAATGTAAATATCTACACTTTTGGATGAACAATTTGTTCGAGGGAGGTTCATTTATTGAAAAAGGTTATGTATCGTCGCTTATTATTTTGTCCAAGGGTGTGGAAAATACGAAAGGAACTACTACATAATATCTATAATGTAGGGTGGTGGAGAGATGGATATCCACTCGTCTTGTTGAAGTATGCCATCACTCCTTGCTCCGAGAATGTTTTCATAAATAACAGATAAAAATGAAAACAAGAAACATACTAAGAGGAGAATGGGGTCATGGGAACAATATTAGCTCACATAATAGTAGTATAACTTCCAAAAATATTATCTCTGAGGGGAAAGAGACGCCAATGTGAACTTTGATCTTTTAAAGCGTTGTTTTGTTAGTATTTTTGAACGAATTTATTAAATAAAATTTTTGTGTTAATAAATTCAACTTTGTGAGGTTCCAAATAAATGTCGTTTAGAAAAACAAAATTTGATGTTAATGGTTGGAGGAATCATTAAAGTTCTCTCAGAATCAAAAGGGTTCAGGGTCTAACGTTGACTGAGTGTGCATGAGCGGTTCGTAAAATAATTATTACAAATACATACAATTGATATGCTGCAATCAATCACTTATGTAATTGACTCCAGAGGAAGACCAATTTATTCTGGATTGTGTAAATACGCAATCAACAGCAAGCATAACAGGACAGGAGAGTATATAATTTAAGAGCGAGGATAGCTAACCCCAACAATCTGCACAGATCTAGAGTTGGGATAAAACAACAAAAACATTTTATTTTATTTGTCCGTACAGAAGTTTGACCTATGCGTGAATATGCTTTGTCGAAGAAAAAGTATGAAGTGAGCAAAAATATCGCACGTTTCTAGCGTCGCTATGCTCAATTTATTGCTGTTTGCGCTACTCAAGCAAATATGTAGATATTATATGAGTATTAGCAGTCAGTCTTTGTTTCATTGTTTGCAAAATACATGGTGCAATCTTCACTATAAGACATGTTTGGGAGATTTCACTCGGCAGAGTTTCAATCAATCAATTTTGTACCGTGTACAATTTGAATTGAACACATTATATAACATTATTTGACGTCAGTTGTTAGGTACAATTCCATATGCAGTTAATCGATATTACTGCATCAAAGTTTTGTATGCCAACTGAAGAGCATATATGTGTACATACACCTACCGATGTATTACGAATTATGTTCGTGTGTGAATGAAGCATATCAGTCTGAAACATTATAACATTCGACGAATTTGGACATCTGGAAATGATCTACTCAACATTAAATGTCATCAATTGACCATGACATTTCATGTTTAGTATGTGAATTAATCTAGAATCAGCAACAGTTAATAAAGAAATAAAATGTTTGAAATAATTTGAGCTAAGTCTGACGGTGTAAAAATTCACGCGTTTATAATTATTATGTATTTCGCCAAAAGTGGCTAAAGTTGGTTTAAATTTATTTTGCAGCCCACAACTGAAACAGGCCGAGATAAAGTGCGTAATTAAACGATTGTCTTATTTAAATTAAATTAAAAATATACTTACCTAATTGTACCTATTTTAGGTTATTTTTTTCACTTAGATTTCCAGTATTTTTTAACATGGCTACGTACGGTATACTAGCTATTATGATATTATTCTCTTCCGAAGAAGCGCACTATGTAGTGTCGGGGAGGGTTTGCATTCTGCTTAGGAAAATTTGAATTACAAAAAATAAGATCTTAAAAAGACCCGGGTTGTGAGAAGGTGGAAACACAATTCGCAATATTTCCAAAGTCGCGCTGCTGTGTTGATAAATGTATCCGTACTAAAACAATAATATTTCGTAAATTTACGAATTTATTTATTGATGTTAAATATTGAATTGTTTTAATGTCACTCCATAAATAATTTAAATTTCAAGACCATAACTCTGTTTTGGCTAGCACTGGATAATGTATAATAATACATGTATACACGAACATTGTAAGTGACCCGTCTCAAACAAGTTGAGACGTGGAACGAAAAATTTATTGTCATTAAGTTTTTTGAATAATAAACGCCGGGTAGCCGGAACTGAAACTTAAGTTACTTTATTTTGAAGATGATTTTGATGGTAAATATGATTTTATTACAAAACAATAGAGTACGTTTTATGAAAAAAATTATTGCTAGATCAATGTGAGTAGTTCTGACGATCATCTAGTGACGGAAGATGCGCACCATAAATCCCTACTAATTGAATTAAACTTTTCTTCTCTGTAACGCATCAAACACAGAGAACATATAATAAAGTTATTTGACCAAGCGAATTACGATGTTATAAATGACACTTTAAGCAATACTGATTGGTCATCAATTCTTAATACATTAGATGTAAACCTTGCCCTACAAAATTTTTACTCAACCGTAGAATCGATCATAGAAGATTACGTTCCTAAGGTAGAAAAACGAGTAAAGAAATTTCCAATCTGGTACACACGTGCCCTAATTAAGGTTACAAAAGAAAAACTTAAATACTTCAAACTATGGAAGCAGTTAAAAAATCCACTAGACTATCACACGTTCTCATTGCTACGCAGGAGACAAAAAAAACTCTCTAATATAGCATTCAAAAACTATATTGTTTTTATAGAGAATGGAATACAAAGCAACATAAAAAAACTTTGGTCTTATGTAAAAGCTAATAAACAAACTCCAAATATACCAGACTCTGTAACTCTAGACTCTGAGTCTACAAATGAACCTCAAGGTGTCGCAAATCTTTTTTCAAAATTTTTTGCATCAGTTTTTGTACCGGATACAACTATCAATGCGGATTACCCCAATTCAACGACTCATCAACTTGACACCGCACTGATCCATACAGTTAACATTAACGAAGAAGTAACATATAAATATATTTCCCAAACTGACATTAACAAAGGGCCAGGATGCGACAACATACCGGGTATCTTCCTAAAAAAATGCGCTAAAACCCTAGCACTCCCAATATCAAACATATTTTCCAAATCTATAGATCAGGGAATATTTCCAGTTAAATGGAAAACTGCTCTAGTAACACCTATACATAAACCAGGAGACAAACATGACGTGACAAACTACCGGCCTATCTCTAAACTTCCAATCCTCAGTAAAATCTATGAGAAAATCGTATACGACCAATTATATCCTTCCATAGCACCCTTCATTTCAAATAAACAACACGGTTTCATGAAAAAAAGATCCTCTATCTCGAATTTAACCGTCTTCATACAATTCCTACACGAAACGATGGATAAAAATATTCAAACTGATTGTGTATATACTGACTACTCCAAGGCGTTCGACCGTGTGAACCGTAATACTCTATTTAAAAAACTACTTCATATGGGCATTTGCGGAAACCTATTTAATCTACTCCATTCTTACTTAAGCCAACGATACCAAACAACTGTTGTTAAAGGGTTTTCCTCATTGCCAGTTAATGTTACATCAGGTGTACCCCAGGGCTCTCATCTCGGTCCATTGCTTTTCCTTGTGTACATAAATGACATTGGGAAATGCTTCAAACATTGCAAATTCTCTGTGTTTGCAGATGATATGAGAATATACAAAGAAATTAAGTCGGGTGCCGATTGTTGCGCTCTTCAATCAGATCTAGACAGACTTATGATTTACTGTAAAAATAACTACCTCTCTCTGAATGCTTCTAAATGTTTTGTCATATCGTACACAAGAAAAAGGAATAAAATTTGCCACAATTACAATCTAGATAATGTGAACATAAAACATAAAAATGAATGTAAAGACCTTGGAGTGCACCTTGATGCTAAACTTACCTTTACTCAACATATAAACACTGTTATTACAAAATCATACAAACTACTTGGATTCATATTTAGAATAGGTAAATCTTTTAAAAATCCGCAAACCTTAAAAATATTATATTTCTCACTTGTCAGAAGTACACTGGAGTTTGCATCATTTATTTGGAACCCGCTGTATAAAATCCATATAAAAAATATTGAAAACATCCAACGCAAATTTTTGAAACGACTCAACTATAAATACAACAATAATACAACGGTTAATAATATTCAAAGTTTAGCGAACCGACGAACAATGACTGATTTATCTTTTATTTATAATGTTTTAAATAACCATATAGACTCCGCCGATATACTCACACTTATTGACTTTAATATACCTATAAGACGTACAAGACATACACCATTATTTAAATGCAAATATTATAAAACAAATGCTGCAATAAATTCACCAATCAATAGGGCCATGGATGCTTACTCAAGGTATGTGGATATTTTAAACTTGGACATTTTTTACGACTCCCCAAACGAATATCGACGGAAAATATCCCAAATAGATAATTTAGAAAACAATAGCTAACCATGGCCCATCACTCTTAAGTCCACATACTCTCTTTTACACACACACACACCCTCACTCACCCTCACACACCCTCTCACACACACACACACACACACACACACACACACACACACCCTCACACACACACACACACACACACACACACACACACACACACACACACACACACACACACACACACACACACACACACACACACACACACCTCACACACACCCTCACACACACATACATATACACACCCTCTCTCTTACATAAGCGGAATAATAATTAAATAAATAAATAATAAAAATACTTTACTACTTACACTACACACACAAACCAAAATGTATTTGACACATGTAACTGACATTAGATTTAGATAATTGATGTATCATATGTATTAATCCATGTAATAAACTATCTAATGTTGTATGTGTTAATTAAAAAATAAAATAAAATAGATAAAAATGATTTGAAATGTTGACTGAGTTAAAGATATTGATATAATTTTCAGTTTTCAAGTTATAATTTCTGGTACATATCAAATTTATTCCTTGCTTTTCAAAATTACGTCGCGTCTATTGAGTTTTGTAAGTAAAGTCTTTTTTTTTATAAATATTATATAAGCGAAGACGCTTGTCAGAAGAGAGCCTTGGAAAAAAATACCAATTTGAGTTTATTGAGATCTCACGAACGACTCTGCGACACGGCGAATATTAAACAATCAGATGATGAATTCAATGGGACTTTTGACATTGAAATAAGGAAACGAAATATTTCATTTTGTACGTAAAACGATCAGCTTTGACACATTGCAATCTTATTGAATTGAATGTTGGTAATTATTGTGATAGTCGATATTGAATTTTATCATTCTTTTTGAAGCGTTCATTTGACGACAATTACTTTTAAAAATTTTCATTGTATCCTTATTGGTAATTGTTGAGATTTTTTGTTTTAGTATAAGTCAAGCGGATGCTTCTTTAATAATTATTACAAATTTGGTTCATTATAATATAAGAATCTATTGATTTTCACGCATAATTTAATCTATTGAATTTTGTTGGATGTTCTGTCAACTTATACCGTAAATTGTCTTAAGCTGTATTCTTCTTCTTCTTTGCCGTAGTTTTTGTCCCATGGGGTCGGCTCTCCTAGTGCTTCGCGTACTGCGAATGAAGCCTTGCCTCCTTGAGATCTCTGGTTATTCTGGACATCTTAGTGGTCAATGGTCTACCTGGTCTTCTGGACCTCACCTCCATGCCCATATTTTTTTAACGATAATATCCTCTGGCCGTCTCATAATGTGTCCATTCCATCTCATATGTCCTAAGCTATATTAAAAAAAACATATATTGATGAGGCGTATTAGGATGCATGCCAAGATATCTTTTTTATCTTCTATCTATGAGTCTTATTCCATATCGCGATGGAATTTAAAATACAAAAGTCTGTCGATTGTTCATAATAATAATAATATTTAAATACTTCAGCGGGTGGTTCCGATGTCCTTGAACTCTTCCCCAACCGCCCAAAAACTGCCAAAGCTAGGGGATGGAAACACACAATCCATACAGCCCTAACCTCCACCCGTCCCGCTGAAGCCTCCATTCGACGTTCCAAACCTCACCCCCACCCCCGAACGTGATTTTCGTCGGTTTGATCATGCCTCTCAACCCACTCTTCAACGCCTCGATGCATATGTCGCGGGACGATCGTTAAATTGGTCATTTTACGATATGTCTGGGCGTTTCATGGAAACAATAGCGCATCGTTAATTTGGCGTTTTCTTTACCTATTGATATTGCTAATAATGATTAAGTTGGATAATTTGCGTAGCGCCATTTTCGTCGCTAATTCTGACTTGATCATATCGTAACCGTATTATATCAAAGTAGATAAATCTGTGTACCTAATTTATTGCTCTTTAAAATAATTGTCAATCATAAACTATACTTACTTACTTTCCGTGTCCGGATACATTTTGATTGATAAAATTATGATAATATGATAATCATGATAAATGGGTTATATTAAAATAACTTTTAAATTAGGTAAGTTTTGTTTGTAGTTATTGCTACTCTTATGTGTAAGTAGTTTTTACAAATGTGATACAGTTTGTTATATATGCTCTAAAATTCATAAATCCATAAAAGAAGAAAAAAAAATATTTCTCTATGTAATATTGTTTAGGATATCCGTTGTATAGATATCCTAAATAGAAAAAAAAGTTATTTTAAAATTAACCGAACTATAGTGACTACAAAACAATTCGTTTTGTGCTACTAAATATTTTGTGCGCTTAACCAAACAGTACAGTCATAAATGGATAAACTTTTATTACTTATAACAATGGTTTGGCTAAAAGCACAGGTTGCCAGTTCGATGGTCACTTTTTTTTCAGTGCATTTTTTCTAATTTATATAACATTATACCTAAAAAATCTTTAGTAAGGTATTTGGGAACTATATAATATGTATAGTACTCGTACAGCGCATTGAATAAATTGAAGTAAAAATCAATAAACATAATGATCGATTCAGAAACATCCTGTTGTCCATAAACTCTAGTTATCCATTTCACGATGCTGCTGTTTTATGAAATGCCTATTAACATCATAAAGCGATGTATTTTGTGACCGATATGTAACATATTAACAACCCAACACGTATAATCATATCTAATCATTGGATGACCTATATTTTGAATATTATAATCTACCAATTTGAATATATTACGTAAAACTAGATTTATTGTAGTGAGGAAGTACATTTAGGAAATAAAGGTCATGACACCTATTAAAAATAGAACACAGCTTTAATAAATATAACAAACAAAAAAAAATCAATAAATTAATAAAGCATGAGTTTTAAATCTCCCAAAATTGCGTGTATTAATATTTTTTCATATTCAAAACCAAAATAATTTGAATTAACAAAATTATTGAATATTGTTTGTGCATACCATACCACCAAGCCGTTTCCCGATATGTATGAGGTAGGCAGAGAGAGTCGAAGGCCAGGCGACTCCACCTTGACATACGTTTCTCGCTTCATTCCCGTTTAGGTATTTTTTGAGACTTTTTTTCCGCCAACGTGGCTTATACTTAGCCTTAATAATATCCAATAAATAAATGTATGCAGTGAAAAAAATAAAAATTAAGTTAAAAATGTGATGTACCTATGTATATAAACTAGTAATGTGATGGTTGTGTGTACATCAAAAATATCATTTTTTCATATGGCAACGAATTATAAATTTCTCAAGTCAAACAATATGTTTGCGTACCTTTCAATGTTTTGCTACAACAAACAAGGTTTGTTCGTGTGACCTTTGTACGGAAAATATTTGTGTTTTTAAATAAAATTTCAAAGATAATTCGTTATAATTATAGGTCATAGTTGAAAGGTAGAACAGAAAAGTTTTCCAACAAATTATGAATAATCCCCACAAATCTACGGCAGCTGTTGATATTATTGTGTACCGAGATTATAACCCTCGAAAATCTCGGAAAAGGTTAAAGGTATGCGGATTTGCCTGTGTGAAAATGAGTTATATAAGTAATTTGAATTCTGAATAACGCAACAGACGAGTCACATCTTGACTTAGATATATTGTAATAATTTGTTTGTAAACTTTTCGAGGTAAACTTGTGAAAACAAAAAAAAAAACTTTGTAGAGCAAAGAATAATTACGTGATACAAAGGAGATGGAAATAATCCTTGTCAGAATTGAATTGAGTACTGAATACGCACCGCAAGTATTTCATAGGGATAAATATTTAAAATTCACCTAGAGCTGGAGGTCAAAGTTTCATCACCGCGACATTTTCGTTCAAATATGAAACTCATGACACGTTCCTGTCTTGTCTTAATCTCAAAAATGTATAAATCAGTACCTACTCGATCATCTAATATAATATTTATCTTATTTATTGATTTTATTCATTTATAACAGATAAAATATGTTATGCAGATGATGCTGTCTTAATTGCAATATCCGAGGATGATCTTTAAAGACTACTGTATAAATTCCACTTATCTTCCCAAAGACTAAATATGCAAATCTCAATAGAGAAAACAAAAAGCATGGTAACCTCAAGATATCCAGTATGTCGCAAACTTGCAATAGACAATAAAACTATAGAACAAAGTGATAAGAATAGAAATATCCAGCAGCAATGATCTATATAACGAAGTACATGAACCAGCAACCAAGACTGCTGTAGTAGCTGGATGCCTGAGAAGTGCTGTGTGGAAAAATAGGGATATGCTGAGGGAGAGTAAAGTCAGGATCTACAAGACTTGCATAAGACCAATCATGACATACGCCATAGAGACAAAAGCTGACACCACCCGCACAAAAAGTCTCCATCAAATGAGGAGCTCCGAAATAAGGAAAAATTGTGATGTTGAGGACGTGGTGCGATGGGGTAGAAAAAGAAGACGTTTCTGGAGAGATCACGTGGGGAGAGCAAGCTCAGACCGAGTAGTGAGGATATCAGCTGATAAACATCCTACAGGTAGCAGACCTCCAGGAAGACCGCCCAAATGATGGAGGGACAGCTGGACGTCCTCCTCCCAGGAGCAGGTGCCGAGAACAACAGGACACAGTCCTAGCTGACGAAGAAGAAGAAGAAGAAGAAGATTATTATACGATTATATTATTATTATTATAGATTATTAGAAGATTTTACGTATCTCCTGTCTGGTCTCCCCATTATGCAACACACACAAACCGTATCGAAAGGATACAAAATATATTTATTAAACACCTAAATCGAAAAGCATTTCTTGATTTCCCATCGTATCGTGAGGCAAGGATTTACCATGGCATTGATTCACTCGAAAACAGACGTACTCTATCTGATATGATGCTTCTCCACAATATTATTAATAATAAAATTGATTCTCCTGCTCTCTTAAACTATATATCTTTCAACATCCCTACCCGTAGAACTAGACACACTCCTCTTTTCCGTCTTACCACTCAACACACCAACTATGCTCAACATGCAACAATGTACAGAATCTGTAATACATATAATAGGCATTTCCAAGAGATTGCCATATTATTACTTAGCGCCCCCACATTTAAAAAATATATCAAACTTAAAATTTCATCGTCATAATCAAATTTAACACTTAATTATACTGACACATTTATATATGCAATTTCACACATCATTCACACAATATCTCACCATAATATGTAACCATTCCTAATATATCTTAATATACTACAATAACTTCAGCGACAACCTGTAATTGGCTTTATTCTTAATCAAATTATCTTTATGTTTTATAATTTATTATATGCTGTATGTTGTCCTTTAAATAAATAAATAAATAAATAAAGATTCATTTATTATTACAAAATATAAATATTAAATATACATATAAGCTGACTTATTGATTGTCGGTCTTCGTTGCTCAGTTGGTTAGGTATCTGACTGCTGATCCAAGGGTCCCGGGTCCGATTCCCGGTGGAGACACAGTTTTTAATTTTGTTTTCAGTCTGGATCTGTCAGACGATTAATATCCTTAGTCTCCAGAATGTGGCAACTTGTTATTGGGTGCGTGTTAAATAATTATTCGACATAGTTTATATTATGTTAGTTGGCCGTAAGCTACATAAAGTAAATAATAACGCCCCACTAGGCAAAAGCTTGTTCTGGGGCTTTTATTTTAACACAGTTATATTTTTATTCAGCTGTAATTTTCACAGTTTCTCATAAATCATAAAAATTAGTTTTGATCTAAGTTTATTATGAATTCATCATTATTTTTTGTTTCTATTAATACTATAAATTAATTTTTTTTTAGTTTTAAATTAATCATCTGTAAGAGTAGCTCGGTAAATATCATTTTTCCCATCTTATATGCTTTTTATGTTCGGAACTATGAATTAAAACGAAAAAAAGACAATATTTATATTTATGATAATTCGTGTAGTATAACGACAATTTATATTTTATTTTACCCTCATTAAGAACACAGGAAGACAAATACTCTACAAAAGGAATGATTAATTAAGATAGCCAATAATCTCTTTTCGATACATTTGTTATTCATCAAATAAATAATCCAGCTATGGAGTATTATCCAAAGTATGCGGTGTGTCAAGGGAGTGTTTTGTGAAGGTCAAATTCTAGAAATATGGGATCGTGTAGGACGAACGAGACAGGGAGAAATAAATTCAGAGTATGTAAGTTATATAAAATTATCGATACAATTTCCGCGATCTCCTTCCTTGTACAGTATACCCACCCCCTTATCTTGTGACCATCGAATATTCACAGTTGAAATCTTCAATTCAGTTCACTAAATCGAATTTTTTGTAAAGGTTTTTTGTCATCTCGTTACTTCACCTTTCCGCTTTATGATTATTTTCGGCCTTCGTGGTTCAGTCGTTCAAATATCTGACCCTTGAGGCAAAGATCCCGATCCAACTCTCAGTGGAGATATGGTTTATTTTGTTTTTCAGTCTGGATTTGGGAGACGATTAACACCTTATTCCTGGGTGTTTGTTGCGTAAATATTTGACATATTCATGTACAGCTTGTACTATTTCGTTGAATATCATGTAACTAAAAAAAGAGGACAGTTATTTTTTTCAAAGTTTCAAATTCAATTCAATAACGATATAAATAACGCCTGAATTGCAACATATACAGCAGTCATAATTTCAGAAATACAATACCCCGTATTCAGTAACTATTGGAACTAAATTAGTAACGTTCTAAAATTGTAGATTATAGATTTACGGTGTTATTTCAGCGTTATAAAATATATCCTTGGAATAAATGGAATAGGAACGTACCTATTTTGGCCGGAACGTTCTTAAGAAGTTATTGAATCAGACGTAAAAAGTTATTGAATCAGAGTTATGAAATTTTCATAACTATTCAAAATACGTCTAATTCAGTAATTTTTTAAGAACGTTACGGCCAATATAGGTACGTTCCTATTCCATTTAGTCCAAGTTGATATTTTATAACGCTCAAATAAGACTGTAAATCTAAAATCTACAATTTTAGTATGTTCCTATTTAAGTTACAATAGTTACTGAATACGGGGTAATATTGTTTAATTTTATAAAAATATGGAATGAATCAAACAGTTTAAGATGCACTGTTATCAATACACAACTTATGAAAGTTTCAGTGCTCTACCTGTTCGGAAAGTTAATTTAAAATTGACTGAAAAATGTCATTACAAACAGACAAGTAAAGTTAAAGAAATGGTGAATAAAATAGATCATCAATTATTTGTACAATTTACATAATTATAGTTTTAAAAAAGCAATTACATACAGTAAGATATCGAAATAAATTGCGTATTTTGAAAGGTAAACATAAAATAAATACGAGAAAATCATTTCGTAATATTTTGGGGCTAAAATCTAGTTTAGGAGCTGGTGGGTTTGATTGAATAAACAGAACCGGATATTGAACTTTTTTTTCTTATTTTTCTTCGAATTTCATAATAATATATCCTCGTTGATAGAAAATAACATTTTGAGATTTGTAAAAATATATATACTTCTGATTGTAATAAAGACTATATTTCATTTTTCTATTGACCTTTATTCTACTATTAAGACTCATTTCATTATTATTGGATAGGAGAGTACAAGGACGATGCAAAGGTTTATCATATATATTGTTGTTGTTAATATAATGTAATGACGCTTATCAATATTGGACGTTAGAATAAATTAAGAAATGTTATGGGTTATGCCAAAAATATTTTTTTTATAAAAATATAAATTAAATTATTTCAAATACTCATTCCCATTCGTTTCATTAACATCGCACATAAGGTTAGGTTAGGTTCGGTTTTTAGCTCTCCAAATGAACTTACAGATCAAGTCTAACCAAACCTAACTTAGAGTGTATGTGTGAGACCATTGTTGTTGTGAATAACTTAGACCGCATATTTTGTTGTATAGGAATTTTACTCTCTGAATTTTTAATCCTTGGTTATACAAAAACTGACACTTGTGAATCACATACAATTAAGAAAAAAAAATGATAATTTCATCAAACTTTTTCCAGCTTTCTTTCGTATTCCAGCTTCCAACAAACCTCTGATGTCTTACTGAGCATAAATAATTTAGTGGAACTTACGTAACTATGACTTGTCTATGTCTATAATATGAAACACAAATGTTGCATAATTGTATCGAGTGTGTGTGTAGTTGTATGAGGCAATAAGTGTTGGTGTTTATTGTCCTTATCACGGGGAAATAAAATGGAAATCATTGAAATGGCTGTTTCAGTTTGGTATTTTCAAATGTAGATATGATGTTGCGTGATGACTGTGTATAAACACAATAAAAATAATTCCTACCCCTCCGCTCGTAAAGTATTTGAAGGTCAAATGGCACGCGCTTACATTCAATTCGAGGTTAAAACACATTTCACCGCCGAAGAAATGAAAAACCAAGGTTAATGTGTGAACAAAGGGAATGTTGGACCAGTTTAGGTAACGAGGAGCCATAATTCTACCATTTTTATTACGTAGGTACCAACTTAAAGACCGAATTGATGACTTTTCGTTTTGTAGTTTATCATTTCTATAGCGTGTTCTTCTTCATTGCCTCTTTCCAGTTTTCCAAACTCTACGTATTTCGGTCCTGAGTCGTTTCCGCAGTTAGTCTGGTCTATTAAAATTCTATTTATAACTCCTTATTCTTTGCTTTGTACCAGTTCATCTGGAGTCGGCCCGTCTGTTCCCACCCATAATCCGTAATATTTTTTGTATGTTTTTATAGCATTTCAGTAAAATGATGTTTTCAATAAATTTTGTTGTTATAAAATAATTTCCGAGTATCTTTTCCATTCCTTTCCGAGCCCCAGTGAACAAAGTGTGATGGCGAACCTTCGTTAGAGGACAGCACTCAGAGATGAAAGAACGCGGTACTTAGTGTCAATTTCTTTGTTCAATCTACATTACAAAACACACAATACATCATCTATCCACGTCAAAGTCTTTTTTAACTTGTGTACGTGTCTACTTTTACGAGAACATAATTTTTAAAAGGACGATCAAAATGATTGAAATCAATTATTTTTTTTAAAAATGACTTTCTCAAATTTCCTTTCATTTCCACAATTATTATGAGACATTTTTCTTTTTAACTTTTGGTTGAATTTGAGTTCGATCGATTCCATAGATTGTAACGAAACATTCCATTTAAATTCGTTTTTAAATTATTCAATTATTTCTGCCTTCAACATTCTAGATTTTACATATTACATATAAAATTATTAGTATGACTCAAAATAGAATAAAATAGGCAAATAATTTAACCACAAATACATAGAATTAAGTTTTAAGTCAGTTGATAAAGTTCTTACATAGACATCACTTATTTCTATATTTAAATAACTTTGGGAAGTTTGTTAAAAAAAAAACAATTCTGAATTGAGATGAGTTCTTTGGTAAATATTGATGTAATAATTAGAACAAAAATTATGAACAATGAATGGTCGGTGAACGAAGCCGCCAAAATGAATCTCCAAAAAAGGAAGGTATTGATTTCCCATTAATTTATTCATTTTATTTTCCAATGAAGCATACTGAGTCTAGAGGTAAGGTTTATAGAGAATAATTATAGTTTCTTTGTTAAAAACGAGTTTGGCCTACCGATTTTTTTATATGAATTTTAATGAGTTCTGCATAAAATTTGTTCGCATCAGTTCGTATATATTTTTAACTATGAAAATACAATCGTAAGTCTATCACCATGTACAATATTCAATTCTTTTCACAAGAATATCGTTTCGGCTAATTATATAATTGATTCGGGCATAATCAGCCAAAACGATCGTACTATAAGATCAGAAAAAATATTTCTTAAAATCCCATAAATTATCAATTTATTATGATTGACGTAGGCTCTTTTATCTGTTTTGTTTTGATTTGAAAACCAGAAGCACTCCAAGAAACCTGGTAGTGTCCAGCTCAGCAATAGCCTTTTTGCTGTCCATTATTGTTCAGACTAGTTTAAAAATATATACTGTAGGTAATTTAACAACAATATTGAGTTCAAATTAAACTTTTTTACTATTTTTGATAGTAAGTAACGTAAAAAGTGTTTTTTTTAATTGATTTCTATACACCGTATTCAAAAGTTCAGGGGTTAACTTAAGTTCATTATTGATAGCGCGAAATATGCTCATTATTGATGTTTAATATTTCAAACTACGATATCTTTACGATTTGTTATAATTTTCTTTTAAAGAGTTTCAAAAGGTTTTTATAGCTTTGCGAAGTCGCTTAAAATATCGTTTATTTTATGATATCCGAACGACGAACTTTATCAATACTTAGACGAAACATTTTGCGAAATATATATTTTTATATGTTTATAATTTTATATACTGCGGTGCTGCTACCCACGCAATTGACGTGCAGTCGAAAATAACACTAGATAATTATATCTGTTAAATAATTATGAAAGTCTGACAAAGAAAGTATACAAGGCTGAAAGAAGTGTCATGAAATGTAGGTATCTGTAGACTGTAGAGTCTGTAGACCGACCGAGAAAATGTTGACACGATCAAATAAATGAGATTTTGGAAGATGGGATTTTACGATGTAGGATTAAAAAAGAGAATACATACCTATGCATGACGCGATGCGTGTATATGAATGAAGCAGAATGTGTAGGTATTTTGTCAGAAAAGTGTGGCTTTGTCTAAATTTTTTTTAATATTATTTCTCGGGCAACTAACAGTAACTATGTCAAATATTAATTTAACACGCATCCAATAACACGTTGCCACATTCTGGAGACTTACGATATTAATCGTCTCACAGATCCAGACTGAAAACACAATAAATAACTGTGTCTCCACCGGGATTTCGGATCAGCAGTCAGATACCTAACTAACTGAGCCAAGAAGGCCGAAATTTAAACAGAGAAACACCATGAGAGGTATATTTAAGTACCTACCCTTAAAATTGACTTCAATTGACGTGTAATACGACATAGCTTACTGTTCACTTTTCTTTATTATGTCAACTTAGTTGCACTGCAAATAACTACATTATCGAACGCGCACGACTGCGCATTGTAACATTTGGTTGGCATACGTCATTCTTTGTATAAGTACCTACATGTTTTATTGCATTTTACATTGCACGTGACATGTTATTATTTTTACACAAAAATAAATCGGTTGTACTCTAGCCACCGAAGCTTCTACTAATCATTTTGAACCAGAAGCTAACCTTGGAATCTCAACACTTACATTTAATAGGCACCTTAACCTATCGGTAAATATCTTGAAAATTTTAAACGAAGTTGTGGACGGTACACGCTTCTACATTCCAAGAACAAAACTAAAAAAAAAATGTTCTGCGCAGACAACGTGGTTTTTTAATGTTATTGCCGATAACTGTTATAATTGTATCGATTAAATCAAAACATTATGAAGGTTATATATATGATAGAATAAAAATGAGGATTTTATCTATAATTAAAAGTAAAGACTTTTTGATTCTACATTAATTTTTTATTCTGCGCGATAGGCCTATTTCGCCTTGTTAGGGCATTAACTAGCTTATAATGCCTAACAAGGCGAAATAGGCCTATCGCGCAGAATAAAAAAATAATGTAGAATCAAAAAGTCTTTACTTTTAATTATAGATAAAACTTATAATGGAATTCTACCAAATAAAAACTTCGTCGATAATTAAAAAATGAGGACATAAGGAGAGAATGCAAGATGAAGAATAGTATTATAAATAAAATGAAAGTGAATTCCTTGAGGTGGTTTGGACATATTGAAAGAATGAATGATGAACGACTGACGAAAAAAATATACATGGGTGTAAGAGATGGAGTGAATAGCAGGGGCCGCCCCAGAAAGGGATGGCATGACCATGTGAATAATATTTTGAAAGAAGGCAATATAAGAAGCTTGAATAATCGACGAGCATGTATGAGACGATGCATGAATGTAAAGGAAGTTAGGTATGTGTGCAAAAATAGATAAGTATGGCGCTCGGTTCTCTCTGCTTACCCCGTAAGGGATATGGCGTGATGGTATGTATGTATGCATTATGAAGGTTTTGTCTCTTGTTTTCCCGCGCTATAAATTTCATCACGATGTCGTTTCGTTTTGTTTAAATTCCTACGGCGATATCGTAAATAGACAAAATATATAAAAATATTATGAGTTATGTCAGAGCGAACGTTATAAAAATGTTTTATGTTCGTGCCATCAATTTCAATTTGTTACATACTGGGTAGCTGTACTGGGTGCCCTATCAAATAATAACGTGAGATAGAGGTCACATGGCTTGTCTCCGGAATAATGTAAAATTATTACTTATATCAGATGATAGTTTGTAATATACATACTAACTGTTAAAGGTTATGTACATATGTTCAACACCGCCAGAATCTTGATAGGGTTACCTACGCATTATTTACAAATGACTTCTAATAATTGGTGATTAACAATGTAATTCTTAAAAGGAATAATGGTTTACTGTATAAACAATGTTCTTAGTAATCATTAAGGTATAATAAATTTACTTAGTTCTAACTAAAAACGATGCCTTCAATATGTACCTATTATATTAAGAATGATAATATGTGCAGAGACCAATAATCTTATATTTATCTTATTTTTCTTAATTTGTGTAATGTATGCTAACAACACTTATCCAAAAATTGCCGTCATCTAAAAAAACAAATTAATATTTTGATAAATTATTATAATCATTAATGGCAGTTTTTCCTCAGTGTAGATAAAACATATTCGTATTTCCTTTACTTGAATCCTTTACGAAAATAATTTACATAAAAATTAATTATTGTAACACCATACACTTATCAACTTTTTGCGGTGGATATACATAAAAAATGATAAAAATATAGCTTTTGAACGGAGTAGTATATATTATTTTATCTACATCTAATATGTACATCTAATATGGAGTTCGTGACAAAATATGTAGGTACTACGCACATGCTAAAAATATAATAAACTCAGTAGGTATAAATTTTTATACATGGACATAATATTTTTAAGGATAATAAAATTTATTTTACTTTAAATCTCGTGGCTATTAATAACGAGTCACTCCACTACACTAAGTATTCTTATTAAGTATGGAAAAATTTCAGCATTTTCATGAAATGAGTTTTGAATTATTTTTTTATTTAAATATTTTATTATGAAAACTTAATAATTTTTCAATGGCATTTTATGAAAGTGATGTGCCTTTTTAACAATTTATAAATAGGTATAGATATCAAATTTTTAGTTTCATGAGCTTAGGGTCACATTGAAATATTTGACATTTATAAAAATTGAGAAGCACTGATCAGATGTCCTTCAAAATCTAATAGAGCCTAAGGGAGTATTATGTAGATAGACAAATTTGCAAATTTTGATAGTTGAATCGGATGAGTACTTTAGTTTTTCAATGTCATTTATGAAAAAGATGTGCCTTTTTAGAAATTTGAAAAAAAAAAATATTTCCTGAGCTTGGGGTCACTTTGAAATATTTGACAGTAAAAAAAAATAAAAATTGCAAATTCTTCACTCCCCACTATACCCCCTTGGGGTAATGATGAGTAAAAAGTGTCTTACAAGTCACGTTTGTAAAAATATTATACAATGCAGTTGAAATCGGTTGATTTCACATAATTTAATGTATTTTGACCACTTTTTAGAAAAAAATGGTTCTATAGAATTTGATTTACGAATATAACGCGTGTCATGTTCATCTGCATGAAGTAGGTCAATTATTGTCTATTGGCGAAGCGAGATGTATGTATTTATATAGTTTTTCTGTATTGACCTCTCTCAAGTGATTTTTCATATAAGTATTCTGGATACTTACTCATTTATTTTAACAGGGACGAATCTACTGTTTTTAGCAGCAGTCGCACTATTAATATACCTATTATTCGATAATAATATTCAATTTTTCTATCATTATTATTTCTGTTTGAATAAAAAATCTTAATATACTTTAATAGTTTTTTCACATGTTAACTATAAAATTTATCCTTGCAAGAAATTATTAAGAAGAAATTATTATAAATCGATGAAAACGAAGAGATTGATTTGGGGTACAACCAGTGATATGTTATTGAATGAAATGAACGCCATACAAATTATTCGCATTAAAAATATCGCGTACAATGTCACACACTCGTTTAAAACAGTCACATTTTGTCCTTCTCTAATGCATACCTTTCTGCACTCTTTCTTTTTCTAACACGGTACCTGATAACAGTTACAATAGTTTACTCTCTCCATCCCTTTTGTTTGCATACGTTCGCTGATGTTCGCTAGGACACATGTTTTGATTAGGACTCATGTTTTAGTGTGCAGATTTTTGAATTCCGTTGCCATATCTTTCCCATAGAATAAAGATATATATCTTTCCATAACATATCACTGGGTTACTGGGTACAACAGATATTATAAAATCAAAAACATTTATTTTCCTATAAATTTAATGAATGCACACTACAGTAGATTTTTTATGACATGTTCTTAGGTTATTGTACATTTTCTTTACTATTTCATTTTTTTGATGTTTCTAACAATGAGAAAACAATTTCAAAATCGTTTCTTTTTTCCATTTTTGAGTCATTATTTTTGGGCAAATTTGATGTTTTTAATTATTTTGATATTACAGAAATGATGTAATCAATCATAAATGATAAGCTAGCTAAAATTAAAACGACTCTATTATATGGATTCATCCAGGAATTTCAAAGATGCGTTTTAGTTTATTTAAACTACTTTTATTGGTATGAAAATATTTGAAAGTCAGTTAATTGGTTGCCATGTTGTAAAGAATACTATAATGTGGATCCGTTGATTTAGATTAATCGTTACACTTTTTTATAATCATTTGCACGTTTGATATTAGATATATTATGTATGTTTGATGTGCTGATTTAGAAATGCGTGTTTGTTAACTATTTTAGTGAGTCATTTCTATATTTGGATAGACAGCTCAATCAATTTTACAATTGACAAAATTAAAACTCAAAATTAATTGTTAATTTTGGAATATTTTAAAATCTGCAACTCTAAATATTATAATATAGCACGGACGATTTTTGATAGAATTATTTTGGGTATTTTTTATAAATGAAAAAAAGGTTCATGTACATATAAAGAAAAGAGCGATAATTTTAGAACCAAAATTATTACAAATATACGCAAGTCCTACCTACAATGATTATAATATCACTCAACTTAACCTAAAAATGGGACAATTCATTTTTGATATCATGAATTGAACTTCTAACCAATTATGCTTGTAATTATTTTTTTTTCATTTATTTCAATTGACAATTCACTATTTGAAAATATACATACACGATGTCAGAGAAAATATTTCATACCAGCATGTTAATTAAATAGATTTAATTCCAATATATTTTCTATCTCAAAAAATTCAATTAAATTTAAAAATATAACAATACCCCCTATTCAGTAACTATTGTAACTAAAATAGGAACGTTCTAAAATTGTAGATTTTAGATTTACGGTCTTATTTCAGCGTTATAAAATATAGGCTTGGACTAAATGGAATAGGAACATACCTATATTGGCCGGAATGTTTTTAAAAAGTTCCTGAATTAGACGTATTTTGAATATTTATGAAAATGATGAAAATTTCATAATTTTTATAATTATTCAAAAAACGTCTAATTCAGGAACTGTTTAAGAACATTCCGGCCAATATTGGTACGTTTCTATTCCATTTAGTCCAAGTTGATATTTTATAACGCTGAAATAAGACCGTAAATCTAAAATCTACAATTTTAGAACGTTCCTATTTTAGTAACAATAGTTACTGAATAGGGGGTAATGTATACAGTCAATTTAGAACAATTACCTTATTATGGCATTTTATATAAATTGATGGCAATTTCCATAATTTACCACTGATTTTTTTTGCATAATTCGTATTTTTCGTCGCCATTTCTTTACTTGGGTAGATGATATATATTTTCATGGCACGACAAAAAGGTGCCAACGCGGAAAAATATAATGGCTAATTGCATGATAAAGAAGGATCTCCGAAACATATATTTTTGCGATCCTATGACCCAGAGGCAGACACTAAATCATTTTGTTTCGAGGGGTAAATTTACATAAGCTGATATATTAAATATTTTACATTACGTCCCACTTTTATGAACGGCCGTTAGAAAAATAGCACACCCGAGTTACATGCAAATTATGAAGAAGAAATATTGAGATATCTCGAGTTAAAACGATTTTCGAGTTATTACAGTAATATACTTACCTACTCCATAATATGTATTTCAGTAGGTACCTAGTTTATTCCATTGGACCAAAATTTTAAATATCAGCATTATTTTAAAAACTTATGTTAAAGTCGCTCCACTGTTTCCACTCCACTAACTAAAATAAAATTCTTCATGTACAAAATTTATTTTCTCGAGTAACCCATCGAGTAACCTCGAGTTAATCGAGTAACCCATTTTTTTATATTTTGAAACATTGCAGCTATTACTTTGTGGTATATTTTAACTTTAAATTTAAATTTTAAATTTTTATATTTTTAAATTTTTAACTGAAAATTTTTTAAATTTTTAACTGAAATTTTTTTTTTCAATACCCAAACTCTCCTTGTTTTGTGCAAAACTTACATTAGGCCAATCCTAGAAAATTGTACCTCGATCTGGGGAGCAAGCCTGGTCAAACGATGAAATTAAAACCCTTATGATTACCCATGTCATGGATATAATTACCTTATGGAGTTCTATTATATTTTAGGATATTATAGAACTCCAAAATATGATAATTATATCCATGATATGGGTAATCGTGTGGTTTTTGATTTCACTGCTTGACCTGACTTGCCCTCCTTGTAGCCTTTTTATAACATACGTATAAACAGAACAGAAATAATACAAAATAATACAAAATAATACAAAATAATACAAAATAATAATACAAAAAAAAGTACCAAAGAACGATCAACTACAAATCACACCTTCATTTTTTAAACAACACAGATTTGAGAAAATTTCATGGCTTTGAATCCCCAGAGAAATGAAGAACCCAGAATGACTCATCTTTTTTACAAAAAAATAGTTAACAAGGTACTGTTTTGATGCTTCCCAAATAATAAGTAATATACAATTTCATGTGCCTGGTAGAACAAGCAGACACTCAAAATTATTTCATATACCACACTGTAGTACTAATAAAAAAATTAATTCATGCTTTCCACGCATTTGTTAGCAGTATAATACAAGGTTTTATGATTCTGATATATTCAATAACACAAATCCGCAATATCGCAGGAGTATATCGGTAATGACGCAGTGATATGAGGCATAAAATACCTTATTCCTTAATCCCTTCCAACTCCTCCCAATCATTATCCCATTAAAATTTGTATGTCTATAGTTTTAAATTATTTATGGTCTTCGTTGTTTTTGTTTTATATTTTATATATTCTATTTATATTTCTTATGTCTTAATTTCAAACTAATTCTTCTATTTAGGTACATATGTTTTAGTAATTTTATTTTTATATTATGTATGATGATGAAGGAACTATTTTGGCAAATATTCAATGATTTATTACAACAAAAGCAAGACATATTATTTTGCGGAAAAAGTGTATGTATTTTGTTTTCGGATATTCTGTCAATAAATATGAATTAAAATATGTAATGGACGGTCACGTAGTTAGGTATAACAGAGTAAAACCTTCATTGAGATGGGCCTTGTATACATAATTTCTAATTTCCCCAAGGAACGCCGGAAAAATACGAAAACTTTGTAACTAAATACTCAATGTACCTATTTACTATGGTTCGGTGATATTTCATATTGGCTACCTTATATTATATACTATTACGATGTGCGGTAATTAACTCGCATGTATTATGTAGATATCTATAGGGACGAATATCGATTAGCACGTGTTATTTTTTTACATGTAAAATACGCCAGAAATTTTTATACTTTGCATGATTTGATAATTACATATTCACGCAAATATGTAGACATTATTTTTTTGATTTTGAAATTTGAATCAAATATAGAAAAAATGGCACTAATATTATATCGACAGCATCTTGCCATATTAGACTATATTATTAATCTGTCCTAGACTGGGATTTAAATATATTTTGATTAATAAATATTGATGCTTCGTTGAATATTAAAAAATATTTTTCACCATGTTTTATATAGACACGAATGTGTACAAAAGTAGGTTCACTTCATATGATTCGTGCAGAGTCATCTAAACACGTCTTCTGATACGATAATCGGGAGAATTGATTGCCACTGAAATATTGAATTTAACGTATTTGGTGAAAAATGCTTTTGTTTTCAATTGATTATGCAGCTAGATAATAGAAAAAAGAAATGATTATATTCCCTGCATAGGTTATAAAAAAATAGTGCTTGATTCACTGTTATTCACTGTTGCTAGTCCGTGAGATTTTGTATCGGTGTATATTATCTGGGTTTGATGCGTGTCTAGATACAGGTTCAAATCCTTGTTCCATTCCATATATTGTAAAAACGTCACTGTCATATAAACATTATTCGTCTTTAGGAAAACCATTTTTTTATCGATTACTTGACACTCAAGATGTAAGATACTAGTTTCAGAAGAAGTTAAGTTATTTGAGAGAATACTCGTGTAAGCAAAATATGGGGTGAAATATTACATAATGTATAAAGTAGATTTTCTTGTACGACCTGTAAAACTCGTCTTGAATATCGGGGTCATTTCCAGGCTTTTGCCTAAAGCTCTCATCGTACGTAGCTACTCTAAAGTATCACAAGCGGAGCAAGAGTTCGTGTGATGCTTAAATTCTTTCAAATTGAGGGGATCCGTGATACCATGGAATTATTCATACTAAAAATTCCACGGAGATACTCATCTTCATGCTTAACTATGAGTCTTTTTTTTTCAACATTATGTTTCGTTTTACCATGACGCATGTGGAATTTTAATAATTAATTGCTCTGATAAAAATAAAACACATCTGTACACTTTCCTTATTATTTGCTGGGGTTTACATGTTTAAAAAATAAAACGCAGATATTAAAAGCAGAATTGAAACAAAAATACCATTTTTTTTATAAAGTAGGTACCTAATTAAAATAAACAAAAAATAATCTACAAGAGTCCCTCAGAAATAAATCTTGGGATAAGAATGGGTTGAGAGAAAGAAGTTGGGGATTAAGAGACAGGTGAGTTCTTTAATTAATGTTGGATTTAAAAAAAAAAAGCAAAGGCAGTCGGACGTTAATCTAATTAAGATTTTCCAGCGATGTTACTTCAAAGGATATTTAAATCGGACAATATTCTACTTCGAAAAGTAGAACGATGGAAATATTGGGATGGAAATACTTCATGATAATAAGACGCCTGCATCTGAACTTTTCATGATTTTGCTAGGAAAGATATTATTTAAACTATTATGTATAATGAAAACAAACAAATCTTTTTCTTGTGAACTACTGTCGAGTTTTGGAGTAGAAATGCTCCTTCGTCAGATCACACTTATATGAATATTTAACTTTAAAATGCAGCGTCTTAACCTATAATTAGGGTTTCGAAACTTCAGGAATAAATCATTTTGCTAATACTGTTTGGTCAATGTGCAAGTTTATTTATATCCGCTAATGTATTATTTGTTTTGAAAAATTAAGGCATCGCAGAAATATGTTTAGCATTTTTAGATCTGAGTGCAAAAATAAACCTTTTCATTTAGCTAAGTGGAATAGCATAATGCTGTACCCTTTTCGTTTGTAGGTATGTATACCTACATATGTAGGTATTAAGGTTTTCAATCGAATATCTGAGTATTCGAATTTTTCGTCTATTTTATAGTAGGTATACGAATGCTATTCGTATACTTATATTTTTTATTAAATAAGTGAGCAAGTTAGTTTGATCAAGATACATTAACAAACAAACAAATATGTCATATGCATGTGCAATATGTGCATCGTGCATATCTTGTATCTATGCCATGTGTTGAATTATAATAATTTATTTGTTTTAATATAATAATTTATTTGTTATAATCAATGGTTCAATTGCTCGTTGCGAGCCTTGGCCTCTTCCAGCATTCCTCGACATCGCCCTCTATCCTGGCATGCACCTCTCCAGTCCTTTACACCAACAGCCTCCACATCCCACTGCACGCCATTCAGCCATCGGCTAGGGTCTACCAACGATTCGTCAACCTCGGGGCTTTGTGTGCAGGATCCCATTTGGCACTCTTTGCCCATTCTTTCTACGTGTCCTTAAATATATAATTGAAAATTTTAGTCACAATGGTATGAAAAAAAATCCACAGCGAGTATCAACTTGTAAAAATGCTCAATGTTGGATTTAATAATAATAGTTTTTGAAGATGATAGCTAGCTTGGTATGGAATATAACCAATTCACACATCGTAACATGTAACCTCTAATTAACTAACCATTTTTTTTAATATATTCGAAAAATTTTTGATATTTGAATAAGCGAATTCGACGAAAATTTGGTTTGGTGACCCTGATAGGTAGGTATACTTTGGTGAGTTAGGTACGCGCTTACGTTCTCGGGCAGCTCTAGCCCATAACAGGGTATATAGGGTACACGCTGGTGAATTTATTTTGATTTACACCTGTTACCCCGCGAATCCATTTCAACCAATCCTTTACCTCGGCTCACTTCTCCCCGCAGTCCGCTCGTTTGTGTACTTTGAGGAAACCGCCTTCAAAGGTTAACGGTCATGGCCGCACAGCGACAATAATATATATCATATTTTAAAAATATCATACATAAAAATATAATTTCATAGTAGTAAAGGGTACAGTTATTTCTATAAGATCTGAATTTGGTCGTTCCGAATGATATATTAACTTTTACATACATTGTAACATTGTAACTTTTACAACATACTTAATCTTTTTTTCCGTTTGTGAGATTAAGTATATTTTTATTAGGTACTCAGATACGTGAAAAACTGATTTGTAAATAAAAAAAAATGATTCTGGCGTGTTCCGTTTGATTCACAGCAGGGGAGAAATTCAATTGAAATGACTTGTTACGCAATTATTGCTTCTCTGGGCTGGAATCGTTGATTATTTGGATGAAATTTCCATTCGGCAATGAATTTGCCTCTTTTTTACTAAGCACTTTTATTAAACTTCTCCTGTTTGTCCGTACTGGAATATTGCAACTAATTTTTAACTAATTTCCTGACAAGAATCTTTCAGAATTTGTGTATTTCCGATGACATTGCATGTTAATGGGTATTTTAAATCAAACAAATGATTTGGTCTACATATATATTTTTTCCTGAATCCAGGACGACCGTTTCAGCTTATTAGGCCCTTATTAACATTACATGTTGTTTCCAGCTTGATTCATTTGATATTTTGATAAAATGTAACAATTTTTTCGAACTTAGTGTATTTGCTGAAGTACCATTTATGTCGCTTCGCAATAGATTATGTATCTTATGTGTTTCGATCAATCTTTATTTGTTATATAAAACATTTGCGTTTGGCGTTATGTGTCTGAAATAGGCAATATGAATGTACATACCTAAACAATCTTCGGACTGGCGTGAAATATTTTTTTATTTTTCATATCAAGGAGAAGTAAATATTGAAAATATCCTCAAACTTATTTTTTGATTTTTTTAACTTGATCCAAGTTTGAATTGGGAGGTCCCCAGTCCTCACGTTTGGAGCTGGCCTCTTAGTGGCAGAGGTATGAAATTATGCTTGATGGCAGTACATGACGTGTTGTCCTATGAGCAGCCGCTCCGGGTATGAACAGGACTTTTAAAGTCCTATTGATTCCCAATGGATTGGTGTAGGTTACTGCGAAAAACCTCTCAATGTACTTATGAATATTATTTTTGCAACAATACAATTGCGGATAAATTACAAAAATGATTTAAATAATCAATACAGTAATCAATTTCTCCCGACTAAAGTTAATATAAACTTTCCTAATAATTTTTGGTACATAATTGATTTGTAAGAACATTTCATTTGCTAAAAGAAAGAAGAAAAATAATCCGTACAAAGGAAGCGGTGCTAAGAGGGAGTAAGATGGAATTCCTCAAATTCATTAAAGAGAATGAAGAGAGAGAATATCAAGAATTACTCGATAAGTCTATATGGCTTGCTTCTCCGTTCTTACTTGCCTTGGAAAGCGAAAATATTATAGTTACTGGAGCATGAAAATTACATCAATACAAAAGGATTATTATCTATTATCTCCGTGGGTATTAGAGAAGGTAGGTATTTTCATTTCTGAAAATAAATAAAGGTATAGGCATATAATATACATCTCCAGACACCCCTTACGTGCTTTATTACGTGAGTTTTGTCTCCTAAATGAAACGAGTTGTTTTTATTGGTGATGAGTTGTAGTAAGACCAAGTCAAATCGGTCTTGGTCATTTATAGCTTTGGTATCATATATAGGTATGTAGGTACGTATTATAAAGGTGGTTATCAATTGATATAATCAAGGGGACAGAGTCGCGTTCAAATACAATAGCAATATATTTTGGCCAACTTCAGCAACGCGAAGCATAGAGTATGTAATTTCAGTGTAGTATTTTTGAAAACACCACTAAGTCAATAATCTTTCGCGTCATGTGAGCCTTAAAATGAACTACTCTAAAACAAAAATTATGTGCACTTCAGAACAACCTCGACCAGTGATGGTAGAGGGAAAGAATATTGAAAGAGTAGATTCATACATTTACCTCAGACATAAGGTAAAGCTAGGTGGAGAAATCAGGAAGCAGAGATCGAACGCAGGCGGGGCCTTGCATGGGCTGCATTCGGTAAACTGTCGTATATTCTCAGATCCAAACGATTTGCAAACCACTTGAAGAATAAAATATTTGATATGTGCATCCTCCCAGTACTGACATATGGTTTAGAAACAAAACGTACAGTACAGAAACTCCGAGTAACGCAACGAGCAATGGAGAGGACGATGCTAAACATTAGTCTTCGTGATCGAAAACGCAACGAATGGATCATAGAAAGGACAAAAGTTACCGATGTTGCATACAAGGTAGCTTCCTTAAAATGGAATTGGGCTGGCCATGTAGTAAGGACAGCAGATGATCGATGGACCAAACGCACCCTGGAGTGGCGACCGAGAACTGGACGCACAAACCCGGGCAGACCGCAAACAAGATGGTCTGACGACATAAAACGAGTGGCAAAAAAAATCCGACCAATTCCAGTGTTGAGGAAAGAAAGAAATGACTTAATTATTTGACAACTTTTATAAATAATTGTTTTAAACTACAAGTTTCTGAAGAAACTCCATAGTCTGATGTTGGACTCTGATATTATACCAATACCGGTTAGTTTGCTAATTTTAAATATTATAATAAGTAATTATGTGTTATAATGTGTACAAAATTGAACATATTCGATTGCAAGAGTCTCTCAGCATTGCCTCACTTTTTCAAGAATTTTTATATTCACAAAGCATAATTTCATTAAAACTTATTACACTCAAGTTGTTTAAACTTCGTGATCAGTCTGTATTGACGATGAAATGACGGAATAGAGCTAAGAATTAGTGATTCCGATTTAAGTTCTAGATTATGTAAGACCTATACCAATATCGGTATCGCCCATCACTATTTTTTGTCTATCTTCGTTAGCAATGTACGTACATATAATATCTATCCCCTATTAATTAAATTTAATTTTCCCCATTACGCAATATATAATGAGGTCGGTGCATAAACAAGAACTTGTTATATTTTCATTAGCAGTGAGGCGTAAAAACATTTTGTGCCACTTCTCAATCTATTTTTAGTATAAAACTCTATAACATATTTAGTATAAAACTGCATTGTTGTACATATGTATATGTTTTGTCGTGATACAGTAAAATATATAATGTATATTATACATAGCAAAAGAAAGAGAAATTAATTCTCTTTGTCATTTGACTCAAAATTTTACTTAGAAGTCAGCGTTAAGTCAAGTCACAAGTTAAAGTTTTTCCATTTTCATTGAAGTCACCCTTCATTCTTTTTGAGTGCTTTATATATTTTTTATTGATTTTCGTGCTTTTGTTAAGATGGCGCCTGCTACCAGCCTATTTTTCAATTTGATATACCATCATCATTAATAATCAAATAGTTTTGAAAAAAGTAACTTAGATATTTTGGGTATTAAGTAAATTATTCCTTAACTTTTTAAAATATTCCTGTACCAAACTTTATTGGGACAGTACTTATTTGAGGAATACTGTAATAATTTTGATTTTTGTATTATTTATCTATGTTTATATTATGTATAAACAATAAAAAATATATGTTTTGTATATATTTTTTGTAGAAAAATTAAAGCATACCCCGATTTTTGACATTTTTTTTATATAAAAAATGAATATGTCCTTGTTAAACAAGTACATATACATCTTCCTACGTTTCCTAAAATAAGCATAAATGCTTGTGCTATAGGTGAACGAAATCGGTCGAGGCAGGATTCGAACTCTCGACCACTGGATTATTAGCCCAGCTCGCTAACCGCTCTGCCATCTACCCATCTCTTATATTTCTAAAAAACTGTTAATTGTATCCAAACTATTATAAGTTATTTTTTTTTTCAAAATGATTCGTTTTGTAGTAATTATGCAATATCAAATTGAAAAAATAGGTACGTTGACAGCAGGCATCCCCTTAAGCACGTATCAAAAAAGGTTTTCATAATATATTTTTTTTATCACACCATATTTTACAGTGACACAAACAAGTAGACTACTGCTGTCCAACTAGGAAACCCTGTTCCGAGGCTAGCAGTTTACTACTTTGCAGTGACAATAATTAGGAACTATAGTTTCCGCTCAACATTAGGTAGGCCCACAATCAAGATAATTTTTACTAATAATTAATAACTAATTAATTACTACCTCAAAAACATCAAATCAGACAAGCTCAATCATCAAACATCAAGCTCACATAAAACAGATCAATCAAGACAAAATATATATTGTATACCTACTTTTGATGTGAATCTAACAATTGTGAAATGAATGTAGTTTTACTTCCAACTTTATACTAATAAAAATCGTTTATTTACAAGAATTTCCTTGAAAAAATGGGTTGAAAATTAATTTTGATTTCAACGAAATCGTCTTGAATGAAAACGTTAAAGATATCTTGCGTCACGTTATTAAATTTAACGGGTTTCAGAGTCATTGGCCCAGTATTTCATTCGGCCCTTAGGAGTTTAACTCAAGTTTAACAAAAATATTGCGTATTTCAGTACCTAATCTTCCCTTAAATACGTCACTAAACGACAAATATTTAACTCAACGTTTCTGGCGGATCGCGTGTCTTAATCTTGAGTTAAGTATTGTTTCTAGTCTTTTTCGCCAGGTGGCGTACTAATCGCCGCACGCTTTAATGTTTCATTTCATTTTATACTACAAATAACTATGCATAATAATTATAATCATGATTTATTTTTGTTGTTAAAATAAAAGACTTGATATAGAAGTGGTTCATGTATTTAATATTTATTTTCTTTTTTACATAATTATAATGTATTGCCTAACAACAAACGAAATAAACTGTCAGCCATAATGAAACGTCAGGCACGCAACTTTATTTTTGCGATGTTTTTTCATCCCACTTTTTAAATTGATCCATCCTGTTTCTATATATATAATGTGTATTCTTAAATTTTCTACATAAGACACTATTTTACCATTATCACTTAGTTCCATATCCATCTGTAAAATGTACATACATTTTGCATTGAAGTACTACGTACGTAATACATATTCAATGACATTTTTTCACTACAATGTTTGATTTTAATTAAAAAAAACATCGATCGGTATAAAAAATTGAAAAAGTAACATGCTGTGTAATGAAACAAATAAAATAATGTTTTGTTATAATAATAAAATAATATTTAGTCACAGCTTCGCGTCACGTATCATTTAAGGTTATTACAATTTTGACAGATGCGTTATAGACAATATCCATAGAAAAACGTAAAATATATCTATAGTTGAAGATTACGTAACTGACGTTTCATTTTGCACTGAAATACGCGAATGAAATTTAATCTTCCCTAAACTTTTAACTTGGATTACCAAATCCAACGATTTAAGGGCCAACTGAAATCTCGGGCCATTGTATTTTTAAAGGTAGGTATTATGTTTTATGAATGAAAGCCCATTTCAGTGAAGGTGATTCATAAGTTATAGGGTTTCACTTTTTCACGAGTGACACGGAATATCAAAGAAATAATTACCCTTTTTGGGTTTTTCTTAAATTATGATGATAATATAATATAGGTACAATGTATGTAGGTACACTAATAATATCAAATGGAAGCTTTACGAAAATGTATGATTCTTAGATTAAGTATGCATCTGAAATATTTTCAAATATTATCAGACTATGCTATATCGATATGCGATATTAAAAAAAATATATTTATTCAATCAATTTTATCAAATTTCACTCTTCATTTCCTATTTTCTGTGATCAATCTATTTATTAATGTCGTATATTTTCCAAATTCTACTGTTTGAAAAAAATAATAGGATTGGGTAAGTTGGAAGAGATTTCCCGATGACAACAAACTTGCAATTTTTTTCATAATTGCATCAAATTATCACCTAAACCAAGTCGATCTGCTGATCGTACCACACTAGCTATTCCCATTCATCCTACTGGATTCCTCAGGTCCTCTTTTCAAGTACAATCAGCAAGACTATAGAAAACCTTGAGTGACGACATTACGATGTCTCAATCGATCAAAATTTTTAAAAAAAGACTAAAGCTGTTATATCTCTCTAATAATTTTTGATTGACACTCTTTTTCCATCCTCTTTTGTTTCCTATAACCTCTATCCTATTCTTTTCTTTGTTATCATAATGTAATGTGTTTGTTTTTCTATTTATTTTTTAGGATAAATTTAATATGCCCACCACTTCACTATGTATAGCCTCACGTTGCTCTGGTTGGTTGGAAGAAATTGCCATATGAAACCCGCCAAGTACACACTATTGTACATGAAGTTAAATAAATTAAAATAAATAAATGAGAGGTTGTAAGCCCTGTATGTGTCGGATACAACAGTTTCTCTCACCTAAATGAATCACACAAAACAATCTTGACAAATATAAGTTATCTTGAATATGATGTTACTAGGGTCATTCCTTAGTAATTTTCTTCCTTTGTTTGACGACCATCAAAATATTCCTCTTGCGATATAACCGGATCACTTAATAGAGTTATTCCAATGTGCCTAATGTGAATAATAAGTTATACTATACATTTCAACTTTTGTTGTAACTAAATCGGCGTGTGGAAGAATATATTGGGTATACCGTTCCACCGTTGTGGGAAAATTCTACCTCCATTTCCATAATAAGTAAATCATCATAAAGGGCAAATGCTACCCATGACCTATGAATAATTTTCTCGTGAATACATTCCTGAGTCGCCCATTCCCTCTCATGCCTCACAAAATGCGCGTGGTCAACCCGATAATGTGAAACGTTTGAGAATTCGACCAGAAACGAGGACGAAAATATTTCAGGCATAGAGATATATAGAGATATAAATACTAATGAAAATTCTTAATTGAATAATTATTTCAATAGGTATAGGCTGGCCAATCTTGACTTTGGTATGACTCATCGCAAAAATATGTCGATCGAACAAAAATACTTCTGCTTTTAATGTATCTATTTCTTATTCTCTGTATATAAAAAAACAAAGACGGAAGATGAAAGTAAGTCGCAGTGAAAAAACCAAACTCCCATATAAAATGTTGAAACGTACGTCTTTTATAAATCATACACTTATTTCGAAGATACCACGTGACGTTTGTGAATGTGAATGACGTTTCAAAGAAATATTTCAAATCTTCGTCTATAGGGTGACAATTTGTCCTAGTGCGTATTTTTAAACAACAAAAACATTATTTTAACAAATAGAATGTATGAAATTTGTTTCATACACACCACAACCATTTATTTGTCATTGATATTTTATTAATTATTAAATATTTTGTCAAAATTTCTATAATATTCTTATTGTAATGATTACGAAACCATGTAAGGTACGTAAAATAATGTGCAAATATTAAAATATATGTACAGTTATTGAATAAAATTATACTCTTTAGAGAACTGCAGAAGCATGTGGTATCACCGAATATAATGTGTCCACGATAAAAAAGAGAATGAGTAGTGATACACCTCTATTAGAAACACCAAAAAAACGTAGAGTTATAAAAATTAATATGTCGACGTTGACAATTTTACAAAAGATGCAGTCAAAAGAAAAATACATGAAATGCATTCAAAATATAAGTTGAACATCAATAAAAATGAAATTGATTATGATTTATTACCCTTACTATTTATTTATTTATTTATTTATTTAATATTGCTTCTCGGGCAACTAACAGGTACTATGTCAAATATTAATTTAACATGCACCCTATAACAAGTTGCCACATTCTGGAGACTTACGATATTAATCGTCTCACAGATCCAGACTGAAAACACAATTAAAAACTGTGTCTCCACCGGGAATCGAACCCGGGACCTTTGGCTCAGCAGTCAGATATCTAACCAACTGAGCCACGAAGGCCGACAAATTTTCATTTTTCTTTTCATTCTATCAATATTTGTCCATCATATCGGTTTTTCAAGTACCTATTGTGAGAATTTCAATAACTCAAAATAATGATGAAATATTTATATGTTTTTAGTAATACCTGTCACTTTGAAATCGCTCGAAACGAATGATGACACACCGGATATCGAGGACAGTGATTAAATGACATTGAATATTTACTAACGTGATGTGTTTAACATGACCTGTTTTACTTTTGAAAAATTGTTTATATTGTGTAAAGTCCTCAGTTGCAACATCAAATCACAGTAAACCTTCAACATACTCGAACCAGTTGCTTCTCGGACTCCTCCATTAACACAGCAGCCCTACTATAGAACAATCTTGACCCAATTCTGTGTTTCACCTTCTCTTATTATAAGATCGAAAAAATATATTATTAATTTATCAGATTGCAAACCTTCCCAAAGGCTACGTAGTGCACTACTTCGGAAGCGTAGAATGGACCCAATTCCTTATAGCTGCCCTTACGCAGACATGTTAAGTAAGGTAAGAATTAATAATTACATTCTTTATTGTCTTAAATGATGTAATAAGTGAAAATGGAAAGATGATCAAAGTTAAATAAAAAAATTGGGTCCATTGTAAACAAAATGATGGTCACCGTATTGACATCCAAATTACATGTACAAACATACGACTTACGACGGGTCGCATAGTTTTTTGATGACGTCATACTAAAGTCAAGCGTGGCCGGCCTATAGTTACGATACGGCCGAAAAGACACATTCGTTTCTATTATATGGAACGGTCGGTGTAACACTTATGCTCAAAAATAAAGAGAAAATCTCTAGTGAAATTATATACATCTTCGTAGGTAGAGATAGCTAGTTGTACGTCACACTCTTCTATTCTATTCTATTCTATATTGTTTTACGGCTATCCACTCGTCTACGAGTGATCCTAGCACATCACACTCTTCGATATCAATAAATATCCTTTAACGTTAATATCTGTCACATGTCATGGTAAAATTCATATTATATTTTTTTAGTTTTATTATAATTCTTTTCATAATCCTTCATTAGTTATTTTTTTCTTCATTTCTTATCCACTAAAATAAAAACCTTATCATTAATAACTTGAAGGTTTTTTCGTTGACACAGTGGAAGTTCATAATTATAAATTGTAAAAAAAAACACTTATAAATAGAAACACAGTTAGATTCCACAATGAGCATTTTTATTTGCCTAAGCGCTTTCGCCAGCCGAGGCACACTATAATATATTGTGCCTCTGTGAGTATATAGTGTGCCTCTGAGGATGCCAGCTGTGACTGACGAAAGCGCTTAGGCGAATAAAAATACTCATTGTGGAATCTAACCGTGTTTCTATTTATAAGTGTTTTTTTACAATTTACCTTATCATTATTTATTTATTTACTTTTTGTACACGATATAAACAAATATAATGCACACTGGCGGGTTTATTGCCAGTAGGCAATTTCTTCCAACCAAAAAGATAATAGAGTGACAGAATTATATATGTACATCAACAAAAAAAAGGAAAGCTAAAAAATAACAAAGACAATATACATCATAGCAAAAAAAAGAAGGATTGAGAAAGAACAAGAAGAGGAAATCGAATTTTAAATTCGCGAAAAGAGGATTAATTAAATAATAAGAATTGGTAGGTACCTAAAATTATGAAACTATAGCGCTTGTTTTAAACTCAGGGTCTTATTTAAATTTTTCAATCGCAAAAATGTTAAAACTGTGAGCTTTAATACGAAGCGGGGTCATAAATTTTCATAAATATACGGTGAGGTTTTGAGCCAGACTCTGCCGCTACGGAAATAGCCCAATCAGCCAAAATAAAGTGGTCTCTAGGCTAATTTGGGAATAGGTCAATAATCAGACCACAAGGTTATGTGAACCATGTTCCGTAATAATTGTCATGTACTGCTCTAAGCTTTATTTTACTTTAAGCTTCAAACCCGAAATAGTACATCTATTAATAATCCTTATTAATCCTGCCACGACCTATTTCGTTCACCTATAGTACAAGCATTTATGCTTAGTTTAGGGAATGTATGAGGATGTATATTTACTTGTTACAAGGACATATTCATTCTTTTAAAAAATACTTTTTCATTGCCTACAATTTTATAATATTGTGTTCAGTTGCTTTGTATGAATGATGATATAATCTTGTTATGCAGTTTATCAATCTTTAAAATAACAATTTTTATAAGGTATATACTTAATATAAGAATAATGAATTGTATGGATTTAGGATTACCTCTACAATTATGAAACTTAAATTTGAATCCATATTTGGATTTTTCGATTGATGATTATTAATATTATTTAAACAACCGCAGAAGAGATGGACCGACGATATTGTGGTGGTAGCTGGAAAAGAATGGATTGAAGCGGCACAGGATAGAGAAAAATGGAGAAAGATGGAGGAGGCTTACATCCAGCAGTGAAGGGAAGGTTAGGAGAAGAAAAAGAAGAATGCTTTTTAAAAAAATTATCAATAATATATAAATAACAGTTTAAGCATAGGTATGCCATTTATACTATACCAAAAAGTCTAATAATGATATATTCAGCAAGATTTGATGATATAATAATGTTCTGTGACATCCAGGATTAGCCGAAATTAGAGATACATAATATATGATTTTTGTAAGTTATCATTTAGAAATATTTGCACATGATGTAAGGAAGTGTTCACAAAAAAAAATAATGCAGATTTATTCGATAAATACACAGATACTTGAGTCTAAAATTTATCTGATCTCAAAACCATAGCAAGATATCGATAAAAGATGTCCTATACGTGTATCTATTTTTGGAATATTCCCAGGAAAGATGTTCTCTATCTCTCTTGTGGAATAGGTAATAAATAATATGTCCATATAATTTATTTTAGAACCTCTCTTAAGCTATCAGGGTAGACTGTCAATCCGAAATCTTTTTGAGAAATGTGAGTATTCCATAAACGTTGGTGCCAGCTGATTTTTTAATCAAATACCTGTACATACATATAGATACATATTCAACTGGCTCAATCGTTTGAACGAATGATATGCAAAACAATAATTGAGTATTGAGTTACTTAGTAGGTAAATTGATATTATAATCGAATATATTTTTATTATTGCATATGCGCAAACATTGGATTTTTTTCCCTGTCGGGTGTCAAAGATATTTTTTTTTAACAGATTTTTAATTATCTCAATAGAGACGAAGTTGGAATATTTATTGTAGGAGAACCGGGAAATCAAGGCACCTACAGGGCTTACGACCTGTCATCGGCTGGTTTACGTGATCACTTTATGCGCTTGCGCAACGTTCACCAATTATGCCTTTTTAATGAGATCCCTATCAATTCAATTTTGAAACTTCTATATATTGTAATACTGAAATTATTTTCGCTTGAAAATAAGGAATTTTTACTACAGCCATACAGATAGGGATCTCATTAAAAAGGCATAATTGGTGAACGTTGCGCAAGCGCATAAAGTGATCACGTAAACCAGCCGATGACAGGTCGTAAGCCCTGTAGGTGCCTTGATTTCCCGGTTCTCCTACAATAAATATTCCAACTTCGTCTGATATAATAAATTTATAAACTCAATTTTGAAAGTTCTTCTTCATCTTCAACCTGTTTTTTTCCATTCTTGGACATAGGCCTCCCCCTTGATCCTCCACAACTCCCTGTCTTGGGCACATTGCATCCATCTCCCTCCGGCACATTTCTTGATGTCATCAGACCGCCTTGCCTGGGGTCTGCCGACACCTCTTCGGCTCGTTCTCGGTCGCCATTCGACGATCTTTTTGGTTCATCGTGAATCCTGGCATCTGGCAATATGCCCAGCCCAGCTCCACTTAAGACCAGCGACCCTTTCCACTACATCGGCTACTTTGGTTCTTTCTCTTATCATGACATTCTGAATTCTGTCCCTTATTGAAATACCGAGCAACTTTCTCTCCATAGCTCTCTGTGTCACTAACAGCTTGTGCATAATTCCTTTTGCTAGGACCGATGACCGATTTTGAAAGTTAATTGAATAAATTATTGAAGAACATTATTTGTCAATTGATTTACTCCTTATTTCAAGGCACCTATGAACATTAATAATGCTTTTATCAGTGTTTGGTGATTTTCTTTGTATTGTAATATTTATTTATTTCTCAGTATGTGTATAATAAACAAAGCTCCGTTATTGCCACATAAGTAGCAAATGCAACGTGTTAACATACTTATAAATAGTTTTATTTTAATAAATAAATATATAATTATTCTTTTATCAAAGAAGTGTAATTATTCTTTTATCAAAGAAATGTAATTATTCTTTTATCAAATGCCTATATACATTACACCATATCAATAGGTACTTTTTTTTTTTTTTTGTTTTAATATTTATATCTTTATACTTTTCATAAGTTTAATTGTGGCGTTCGCGTCCCACAGTTTGAGATCGTTCGATGTGTGCTTTTATCCACGGCGGGTCCTTCTAGCCGGATCAATACTGCGGCGCGCACCCCCTTCATCCTCCACCTCTTTCGTGCACCCCCTCTCAGACCGTAGTCTGCCAGGGTTGTTCTGCACTACACAGCGAGGGAACGCAAACTATGGTTCGCGAACTGATGTTTGCGACACAAGCACCCGGATTTTATCATCGGGATAAAACTGAAAAACGCGTTATTTTGACAGTACTCAACAATTTGTTTTCCGGTTTTGTTTTCAGTTCTAAAATATCAATATGTCCACTTGTAAATCTATCACAAGAAAGAACTCAGTGTTGATCATTATGATGATATACTTTTTTGATTTTCATTATCTCTGGCTGGTTATTTCATACAATTCCTTTGCCATATTATGTATTTTGTAATTATTTTTCTGACATATTATTCTTTGTGTTATGTTTTTGTATTTATTTATTATTTATTTATTTATTCATACATATACATAATTGACAAAAAATATTCGTAGCTGCAATTCCCCACTAGGTAAAAAAACCTGTGCAGGGACTAAAGCATTTTGAAATAATGATACTTTTAACAGTATATGCCAACTTACAAAACATACACAAAAATAACATTCCAAATATAAATAGCATACAATAACAAAATTAGAAATAACATTAAAAATAAATACATAAAAAGTGCATTACAAATTAGAAAAAAAAAACAATAATCAACGTATGCCGACCGCCGTGGAACTGTTGGTAAGCCGTTTGGTTTCTGCGCGAGCGTCCTGGGTTCGATTCCCAGCAGAGGAGAAATTTATTTAAATTTATTTCTCACGGAAATATTGCTTCTCTGGGCTGGGAACACTGGTTAGTTGGAAGAAATTGCCATAGGGCAATAAACTCGCCACTTGCGCAGGGTGCAAGGAAGTGTTCATTATTGTTATTATTATGTACCTATCACAAGAATAGAGTAAGTGTCCTTCTCTATACTACCTATCATTGTAAACGTATTATTAAATATATTTTTTTATTTTCCATCATCTTCGGCTAGTTATTTTAAAGTATTCTCTTGATATTAAGTAAGTAATCATATTTTTGACATAAAAATTTAGTTTAAACCGGTTTTATGTGTGTGTGTGTACGTGCTATGCACATATTATGTATGTGTGTAGATATTATGTGCTATATGTAGGTATATGTGATATTTAAGAGCTTTCATTCCGCCACACAACAGAATGCTTCTGGAAAGTTTCCCTCGTTAAATGAACATTTCTAAATTGAGCCACACAACGAGTTAAACTCAAAATGGTTTCTACATAAATAATTTTATTATCCCGCATGAATTCGCCAATATAACGTACGACATACACACACAAACACATTATATTTTAACTATTATTTCCCTAGAGTAAAATAATAATAATGTCAACTTGTATATAACGTTATAAATATGTACTTATTCGTTTATAGAAACGTGCGTTTAAAATAATTAATAATGTAATTAGTTTCAAACGAAGGGACAATGACTATTGTCGATTTTTTTGTATCTTTTGTGTACGCTAGCGTGAACAATTTCAGCGTTTTGTCATATAATTTGAGGAACATTTTCATCTTGATATCTCACGTTCATGTTATATTTAATTCACTACGTAAATTACAAAAGCTATAATAATAGCTTTTGTCTTTTGTCTCTGGGTTTTATTGAAACATTCAAAAAGATTTTCAGAGTACGAATAGCTCAACTGGATGAATGAAAACTAGGATGAAATTGCACATAGGCTGCATTGAAAGAAATCAAGTAGAATTTTTAGATATTTATTGGTTACTTGAGAGTTAAATGATATATCTGGGACATAATATATACGTCAAAACAATTTGTTTGAGAATTATATGTTAGATATATTAAATACATCGTGAAAGTAAAATGTATTAATGCTGTTATGGGACATTAAAATAATTTGTTTGAGAATATGGTAATATGTTAGATGTATTAAATTCAACTTGTATAGGTAGTGAATGATGTCGCACTAATTGTGTGAAATCGCCAACCTCGAAATAGGTATAGTCTAGTGAGGTTGGGTATTATGTGATTAGAGTTATAAAATATTAAATGCCAAGATTAAAAATATTAAAACAAAATAAGTAATATTTTTTTTGTCATTTTAAATGTCAACTGGGACATTTTCAATTATAACGTATTGATTTATAAAAAAATAATAAAAAGTGTGGGTTGTGGCCAACGCTATACTCCTCACTACCTAGTCGGAAGTCACTCCACAAAGTATTCAAATTTTTTATGGAGTATTTTCTATTTTTTATTCAATTATTTTATTACAAATGCGTGATATTTCTTTTATGCCATATTATGAAAGTGATGTGCCTTTTTACTAATTTGAAAATAAAAAAATCTTAATTCAAGTTTCCCAAGCTCGGGGTCACTTTGAAATATTTGACAGTTTATAAAATTAAGAAGCACTATCCAGATATCCTTCAAAATGTAATGGGGTCTAAGCGAGTATTAGATATACATATTTACAAAATTTGAAAAGGATCGAACGAGTACTTTAGTCTATTATCGATAAAGTAAAATAAACATGCCGTACATAGCACATAGCAGACACACACACAGATACATTGTGATGAATCTTTCAGAATACAATCTCAGCATGATACCAGTTGATAATCTGCAATGAAAAAAATAGCCTTGAAAATTGCCTTTGGGTTAGTGAAGAGTAAAAACAAACAACATCAGAAAATAGAAAGATTTACTCAATACGTATGTAAGTTACATAGAAAATTAATCTTTTTTCGACTTTCTTCTAAAGCGCCCCCGTGGAGTTGAAAAACTCTTTTAAATCTACGTAATAATGAGTTCGAGTTAACATTTACGATAATTATTATGGCGACCTTTCAGAATTCTCAATATGTTTACGAATAATGACATAATATTTTTTTATCGGAAGATATTTTATTCAAATATCTTAAATATTACTACAATACGCCGTTCGGTTGAAGTATTCGTATATTTTCAGTTAAACGTCTTTTGAAAACGCAACCAAATTCAGTACGCAATTATTAAAGTTTCGATTTAAATTGTGTCAGGGTAAGGAAAGTTGGATGAATTGACGGTGCTATTTGTTTTAATTGCGGATCAGAAGAGGATGAAATTAGAGTATTGCACGTAGAAATGTTTGTTTGTAAAGTAAATATGTGAATGAATGCAGAAGTTAGATGGAAAAAGTTGACTCTATGTTCGTACAAATAAACACGAAAATGGCGACCGATTTTAATTTTCCGAAATGCCAGTTGGCATCGAAAAGTTTTATTATCTTTTTTATCAATCTCTGAAAACAAATAATCTATTTTTGATTTATTAACTAACTGCAGATAATTAAACTAATTTGTTTATTAGAAAAGGTGATAAAAAAATCATAAAGTGATCACGTAAACCAGCCGATGACAGGTCGTAAGCCTTGTATGTGCCTTGAGTTCCTGGTTCTTCTTTAATATACCAACTTCGTCTCTATTGAGATGATAAAAATTTTGTCAATAAAAATATTAAATAAAACTACTTATGAGAAAGAGAATATGAAAATCTTCCGGTTGAGTTTTCTACTTTTTCAATATTTTAGTTACTATTTTTGCTATAAAAAACTCTAAATTTTACATTTTCTTTACGAAATAATATTGTGTATCACAGATTTGGTGATACACAATATTTTTTTGTAGGTATTTTCTACATTAGAAGATAATTTTTTTTTTTTTTTTTTTTTTTTTTTTTTTTTTTTTTTTTTTTTTTTTTTTTTTTTTTTTTCAAAATGTTCCACTAACGAAGCGACAACTCGACAAAAATTAGGTCCAACACTTTCTTACGCGTCCCATAAAGTTCCTATTAAAATTTAGGATCTCTCAACCTTTGACGGAAACCCTTTTGACGATCTCTCAAAACTTACTCGGTCAGTTTCGTCTAGTAAAACTTTTAATATTAACGCTGGGCGACCCTCAAGGGTGGGAATATTATTATTTGGACGTTCAAGGGCGGGATCCTTAACGTTCATGTGAACTTATGTCACGTAAAACTAACTGAACGAAAGAAAGTTCAAGGTGTGCGAACTTATTCACGACTCAACTCCTTAAAGATGCCGGGTACTTAATCATCATATAATTACTTTAATATATATACCTCCTTTCAAGTCTCGTATATTTTTTCTACTCACTACCCCAAGGGGATATAATGGGGAGGTATGAGTTCGCAATTTTTAAGGTTATTTTTATTTATTGCAGATTATCAACTAGTATCATGCTGAGATTGTATTCTGAAAGTTTCATCACAATGCATATGTGTGAGTGTGCTGTGTACCAAGTGCGGCGTGTTTATTCAAATTTGTATATCAAATAATCGCTTTGACCCCATTAAATTTTGAAGAATATCTGATCAGTTCTCCATAATTTTTATAACTGTCAAATATTTCAAAGTGACCCCAAGCTCAGGAACTTAAAATTGATATTTTTATTTTCGAATTGGTAAATAGGCACATCACTTTCATACAGTGGCATTGAAGAATTTTTAAGATTTATCATAAAACATTTTAATCAAAAATAATTCAACAATATCATTTCACGAAAATGCCGAAAAATTTCCATACAAAATTTGAATACTTTTTGGAGTGACTTGGCAGTGAGGGATTGGCCACAACCCACTCGTTTTGTATCGATCACAAATTAATGCCGGTGCGAAGTTATATCAATGAATTAATTTGTATATACTTTTAATGATATATAATTGGTTTTAGTTGTTTTATTACAAAACATTTAAATCATGGCTAAAAAGACCTATTTAAATTATTTTCAAATATCTGGGGGGCTACTCATGACACAGTCTTAAAACGTGCTTATCTTGCCTTAATCTAAAAAATGTATAAATCAGTACTCGATCATAATTTAATTTTAATATTTCTCTACATTTGATCATAAAAAAATGTTAATATCAACGTTTAATATGATATTTTCATTTTTATTTTGTATAAATATATACTTTATTTTGTATAAGTCTTTAATTAATTTGAAGCTCAAAGATTTCTTAAGTCTGAAACTGATCTTAAACTTATGTTGATCAACTTCATGAGTAACCCTGCTGCGTTTCAAAAATGAGTTTGATTGGGAAACTTAAATTAAATTTATGAATAGTGAATTATTAATAAGCGAATGATGTGAAAGTGCCATTGCTCAATCGTTCTGTATCATTCAAAACAACATTTGGTCATTTTCAATTCTTAAAATAAAACAAATATTCTGTGAATGAAGTTAATGTGTCGAATCCCCAAGTCAGCAACATTCAGTCAATTATTTTGATGGGTAAATACTGAATTTATTGATTATTTACCAAATACTTTAATCCCTTCATTACGACCATTAGTTCTGTCCAATAACACTGAACGGAATCGGTTAAAATTGGTTTTCAATTTAATTTTGTCAATCGCTTCTCAACCGTCGATATTAATTTAAATTAATCCATATGGTATAATGATAATATCACACGTTCGGTCCGATAAATGTCCTAATATTTAGGTAAGTTAAACAATATAATTTAACGGAAACATCGTTAAATGAAACGATTATATTCCTCCGATATCCAAAATGAAATTAGCGTTTGTCAAAGCGTCATATTGCTGTCGAATAATACCTACAATGCAAAGTAAAATGATATATGAGATAGAGGTTATTACCTGTGACCGTCCAAGTATGGAAAAGCATCATCTTATCCTACACATGTATACTTACGTGTGCCCAAACACTGTGTAATATGATACGGTGGTGTGCTGTTCCTGAATTATCCCTATGAATATTCATGAGAGGTGGTTTGAGGCTTGGGTATTAGGCATGATAATATATCGCACATACATGAATATGCCTCAAGGTACCAGGTACCTACTAGGTAGGTACTTGAGTTGAGTTATTTTTCCAAGACTTTGATGTTGTGTAGTTTTTAAACAAAGAATTCTCTAAAATATACATTTGTAGGGATTTTTTTTTGCATCTGTATTTGATAATGACATCAAACGTTTCTAGTTGTTTTTTAAACATTTTTAGTTTAATAAAACATTAATTAATTGTATTATTTATTTCTTTGCTAAATTTATACATGTAAACAAATGCGAATTCATTAACATAAGGGTATTTTTAAACCGACCCAAATAACGTGGAGCCTCGAGAAAATTCGATATAACAGTTCATTATGGTCTTTTTCTAACTTGTAACAACGTGTTTCTATTTTTTGCATATTCCCTTTTTATGAATTCAATTTATTTAATACACCTAAATAAATATTATCTAGCTAGTTTTGAAAAAAACAATATCGAAGCATATTTCATTTTTATGTCATGTAATATGTCAACTTTTACGTCTATTTAACGTCTGTTCTGGACAGCATCAACAAAAAAGCAGATAGTACTCCGATGCACTAGTGACTAGTCCATTGTATTCGCGGAAGCGCAATATTATTTATATTGTAAAACTGGGAATACCTAGAGAGAATTGTGTTGTCATATAAAAAAATATATATCCAGCTCAAGTAAGTACCTATGTATGAGATCTCTTAGTTCTCTGATAGTAATAACATAAAATACAGTGAGATATATAAAGAGTGCAAAAGTACGGATGCAAAAAAAAAAAAACTTCCCATTATATCCAATGCAATATTATTATCCCTCTGTAAGTCTGCAAGTCTGCGGTTTTAATCCAGGGCCAGATCAACCATAGTATGTATATTTAAATGGTGCAGTCGCGTCTGGCTCGAAGAAATCTGGGGCGCCAATTATGAGGAAAACATCGAAAATGAACAGAAATCAATTGTGTGTGAGTTCGATGAAATATCATATATTCATTTTCAACGTGATATATTAATAGATGAATGAATATTGATGAAATGTGTTAATATAGAAAAATGTGGCATTCATTTCTGTCTGCCTCATAAGAAACAGAGTGTGACCCTAACGAATGTTTAATAAATGTATTTATTTGATTTTATTTTATGTAGCTTCTCGGGCAACTAACAGGTACTATGTCAAATAATTATTTAACACGCACCCAATAACAAGCAAGTTGCCACATTCTGGATATTGGATATCATTTATAAAACAATGTGGCCTTTAAAAGTATAATGAGGCTGGTGTGTAGGGATACGTGCTTCCTTTTAAACCATTATAAAAACCCTCGCACTTGTCCGTCAGTTAACCTACATTTTGGAATAATGCCATGATGGCATGTAAGTACTCGTATTTATAAAACAAAATTTAAAAAGCTTTGATAGCAATCAACACGATGTTCAAGGAAGCAGGGCGCCTTTTAAATATGAAGTGCGCCAGGGGTCGAAAACAAAGTAGATTCGGCCCTGTGTTTTTATCCTCCCGTTTGTTCTCTTCTTTAACTGGAGCATCATCCCCTTCAGTACCCCTCCCCTCTGCGTCTCTGTGCATCCTTGGCGGTCTCCCTCCCTCCTGCAGCCCGCCCATTTCTCCTCTCATTCCCTCAAACCTCCCACAGTAGCGGAAATGAGTCAAGGACGCGAGCGGAATTGCTGCACGGCCTTTTCACTCACTGTGTTGTCACATTGAGAGAAAAATGAAAATGAAATGATTTTAAATCCAGAATTCCGTTTATAAAACAAAAATTAAAAATTTTTTTTGTGAATTCTGGTTCCTAAATAAAAAAAAATCGTCAGTGCATCAGGATGGGTAATTAAACGAGAAATACAGTTTAAATAGAAAGATCACAGCAAATCAGTTACATAATATATGTTTAAGTATATTGAAAATCGTCATAAATATTTTTTTTATGTGGAATTCTCGTTCTTATATGAATATATTTTTGTTTGCAATTTTTTGTAATATATAAAAATCTTGTTTCACGATGTTCGTACACGCTTATCTCCGAAACCGATTTCGATGGAATTTCCTAAATATATATATATGGTTGGTTCCGGATTGAAAGATAGGATAGTTTTGGACCCGATACCCGCTGGTATCGAGATCTATAAAAAAATATTTATATTTTTTCAACGATTTTTTTATATATATATTTTAGATTTCACACCCAAAAATATATTAAACCACAAATATTGACTTCCCTACCCCCTTTTCAAGATTTTATTTCTTGGAAAAATGGGTCGTAATTCATTTTTAAGTTGTGTAATCTTTCAATAGATGGCGGTGTGAAAATCTATTGACACCTGGGGGCAAGTTTGGTCCAACCGGCGAAATCAAAACCCTCGTGATTACCCCTATCATGGATATAATTATCATATGGAGTTCTATGACATCTAAAGATATTATAAAACTCCATATAATAATTATATCCATGATATGGGTAATGTAAGGGTTTTGATTTCGCCGGTTGGACCAGACTTGCTCCCATGGATTACGCATCTAGATAATATACCACATTCAAATATAATATTGAAAAAAAAATGCTAAAAACATAAAATGAGGTCAACATAAAATGTTGTCTGTGGCAGGACAACGTCTGCTGGGTCCATCAGTACTGTATATAAATAACATGCTGTCATGTCTACGTTCCTTCTGCTGCAAGCTCTAATAACAAGAAGAAAATGAATTAATTATTTTAATATTTTATAAATGCCCATACATATTTCAATTCTAAGTGATCCTACGACGTCATAGCTTTGAATCTCTCGCGAATTATTTGTTTTCCTTCCGGACCTGCACTGGTTGGGGTTGGGCCGCTGTTGCTATGCACTGGGGGGGCGCTGCCGCGCTGTGGTGCCCCCACATCTCCCTCAGCCCCACGGCCGACCACTCCCGGTACCACCTCCCTTCACCCTCGGGGTTAGATTAAAAATGCGCCGCCCATTCCGAGTGTCTTTCATTCGAGCCGGTCGTAAATCTCGATTGGTATCATTTAAGGCTGTTCCACACGACCGCATATTTATATAGGCCCGCCACACTCGACGCATCGACGGCTGTTAATGGAACTATACACACCATTTTTGAAGAAATACACAGCTAAAATATTGAATTTAATCGACAAATTACTGATCTTCTTCTTTTTCTGGCACTGTTTCAACTTATTGCCGTTGAAGGCTGTTGGGGTCGGCTTTTTTCGTCCTCAGGTGAAATCTTCTTCCACCAGGCCATTTTCCGTAGGATTATGTTGCACTGTATCATCCAGATGTTCTTTGGTTTTCCTCTTGATGGATGTCGAGGGAGATTCATTGACATGGCTTTGTTTACTGTGTGTTTTGGTGATGGTTTTCGCATTATGTGCCCATACCATCTTAGTTGTCTCTTGATATTTATGTCAGTAACACCCTTGCTACCACAAATGTGTGAGTTTTTTTTTATTTTATCCTTCAACGATACCCTCGATGACCACCTGAGTATTCGCATCTCTGCCGTCTCAAGCTGCCCGGTGAACGTGTTATAAACAGTTCAGCATTCGGAGCCATACATTGTCGCGGGCCTGACGATAGTCTGATATATTTTACCTTTAAATTTTATTGGCATTTTAGGATCCCATAGGATTCCCGGCACTGCTCTGAACCTAAGCCAACCAACAGCACCTATTCTAAAGTTTACATCTGCTACACAACCTCCATCTTTATGAATAAGTGAACCCAGGTATTTAAATGAATCACGGTTCACTAATGTTTCTCCATCAAGCTTTAATGAAGGGGTTGCCGCATTTGGGTTTTCAAATGGTAGGTGTACTACATATTCTGTTTTTTCCTGCTGATTTTTAAACCGTTGTCTTCTAAGATTTGTCTCCATCTTTCTAAGGTGTTTTGTACATCATAAAAGCTATCTGAAATCAGCGTTACATCATCCGCAAAATCAACGTCTTGATGGTACTGTTCATTTCTTGATTTCTTGATCTGAAAATTTGATCATTCTTCAATGCCATTTTAGCAATTTGTAAATAAAAATATCTATTTTTAAAAGTTTTCTGAGCTTGGGGACACTTTGAAATATTTGACATTAAATCAGAATTTGTTAACATTAGATTAGAAATCCTTCAAAATCTAATGCGGTCGAAGCGACTATTATATATATACAAATTTGCAAATTTTGATAAGAATCGAATAGGTACTTTAGTCTACTCTATAATCGATAAAGTAGAATAAACATATACAGCACACACACATATAAATACATTGTGATGAAACTTTCAGAATACAATCTCAGCATGATACTAGTTGATAATCTGCAACAGAAAATATCCTTAAAGATTCCGAATTCAAAACTCCCCACTTTATCCCCTTGGGGTAGTGAGAAGTGAAAAGAAAAAAAATATTAATGAGCAGGTATGCCAAAAAAATGGGTCAGTTGTTGAAGCTCGAAGACAAATATTGGATTAAAATGTTTCTATAAACTACAATTTATAGCGAATGTAATCTTTCATAAAAATAATATAACGGGCGATTACGCAGCGTCGCGTCACGTTTTATCGCGTCGTTTATATCGCGCTTTCAACGGCCCCATAGAAATGGGCCACAAATGGCCTGCGGACGGAATTGCCTGACAAATTAATAAAAGAAAAGTGGCACGTTCCGTAATTTAATGTTTTTTTTTGTCTCATCTTTTTCTTACTCCGGACACTCCTATTTTTATCTCGCCGAGATGAGAAATTATTATTTTATTTTAATTTTGAACCGCTGCTGATCTGAAAATTGAATTTTTATGTGGGAATAATTCGAGCGGGGAATTTTAATGAATGTTGTTAAAATTATGCGTATCGTGGCTCTTGCACAGCTACGTATACGAATAAGGTATTTGGGTTCTCTTAAATATATTTTATCTTTCATTGTACATATGTAGTAGTCCTCTCTATTCTTAACAATTGTACTGTGAAAAAATTTTTTTTTCTTTGGAAAATTAGATCTGTGCCGTGAACTGTACGAACAGAAAAAAAAAGATTTAGTTTAATTGTCATGTTCAATATTCCAAATATTTTTAACCTACCAATGACATGTCGGCTTTTAAATTGAGAGTATCTTTGTAAAAAAAGCAAGTGTTTATTAATCTGTTTTTCATAAACAATAACAAGTTTGACAACAACAATAATAATGATATAAAATAAAAGGAACAGAGTACAATAAGCAATGGTAGTGCGCTTATTTATTTTTATTTATTTATCTTTTTGTATATGGCGGGCTTATTGCCATTAACTAATTTCTTCTAACCAATCAGATTGCAAAGTGTAATAAAATTACATACACTTATTAGGCCCTATTCAGATTCACCTAAAAATTTTATACGGAATTTTAGTATGTGAGAAATGTCAAAAAGTTGACTGCATTTATACGGGACTCATTACGTCACACCGCGCGGATTAAATCCTTTTTTCTACGGTTGCCCGATATTTTAGACGTCTTCGTACTCTGAAACGAATCAGAATTGGACATATTATAACACCTCATATCAAAAGAAAGAGATTGGGAAAGGACAAGGAGACGAAATCGGGATAAGGTGTTTAGGTATAAATATTCCTTCTTTAGTTTTTTCTTGAAAATACAAAGTGAGTTAGCTGATGCAATATCCGGACTTGGAAATTATGTGTTAAGGATAGGGATGGATAGTGTTGTACGTTCAGCAGATCGTATTGGAAGTCCATGATTGAATAAATAAGTGAATTTGTTTTTAAGGTACTGTGGCAGGTATATTGGTACATATTCACTAATACAATAGATGGTACACAGTTAGTGATTCCATTGATACTCTTTTACTTTTTGCTGTCATTTGACGTTTTTGCTCTCAAAAAATAAATTATTGATGTATTATTTTATTAGTAGCTATAATAATTAATTAACTTGTTGCTCATATCAATCAATACACTGGCGGAATCCAATCAAATATTGAGAAAAATAACTAAGTGTACAAAAACAGATATGAAAATAATAATAAAAAAACAATGAGTAAAATAATTGACACAAAAAAAGGGATTAGAATAAAAAAATGAGCCTGCAATCAAGTGATATGTTAAATAAGATGAAAACAAATCATATTTTCGAATGAAAATTTTCAATAGATGTAAATAAAACATAAAATTATCAAAATTTTTGTCACTATTATATAGTGCTATAATTAATTACCAACTGTGCTATCAAAGCGTTGTAGATTTATAAGTTACGTATAATAACTATGTTTTATGTTTCGTCCAAGATTCTCATTAAATTATACATAGTAAGTAGACTTCGATTGAGAAATATTAACGTCAGTGATAAAATACGGTATATTTATTTTATATACCCATAATATAATATTATTATGATATCCGATAGTAAAAATGTCACAATTACTTGATTAACCCTTAAATATTTCATATACTAAACATTAATGATTATTTGATTATCGCTGTCGTAAAAATAAAGATTTAATGGTATTTATGTTAGTAAATGATATACTGAAAGAATACCTTCATGAAATTGATATATATTATGTATAATACGATTCAATTCAAAAATATTTAGACGCTTATGATCCAAGGTTAAATAAATAATAATATTTATTACCCTTAGATTATATATGATACAGATACCTAGTCAGCGCAATGAAAGTATGACAACTAAAACTAAGAACAATGTTCTGAGTTTCACTCGCCCGGCCGTCAATAGTCATACATAGAACACATAGGTAGTACACGTAAAATCTCTTTACTATGCAGTATACGTACACCCTACCGATCTACCGCCTCACACACACACATGTAAATAAAACTTGTCATACATTTGAATTCAAAATTTATATTGCACGCGGCTTCTGTACCTTATAACTCTATGTTTTTACCTAACCTACATTTATTCTATATTCATGTCTCCTTCAACCGTGTTCATGAAACACTAGTTCAAATTCATCTTGTATTATAGATGTTTATATTTTTTCACATTACTCGCCAGTACAAAAACAATTTATTTTTTGCCACATAATTATCGATAAAGGATCTTTCAATCGATAAATGAAAAATTTCAAAAGATTCTGTGCTTAATCTAAATCATTATTCTAACGTTATAATCCGGTAGAAGAATTTCTCATAAATTTCCATTTTCAACTCTATCATATTTCGGATGAACATCATAAAATTAGATGTTTGAATGTGTTCATTTGGGTATTCAATTTCTCGTATATTTTCATTACAGCTTTTTATGAATGTTCAGATACTTACAAATTGATACGTATATTTAAATCCTATTTCCCTGAAATTATGTAACGTTGGATGAAAAAGGGAATTAATCATACTCCCTTTAGTGATTTTCATGTTTTCGTTTCGTCGAACAGCAAACTTTTCGTGATATTAATTCGACTTCCATTATATCGAAGACACCTATTACTCATTCCCGTATAACAAAGATGGCCGACGTTCTTTTAAAATTCTTCGGGGTAGCAATAATGCTCGTAATAAATCACCATATTCTTGCACAATCTCCATCAACGATCGAAGAGATGAGATGCTTCAGAGCGGATTCTGACTACGTTGCTTTTCGAGAGTTCTCCTCTCGAAGCGGATTTATGTAATCGAAAACTTTATACTATTATTCGACAAACTCTCAATTCTGTTTATAATAATGTACTCAAAGAGGTTTATGTGAATTTATAGAACATTTTTAAACGGTACAGAGTTAGTAGGTCATTATTTAAAATAACACAGTATAGTCTCTATTTTATTGGACCAATTATACTTTAGGTCGAAAAATTGGTGCTTGTAAAAATATATCTAGTACCAACAAACAAATATTGATTAACTGGTTGTTGTTGTTTTTCAAAAATACTTAAAAACAAGTAAAAATTCTTCTTGAATTTAAAAATATATATGATTTCGGATTCGGATAGAAGTGTCAATAAATACTTTCATATGTCCTGAAATCTCCTTCTTCTTCGTTTAGTAGACCTAGTTGGTCTGTTATTCAGAAACTATGCCTCATGGAATGACGTAGTGCAACTATCCTTCCATCTTTTGGGTGGTCTTCCGCGTAGAAGGGACCAGAGGGGATTTCATTTGCTGTTATATACGCAAGTCTATCACTGTCCTTTGTGGCTACGTAGTCCCTCCAGTGTCTTCTTCTGGATCTACTCCACCGAACGATGTCCTCTATTCCACATGTTTTTGTCCTAAAATCTAATTTCATTTAAATTTTAAATAAAATGATATATTAAACGCACATACGATATATGATTTGAGAGTTTTAGCACAATTTGTTTTACAAGAAAATTTGATAGTTTAAAATATTTCATCTCCATATACATACTATCATATACATATGGACCTGAGACAGAGGATGATGAAATGTTATGTGTGGTCTGCATTGTTATATGGCTTTGAGAACTGGAAGCTGAAGGTTAACACCATGAACATGTTGGAAGAATTAAAATGTTGTTGCATCGCAGAATGCTCAAATTGCTCTGATTACAAACTCAGAAGTCTCAAGTCGAGCTAGAACAACCAGGAAATTCCCGTCTACAATAAAGGTCCGCAAGATCGCATATCTAGGTCACATGGGAGAAAAATACCACTTGCTTCAATTAATACTGGAGGCCTGGAGGGCAAGATAGAAGGTAGCCGAGGAACTGGAAGGAGACAGATATCCTATCAGGGAATGGACGGGCTTCAGATCAGTGGAGCAGATATTCCGCGCGGGCAGCACAGGTCAGAGAGGGATTCGCCAGAGTGATCGCCAGCGTCGGGAGTTTCTGACAGGGCACCAGAAGAAGAAGAAGAAGAATATACATAGCTATCGAAGGAAATCGATTATTTATCTGATTTTTTCATCAATTTTCGTTTTATTCATCTTTCCAATGACGGCATTGTTTTTACGTATATTGTGAATTTTATAAAATTACATATACTGTTCTGCTATATAAAATTAGTGTTTCGAAATTGGAACATTATATAGTTTTGTTTTCTAGTCTTTCGGATATCTTTCAAGGTTTATTTTTGCAAAAGTGCCTCTAACTGCTAAGTGTTGTGTTTGTTATTTTTTTCTCGGCGAAAGTTAATTAAGGGGAATTTTCAGCGTTCGAGATTTCGTTCTCGCTTTCAAGGATATTTCTCATTAAACTTTCTTCATTTTTATATACGCAAATTGATAATTGTGACTGAAGTATTAATCAACTTTAATAACGCTCACGAAAGTAAAATTTTATACCAGTAACATAATACCTTTTATTGTATGTAAGTAGGTATACAATTTTTACTCTATCAGTTTGAATTAACTTTTTTGTGGTAATCTTTAGTAGAAAAATGATATCATTTTGTTTTTTTTACACTCTCTCTAGTGATCGAAAAACTGACTTTTTTGAAAGGGGTTGCATTGAAAACTATCAGAATTCTGTTGTTTCATTTTGTCGTTTTAATGTCTATTATTTCATTTTTATATTTTTACAATCCGCTTTAGCAGTTCAGTATTGTCTCGTGTGACAAGCAAAAAATGTATATAAAATCATTTTTGCAAAAACTGGATCTATTGAATCATAAAAACTCTTTCTGATGAATGTGCTCTTCGTAACGTATTGTTTCACACTTATTTTTCATGGATGACATCCATAGCAAGAAATGCAATTTTATATAAATAATAACTATATATAATATGCATACCGACAGTTTACCGTACTTATTATTATATGTTTATTTTATAAATAAATATAATTATTTAAATGAAATAAAACACAACTTAGTTTACACCACTACAATTATAACTTTTATTCAAATGAATAAAAATTCCTCTACATGTTACGAGAACAAAGTTCCCTTCCTCATGAGGATACAAAGTATACTAAAATAAAATACAATATATAGACTTAAAGTAAACATAATGGGTAGAGTGTGGGCTGGGTTAAACTATATTTAGGGTGGGGGGTGCAATGAAGTTATTGGTTAATTAATTTTTGCATTGAGAATATATTTAATATAGGGTTATTAGGGAATTGTGTTTGATTATTAATTATATTATTTCTCATGTTTACGTTTTTTCTTATTTCCAAGATTTCCAGGCTATCTAATTGTCTATCACTTCTTTGTGATACAAATTATATCGATATTGAAATATTGATACATTAATGAATATGAGTATTTGTTTTCAATAGATACCTAATATAAATGTAATAATATAAGTTGTGTTTTTAAGAACATTGAAAAGTGCGAAAAGATTGATGAGCATCCTTTGATTGTTCAATTGAGAAATAATTGTGAGATATAACAAATTATTGATATTGACATATAGATTTTAAAAAGAGATTATGCAAGTATTTGAAAATGTGTTTAGGATTATTTATTGGATGATCAGGTATTAGTCAGTTGTCTGTCATTCAATATAGTAACACGATTGTGTTGTATGTCTTTCTGTCTGTCTGCATATTGTCTTTTATAAATATTTAAGTTGGATTCAATAAAATATTCATCGGGCGTTGAATCGAGGGAAAACCCGATGACGTCAGAGGCGTTCGATAAATGGAAACGTGAAAATGTTGAATATATTTTTAGTATCGGAAAAAAATACGCCATAATATGGTCAGAATGATGTATTTATAATTATTTTTAATACATTCTATTTATATTTCACCCTCGAAACATTAAACAATGCTATAATTAGCAGTAGATTCTTTGATCAATGCGGAGTGATATTACAATATTAAAAAAAACTGTTTTTTCGAAAAGGTCGGCTAATATTATATTATATCAAGCATGACGAGTGTATCAAAAATATTATTTGAAGAAAATATTATTGGTTTATACATTTTATCGTTTTTTTGCGAACGTTGTATTATTTTCTTTGTAAGTCTTAATATATTTTATTTTCATTATTTAAATCGTAACAAAATATACGAACATATGAAGTTTATACATTATATAATTTACTTATTAGCTTCTGTACTGGAAGGATGTGGATGATGGATATTTTTATTTTATTAAAAAAGTTTTTTTGTGCATCAAATATTGTCATAATTAATTTTTCATAATAAAATCATGCGTTCCCGGAATTTATTATAAGTACCTATGTAAAAAAATTAAATTATTATCCTCGCTAAAATCGATATAATATAATATGTATATTGTATATTCCCTAAAACAATAAATTACTTGGGCTATAGGTGAATGAAATATGTCGAATCGGGATTCAAATCCTGTCCAGTGCACCAATAGCTCCGTCAACTGCCCGTTATGTTCAACACCTTCTTGCATCCTGTGCAAATGACGAGTCAATTGCCAAATTACTAGCATTTCCAGAGATTTCCAAGAAATAATATTTATGTAGGTACCTACCCGTTGGTGAATGAACTTTGTGTTTGCTATGAACAATGTACATTTTTCCATTTCTAGAAGTACTTCAACTTAATGATGTGCCATGAAGTGATAAATTTTCCATCATTACATCTACAAATGACCTACATAATACCGTTCAAAGGGAGAAACGCACAGTTTAGTGAGCGTTTCTATTTATGCGAGTATGGCGGGCCTAAGTCACATAGAAGGGGGGGGGGGATCTTTCCTCATTTGTTACTCAATGAATGGGCAACAACGCTTCAAACCATTTTATTCCCTGTCTTCCACTCTACATCCCACATATTGACCCTTGTCAGGGGTGACCGATGTCTTCCCGGGAGACGAGCTGGACCTGGGCGGACTGTCTAGGTGGACCGAACCTATCATATGTTCAGATGGTGCAGTTGCGCCGAGTGCAAAAAAATCTGTTAAAATTGAACGAGATTAATCACTGTACTATTTTTAATTCCTTTTAAAACGTCGATCGTTTCTCCTTGAAAGGAATAACTAAATATAATCTATAAAAAACACATATTTTTAAATTATTAGATTTTATCTAAACAAAGATAGCTCTATTGCAATTAGTTGATAATTTCCAATAAACTTAAAGTAATGTGAGAAATTAAAATAGTACTTTTTGATTTGACGATCATAAATAAAAGGTGATATTAAATTAGTATCGGTTTAATCACATAAATGAGAAAATAGAAGAAAAGAATAAGATAAAGGATAAATCAGTATTTTAATGTTTTTACTGTATATTCTTTATTTAATTTAAAAGACAGTATTATTGCCATATGGAAATCTCTTCATATTAATCCTTACAACGTGAAGCCTCAAATGAATTATGTGCAATAGTATATAAATAAATAAAATAAATAATATTTTTTTTTTTTGTATATACAGGGTGTCCCATAATCAAACGTATTCCTTTTAAAGGTTGTTATACCAACTCATGACTCGCTAGAATATGCAAATATGACCTCAGTAAAAGTGCCTTAGCTTTCGAGATATTGCCACTTTTACAAAGTGCCCGAAAATCTCCGCCTTAGATTGATTTTTCGAGTGCCATATTTACAAATTTCAATATTTTGGCATTCTAATTTATGTTTTACAATCTTGAATAACCCAGCTGTTGATCACAATCCAAAATAATAATAAAACTTTTTTTTTGGCGGAAAAAAAAAATAATTATGGCCCGGGTTATGAATTAAAAAAAAATGTTACCCAATAAAATTTAAACCCAATAAAATTTAAAAAAAAATATTACCCAACATGTTCACACTGAAAAATAAATAAAATTAAAAAAAAATATTACCCAACATTGATTGTTTACACTGAAAAATAAATGTATGACGCCAAACTGACAAATTGTTGCAAAAGTTGGCGCAATTATTTTTATTTCCAAAATAGTATAACAATTACTATGTTTTACAGTAAAAAAATAGATATTGCTATTTTACTGCAAAATGAGCTGATTATGAAATTGTTTCATTTATTAGGTTTTCCGGTGACAAGGATTTAATATATTAAAGTGACAAGGATTTATTTTACACTGTGAATACGTTGGATTATGGGACAGCCTGTATATAAAAATAACAAACAATTATACATTTTTGCACTATTTTACAACAAATAGGCTATTTATTGCTCAGCTGTACACCCGTGGAGACCCACAGTGCAGTTGGTTTTCAGCAATGCCTTGGACGATCTTACAATATATATTTAGATACACATGTATCAGTGTGAGGCACCAACTTAGAATAGTGCTTCCTCTTTTTTCTATTATCATCGTTTTCAGTTGTCCTATAAGAGCCCGGAAATCGGAAATAGGTACAACATGCAAAATAAAATCTCACATAGTTCAGCAATGAGGTTGACCACCTAGTCTGAATGTTGCCTTTTTTGGTGACGTAAGACTAATGTGTGGAGATACACGCATGGGTCGTGCTTCCTTTATTATAAAGATCCGCAAATTCGCACACCTGTCGCTGGTTACCGTATTTAGGTGGATTTGACGTGATTTTATGTTTGTATGTCAGTACATTTTCTAAACAATGGCGAGACGAATTATTAAATATCGACGACCGCCATTCGCGATAATGACGATATTCGCCATTAAAATTTAATTTGGGGCGTCATTTAAATTAAGTTCTCCGGGCGTCGTAAAATGTAGAACCGGCCCCAGATAGAACTGTCAGGGTCGGGACGAAGTGGAGAGTGGGGGTTGTTCCGATTCTCTCTGTGATTTATTGTCATTAAAGATCTTCTGTAACACACAAAACGGCCCCCAAAGGATTGTAGAAAATCTTCAAAAATATTTTCGCGTGGACTATTTTTGTACAATGGGTTGTATTTAACAAAAGGTATATTTTTTTATGTAATTGAAATATTATTTTTCTGGGTCATACACTAAGATCGATTTATTTATTTATTTCTTTATTTTTTTTTTACACAAAATAGATATAAACATAAGAAAATATTAAACAAGAAAACTAATGACAGGTTTTCACTTAAAGTAATACATTTAAAAAAATATATTAGCATATAAACACAATCACTTAACAGAAAGAAAATGTAAATATATATATATATACATATAGGTACACATATACATATATACACACACATACATATATACACATACATACATACATACACATATATACACATACATATATACTAGGGGTTTGAGGAAAGGATGAAGTGGAGATATGGTTTGCTCCAAGCACTCAATCTCTCCACATATCTCTGTTGAGTAATATCTTCAAGATTGAGATTAAAAATTGGTAAATCTGTTTAAAAGTAATCAATCATAATTAATAAGTTCATCGAGGGATACGTTTTGGACAGCGCCGCGATGAGCGCGATTCCGCGATAAACGGGGGGTTTAATAACGTTAAATAACACCAAAAAAACAACTTAATAATAAAATACATATAAAATAATAGTGTCATACACACTATAATTAATTATTTCGCATTACAAAAATGTATTCAGGGGGGCAAGTCTGGTCCATCCGCCGAAATCAAAACCCTCACGATTAACCATGTCATGGTTATTATTATATGGATTTCTTCTTTAGATGTCATAGAACTCCATACAATAATTATATCCATGGTATGGGTAATCACGAGGGTTTTGATTTCGTCGGTTAGATCAGACTTGCCTCCCAGGTTTACTCGTTTGACTTTTTTTGTGTTTATTACGTGAAATTTGTCTTAAACTGTCAAATAATAATACGCAACAATCGCGCTTTGCATTGATTGTGTAAAAAATACTGCGTTATAACGAATCCCTTCTTGCCGGGGTTGCGATGCGATTATCTGTAGGTACTTACGTATGTAGGTATTATAAAATCCTCAAATTGCACTATTAATAAAACATATTAAGCTTAAAAAAGAGTCAAATAAATATAAATTTGATTTCATTATATTTCAGCAGAAATAATAATTGACCGTAGTTGAATTTTTACAATATTCTCATTTATCGTTTCGAGACAAACCAATCTTATATTATCGAATCGTTCAAAATCTTCAAAAAGGCTAAATTTTATTTATTCTCTTCTGCTATGTATTTAACATATTGAATTGAAGTATTTTCGAGAACAAATACTTAGCTACCTACAAAAGGTATGGTATTATAATCTGTATTGTTTACATGGGCAAAATATTATCATAAATTTACCTATACAGCGCTTATACAAGTTTGATCCGGGCGTTAATTACGGTACTTTCCCAAATATAATTTTTTTTTTCTCATAGTCATTCCATCCAAAAAAGGATTATTCAAACAATCTTTATTACCTATAATTACACTCTACTTTATTATATTGCAGTAGGTATTTATTTTTCTTTTTATCCACTTATTTTGTTAGCGAATATTCACTTATTTAGATTAAACTGATCATATTCGGTAATAATTAGATCGTTCATAAATGATCCCTTTGGAAATCCAATAATTTTTACACAATTCAATGTTAAATTTACACTGTCATCATCATACCTTCCTGATAATAAGGTTAGTTGTTGACCCTGATCTTATCAAGATCTACACTATTAGTTACGACTCTTATATATGTCCAGTCTCTGCATAATGCCAAAGATAGTCATATCTGCATAAACACTGTCTTTCCATAATCTATATATTGAGTCAGATCTGCATTAAATTAACCATTCCATATTATAATCTTGCATCTGTCTATCCTTCATCAAATTACAGATCTATTATTGTACATATAACAGTCGCTTGCAGACCTCACACACGAGAATTATCTTTTGACAATTTTCAAAAACACAAACCAGGAAAATAGTTACTTGTCTTTTTAAATATAACCCCATCACGCCGTGAGTCGGCAAAGAAGAGAGAACATCAAGAAATCCGATCATGGCAAACTATGGATATTTTTTCAAATACCATGTTCATCTATTTTGGATTTTATCGTTTTCCCTCTCAATGTCTTATTCATGATGTGATCACATTTTTTTTCTTCTGTCCATTTTTTCTTCTCATTACGTCAATGGTTCGTATTTGTTTCTTTTCAAGTGACAAAAGCCGCCTATTATTGGTTTTTATTCATGTAAAAAACATCCTTCATTGTCTTACACAATGGTCTTTTTTATTCATTCTCAACTCGATCACACGTCGTTTTATTACACATATGTCTCAGTGGTTTCATTACTTTCACATTTATTCTGCTTTCTCATGCCATTGCCACATAAAAACTAGGTTTTTGGTTTGATCTTCGAAATGATCTCAAATGTAAAAGAAATATAGTTGCTGTGATATCGGATACAAACCACATGTGATAATTTTGAATTTAAGCATTCAGATTTGGGATGAAAATACTGAATTTAAAATGAAATCAAGTATTTCAACTGAATTCTAAATCAAATCATCTCTGAATGGCTCTCCAAATAAGGTCTTTCGGTTGGTTACTCAGTAATTGAGAATGTTATGATAGTTTCGTGTGTCGTTTTTCGGGTCTGCTATGGTGTATATGTGTTATAGGAGAATTTCTATAGCTTCGCAGTTTTTCTTACCATTCAAAAGGGTCTTAGCGAGGTCCATATAAAAATACGTTACTCTCCCAAATGTGTGTTTTAGACATATCTGGCTCGCACCGTTGGGCATAAAAGTTGGCCGTAAAACCTGGTTTTGAGGATTAGATAAGGCGATCGGAAAACCCGCATATTTCTCTTCCGTTATTTTAAAACTCTTCGGTGTGTAGCCTACTACACAATGTTGATCTAGAATGTGTTAACCAAATATTATTATCGTACCAGCCGACCGAATACCACTGAATAATGTAAGATTATTTTTCCTAAAATAATCCTATCAAAACATAATTTCAAATATAATCCACTACTTGGATATCATTTCAAAAATATGAAGATAAAATGAGTTAAAATTTATTCAACACAAGTTTAAAATAACACTATTTTGAGATATGAAATGTTTTTATCCTCATTTTTCAATCTATGCTATATAATAATGCAGAGGGTTCGTCTTGATATTTTTTACGTGGAATCAAATTCAAACTACAAACATATCAATATGAAATTAAATATATCAATATTAAATATATCAAGTTTTCAATGCTGCAGCCAGGCTCATCACCGGAGCCTCCAGGTTTTCTCACATCTCTCACCATCTCCGCAATCTCCATTGGCTTAAAGTTCCTGAAAGGATTGAATATAAACTCTGTCTCATGATCTTCAAAGCACTTCATGGTATGGCTCCTACTTACCTCTCCGAACTTTGCATTCCTCTTTCAATTAACGACAGACAATCATCACTTCGTTCTGCATCTTCATCCATGGTTGGAAAATTAGTTGAAATAAACAGGGTGCATAACACTAATTTCGGCGATCGTGCGTTTGCTGTGGCAGGACCAAATGCATGGAATAAGCTCCCAAATACCCTCAGACAAACTGAAAATATATCTACCTTCAGAAAAAATCTCAAAACACACCTTTTTCGCAAATCTTACCAAAGCCATAATGATACATCTTAATCAATTTACAGCGCCCTTGAGGTGAGATATTCAAGAAAACGGCGCTTTATAAATCATCCAAATTTATTATTTTTAATATAAGATTTCATATTGATAGGCATGTACCTACTTGTGATAGACAAAACTTCATTTTATCTTTGAAACAACCATAGAAAAATTTAAATACTCTTTAAATGGCCTTGTAATTCTAAATCTAGTGATTGAAAACATGATATTATATTAAAACCGCCTAATACACTATGAATTTACGTGTTAATAAGTGTATATATCGCGTGCGTTAAAAAGGGTTTAGGTATACGTCATTTAAATTATAGGTGACCCAAAATTTGTTGATTTTTTGCATTTTAAGAACAGATCTGACATTAAACTCTTGAGTTGTTTGAGACAATCCATTATTGTGATTTATACAACAGAAATTGGCTCCACACCTCAAAACTATTTGTACATGCTACTTCATAATCAAAACATGTATTTGGTGTTGGTCAGCCCCCATTCTTTTTCTTATTTAATCTTTTCTAACACTATCTTATCATAATTTTTAAATATCGGTTTAAAATCTCTATTAAGATTTGTTTATTGCAAAATACATTTTTGATACTAATAATTAATTACTGCAGTAACATACTGAGTCTATCACAAATACCAAGAAGTAAATAGAGTCTGTGTTAAAATAAGTCAGTAGAGCGAATTAGCTGGTAAATGGATGTGTACCTACTTATATAGAATTTGGAAGGAAATGAATGAATTTCCTATTCTGCTACTGTGAAGCGTTCAGAGATGGTCAACTACGTAACCATAATGTTCAACAAACTTCAATAATGTAAGAACCTACTTATATACTAGAAATACATAAAATTATAAGAATCCAAACCAAGGTATATCTTAATGATCAAATTCTTCAGCCTGTTTTTTTCCATTCTTGGACATAGGCCACCTCCTTGATCCTCCACAACTCCCTGTCTTGGGCACACTGCATCCATCTCCCTCCGGCACATTTCTTGATGTCATCAGACCACCTTGCCTGGGGTCTGCCGACACCACTTCAGCTTGTTCTAGGTAGCCATTCTACGATCTTTTTGGTCCATCGTGAATCCTGGAATCTGGCAATATGCCCAGCCCTGCTCCACTTAAGACCAGCAACCCTGTCCGCTACATCGGCTACTTTGGTTCTTTCTCTTATCATGACATTCTGAATTCTGTCCCTTATTAAAATACCCAGCAACTTTCTCTCCATAGCTCTCTGTGTCACTAACAGCTTGTGCATTATTCGTTTTGTTAGGACCGATGTTTCCATTCCATAAGTATAAGCACTGGGAGAATACATGCATCAAATAGCTTCTTTTCAAGAGTATTTACGGGATTTCAGAATGCGGTTAGTGCACACAAATTAAAATGCTTTATTTAACATCTCAGCGCTTATTAATTCTTGTAGAAACCAGAGCAAATTTGAAATATAAAATGTCTTTGTAAGTAAAATATATATATTTTTTCAATTACCATTCGATACGCAAGCTCGCATTTCCCTATTGTTGAAATATAACCACAAAGTTTAAAATTTTCCAGTCTTATGTATATTTATCGTCATCCGTTTACGATACCTCGAATTCCGAATAAAAACTTCGAATGGTTTACTGGATTCCGTATTCGATGTACGAATTTAAAAATATAAAAATACGAAAAACAAGCATCTGCACAATGTCGTAAATATTTATGGGGTATGTACCTATATACTTATTTATCTTTCAATTGAAAATATATCAGATTATACTAAGTTTTTATATTTAAATTTCGTGATTGAATATACGTATCGCTCTCCAGGAGAACCCAGCTGGAAGAAGACCACCAGGAAGACCTCCAAAGAGATGGCGAGACAGTTGGCAGTCCACATCGCAGGAGACAGAATAACGGTACAAACAAATCTTCGGATCTATGAAAAGGAAGAAGAAGAAGAAGATTGAATATACTATTGAAACCAGTGGGTTGTGGTCAACGCTACACTCCTTACTACCAAGTCACTCTACAAAGTATTTGAATTTTGTGTGGAAATATTTCAGTGGTTTGGGGTGCTGAAAAAATTGGGGTGACTTTGAAGTATTTGACAGTTTAAAAATTTAGATATCCTTCAAATACTAATGAGAGTATTAGATACCAATACAAATTTGCAAAATTTGATAAAGTAGATTAAACACACCGTACATAGCACAAAGTACATAGTGCACAGCACTCACAAACATAGATACATTGCGATGAATTTTTAAGAATACAATTTCAGCATGATACTAGTTGATAATCTGCAATAAAAAAATACCTTAAAAACTGCGAATTCAAAACACCTATATTTCTTTGGGGTAGTGAGGAGTAAAACAGTTTTTATAATACTGTCCAGTGGAGAGTGCAGGTATAAAATCACAAAGTCAATTTTATAGTTTTAGATCTCAAAAAAAAATAAACCTTCTAGATCGAACATAGATAATGCAAACCCAGTTTACGAGTTACGTAACTGTAATCAAATTTTTGGAATATCATTTTTAGTTTTTAATTTTTGGCGGGAGACGGGGATTGTTCGAAATATATTTTTTCATTTAGTCTTGAGGAAACGTTCAAAGCGGGAAAGGAAATAATTTATATGCAAAATAACTTGATTGATAGAGCGGGCGAGGTGTTGTGGATCGCTTGTCGAATAAGAAAATCTTCCCGCAATGTTGAAACGTACAGCGCTCAGAGAGATTAATGGACCAACCAACGGTAGAGAGATAAACTTCAATAATTAGATTCCCATCACACTCCTGACACATTCGGGTCACCAATTACAGCTATCCGATTTTGGATATTAACTTAATTTGGTCCGATTTTGTGTATTTCCGATTTGTATGTAAATACACTGGACGGCTTCAACTTTAGTTATTATTACCCAAATTGGTCAGAAATTGGAGAAATTTTAGCCAACACACAGGTGGGTTTAAATAGAAATAAACTTTTAGAAATCAAGTCTATCTTAAAATAGGAATTATTCCTAGTAGGATACACAAAGTTTCAACATAAATTAGTGGAACACCTCACATTGTATCGAGGCAGTTTAAAGTCAACTTTTGAATTGTAATGTGTAGCAAAATCTCGTATGTTTAAAAAAAATCATGTTATTTAAAATGCCTCCAAGACATCTTGTTTTGTGGTTATTATGATAGTATTTGACACACGCATACTCGTGAAATTATACATATTATATAATACATATGTAAATTGTTTTCATTGATATTTTCTGTAGGATTATATTATGTCTGCACCTGGCCATTTTCGCACATTAAATTATTCGTGTTGGTATTTCTGTTTTATTTATAATTCCATTAGATATATTGGTTGGAACACGCATAGTGAGGTGAGTTAACGATGTTAGTTTATAAGTGATTATAACCTTTTAAATGAAAATGATAACTATTTGATGGACATCAGAATATATCGTTAACACTCGCAAGTGGAACAGGTTTCTTTGTATCAAGCAAATATTTTTTGATCACATAATATTTTACATTCAATCATCCCAACAAGTAGATTACTGCTGCCCAACTAGTAAATCCTGTTCTAGGGATAGCAGTTTACAATTTTACAGTGACATTATAATTTTGAACTGGTTGATGGGATATACATTAGGTCAAAATAATTTAATTTAAATTTTTATTGTAAATTTTGTTTAATGGTTAACTTACAAATTCGGAGAATTTATTGAAATAAATGACACTTCTATGTATGTATAGAGTTATAGCAAAAACTCTTAATTAAGGAAGATTAAGGAAGTAAACAAATATGTACAAATGTATTGAAAGCTTAGATTTTTTTCAATTTTACTATTGAGAATTGAACCTCTTCCTCCTAAGATAATTCACTCTTACAAACAGATCAAACACGATGAAGAAGAAGAAATACTTCATTAAAAAAAATCTGAATATATTTGAGTTAATTCGTTTTAAGTAACGGATAATTCAATGAAAGATATTTTAACAGGGTTTTCAAATTTGTGTATAACTCTGATCTTATATACGCGAAAAAAACTAGCTATATAATTTTTGTTATGTTCAGAGCTTAACTCAACAATCAATACACTTATCATTAATTTACTAAGAAGAAATTGCAAAAGTTTAAGAAGACACTTTCAACCAGCTGTAAAAATGAATGCATTAAAAAGTAAGTAAGAAACTATACAAATGTATACTTTTCAGTGCTTTAGAATAAATAAAATCAATTGACAAACAAAATATACGCTAAAATTAGTGACTGAAAACATGATATATTAAAACCGCCTAATGCACTATGAAGTTACGCGTTAGTAAGGGTAACTATCGCGTGCGTTAAAAAAGGTTTATACGTGATTTAAATTATCGGAAACCCAAAATTTGTTGATTTTTTGCATTTTAAGAACAAACCTTTGTTAAAATGAAAAAAACTTTATTGGTTATCCACTTTGATTTTATGCACTCTTTAAACATATAAAAGATTTATTTCTCTATGATATATAGTTATTATTATTATTTATTTATTACTTCTCGGGCAGCTTACAGGTACTATGTCAAATATTAATTTAACACGCCCCCAATAACAAGTTGCCACATTCTGGAGACTTACATATTAATCGTCTCACAGATCCAGACTGAAAACACAATTAAAAAATGTGTATCCACCGGGAATCGAACCCGGGACCTTTGGATCAGCAGTCAGATACCCAACCAACTGAGCCACTAAGGCCGACAAATGGATAATAAATGAATCGATAGTTATGGAGTAATTAAAAAATAATGCTGTAAAACAGGATATTTTTAATCACTTTTTTATGTGAATTTAGGCTGAATTTTAAAATTGTGTGACGAACATTCACTAGAGAAACGTTGCAAAGACTTATATTATTTTTTCTAGAAACACACTGTTTAACATATTTGAGGGATTTGATTTGAAATTGAGGTGTTTAGGTTTATATGGCCCCTTAAACCATTTCTTATTTTTCATAGATACATTTTTTGTTCCATCATCGCAACGGTTTTTTATTTCGATAAAATAATATTTTTTTATCGAATGAGAGAGAAAGATGTCTAAATTGATGTGTGGGCTTGTATCGGTTCGAGTTCAGCGAATTTTCACACATCGTTTATTGGGCTTAATCGATTGGTATTGCGACACTTTTTTCCCATTCGCCACCCTTTGTTAAATTGTTAATACCGAATGGCATTTAATAAAATGGTTGGCACTCACTGGCGACACATTTTTATTTTCAAATGGAATGGAAGAGATTCTTTGTACAAAATACATTATTCATTGTGACAGGTATTTTTATTTTCATTTAATGTATCGACCTATTATTGCTCGTTACGTCTTCAAATTAATTTTCTTTCATCTTTTAAAACTTTTTTTTTCCTTTTCCTCGTTCTATTTTAGGTTGGATCGGCTCTGCAATCCTTTAATCTTTCAAATAAACGCAACAAAGTAAGTCAAAATGAAAATGTGTTATTTAAGACTGACGGGCAAGAAACGGTAGCATTGAGTTAAACGAAAAATAAATCGAAGTATTTGATCGATTATTTGTTTCGAAAAGTTCTATACCTACATTTCAAGTTTCGTTGATTGTTTCGAAACAATTGCCCGATGTCAATAATCCCGCCATTGTACATTTGTTTGTACTTTCATTATTAAACAAACAAAAAAATGAAAACTCGCGATGATATAAACAATAAAGATTTGATTGTAAACCAGTGAGCAAAATAATTTAATGCTATATTTATACTTAACTTTTGAATTGTACTTGTAACAAATCGAAACGAATAAAATGAGAATAATTCAATGCTTTGCCTAATATTTGTTAAATCCATAAATTTGTATTATATATACTAGATGTAGTACTCTGTGCAAAAAGTGAGTCACGGCATATCGCGCGTTTGACGTTTTGGTTGGCAACATATTTCAGTTTTCCTTATATTTCAACACATTCTAGATAACTGTTCTCTAAATTATTAATAATTAAAACGTTTTTTAGACAAATAAATCCAAAAACAATTCACATTAGTCGTTATTTTCTATAGAAAAACGATGTGGTCTAGAACCAAATCGTCAAAAATCCCCCCTGAAAAATGACTCACTTGATCGATTCATACAAAATTTGCTAACTACGATATCTATGTAGTACCTATATTATATGAAAACCTATGGTTAAATCGAATTACTCTTTTGTTCATTATTACCCACTATCAAGATGGTATGTTGTCTGGCTGTGTTCTAGTTAAATCTAGCCACTACAATTTAACATGGAATCTAGTTAAAAGTGCCAAATAATTTATGGAGGTCGGCAATATGGTACATTGGCTCATAGTTACTGGTGGGTATATTATGTATGTAAGTACACATTGCTGCCTGCCTACATTGTTGTATGACGTTCACTAGGTTAGGGGGAGATTTTCCTTGTACGTTGTTCAATGGCTAATGTATGGATTTTACACGACATGGTGTGGGAGATTTGGTGCTAACGTATGAACGGGGGTTGGTGCTAAGTGATGTATGCCGCTTTAGTGCTACCGAGGTGGGGATGGTGGAGAGGTTGGAGGGGGTTGACGAGATTTTTTCAGGGATGGGGCACGACATTGGCTACCCATGAATATCTCGAGATTTTTTGCTGACTCACCGAGCTGAGTGGTGTAGCTTCAAACTTTATAAACTTTAAAGGATTGTAATCAATCTTATGGTATGCTTCTTTGATATTGATTTTGTCGGGTCATTTTTTAATATTTTCCCGGCAGATGAGATAATTTTGAAACTATTTACCATGCAATGACGAAATATTCTTTAGGCTGAGTTGGATGAAATTTCTCGCACAGTTTTAGAAAGTTTTAAAATAAATACATCATGAAAAATCTTATAGCGTGTAACAGAATGTGACGGACTTATTGCCTGCAGGAAATTTCTCCCAACCAACCACAATAATAAATACAACGAGATTGTACGATTCACAAAATTATCAAGTTATTATCAAGAGGATAAAATCATATAAATTAACACTCAAAGAATAATGAATAGGTATGTCCTTGAAATATGAATATATATATCCACATAGACTCTCTTAAATGAGTAAATGAGATCGCTCAAGACGTCATGATTTGAACCCGCGTTTACTGAATTACGAACCAAGTGCATTAGCAGTTCTGACAACGATTAATTTAATTTTAAAATCAATCCACGCAGTTATACCTACTAAATGATAAATTTATTTATATATCTCGATTCTAAATATTTCAATAATAGCAGATGAGTGGTTTTAGTAGGTAATCCAGTATTCTGCCACAACCGATTTCGTTCACCTATAGCACAAGCATTTATTTTTGTTTTAGGGAATGTATGAGGATGTATATGTACCTACTTGTTACAAGGACATATTCATTATTTTTTTTTCACTAAAAAAGCATATTATACGCAAACATTGGATTTTCCCACATTTTCCCTGTCGGGAGTCAAATGATATTATTATTGACAAAAAAATTTTAAACATCTCAATAGAGACGAAGTAAGGATATTATAGAAGAATCAGGAACTCAAGGCTTATTTAAATATATAGAACTTTCAAAAATTACATTGATGTGGGAAATCAATAAAGGCATAATTGGTGAACGTTGCGCAAGCGCATAAAGTGATCACGTAAACCAGCCGATGACAGGTCGTGAGCCCCGTAGGTGCCATGAGTTCCTGGTTCTTCTATAATATCCTAACTTCGTCTCTATTGAGATGTATAAAAAAAAGTTTGTCAATAATAATAAATTACATGTTAATTAGGTATGTCAAATAATTGAATTTTTCCATTCATTCATACCATCACGGCATATAAATTGTAGTGAAACGTTTAATTTGACGTTGAACGGATAGCGTTCACATGGAAATTATTTTGATTGATATGACATCTCTTCCCCTAAATATTAGTGTTGCTCGTTCGTTCGAAATATTGACTGAAATCATATTATGCTTCGTCAATTTTCAAAATGTCATATATTTAAAACGACCGGCGCTTCCGCAGAGCGTCGCAACGCACACACACCAGTTGCAAATTGAATTAAATATTTGACGGATTGTCGTTGGATTGAATTTCGCTCCGTGTGTCACTAAAATATCAAAAATTTTAGCGAAAATATTTCAAAAGTCACATAACATCAAATTTATAAGAGTCAAATGTTCAGGTTGATAATGATAAATAAAGATGTGTCACGATGTTAATTCACAAAATAGCGATCAAATAATAACTAAAATTAAAACATTTTACGTTTATTGATATTTACTTATATATAATTTTAAATCAAAGTTCTCAAATATGTGTAACAGTGAGTTTCCAAAAAAAAAAATACCATATTTATTTTCAACATTTCTCTAGTGAATGTTCGTCACACAATTTTAAAATTCATCATTAATTCTCCTGAAATAATTATTTAAAATATCATTTTTTACATTTATTTTAATTACTCCATAACTATGTGCCGTAGAGAAATAAATCTTTTATATTCTTAAAGAGTGCGTAAAACGAAGTGAATGACCGATATATTTTTTCAATTCAAGTCAAGTTTGTTCTTAAAATGCAAAAAATCATCAAAATTTGGGGTTACCGATATTTTGAACCACATATAAACCATTTTTAACGCACGCGACAGTTACCCTTACTAACACGTAACTTCATAATGCATTAGGTGGTTTTAATATATCATGTTTTCAGTCACTAAGACTTTCTGATACAACAACCGTGCATATTAATTTATAGCTTATAATTATTTTTAGTTACTTTAAATTATTTTTCCTATATTCATTTCATTATTTTTGTAATTATCATATTTTCTTACTTTGTATCACAATGAATTTATTTTTATTGTTGTATAATTTCTTTAAGTATGTAAGGAGTTAATTTTAATCCTTAAAAATTAATCGATTTCAGTTGTTTTGTAATGTAAGAAACTCGAATAACAGACGAACATTTATGAGACGATGAATGAATGTTGACGAGGAGATAGATATATGTATATAGAAAGAAAAATGTGACGCTCTGTTTTTTCTGCCTACCCCGTGAGGGACTTTGCGTGGTGGTATTAATGTATACATATATGTATAAACATTATGTGTGTATAAACTGTATGTCATTACAGTTAAATCGAAATGTATTCTTTCTTGCGGTAAATATGTGCGCATATCAATGTACTTTTACGAAAGTTTTGAGAAGGTTTCTCTATGTTCCTCTGTAGGGACTCAATATCATACCATTTGCTGTATGTATAAAGTTGTACATAACTTGGTAGATGTAATAATAATGTTATGATGTACGTAGGTATATTCATCCATCTTTTACAAACATCTTCCCAAAAGTTATGTCATAATTTATTGCCTACTTCCTTCCACGGACAGCAATCCTGTCAAATTTCACAAGTTTCATCTGTATTCCGTCGCTGAAACTGAAAGTCGTAATATATGTATGTTTTATTTTGCAGACTTTCTTTTTTGTACACAAACCTTATACAGAATAATCTATCACATTCATACAACATGTAAAGTATTTTAAAATTGGTAATTTGGATGAAAAATTTTGCACGCCTCAAAATAATTTTAACAATAAAATCCCCATATCATGTTTCATACTTTACATTCAACTTGGACAGTTTGATTCGACTTAGAATATATTTTATTTACCAAATTTCACTGAAAATAAAACATAATATTTGAATTAAAAAAACTTTTTCAAATATCACAATTTTAAAGTTGTCTAATGTAAAATAAATATCAAGACATAGTTAAAAGAAAATGTTTATGTTTTCAGGTATACAACGTTTTTTATACTGACCTCTATAGCTTTTAAAACATTAATTTCTTAATTCCATTCGCTGGTTTGTGCTCTTGTTTTCAGCTAATAGCCTGTTTACAATTTTTTTACAAGGTTGTATATTCAATGGCTGTACGCCTGACCAATTTTTCTCTATGCAATCTGTCTAGCACAAAAATGATTGCCGTAATTTTTTTCAGCAGGGCATGTTAATCTATATACATAGGTAGCAAGAGTATTCTATATAGAAAATTTTGAATAATCGAATATCTTAATATCTAAATGGAGGGTTTACATTTCGCCGTTTGACCAGTATTGCCCCCCAGAACAAAATACTTAATTATAAATCATTTTCTTGCGGAACATTTTCACTGATATATTTTCTTAAATTGTAATTTAGGGTTCATGATTCTTCAAGAAATTAAATGTGAAAGTAATTAAAAATAAACGAATTGTTATTATTTTTCATATTGAGCGGGTAAATACAGTAAGTTTATAAAGTTATTTATGTTTACTTATTCCAAAATGATAAAAAAATGTAATTTACATTTTTGTCGCAAAACTACTTTTTAGAATTTAAATATTTATGATTCCCTTCCGAGAAAAATAAAAGGCTCAAGAATTTCTCATTTCGTTGTCTCCGTATATTCGGAACTTCCGTTTTCCGTTTTTATTATTTTCGAAGGCTCTGTTTAAAAAGTTTTTCTCTCTCATTACGGAACCTCTTCATATTTCATTCATCTTATACATTGGTGCCGATGAGTGTGTCTCATTTTGGCACCACGCCTCTACTTGTGCGGGACGTACTTCGTGTTTGCAAACTGTCAGCTAAATTAAACATGAAGTTTGCCAAAGAAAATAATACCGACAGAAGTTGCAAATTTACGTTCTTATTTTGAATACAAAATATTCGTTCATTTTGAACTTATCGCCTATTTTGGTTTTTTAAACCGAAGACGTCTTTGTCATAATATTGAATAGATTATTGAAGGTTAGATAAATGAAATTCACTTAGATAATGTTTTTATAATATAATTTCATTGGACAAGGAACAAATTTGTAACTCAAAGAAACAAAATGAAATTGATAATTGACTGAGCCTGTTCCAAGGCTCACACTAATTTAATTAATTTTAATTAAATGTTATTAATTACATTCAATTTTGTCATTTAATCACTTAGTTTTGTTTTGAATTTTTTCAGTTATTTACATATTTTGTCTTTATTCACCATTTTTAATTATATATTTTGTGTTTGAAATGCAGTAAATATATCTAAAATTTTAATATAATTTTCGAAAATAATTCTTCACTTCATTTTTAATTTTAATATTTTATGCTGTACTTAGTGTGAATGGGTATTTACCTACTGTAAAAATGCAAAAAAAAATGTATTATTTTGAATCGAAAATTATAACACAATTTTGGGTTGAGAGATTTTACTGTATCTGATGTAGGAACAATTAATATTATTAATATTAACGATTAGTGTTATTTTTATTATTCTTTTTTTAAACTCTGTTTTCTTTTTTTTCTTGGTATTTTTTTTTTACACCTCTATTTTATTTTTTTATCAATTTACTTCTCACTAAATAAGTATTGTACCAATTTAACTTCAGAGACTTCATATTGCTCGGGTTGGTTGGAAGAAATTGCCTTATGACAATAAACCCGCCTTCGTACACATGTTCATAAATTATATAAATAAATTTTGTTGTATGTACATATACTCGTATAAATTTTAATTTATGAAGCGTATATACGTATTAAATACTAACTTATTATTGCAATTAAAAATAATTAATACTTTATTTTATCACTAAATTACATAAATCGTTGGTAACTGTGTTAATTGTTGTATTGGTTAACAATAAGGATACCTAGTAATGCAATTGATTGAAATACCAGGTGAATCTGTGACGTCATCATGTGACCTGATTCTGGAGTATTACTATTGCTGCGATATACCAATATGTCAATCTTTTGTTTTCTCTATGCTGTGTGACCTATTTCATTGAATACAATAAATTCTAATGTTTGCAAATTAATTTATTGCAGATCGATTAATGTAATAATAAATCTATTGAACAATTAAAACCACAGATCGGACATAGTAAATATTGTTTATATTTAATGGATTGTCAAGCGCTTAGTAAAAAATAAATGTATTGAATGAATTGATATGAAGATAATACAATGTCTTGATAATACAACTTCAATTAGTATTCAATTAGTAGTATTATACAGTTATAATTTTTGATACACAAATAGACCAACATTATTATATACATATGGGTCAAATCAAACTTGATTGAATATTTTACGAATATTTCATATTTGTATAAGACGCCATTTCATCATTCAATTTAACAAAATTTTGTCTTTTTATTTTTGTGATTTCCACTATTTCTAAATTATAATATAAGAAATTTTTGTATTTTTTTACACTTTTTTTTCAATGGCTCTTTACCCTTTCTAGGCTGAACGATCGCCCTTTAAAAATGAATAAAGTTTTGTAGAATATTTAGTCTAGTCTAATTATACTAATACAAATAAATAGTTATGCCGTATTTACGCACAGTATTTCGAATCACAAGTGGCATGTTTTATTAAATATAATTTTCACAATTGATGAAGTAGAACTGTTTGTGGTCATTCATATCACAAACATTAGGTTAAGTTCATATCACAAACGACGTTATTTGACAAGTGCGTTTTCATGACGTCGGTAAGTTGGAATACATCCATGTATACCCGAGCGTATATTTTAATAATGCAATGCACTCTATTTTCGTAAAAATCTAGTAGAACAGAATCAGTTTCTTGAAAATTTCAATGGTGTTGTTTAATATTTAATACTGGGTCATTTCAATCCAAGTTCTACCCAATTCCGATTGTTCGGGCTGGAGGTGAAATCAATATTTGACTCTCTTTGCCAATATGCCTTCTACATTTCTATCATAAATCTCATATAGTTTTCTCTCTATCGATTACCAACTACATCGGCTACTCGCTTTATCTCTCCTTTATAAATAATGGAATAGGGTAGGTAAGGTTAAAACAATTACGGCATAAATTCAAACTCTTATTTATGCTTATTTTAGAGGCACATAGATTGAACTTTGAGAGGCATAGAGACATTTGAGATCAATCTATTATTTATCAAATTTTATGTAAGCAATATAAATGAAGGTAGCTTTGATGTTATTATTCATCCATTTTCAACGAATTTCAGTAATGAGAAATCTTAATTAGTCCTTTTTGATTTTACGAAAATATCAAAAGTATTTTTTTTATAATTAGTTCAGTTTTTATCACAGAAATGAGAAAATAAAGAGAAATCCTATTCAGAAATGAATTGTTTTGTCTTTCATACATTTTTTAAGAGGTAATCTCTTCCATCCCACTCGATGAACGTAAAGCTTCAAGTAAATACGGAATGATAGTGTACACATATTTGGTATTTTTGTAAGTAACAGCGAGGATTATTAATTAATATTTTAAAATCTTCATATTGAAAAATATTTAAAATCACGAAGCATCAGCAAAACATTCATATTCATTGTGTAAAATCACATCCAAAGAAAGGTCGGAGGATCCACGTTTGAAAATTGAACTGCTTTTTCACATACGAAATCACAATAGATTCATATATTTTTACTTAGGTATGTGTCATCTTTTGTAAAGTAATATCTTTACCATGTGCCTATGCGTAATAAATCAACAATATCGCAGTTATTTACCACTCGTAAAATTTTGCTCTTTTTTTATTTCGAGAAATATCTAAACCTTCTGAAAAGATTCATATTTGCGAATACTTTGGAGAGCACTCCAATAGAATGAAAGCGGAATATTGTATAATACATATTACGTATTGTGTATGATATTTACCTCCATAAAATTTCCCCTGTGTTACAATAATATCACAAATGTGCGGTTTTCCATGACATGGTATGAAAAGTTTTCTTTGTAAATAAATATGGGACAGACGTGTAATAAAATATCCTTCTACATTTTAATCTGGTTTGATAAGAATTGCCGGGCGCGCTTATTCATAATATCACCACATACACATACAGCAGAGAGAAATCGTTATGTAAGAGGGATTTTCTCAAACGTATGTAGGTACATACCTATGCTAACTTGAGTACATGTGTATAATATTTCCTATATTTATGTCGGAACATTATGCTAGATTTACATTGATAAAGTACCTGGAAAATGTAGTAATCAAGTCGTAATTTATTTTGATTAAATTGAATGTAGTTTGCTACGGATTTTTTACATTCCCCAAACTTATCATTAATGCTTGTGCATAAGTGAACGAAATCGTTCGTGGCAGGATTCGAACTTCCGCTATCCGCTCCTATAACCTATACATGTAATTAAAATGTTTCGAATTTGTTAAATATATAATTTATCTAGTAATTCAGTATTCAGACTTATCACAAAATAACTGTCTAGAAGAAATTATTAGAAATATGAAAAAATCACATTTTTTTGACATTTTGTGTTGCCAATGAACCGCATGCAGTGATTTGGTGTATTCCGTAGTGACGGATTTAAAGATTTCTCAGAATTAAAATGTTACCCTTGGTTCGCGCTAGGTAACATAGATTTTAAATTTCGCAGTAGTGCATGTGCAGTTGCTACAATTTAAATCAAAAAAAAAATTTTCAACGTTGCAGTTTCTTTATTTCAATTCAGCTATATTTTTTCCAACTGTCGATTTGTTCAGGAGAACTTTGTTCTCTTAACATATCGACAATGTATCAAGCCAGAATACGCGAGAATTGTATGGAGAGGTCTACTTTTTTCACGGCTTTTCCAACTTTGAAGTAAAAAAACACCAACTTAGAGGCTTCGCAGCATATATGTTCCATACACGGATTTACTCAGAATTCGGAGTAGAACATTTCGTGTGTCTGTGTGTGTGTGTGTGTGTGTGTGTGTGTGTGTGTGTGTGTGTCTGTGTGTGTGTGTGTGTGTGTGTGTGTGTCCCTTATAACTTTTGATCCGCTCAATTTACAGAGCCTAAAATTTCAGAATATATAAACAGTTACAGGCCTACAAAACTTTTATACTCGGAATTTTGTATTTTTGTTTCAGTCAGGGGTTATCAACTTTTGAATTTTTATTTTATTTTTCCCTATATCTCAAAAACCATAAAAGCTAGAACGCTGAAAATTGGTATAAACATAGACAAATACAAAATCTCAAATTAGTTTTTTCAAAAAAAATCCAGGGTTTCTCAAACATTTTTTATTAAGAGAAGTATTTTTTTTATGATAAATTTATGAGTTTAACTGCCTATATTTCCATTTTTTTTTAAAATATCGAAAAAAGCCGAAACACCCCAACTAGATAATTTAATTTTATATAAAAAATATTAACATTGTAGCAGTACATCTCAAATTTTTTTTAACAATTTTTATAAAAATTGAATTTAGTGACGACATCGCTTCATACAATTTGTATGGTAGTCACCTATACACAATATCAAAGAAGACTTAATAGTTTGATACTTCATCTCTAAACATACAATATACATATACCATCATGCTGTTTTCATATTCCGGGTAGGAAAAAAAGACTGACCTCCATACTATCCTATCTTGACTACCTAGGTACATGTGTTGTATAGAAAACTAATTTGTATTTATGGGTTTGGTACTTATTCTTCAACTATACATACTATCGCTGTCGACAGTTGGATCTCATGTGTTACATGCAACTAGTTGTAGGTAAAATTGAAATAAGATTTTGTGTATAACAATATAGTGATAATGAGTTTCAAATATACATATTAAGCACTACTCACTGTTTTCAAAATCCTTTATAATTCAAATATTTCAATAAAGCAAATCGATTCTATAATTCAATATTTCAAGAATATTTTCATATTTGTTTTATTGAAATAGCGCATATACAATTAATAGTTAGTTTAGCATGCAGATTATGTGATATTACATAGAATAATAGTATTTATTTGAATATGAGTCTCTAATAAAAAATCAATAAGCGACGCTTCACTTCCACGTTCATTTGGATACATTGTGGGCCTTACTTACTATTTGTAATTTAGGTTTAAGCTGATACTTACCCAGTTTTTTGTATGGCCAAAACTGACTTAGCATTGGATTAAACCCGTATTATAAATAGTAAGTAAGGCCCTGTAAGTTTAAAAGTACCTACTAATCTATTCTAGTAGTTCATTCAACTAAACACTCCTATGGAATCAGTCAACGAACGATACATTATACTTCTAATTATTGTAGGTATACTGATTTAATACCAGAATACCGTAATAAATCAAGAATATATGTTTATAAAAAGAATTCCTGTTAAATTTGGTAAATTAAAGTCATTTTGCAGTTCAACTTTATTTTATTTATGCTGACTAGTATGGGCTACTCGCCGATCATTTTCAGAGTTATCAAAAGTCTTGTCAGAGCAAGTAAAATAGAATGAAACTGAAAACATTATTACCTATACATTTTTGATAGGTCTTGCAAGTATGCATTTCGTTTATCTTTGCCTGCTTTATAGGGTAAAAGTGTTATCTGTTCCTATAGTTAAGCAATTATAGAGATTTATAGGAGAAAATAAATGAAACAAATGAGTGGTGCATGCATGCAGAGTTAGCAGAATAAATGAATCCATATTATTTAAGGTTGGTGTTGTTGTTCGTTGTTCCGGAGAAACAGTCGATAGTTTAGGCGGCAGTCGAGGGTGGCGCCGTCATGTCTGGAAGGTAAACTTCGCCCTCTACGCCACAAACCTCAGAGCCGCCTTAACCCTCCCTTCACACTCGACAACAACTCTGCCACATCTAATGAGATATCCAATAGTATTTTTTCAATTTCTAATATATCAAAGGCACTCAAGTACGCTAAAAGTATCAAAAATGTTATGTAATTTTTTTTAGTTAAGGAAATAAGAAATAATTTTCAGTTACAAATTCAATTCGTAGGTACCTTTTAGTATCGTCTCAAATTGATAGATACTTTACGTTTCTTGACTTGACTGTGAGCATTAACCTTATGGAAATATATCTTATATTCACTGCATAGTATTTTTCATAACCTCATGACTAAAAAAATAAAGATATCTTGCCGGAAGATATCCCGTTTTTCTTAATAATAGTCTATGGCCCAAAATGGTGGTGCAGAAAAACAATGCAGAGGTTACCGTGGGTAGGCAGGTAATATTGAGACAAAGGGGTTGGGATTATACAAATACCAACTTGAATATTGCGCCTTGAGTCGACAGCCCAGAGCCACATGTAATATCGGAACAAATGGAAAGTTTTATTAAATACCAAATCCGAGCTTTACAAGGGCGGTGGATTATCACACCCGACACTCTATTGCTTTTGCCACTGCATGTATTATCGGTTTAGTTGCTGTGTTTGGACACAAAGGCTTTTCTGTACATACGGAACATTAAGTACACAACTTTGTCACTTCGTGTCATGTCGCCAACTGGGATTGTAGGTCCGAACTGGGAAAATGTTGGACCCGAAGCGAGACCTTGTGGAATACCTCCATTCTATTCGTGTGTGATTTATTTATTTTCAAATCAAATATTTGATTGAGTGTTACCTACAAATAAAAAAATATAATCATTTTGATTCGAATAAAAGTTTGAAACCTTAATCCAACAATTTAACTGTGAAAATTAGATTTTCTTAACTAATATTGATTATGAGTTTATATTGAATTATAATTGATTTGATGTAAAGGCTCTGTGATTTGTTATAGGTTGTAGGTAGGTTGTGAAACCATTCGAGAGCTAGACTTAAATTAAGTCGGATTCAAGACATGAAGCATTGTTTTTGTTTCTTCTTTGAGATATTTTTATCAATTTATGATCGAAAATATAATATGCTTTTGGTAACAATCGAATATTGGTAACGTAATTTATGTATATCTTTAAATAATTCAAACGTAAGTATTTGTTTCGAAAATAATTAGATACAATGGAAATAATTACAATCGTTTCGACATTGGAGTGAAAAAAAAAGACGAGTGACAAACTCTTTGCCAGGTTCTTCCAACTAAACAATGCTTCGATCCCAAATACTAAAGAATTTCACCATAATTTTTCTGTCAAACAGTTTGACCTTCGTTAGAAATCTATTAAATGACATCGTTTTGAAGCAAATCACACGATTATTTTACTGTTTGGAGTATTCAGTTCAATAACTAATATTTTTGTTCATTGTCCTGTATTACATATGTCTCGTGGCTGACTCTGCACAGTATTGTATGCGAATGTGTAACAGCGATCGTGTGTTATTGTGACGAAGCACGCGATCTCCATAAACCACAGTCCTATTTATACAACGATGTGTTCCTGCAACACTGCCTTATACCAGATGTAGGTATATGGTATTTTTATAGTACATCCGGAGGTAGAGGCAGTAGCCATATAGGTCACAGGTCGTGTAACAACCAGCGTCAACATGGCGGCAATATAATGATAAACATGCGAGGGTAATAGACATTTTTGGAATAGATAAGTGGTAAGAAAGATAATGATAGGTTATACAATGAGAATCCCTCGTAACCATCAGTCAACCGCGTTCAGAATCATTCTATAATCTTGCATTTATTATCATTTCAATTACAGTTCATATGTATAGAATTCCTTGTAACTATAAGCAGTCTATACATAGATAGCCCTTTGCACAATCTTGCATTTACGTTTGTTTTTCGTAAAGAAATAAATATGTACACAGATTCATTGTAATTCTCCGAATTTCATTTAAATTGCTGAATTAGCTGTTATTCTAAACTAGTTATCCCCGTTTTTTAACTGAATTAGCTATTTACATTAAAATTATGTGTTATTAAATTATATGTTATTCTTTTAATGCTTGTATTATTATGGCTTTGAGTTACCCAATGTATATTTATAATATGTGTTTAAATTTTATTTATTTCAAATTCAGTACTCTTTTATGAATCAACCAATCAAAAGATATCGAAATCTCTGGTGTTTTGAATTCCAAAAGCCACCATAAGTCCATTTCACCCAGCTAAAGTAAGAAGAATGAAGAAAGAAACTTATGAATAAGAGTTTTGAATTATTCTAATACATTGTATAAGGTAAAGCTTAGGCTTGTTTAACGCAAGCATACCTTGAGTGAAAAACTTTTTTTTTTATTTATTATACAATACCTACATACGATTACAAATATTTGGTTACATATATCAACATATTAATATTTCCTTTCCTAATTTAAGCTAGAAGAAACTATTCAACGACAATGGTTTAAAATAATAGAAATCAAAGTTCAACAATAATGTATGCGAGAACATGTTGTCGGCATAGTTAGAGTCGAAAAAAAACTGTATGTATTGGGCAAAAATCAATACGGTACCAACCTTGGACCTATTAGCAGAAGGCGATTTCACCAGCGCCGGTGAAATAACATAAACAAGTTAGCATTAAAAAGCTTTCAAATCAACGCCGTGTCGGGGAAATTGTGTGGAAAGAACGACATTTCCCATTGATCGAGTGGAAAATCTCGATTGACACTTGTGAAAACGACGATAATTCCAAACCTCTATTGTCTACAAACATAGAATCCACCCGATTGTGATAGTGGTTCTGTCTAGTGCAATTAAGTAATTTAGTGAGAATAGAATAAAAATAAAATAAAGCATAAATCAAGGCGAAAAACGTTAAATCAAAAACTAGTAATAGATATCTAAGAAAAAATTACATTTATTTACTTGTTTTATTTAAACTTACATACATTGATAGACATCACAATAATTATTGTATCTGAAATGTCCCAGTAGGGAAAAGACTGTGCTGGAGCCAATGCAACACAAAACAGTGACAATACCAACATCAATATTACATAATAAGTGCATCCATATAATATTACAAACAATAAAAAAACTGATCTTGAACTTTTAGCCGAGAAGGGGGCGATTTGCATGTAAACCAACGAAGCAAAAAGACACAAATTTTCGCTCTGTGCAACCGGAAGCTCGTTCAAGATATTTGGTGATATTTATACTAATAGCCATTTCTTCATTTTAATTTTAAAGGAATCCCTATTTTCGATTTCTTTGATATCTACTTTTAATTTTAAAATAATCCATAGTGAATATGAATAAAATAGAATTCCGGTTTTTGGATAAAAACTTTTTTCTCAACATATTAAAGGTATCATTCATGTGGATTATTTCAATGAGATAAGAGCCTTGTCATTACAAATTATATATATTTTCATACGAGTTTCACTTTTTGATTATTAGTTATGCACTATCACAACCGTGTTGTATGTATATTTCTAGACAAGAATTTGGGGAACAAAACAAATATTTGGGGAATTAGTAATTACAATTTTGTATCATATTATAATCAGTAGAAAATTATAATTCGTGTAGATTTCGCGACATTTTTATGTAAACAGAATCGTATCATTTCATTTTATTAAGTGGAAGTAATCTCGCAATCCATTCACGGAAATTGTATACGTTAACAAAGCGCGTAAAAACTAATTGTATGTTAATACCAACCTTTTCTCTCTCTTATTATTGTTACAAGATTTTTATGTTAATAAAATTGAATTTTCTATACAACATGGAAGGATTTGAAAATACTGTAATCTTATGCTTGTTCTCGTGTATAAATTTTAAATTATATGTATATAAATATATTATTTTTGCCATTTTATATTTATCAGAACAAACGGCTTTCAATTGTTTAGTTAAATTGTTGAAAATTTACTTGTGAAAAGTACATAAACATCCTCGTACTATCCTAAACTAAGCATAAATGCTTGTGCTATAGGCGAACGAAATCGAAATTTATAAATTAAACTAGTGGGCCCGGGCAGACGTTGTTCTGCCACAGACCCTTCTATGCAGACCGCATTTTATGATAGACCTCATTTTATGTATTTTAGCAAATTTTATTCGTACGTTTGATTGTGTTGTGTAGGTACGTTTGATTCTCTAAACGGTAAAGATGAATTTGTTCACACCGCCATCTTTGAAAACTTACACAACTTAAAAATGAATCACGACCCTTTTTTGTGTAGGGAAGACAAAATTTGTGGTTTGGATAGGAAATCTATAAAAATTAAAAACAAAATTTTTCGTTGAAAAAAAAAAAATCTCTATCCAAACCTATCCTTTCTTTCAATCCGGAATCAACCTTATAAATTTAAAAAAAATCATGGAAATTGGTTTAGCAGTTTCAAAAATTAGCGTGTAAACGAACATCGTGACACGAGATTTTTATATATTAAGATAAATAAATCGAAAACAAAATATACCTTTAGGCTCCGCTTATATGTGTAAATTATAAGACCTCAACACTTATTTTCTTTGGTTTTCTGTTATATTAAGATATGTGCCTTACGAAAGACTAGAGATATATATGTATATGTTAAAAATTCATAAATACATAGTCATGAATTTTTCAAATATATCTGTTCAGTTGGACTGGAACACTTTAAACGTTGCGATAGAAACTCATAACGTAGCAATGTGCCATCACTTTTTCAATAGTTTGTAATATTGAAATATGCCTCGCGTAATATAATATTGATGCGAATCAATAAATAATAATATGAGTGCGATATTTCCCTTATGGAATTTCTCTTTGATGTTGGGGGGGTTTCTCGAAGATATGCCGAATATGTTTATCGCCATCAACACTTCCCGAGATATTTTCTGATTAAGTCTCCGAGCGAGCGATTCTGGGAATGTAGGGGATTCTATTTAAATTGGATAGTGAATAAAATTCCCGCAGGAATCTGGGACGTGGTGGTCCAGATATCGTGACGATTTTTTTACTCTTGCTTCTGTGTAATAGACATAGATAGCTTGTCTTGTATTTTATTTAGCACTTAAAATGTTCGGATTAAGAGTTAAAAGAGAGAACAAAATAGAAGAAAAAACCCGACATTAAATTACAATGAACGTTCTGAAGGTGGATAAGACTTAAGTGTTGGAAGAATGATGGTTTTTCCTTTAGACAATGCAAGAAGTGTATGTACACTTATTTATGTACATTTTACATATACCTACAGTTTAAGGATCCGTCCTTCCGTTTGTGCGACCTAACCCTTTGTTTGGCGCTTTTCGTCTCATCATATAAAATATTGTATCTAAACTGTTCAAGTATTTCTGATTGTAAGAACGCGTTATCTCAACAAATATTAGAGTTATTGCCAATTAAAAGAAAACTTGAAAAGTACATAAATTATATAAACCGTTTAAATTCTAAATATCATATGGAATCAACCATTTTTTTCGTTTTTCTCAGCAATTGTCCCACAGTATGGTGGGATCTGCTTTCTGCGCCTTGCACTTCCACTGTCCTCGGTTCTGCGCTTTCTCCGGGGTTACTCCGTCACATTTCCATAGCATAATATCCTTTAGCATCATTTCCTTTAATATGCGCTTTGAGAGTCTAGTATGAGCGAATTGTGATTTGACTAGTCACAAAAAATGTGATGCCCGATAACCTTCCATAGGATTATGTATAGGATCTTATAAGATTAATCATGTGATTAGTTGGTTAAAGGATATTATTAAATTAGCTATAGGTTATTATAGGATTAGCTATAAGACTTCTTGGTCTCTCTCTGGAACTTTTGCCCGGCACATTTATATTTTGGGCTACGATCCCTTTATATACGATGGTCTTCTACTTACATACATGTCCTACCATTGAATTAATTATTTTGAACCGTCTAATGTGAAATTATTTGTAAAAACATGTTCCAGTTTTTTCTCGTATTAATTACCTATGTTTGAGTGTGTCGTGTATGTCTAACGTATTGTTTTTCTTTTGTTTCAGCGAAAATATTATTATTTTACCTGTTATTCTATGCGGTGCTGGTCGGCTTCTTTGCAGCCATGTTGACGGTGTTCTTCCAGACCCTGGATTACCGGACGCCCAAATGGCAGCTGGACAGTTCACTCATCGGCAGTAACCCAGGTATCTACATACTTTATGACACTCAATACTAACTTACTTTCATTGGTATCGAGCTAAAAGAGGGCTATTGATCAAAATTAAAGCTAAAGATGAGTTCAAGTTGATCGAAATTTAAGTTAAAGATGGATCACAATGGAAATTTCACCAATAAATATGATATGCACAGCACATGGCTGAAATAGCATGAAAGTAGAGTTGATGCAGTGAAAATTGGATATCGTAGACAAATTTCATGCAATCCAATTAGTTATATTAGATTAGAAATTAGGATTTTAGATAAGGAAATAAATTAAAATTTATATTATGAGTAGTACAAATGACTGGAAATAATACAAATGATAAAACGATGTCGCTGTACTGCGACCTTTCATGTTCAATTGTGCTTTAGTTTACAAATCTTTTATGCAAATTTATTGTGAGTAAAATAAAATTAATTGCCTATAAATGTCGAGTTCGGCTGAAAACAATAGACTGTATAGATGCCAATTCGGATGAGGGATATAAGGAGTCAAAATGATGACGTGAACTAAACGAATAATCTATCTCAATATAGAATAGTGTGGCAATATGTTTGTTCAGTGATTAAGAAAATAATCTGTGCAACTATGGTTTTTTTGCCAGCGTCAAACATCAAATAATGAACCGTAGTAATTTTCGATAATGCTTTCGTTGTCAACTATCCACATTTTCCATCAATCATAAGCTCGACAACCCTGGGTGGTAGGCCTTGGCTGAATCCAAAAATCTCTTGCCGTTCCGTGGCCTTTGTTTTCCATATTATCAGCAAATTGATCAATAATTTATTGAATACTAACTAAAATTGTAGGTATCTATAATATTTACAAGTAACCCTTCATAAATATATCCCAAACAATCTGATTTTTCGCTTAGTTATATAATATCTGTATCCATTTTATCTGTATCGCAAACGGACGATTAAGTTACGTTTTAGGAAAATATCAGAATCCAATAGTCTACCAAATTCAAGATAGTACCTACCTACAATATATTATATTTCTATCGCTTAATGTCAAAGGTCAAGGTATTCAAGAAATACATTTCTTTGGAAATAAACATTCGGATCAAACGGAACGCGAATTTTCCATTACATTATTGTACCCAAAGATTTTTGTTTGCACAATTTCTACGAAGCACTCCAGTTATGACTTTTGTAAAGGTCACTTTATGTTTGGTTGTTGTTTTTTTTTTTCATATTGTGCATTATGCAAAATAATACAATACGATTTGTATTTTATTCATACAATCGAACAACTTGCTTCGAGATGGAGCATGGTTAAAATTGATATGATTATTTTATTTTCATTGGTGCGTTAACAAAGTAGGTACCAACAAAAGTAATTCAAATTTTAGGTACCTACTATAAAAGTTGTCTTATCTTCACGGGCAACAATTCTTGGTGAGACTTTATGATATATTGTAAAATGATTTAATGAATACACTGGAACTGGAATCGGTAAATTATAATAGTCACGATCAGAGTGTGACTAATAATATCATAATATTGATCAATATGATCGATATGAAACCATTATTTAAACAAGGGGTTCGATCAGAAGAGATGAGAAAATATCAGAAAAGTAATAAGTATAATTTCATATTGAAACAAGAAAACATTTTAATTAAAATTAGCAGGAAAAAATCTAGCTAAGGTTTTGTAACATAAGTAGGTACCTTAATTCAAAATTAAATAAGTTCCTATGTATCAAAATATATAAGAGTATTTAATAATATTTTTTACTAATCAATTTATTATTAAAACTTTATAATATAGTGGGAAAAAAATTAAAAGTAGATATGGATAGGTACCTATAGCTGCCACGCAATTTTAGTGAAGATGTCGTTTATTTTTATATTTACTCACTAAAACTATTACCAAACATATTATACAAGTTTCTGACCTTCGCCATCGATTAGTAATTGATAAGAGTCACAATATAGTGTTGACAGCGAATTACAAATCACACAAGAGCTTTTAACTAGTGTTATTTATCAAAGTCCACTAAGTTATTTGTTCAGAAGTTGTATTAATTTAAGCCCTTGGTCGTGTCCCATTAGGTAACTAAGTATCTACAAGTTTCCTTTGCTGGAAAAGCGTTATCATGCCACGGAGATTACCTTATCAACATAACCCATCGCAACCTACTTTAAGTTCTCTTCACTCAACAACCATACCTTCCAAAATAGCCAACTTTTCGTTTACATTTCACGATTTCGTAAGCACATTGTTCAAGTGCTGAAAGGATGGATGAATTGTTGGATCGAGTCAAAAAAGAGATGACTTGAGTCAGATTTAATAGAAAAATAATCAATTCAAATATAAAACCAGCGCTTTATGTAGTTCATTCTGGATAATAACTGCTTTCGTGTTTTTATGTTGGTAAGCTTGCATATCTGGCAAATTTAGATCTATGGAGTTCCTAACATTTTAAATATTTCTCTAATCTATAAATTTACGGAGACTGCTTTTATAAATAAATTAAATACTCATTTTATTTTTTGGGGGTATGTCAAATAACAACTTTTATTATTCTTACTTTGACAACAATAAAATACCTTACCAATACATAAAGTTTAGTGTTGAGAAAGAAAGACCCTCGCCATTCCATCACATGCTACAGACATCGTTTCATCGATTCATCGTCCTTTATTGTCCATGCTGCCCGGTTATGGAACAACTTGGCCCATGACATTGGAAATGCCCCAACGTTAGCAACTTTTAAAACTAGATTAAAACCCTCATTCCTACTTTCTATTCCCAAACCAACCTACTTCCCATTAGTTTACCTATTTCTATAGTTAGCCAAATTTTTCCACTCCTCTTTCTCATCACTTTTTTGATCATAGTGCTGTATCAGGAAACATATAAAATTTGTTTAAGCATTATTATTCATCATCATCTTGGAGGTAATGGTTGGGCATTGAAACATTATAAAGTACAGAGTATTTTGATTCCACGGTTGTATTTATGATGTTCTGTTCAAATGGTTCTGTGCATACATGAGTAATTAATGTTTTAATTTCAGGCCTTGGATTCCGGCCTATGCCCCCGGAGTCCAATGTTGAGAGCACACTCGTCTGGTATAAGGCATCCGATGAGGGGAACGTCAACTACTGGACCAATGAATTAGATAATTTCTTAGAAGGTAAGATGTCATTAATATAATATATACCTAAAGCAATCGAATTGAACACTTTTCTAGTTCGTTTGCTTGATATTTTAGTTTTGATGAGCTATTGTAATACCAATACCATAGCCGATATCCGATCATGGATTTTGTTATACTTACTCAGTCTTGTTTTGGTCATTATCTGAGGTAGTTTAAAGAATATAAACAAGTATAACTCGACACAGTTGGTAAGCCGTTGGATTTCTGTGCGGGCGTCCTGGGTTCGATTCCCAGCAGAGGAGAAATTTATTTAAATTCATTTCTCACGCAAATATTGCTTCTTTGGGCTGGAAACACTGGTTAGTTGGAAGAAATTGTCAAACGGTAATAAACTTACCACTTGCACAGGGTGCAAGGAAGTGTTTATTATTATTATTCACTCATCTTTACGCGTTAGCCAATTTCTTAGTTGCGATTTTTGCATCTTTATTTCTAACATAATTTAAAATAATGAGAATTTCTGATCAGCCAGTTAAGTGATGCAATGTCATTTCATAATCCATGTCGTTACGAAACAATATATTTATTTATTGAGCTCCAAGTAGGCCACAGGACAATTTATTCCACTTTTAAAGCTCATTTGTACTGAATCTAAGATCATAGTCTTACTGACTTCGACTAAATCTTTAAAATTATTTGTATACTGTGATCTGGACGATGTCAACGTAAGATAATTTCCTGATGACACATTCTTTTGACATAGTTCTTGAATGTAGTGGGAAGCCAAGTCATTCAGAGCCCTCAAGTATATGTACCTTATAGTCTACCCCTTCTGGACATTTTGAATCACTTTATAAACATTTCCCAGCCACACGTAACACAAAACAAATAAAGAACATATAACATTTCGAACTGTAAAATTTTTCTGGGTTTTCGTTTTTATCACTTTATTTGCTTTCCGCTATAATTTAACTAAGACATGCCTTTTGATGTGTTGAATTAATATATTGTGGATTTGCAGTGTACAAAAGTCAGACGGAATCTAGCGATAACCGCATGGGCTGCGATTACGGGGTCCAACTTCCCGAAGATAAGGTCTGCGATGTGCCAGTCCATACCTTCAAACCTTGTATCTCTGAAAACAACTACAATTATCAGCAATCCGGACCGTGTATATTCCTCAAGCTAAATAAGGTAAATTTACATTTAAGGCTTTTGCAATATTCAATATAAATTCTCTTTCAATTTGGGTGAGAACGTGGAAGTTATTTGTAATTTATGTAAGAAAAACTCTACTTAATCTATGATTCACATCATATTCTTTTTGGCTAGAAACATATGACATCAATATTCAGACGAATCAATCGAATCAGTCGATTCTGAAAAAATAATGTTTGAATATAAAGCAAAAACTTTGAAATATTTATCTACTTTTGTTGTGCTAAAAGTGTTTCTAGTGTGTTTGTTTGTTTTGAATATCAGTGTCATAGATTACAAAAAATAAAAATAAGGTTTTATTATTTGGATGGCGAAGAAGTTAAAAAGAAATGTTTAATACAAAAATATTTATACGAGAGATTGTGAGTCTCGTCAGTAATAATATAAGAATTTCATACCTCATATGATTTTTTTTTGTTTTAATTATAAAAAATTCTGACTTCTGAGATTCGATACCTAATGAGACCAAAATTATTTACAGTTTTTTCAAGATCATGGTTCATGAATCTCTATTATTATCTCAATCAAACTAAATTTAAAACAATCACAAACTTTTCAGATCTACAACTGGAAACCCGAAACATACAACGATACTGATGTGCTTCCATCACTTATGCCTGATGAGCTGAAGAAACAGATTGATAGTCACAAATCTGGAAATAACAGGAAGATGGTAAGTCACCCATTTGCTATGATAGTCGTAATTAAAATGTTAGGCAAGTCTCCCATTTGTTATTACATAATAATATGATCATTAATACGATGACAATTCACACATTTAGTATTGTGATCGTAAATAAGATGGTAATTCACTCATTTGATATTGTGATTTTAATTAAGATGGTAATTCACCCATTTGGTATTGTGGTAGTAATTAAGATGGTAATTAATCTTTGGTATTGTGATAGTAATTAAGATGGTAATTCACCCATTTGGTATTGTGATAGTAATTAAGATTGGAAGTCAACCATTTGGTACAATAATTGTCACGAGAAAGACAATCAGAGCCAGAGCGAACACCGCTAGAACAAAGAGTCTGCTCCGGACGAAAGAGATGAGAACCCAACGTTACATAGCTGAATTCACCCTTATGGATCGAATGCGGAAGACAGAAATAAGAAAGATCTGTGACTCAAGGGACATCGTCAGATGGTACAGCAGGCTAAGTCTGTAAGTAGATCTCGACCGATAAATGTCGAGATTAACTGTCAAAATATCGACTAATCGATATTTTGACAGTTTTGGTAGTCACTAAGCAGATAATGCGTGGAATCGTTCTCGTCCACTTATTTGACGGCGAGATTGGGTCGACATCGAGTCGAGAGACAAGATCTAATGCCGCCATGTTGAATTAAATGTCATTTTTTACGCGAACAATGCCGAATTTCATATTTATTTTGAGAATAATAATAAACGGGTTAAACGACGCCGTTTAAGAGATTCTTCAAACCCTTTAAATATTCCGCGTAATTCAATTATTGCTAATTACCGCATAACAAAAGTTTTATATGGTTATATATTTAATGGAAATATGCGTCCGTACTTAGATTATAACATTATAATTCTATGATGATTCTATGCGTCCGTAAATGTTTTCCGTAGGTATAGATTTGAAATAATTTTTGATTTTGAGAAAGTATTCTTGTAAGCTATTTTATCACATATGTATTTTAACACTTAACAAAAGAAAATTCGGCGTAGTTTTTAGTAAAAAAATAACACGCAGCTGTCATAGACTTGATAAATTGATCGAAATATAATTAAAAATAATTTTTAAAATTACACTCAAAACATTCAATAAACACAAAAGAAGTTAATTTAATCGTATTATAACTTGCTTTCGTGCTTAAAGATATGACCATATTATATTTATTTAACAAATTTATGTAAACAAATTTGACATTTATTCAAATCATGGGGAAAATATTGTGTATTGCCATAAATGATAATTCAAAAATGTACCGCAAGCCAGCCTAACGGCGACAAATACTCATAAGTGCATTTACGAACTCGACAGCGCTTAGTGACTACGAATTGTCGTCACGGGCGTAAACATGACGAGAAGAGCGGCGATACGTTGTCGGATCTCGACTTTTTTACTGACTTGGCCTGCAGGAGTCGAAGACGATTCTGGCGAGACCACGTGGTGACGATGGGAGACAACTTACAGGTTACCCAAAATTATTTCTTAACAAATTAATTTTGTCAATCGACGACGATGTAGACCATCAAATAGATGAACAAATAGCTGGAGTTCAGCATCAAGAAAAGCTTTCAGAGGGCACACTTCCTGATAAAAAAAACGCATTTCCTAAACCTACTACAAGAAGAAGAGAAATACATAGGTACCTATTGATTGTAATACCTATGTACGTGGTTTTTATTTTCATACAATCATATCGAAGGACAATGACTTCTGCAATTGGCAACCTGGAAAATAAAAAAAAATGTTATAATACCTAATGTCGGCCTTCGTGGCTCAGTTGGTTGGGTATCTGACTGCTGATTCAAAGGTCCCAGGTTCGATTCCCGGTGGAGACATGGTCTTTAATTGTGTTTTCAGTCTGGATCTGTGAGATGATTAATATCGTAAGTCTCCAGAAAGTAGCAACTTGTTATTGGGTGCGTGTTAAATAAATATATTTGACAAAGTACCTACCTGTTAGTTGCCCGAGAAGCAACACAAAAATAAAATAAATTAATTAATAAAATAATGTAGATCCCCAGGTTCAAGATATGAAATAAGGCTATAACAAATTAGGAACTATTATAGAAACTCTTCAACTTTCGCTGTAATCATCAAAATCGCCTTCATTTCAAATATATTCTTTCACTTTTATAAGCATTGTTATGTAGTTCAATCAACCAATGTTTCTTTTTCAAAAAAATCATTTGAATCGGCAATGAATGCTCAAAATTATGCCGTGCGATTGATTATGATTGAAATAATATTTTTTTTTCAAACATTCAAGATTACAGTAACAAAAAAAACATGTTCTGAAATCATTTGAGGGAATATATGATTTATACAACTTTGATTTTAAAAAAATATTTAGCATTAAATATATTTTATATTTTTGATAGAGGTAGGTCTAAAGAATTTGTGAACTAATTAATATGTTAGAATTTTTAAAAACTCTCCAATATTCCATCGCAATGTTTGAAATATTGGAAAATATAAATTCAAATTGTTTTAGCAATAAAAATGAGTTTATAGCAAAAAAACTCTAAGATTCACACACTCGGTCAACTGGTGACGCTTTGAACTGTCGTCAAATTGTCGATATTTTGCATTAAAAATCAAATCACACTTACCTATATCTGTTTTTAATTATATAGTCAAGTTTTATAAGTTGTAATAATATATACCTAGTTTATGCACGGGAATGGGATCAAAAGTCCCAAATCAAAGGTAAAATTGAAAATGTAGTTCTATATGAAATATGGATGGGATTTTTGTGGCCCAACAGTCTCTTATACGTGTCTGGGACAAATATACCAACATGTTCGAAAGAAGCTATTGATTGTGATTTCGATTTTGTGTCTGCGTTACTCTTACAACCTGTGTTTTTTTTAACATGGCTACGTATGGGAGACCAGCAAACATTTGGGTCTATTACATGTGACATAAATCGTACAAAATTTGTAAATATTGTAGGTATACTTTCTATTTTTTTTAATAAATAAATTATACTCTTCCGAAGAAGCGCATTACGTACACCTCCAAACTTTTGCTACGTTGAGTTTGCTTGTTCTTTTTTTTAACAATTGTGTTTGTATATTTCAGATGGATACTGTGTGGGTGACGTGCGAGGGTGAGAATCCAGCGGACATTGAGAACATTGGTCCAATCCAGTACATCCCCCGGCGCGGTTTCCCCGGGTTCTACTTCCCCTTCACGAATACAAAGGGGTACCTCAGTCCGCTGGTTGCGGTCTACTTTGAACAACCCAAACGTTAGTTCGCATTCTTACCTATATCGTAAATTGAATCCCATCACCCATCATACATCATGTCCATTTCCATAATTACAGTGTACTATTCCCACATTTTATTGTAATACCTTCTCCGCGCAATCGCCAATCTCGGAAACAGGCAAAGTTCCTAGTGAGACTGGGGATTATAACTTGTTATTTGAGATAAAAAATAAATAAAAAATACCCAAGGATTTTGAATGGAAAGTAGACATAAAAATAAAGATAAAAATCCAGTGGAACCATTGTATTCTTCAGATCATAATCATTATCACCATCATCAGTGGATCCATAGTCCAGGATGGGCCTTGGCCTCCTCGAGGAATCGTCTCCATTGCACCCTGTCAATGACCTTTTCTCTCCAATTCTGCACGCCGGCTATCTGGATGTCCCTCTCGACTCCACCCATCCATCGTAGTCTAAGCCTTCCCACACTTCTTCTTCTCTCAGTACATATTTTTCAGATACCTATACATAACAATAACCCAAGAAGTTGCAATATTCGTCGGTAATCTTGATTTTGCCATTTTCTTATTTAAAAAGAGTAATATGCAGTATGTAGTTGTAGTAATTAATATGCAAAATGTAGTTTTGATATGTAATATGCTGAATGTGGCCTTGAAGGATGTACCTAGTAATTGAAGTTCGCTGCGGTAAATCAAAACTAAAACTTTGATTTGATGGTCGTATGAGTGATGAAATAAACATTTGTTGAATAAAGGACTGAAATAAACAACTCTACATATTTTAATTGATCTACTAAAACATGTACAACTACATATCTATTTATTGGAATTTTTAGTTTCCTGATATCAAAATGGATTGTAAGACTCCTTGGAAACAACAGTTTGAAAACAGTAAAAAATCTATAAAGTAGGTTCGATTCCTCCGCAACATGTAGATTAACTGAACTCCAAATCGAGTATTTTAAAAATTTTCGAAGTACGATAACTTTGAAGGTGAAAATAAAACTACACTGCTCTAGGCGTTATTTCTGTTATTATATAATTGATTTTATTAGAATTCCACGCCAAACAAATCATTTTTATTTTTTCAAGACTTCGTTCGCATCTTTTCCAAAATTGAATTATCCTTAAGATTATACATAGTTGAAAAACTTTATTTAATGCACACTAACAATCAAATAAATTTTGTATTAGGAGAGGTTAGGGTCAACTCAGTTAGGTAGGTTGGAATGATAGTTTGATGTTCTTTCCATTGTCTGACCTTCAGACATAGTTGATCTATACAAAATATATTCATATGCTTATTTTGAAATAGTATAGTAAGTACTTTTGCTTAAATATTTTTCACTTAAATTTGATCTTTAAAGTGAATTTGTCCAATTTTTCGATGTCCTTGTAGAAAATAATGGAACCTGTTAATGTCTGTTTACAAGTTCATTATGTGTTTATCACAACACATAATCTGTTGGCTAATGAAAACACTCGTTGTGGTTTACATAAATATGAAGATACGGTTCAACTTAATGTGGTTAGAGATATTGATGTCAGAATTTGTACTTGATAATATGTATTTACATACATATACCTACCATAAGATCAGATGAGTGGATAGCCGCAAAACACTATAGAATTGAATATACCATAAGATTTGTATTTCATAGTTCCACCAAGTCAGCTTTGTGATAACCCTGAACAGACTTCTGAGCATATCCTATGGGAATGCACTAACTTCTCCGTATCAACTTTCCGACGAAAACTCTACGACGATGTCCGAGGGAATTTCTTTGGACCCATTGGACATGCGGACCTTGTAGCCACGAAGAGCAACTTTAGGGCTTTCAAGACTTTCTGTCTTAAATTCGGTGCACTATTATCTTCACTATCACTGAGCAGTGAGCCAGTTGTTTCAACATGATTAGCTCTCTTTGGTACATTAAGTGCAGTGTCTGCAAGGTTTTAGAGTTCTCCGGACTCTTCGTATGTTCTTTATGTGTTCTTTCAGTGTTTTGCAAGGGGTCGTTATTAGTCCCCATAAGCAGAACTGGTGGTGGCGGGGGAAGAACAGTTCCACCAAGTGTCATTTTGATGGACCATTTTAAGATTTTTACACTTGTTGAGTGTCCGTGTTTCTACAGACAAGAGGACGAATGTGTTTAGTAACTCTTCCTTGCCCTAAATTGAATGGATCCTAGTGACTTATTTAGCAGAATTAAGTTAGTTTTTTTCGCAAGCTATGCAACTAGAAAAAATATATATTTTTTTCTACTTAGTTCCTATTACAAAACGGAAGATAAATCTTAATACATAGTCCATTTTCATTATCTTCCTTAATTTATTTTCATTAATTTGCTTAATTCATTTAAATACATAGTCTAAATGCCATTTTCATTATCTTCCTTGATTTATTTTAGTACATAATCTATACCCCATTTTCATTATTTTGCTTAATCCATTTTAATACATAGTAGGTTAACCCTATTTTCGTTAACTTCCTTAACCGAGTAAAAAATGCAACGATTTTTTTTTACTTGTGGCAAAGGAACATTTTCTAGTGTATATTCATCAATTATTTTTGTCAAAGTCGACCCGGTGATTGCTGAAATATCGTTGAAAATGATAATAAGGATCGTTTAAGAGATATAACCTCAAATAAGTGTACGAGATGTATAAGATGATGGCGGTGTTTTGCGCATGCGCACCCACTAACCCACTGCCCTAGCACGTGACTGGTGAAGGGGGGAGGGGTTATTGATTGTCACCCTCCCTAGCATTAGGTTCACCCATTCCACTCCCACTACCCTCCCCTCATCCAGTTCACATCGACTGGTTGATAGGCCGAAGTTCACCGCTTGACAGCAGGATGTTTGTCAATCTCTTTAAAGCTTTTCTTGTTTTGACACACACACACACACACACACTCACCTGAAAATCTTATTGGAATATTAAACTTATTTAGAAGGAAATTTTATATGTCCATTTGGCAAGCGACGCAACATGTCATAGTCAATCGTTCATAGCCTGTCAAGAGGTTTTGGATTCTATTCCCGGCGGATGAGTAAAAATATTTCGACTTCAAATATTTTAAATGAAAGGATTAAGTGATCTCAAAAATTTATTTGGATATAGTAAACAAAGAGTATTTGAAAAAAATCTAATGAAAGTTTTGTCAGTATATTAAGATAATATGTTTTTAAACAACTGAAGATTCTACATCTGTCGATGGTAAAATTGTTGATATATCACATATTATTTATTTACCAATTTATTTTGAACATATGAGTATAGAATGGTACATATTATTACATAAGATGGGCTCATTGCCATATGGCAATATCTTCCAACCAACCATATTCATTTTGTGAGGTAAAGTGTGTTTATGAAACGTACCAATTTTTGAATTTATGTGAATAAAATATATATTTATTATCAATGAATCTTTATTGAAATATATAAAACAAACAAAAAAACAGTAAAAAGACAGAGGGGAGAGAAGAGGATAAGGATATGATAAGGAGATCATCTTCTTGCTGCCTTCCTTAGAAAAGATGAACAAGTAAATAAAATAAAATTGAGGTCACCCCTTTCAATGTTTTCTTCGCATAATTTTTCACTAGCATAGTTAATTTTAATTTAATTGACAATAAAATCTTATTTAAAAAAGTATTTATTTAAGGTATAGCTTTGTTTACATTGTATGAAATACAAAATTGTTCAATTTTATCAAAATATCAAATGGACGAATCTGTAAACAGTTCCATGTATTGTCATCTAGAATAGAAAAATTCTGAAGGTTTCAGAACTCTAACTGGTCGGGAAGTTAGTTAAAAATCGATTGCAAAATTCTAGTACAAAACAGACAAGTGAAGATAAAGAAAGTGTGTAATAAAAAGGGCGTAAAAAATCCGCCCACGAAAATGACAGTGTGATATTTTGAATTTACGAGTAATTTACGAGTAATTATCTATAGAACAAGTGATAAGATTTAAGTACTTGGGCATAGAAATATCCAGCAGCAATGATCTTTATAACGAAGTAGGTACATGAACAGGCAACCAAGGCTGCTGTTGTGGCTGGATGCCTGAGAAGTGCTGTGTGGAGAAATAGGGATATGCTGAGGGAGAGTAAAGTCAGGATCTACAAGACTTGTATAAGACCAATCATGACATACGCCATAGAGACAAGAGTTGACACCACCCGTACAAAAAGTCTCCTTAGAACCACGGAGATGAACACTCTACGGCCCATCGCAGGAGTAACCCCCCGTGATCAAATGAGGAGCTCCGAAATAAGGAAAATTTGTGATGTTGAGGACGTGGTGCGATGGGGTAGAAAAAGAAAACGTTTCTGGAGAGATCACGTGGGGAGAACAAGCTCAGACCGAGTAGTGAGGATATCAGCTGATGAACATCCTACAGGTAGCAGACCTCCAGTAAGACCGCCCAAGCGATGGAGGGACAGCTGGACGTCCTCCTCCCAGGAGCAGGTGCCGAGAACTACAGGACATAGTCCTAGCTGACGAAGAAGAAGAAGAGTAATTTGGATGGATGGATGATATTAAAAAATAAAATACCAGCACATAATGAAATAGTTTGATCAAGAATAATGAAAATTATTCCTGCGAAGACATTCAGCTGTTGGTATTCACTAGACCAGGGGTGGCGAACATTTTTGGGTCCGCGTGCCAAAAATCCTCAAATATTATTTCTCGATTGTCTGGCGTACCTAAGCAGTAAAAAAATAAACAAAATAGAAAAAATAAAAAATGAGTTTTTTCTGAATTTTACTAACAAGCTTAAAAATTACAATAGATTTTCTTAAAATAAAATCGTAATCACTAAAAGTACACATTGGTTATTTATCAATGAGATTTTTGCTGTTGTACATTCGATGACAATTTCTTAATATCTGGTTCATATTTCGTCACTTTTAGTAATACACACGACCAACAGGATTCATCAGTCACTCTATTCCTTGTATTACATTTTATGAAATTTATTTCTGAAAATAATGAGAAAATTGATAATATTGCTCTCGCTAGTTTTTTTTAAATCGCTAAAGACTTCTGTAATGGCGTTCCAAGTTCTCATTATTTCTTATTCTGCATTTTTATTAATTATGTTCGTTAATCGATCACTTTCAATTATATCCAAATCATTTCTCAAATCAACAAATTTTTGTTTCCATATCGAACTCGATTGGAATTCGATAAATTGCATTTCAATGTCTTCTAGATTTAACCATTCGAAAATCTCCAAATTGAAGTCATCTGCTGATAGTGTGTGTGTCTGGATATAAAATAAATTTTGAAGTCTTTTCAAACGTCCTGAATTGTTTAAATATTGAAGAAAACTCGTTAATTATTGATTGAATAACTACAGAAAATTCTTTTGTTAATTTGATTTGATCTGGCTTATCTTTTGCATTTTTTTTTCTATTTGGGAAATATTTGAAGGTGTTAGATACAACGTCACGATCGAAAATTTACATAACATAACAATAATTGTTTTGTTAACACCTTGCAGTTTAATATTCAATTTATTTAAATGTAAGCACAAATCAGTAAAAAACATTAATTTTGAAAGCCATTCGACGTCTAGTAACTCGTTATATTTTTCAATGAGATTCTCACTAATTAAAAAAAGCTCAACTTCATCCAAACACTCGACAAATCTTTGAAGAACTTTTCCACGACTTAACCATCGCACATTGTTGTACATAAGTAAACCTTTATATACTTAATTTACCTCATTGAATAAATTAATAATTCACGAACTATTTAATAATAATTTAATTTTTTAAACTTAAGAATTAAATAAAAAAAAAAACTTAGAAATCCTACGCGTGCCATCCAAATTATCAAACGTGCCACCTCGGGCACGCGTGCCCTAGGTTCGCCACCCCTGCACTTGACAATTTCGAATATGACCTTAAACCCATTAGTCACCATTTTCCATACTTAATGCTATAAAAGCTATTGTATTTTTTAATTACACCCTATTTTCAAACCTCGCCTGCCTGTACTGTTTTTTTTAACTTCTCGATCAGGTTTAGCTCTGACACTTTGAGAATTTGTGTATTCCCGATGATAGTGCACGTTAAAACTGTTTCCAGCTCGATTCATTTGAAATTTTAATGAAATTGAATAATTTGGAATTTGTGATCTTGAATTGTGACTGCTGTTGCATAATATTCAGACGGTATTCATATCGTTATTAGATTGATTTCTGTTTTCTTTAATTCCACTTGTCAGTCCGTCTGTACTGGAATTTAGCTATCGATTTTATTTTAAAATAAAATTTAACAGTTTTACTGTTACTGTTTAGTTACTGTTATTTTATTTTCAAAATACAAAGAAAAAAATGTTATCTGTAAATTGATTTCATACACTATTGTGCGCGTTTTACAAAAATGTAAAATATGCATATTATTTAGCTGTGAGGCACCGGCTTAGAATAGTGCTTCCACTCTTTTCTATTATTGTTTTCGAGTGTCCCGTAAGAGCCGGCTAATCGAAAATACAACAGGCAACAATAACATCTCACATAGTTCAGCAATGAGGTTCACCACCCATTCTGAATATAGTGCCTTTTTAGGTGAGACGAGACTGGTGTGTGGGTATACACAGATATTTTGTGCTCCCTTTTATAATTCAATGCACACCCGCACACCTTTCGCTGGTTACCCCACATTGTGGGATATGCCGTGATGGTATGAATGAATGAATAAAATATGCAATGGCTGTTTTGTTTCCCAAAAAATCTGTGCAATACACAATGCATAAATTCAGGAGTTAAATGTATAAAATCAAAATCTAGTAATAATATTATGAAAGATTTCCATGAGGGAGAAAGAGTATTGAAATGAGGATCGGCTTTTGTGGTATATAAATTAGCATTTTGGTCAAGTGTTATACATTGAGGGCCTTACTTACTATTTATAATACGAGTTTAAGCCCATGCTAAGTCAGTTTTGGCCATACCAAAAACTCGGTAAGTATCAGCTTAAACCTAAATTACAAATAGTAAGTAAGGCCCTATAAGTACATAATATATAATTACAATATTTAAATTATCTGTTAATTTCTTAGGTACAGTAGTACCCATGTTTGCGTTGTTTCGCAATATTGTTTTCGTGGTTTCAGAATAATCATAGTATAATTCATTGTTGGATATAATTGTTGAAAAGGTTGTATTTTTTATTTTATTTTATTTTATTTTACCAAGGACAGCACACAGTACATGCATACAATTATTGAAATTAAATAAATAAAAATACAAAAATAACATGTACCTCTTACGTACTATACCTAATATCAAAATAATACAACAAAAAAAGTGTGAATTAGTGGGGTGCGCGCATGAGAGAAGAGTAATACATGTGTGAGTGAAAGAGATATCTAGAAAGAGTGTGAGTGTGTGGGTGTGTATGTGTGTGTGTGAGAGAGGGTGTGCATGTGTGTGTAGACGAACATATATTGACAGATTCATGATTTGGGAAGAAAAAGAAAATATATTGCTGAGGGTGGTTGGGAAAAATAAAATTAATCAGTACCTAATTGTTATAATGTCACAATGTTAGATATAAGTTTATTTTTGAATGTTATATGTGAATCGAAAAATATGTCTAAGTCGGCATTTTTTTCGTAAGAGTTAAATAAGTTTATCATTCTGTATTGCGTCGATTGAAAAATAAATAATTAATGTATGTGTTGTATATATTTCAGGCGGTGTTCTCATCAACATCGAGTGCAAGGCATGGGCCAAGAACATCCACCACGACCGTCACGACCGACGTGGGTCCGTGCACTTTGAGCTCATGGTGGACTAGAGTCCTCCGGAGTCACCGATATCACCGTCGCTACGGCGACATGTTTTCAGTTCCATCATGGAGACTTTCTCGTTTTGTTTTGTTTCCCGTTACTCGATACAACGTACTCACACACTGCCGTACAGGAGGGACAAGCCCGGTCTGCGGACCTCACCGTTCACCATTCACCGTTCACCATTCACCACCACCAATCACCGTTCACCGTTCACAATTGACCACCTCCATCCGTGGCTGTGGCTGCCGCGGCCGTCTCTCTCTCTCTCTTGTTTCTCGTTCGTCGGACTTTATTGATTAATGTGCTTGTACAAACGTGTTCATTGTGAAGTTTGTATGACATGTGGTGTGTGTCAGGGCCGGAGTGCGTGCGTCATTCACATAAGTACTTAATATAATATTCCCATAGATTGCGGATGTGGGGTGCCCGTGCCGGTGCCGGGCTTGGCCCCTGTAGAGGCAGTGGAGCTTGGTTAGTTCGCTTTAGGGGTGACACTCGAACGATAATAATACTATGTTTACTGCGATGTATGTCCGTTTCGTTGTTACCACGCCTTCACCTGCTTGGCGAATTAACATGGAACATTTGTCGCGAAGCTATGCACAATGTTTTGTAGAGTACTCCGCTGGTGGGCGGGGCGGGCGGGGGCGTATCGTGGCGCGTGTCGACCTTCATTTTGTTAGGCCTTTCTTTTAGAACATTTAAATATTTAATAAATAATATTTATAATATAATCGATTTAATGACGGAGGGTGCGGATATTAACGAAATGTATAAAATGATACCGAAAATAAATAATGAATAGCAACCGGGAGTGGAGTGGATATTCCTGATGGAGTGCAGCTTCCTAACGCTTGGCGAGTAGGCGAACTTACTACTGGGTGTCGGTTATTAGCTAATATCATAGATTCATATAATTAATCATGAATTATTAAAAGGATTTCATTAACGATAATTAATTAGTCAACATTAATAAGAGTAATCACTAGCTAATTTTTAAAAATAATATTCAAATTCTGCCCTGCCACTTGTTAGTTTTTCTAGCTCTATACGAGTCAAGTCAGTCGGTACAGTTCGCTTTCGGCTATTTACTCATCGACGTGGTGCGCTGGCTGAGCCCCGGGAGAGAGGAGGGGCGGGCTTTGTTCCTCGTGCTCCAGCCCTTCGTAATTCCGGAGGCTGGATACTGGAAGCTCGGATCTCTCTAGCTCTGGATGTCCGTAGGACTCTTGTTCTTGGAGTCGAACGGCTCTCTGGAACGGAGAGGTCACCTCGGGATTCCTGACTCCCGGCGCCTGCGGGATTCCGGGGACTAGGAATCAGCTCGGGCTCTGCCTAGTTCTAGGAGCCCGCCGAGTTTCGGGAACTAGAGAGGTCATCTCGGGGATTCCTTTCTTCCAATATTGGAAGTGAGTGATCATGCTCGGGCCTTATCCAGTTCCCGGAGCCCGCCGCACTCCGGCATTCATTATTCGTCTTGTGATAGGGGGAGAGTGTTATCAAATCATATTATTTACGAATAAATATTATGTTGTGTAAATAAGATTTCGTTGTTCAAACTAATAAAATAAATAGAAATATTTACAGAATCAATGTGAATTGTATTGTTTTATATAGTGATAATGTCTCGGTGTGAGCCCGCCCAGGTGTCGCCTATGAAGCCCAAAAGGTTGGGCGGAACCACGGCGGGCTGTCGCGGACCGCACTTCATGTTAAGCACTGTTACGCTAGTTTTAAACGCAGAAAGAGATTACCTATCCATTAATAAATTAATGAAATTGTTATAAATAGTTAGTATGTACGTACATAAGTGTTATATGTACTCCATATAGTTTAGATATACTTTTAGGGACTATCCACCAAAACTAACATTGTAAATTATTTGAATGTTTCACAAGAGAGTTTACTTTCGACGCTGATATCCATTAGCGATCTAAGGCGCGCCGCGCGAATGGCGCATGATCGCGCTCGTCGTGTCGTATGTCGTGCCGGCCCGGGTGCGCGCCTTCGTGTCTGTTCAGTAAATAATATTATTATCACCTAACATTACGTACCGTACTATTTATTGTATAACGATCATTCCGAATCTCGTTTCTCTAACGGTATCGGGTTTCTTGTCATCGCGAAGCGAAGCGTTTCATCGTTCGAGATACCGCCGATTATCGGTCGACCGCGAGACACGGCTCACAATACACGATTAATTAATATATATATATATATATAATTATTGTATCTCGTTATCACGTTGATTTATGAAATATTTTAAGTTATTAGGAAAATGCCGCGGGTCGGTCTCCGTCATATGTACGGGGACCATCCCTCCGGTTACCGCTTACAGCGCTTCGTTTTACGTCATTTTATGGTGGAAAACGAAGTGCGAGTGTACAAAATGTTTCATGTGTGCATTTATATATTGCATGCAGATGATGTTAAGTAATCATTTCAAACTATTTCATTTATGCTTAATGTAAACATTTTTAAAAGAAATTAATAAAACATCCATAGTGGTTATAAAATAATAAATATGCTCTTTTCATTTTCCAACCCTTTATCCCTTCATATTAAGAACATATATTATATAATAATAATTCCTTGCATTAAGTAAGAAATGAAACAGATACAAAAACAAAAGTAACAGATATAATCCACCCACCGTGTGGCGACTCTGAAATGGAAATGGGCGAGACACGTAGCCAGAAGCTCGGACGAGAAGTGGACAAAGAGTGTGCTGACTTGGAGACCTCGTATGACAAAGAGAGGTGTGGGGCGGCCGCAGCTGCGGTGAAGGGACGATATAACAAGATATGCTGGCAAATCCTGGATGCAAGCTGCACAGGACAGGACGACGTGGAGTCAAATGGAGGAGGCCTTCGTTCAGGAGTGGGCGGAAATAGGCTGAAGAAGAAGAAGAAGAATTCCTTGCATTCTGTAGAAGTGGCGAATATATTGCCAAATGGCAGTCTCTTCCATAAGTGTTTCAACCAGTCAAGATAATCAAGATCTATACGAGAAATTATATTATGTACCAACCTACTTAGTATTTTTTCCACAGTTTGTACATCTTTTACCCATACCTAAGTCATTAAAATGTTTTTACTTATTTAAGGTTACAAACAGTTTTTTTTTAATATACATATAAATTCAAATTTAATTATTACATATAAAAACCAAAATAGTAACACCAATTATCTACTAAATTACGATCTTACGAAAAAGAAAAACAAAAAAGATAAAGAAACAATTAAAATAAGATTAGTCAAAATAAGGACAGGACTATGACAACAACAAAAAAAAATGTAGGAAATGAAACCCAAGCAAAATAATTGAATTTGGAATATAACTATTATACCGGTTCATCCTCACACTTTTTCTGAAATGATAATGTAGTAAAAAAATAAAGCAAAAATATTTTTTAAATTAATTTTTTGAAGTTCCACCCCAAAAGCTAAAATAGAAGGACAAATGGTACGATCCTCATAAAAATAAAACATGATTGAAAAGAAGAGAAAAAATAAGGATTATTTGTTATTTTAACTAGGAAAATAATTTAATAATGAAAATTTTTGTATTTCGGGCATCATTCTTCAAGGAATGTTGATATATTTAAAATTTTGATTCAGCTAAAATCATTATGTGGAATATTTTGCCTCATTTACTTATATAAAAGGAGGATGACAAATATAGTTTATTACTGCCATATCACGTCCTTCTGGATTCGTTAGTTTTAGACAGGCCGAAAGGTAAGAGAAAAAAATGGCCGACCTATAAGTTGTATGGAGTTTGACAGCTATCATATTGGCGATTAATTGCTATTCACTCATTTAAATACATTTCGTATACAATAAAACTGGAACAAAACATAAATCTGAAACCCTCCATCTGGAAACGTAGAGGAAGAGCTCAATTTTTAGTCAATTATGCTGTAAAATGTTAGATTACATAAACTATTCACTTGTTTAAATAAATGAAACCGTGGTCTGAATATAAATAATAATTTCAATAAATTGTCAAACGTCAGACGGCATGATGATGTCACAAAATTAAACATTACAAATAAATCATTTTGTCAACAAATTAGGACGTCACAAAAGTCAATGTAAATTTGGGAAAAATTTAGATGTTACAAGTTAAAATTTGTAAATAAAATGAGAAAAAAAACTGTCTCAATATCACAGGAAAAAATATTGTCACGAATAATTTCACTTGATGGGCATATTTAGTGTATTTTGTCTTCGCGACCATGCCTGGGCACGTCCAATGCCTGGACGGACGTCGACATTGGCTGATGGGGGGCAGGATATAGTAAAAATGCTACCCTATCCTAGAAAGCTGCGAATACTGGATAAGCGGCTGCATCGGTAGCGACAACGGCTGTGCAGCACCCTCCAAGACCGTGGTAGTAAGATCGCAGAAATCATGCTGCGACGTATATCTCCGGCAGGTTAGATCCTCATCGCTCATGGAAGTAGATCCCGATCGATGTCTCCCGACATGGTTTCATCGACGCAAGGAACGTTGATTCACGTACGTGAGCTCGTTTCGTGTCTACACGACGCGACTCAAATTTTCACATATTTTGGAGGTACCTAAACTGTCAGTTTTGTGAGATTGATTTATTTTATTATTTTAATTTTATTTTTTATTTATTTTAGTAAAAATACAGCTATATAAAACAATATTCTTATACACACATAACCAAAAAATTAGCCAACAAAGTTTACATAATATTACCTAGCTCAGTAAAAAAGACAAATCATAAAAACTGAAACTAAAAAAGTAAAAGAAAAAAATAAAATGAAGACAGTAAGGGGGAGAGGGAAGCGCACGCACTACAACGACGCTCAGAGTAAAGAGTTTGTAATTGAAGTCCTAAATTGTGTCCTAAAAGTAAAAACTTGAACGAAAAATTCACCGTATGGTGATAGTAGGGGGTAAAAATTGGCTGCAAGCAGCAACCGACAGGAAGAAATGGAAGGGTACGGAAGAGGCCTATATCCAACAGCGGAGGACAGAGGGCTGAAGAAGTAGAAGATGGTGATAGAATTTCGTATTATTCAAAATAAATAAATTTATCTATTTGTGCTAAATGACATAATAAACTAAAATAACGATGAAAATGTTATTGACAATACATAATGTATTTACGTTGATAGGTATTATGTAAATTAACATAATAATATCTCAATGCTTTCATATTATGGTTTAATATTTACCTGTTAATAAATGCATATTGACAAATAAATGGTAAAAAACAAATATATTTATAATTACTGAGATTTTAAAAACGAGACGGCACTAACCGAAAACTCATTTATATGCAATAATTACAGTACATACACCTAGATTTATAATTGTGGCAGAACAGCAAATTCAGAGGGCGCTGGCCTTATTATTAACAAGTTCACAGACGATGCTCATCGTTATTTTTGTGGAATTGGCGTTGAATTCTGAATATTTATATCTCTTTCTTTTCTATGGTATTCTGTACTTGTACCGGATATCCTAGGATGTACACCGATTTTTTAAACCTAACCTACAAAAGTTTGGTAAAAATAGGTTTGTTTGTAGTTATAATTGCGAATGGGTTGAGCCAGTTGCATTATAAATAAAAAAAGTAAAATATCAAAATAAAATAACTAAATTGGTGTGAATACTAGATAAACCGTCTGTACATGATGTGTCAAAATCAAAAACTGGTGTACAAACTAGGCTATCCACATTCCACTTGTACCTTTGACTTGTATGTACCTAACTCAGCGTTGCCAATTCGTACGGGATTCCCAAATCGCGGGGAATCTCAACACGATTGGGGATTTTGTGAGGATTGGCTTTTTGTGGGGAAAAAGTGGGGAGTCTAGCATTTTACCAATTAATCGATAGCTGATACATGGAAAGTTTGGTGGTTAGTGATTAAAACGTCTATTAATTTGAAAAAAGATGAAAATGTACAATGTGCAGCTCGTAGATTTTTATTATATAATATAATAAAAATCTATGGTTCAGCTATTACAGATTTCGTTAAAATGTGCCAAGATTTTTATGGTGAATTAACATCGGACATTGTTAAGAGATTTGATTTTAGAAATCCCTTTTATTTCTATTATATCTATTTGAATCTTTCAAAAGCTCAACAAACCCAAGTTAAATCACTGATACCTGTGCTGAAAGGATTTTCAGTGTTTGAAAACTCGGTGCACATACATGAATAAATGACGAATGGCGAGTTCACGCCATGCTGGATTTTAATCTACATGGCTTTGATGGATATGATGATGCGGAGAGTTACTGGGGTAAAGTGTGATGAGACCTCTCTCCGACCACGAGGAAACATCAAAGCCAATGTGAGGAAGAAAAGGAGACAGATGATGGTGACACTATGAAATTATTTTAGTACGGCGCATTTATTCAAAATATTATCAAGATCCAACGGCAAAGAAATAAATAAAAACAAAACACACAACAGCAACAGAATTCAACAAAAACAACAAAACAAATCGAAGAATAACAGTCCAACTCTCAAACACAACCAAGCACGAAGAGACACCGACCAGAAGGTGCAGCCCCAGGGTACAGCTACATCCTCTCCCCAGGCATGTCACTGTCTTCCACGTGGTGGCTGAAAGTCAGGCGGGGCCCAGCTTCTGAGAAAGACCTGCGTCAGGCTAGCAGGTCTTTCTCGTACTCGGCGTAGTTTCCTCTTCTCCTCTGCCAGACAGTCACCCATGGCTGGCTCCGTGCCACACGGCAAAGTTATGAAGGCGCATCTCGACAGAGGTGGCAGGCCAGCTGGGAGCCTCCCCGGAGGCGAACCGACGCCCCAGACGACACGGAAAGCCCCTCGTGGTCCAATCTGCGAGCCGCCGCATTCCCTGCTGCAGTGGCCCAACACTGCGCCCTGCCTCCGCGCCTCTGCGCTGTTGATGCTCTCATCTTGGCTCCGTAGCACCGGCAGCGTCCATGCGCGTGACGTGTCCTGTCACGCAGACCTCCTGCGTCGTCGAAAATATGGCCGCCATTGGGAGCACATGTCGACCGATGACGGCGTCACACCAAACCTTCCGTCTCCCACCAGAGTTGAACGCCAAGAGAGCGTGTGCCATAGCGCGTGCTAGCTGCTAGCTGCAAGTCTCGTTGTTCGCCCGCAAACACCGCTAGTATCTTTCAGAAATGTTGCCGAGGGAAAAAAAAATTGTTTTTCGGCAAAATTTACTCTCGGGCATAACAAGTGTTAAGTATTTAAAGTGTAAATATTATGTTTTTTTATGAAACCTTGTATTTTTCTTGAGAATTTGTGGGGAATCGGGACTTTGTACTTCCCCAATTGGGGAATTTAATTTAGATTTATGGGGAATTTGATTTAGATTTATGGGGAATTTGGTAAATTGATATTGGCAACGCTGCTTGTACTGACTGTTAGGGATGCAACATCGTTCTTAAAAACATCGATGTTAGAAAACATCGATGTTTTTATGACAAAGTATCGATGTTAGAAAACATCGGCAATAAGAACGATACATCGATGTATCGTCGATGTTTTTCCTATATTTTACATATATTTAGAAAAATATGCCGTAATGACCTTAGCAATATAAAAAGCATAGTAAATAATAAAGTAAAGTAAAATCATAAATGATAATATGGATTTTGTTTTAATGAAAATGTATTTAATATAATTTAAAAAATCATTTTTTTCACTTATTATATATATCCACCTCACAAGGCTTTGCGTGTACAGAGGTGGAATATTTCTATATCACATGAATACATATTTATACAGTATTTTCATCGTATTTCATTCAGTTTACGCGACAGTAAAAATAAAACCTGTGTTATTAAAATTATTATTCGTAAACTGTAACTGACGATTCCAAATGTCCGGAGGATCTATGGACGATATACTATAACAATAAAGAATAAGATATATAAACAGTGAAATTAAAAATATAATATAAAAGCAATATTGCAAACAATAATTTAATCCTATTAGTAGTACACGTATCAATAAGTCGTAACGCGACGGAATCTACGAACGAAATTAATAAGTTATGAGTTATGATCGATGTCGATGTTTTTGACTTTTGTGGTCGATGTATCGGCGATATATCGTTCATCAAAACATCGATGTTAACATCGATGTTTATGAACGATACATCGATGTTTTGAAAACATCGATGTATCGTTTGCATCCCTACTGACTGTATCTGTTTCTGTGTGGTATCTGAATCGTAAAGCGGTCGTTTGTGGCGTAATAAACTTAAAATTGTGATTAAATATATATATCTTGTAAAAATGCAGCGCAAATTCGCATTCGTGGTATCCGTCGTATTAATTTTAAATTTTGCTAATGGTAAGATCTGTTTTATTACATTATATTTTGTTGGCGAGGACAATTACTTTCGACGTATTGTTGCTTTTTTGTCAAGTGTGTGAATGACTTCTCACTTTTTTCATTGTTGGGTATTAATCATCAGTAAAAATTATGTCCTTAAATCTTATCGGTTAAAAACTAACCGCTGGTCTGGGCTGCAACCGACGTATTGTTCATTACGTGCTCCTTTTAAAACATCTTTTCATTTTATTTCGAATAATGTTTTGATGTCCTTTAGTCAAACTTGTTTTATCTTTCAAATAGACCAGTCTAGCTTGTCCAGCACGTTTTCTTCCGTAAGCGTATCTTCTGGTTGGCTATATCACTATATCTTTATTTTATATACAATGTATGCTTTGTAATGAATAATTAATCATGTAACTACTTACAACAATAACTAACTTATTATTTCCTTGGTATAAATATACTGTCCCTTTTTTCTTGTGTCTCGATAATCTAGCTCTCCTTGAGTCATTGCTTGTATATATCACAGAATAATTTAATTGCGATTATTGGTAATTCAGACATGTTTATTGCATTTGTATGAAAGGTTTTCTTTGGGCATATCACAATAATTAGTTGTTTATTTGCAAGAAGGAATGTATCCTTGTACTTACAAATAATGTTTTATAATGTTAGACAGACCAAAATATGAAATATATTGTTATGTTTCAATCTCTGTATAAATATGATAAATGAACCTTAGTGTATATGTAGATAGGTATTAAAATATTTGTTTATGATAAATAATATTTTTTGTTTAGCCTCAATTATTATTAAATGACAGGTAGTTTGGATATGACATAAATTACTTATGTTGCTTAACCAATGATTCCTGTTATTTTGATTTCTATTATAATGCATAAGTTTGTAGGGGGCCATGCCAATATCTTTGTGACTGTCCATTTTACTTCTTTCAACTTTATATATGAGTTGTATAGCATCAAAAACTGTTCAGATAGATTTTTTCGAAATTGGACTTAAATATGTATTATTATTCTAAGATGAGTTTTCTATCGATTTGACTATTCTCTCGGGATAAAAACAGATCAAATGCAATGAAAAAGATGTCTTATATTATGGATTAGAATCAAAAGCAGCTAAGCGCTCAATGAGTTGAAATCAGAAACAGCTTTGTGTCATTTAACCAATCTAATGATAGAATTTCATCATGTGACAATATGGCCGCCCATACATTATTTTTAAAACAGTATCAGTCTTATAAGTGCTTGATTAAGTATGTTTTAAATAGGTTTTGGAGAGTAAAGTATTATTTGTGATAAATTTTTTATAAAATGGAGTGTCATGCTACACATGTGAAAAAAAATGGCAGAAAAAGGTCCTGAAATCCCGATAATTTGTTAAAAAAGGAAAGTTAGTTGTCATAAAAGTCAATGGTGTTTTACCTACTAAATGTTTATCTTCTATAATTTAATTTTTTTTTTCAATAAAGATTTCATTGTGAAAAAGCTCCAAATTTGTTTAAAAAAGAAATGTATTTAAATGCGTTATTATTGTTTTAAAAGAAGAATAAAATAGTTACTTACAGCTTTCTAACACAATTCCTTTCTGAGATAATCTTCAATAATAACAACTTCCCACCCATTTACACCTTTATTTATGCATAGAATAACACACTCTGATTCTTTCTTCGAAAGCTATTTGGGGGGTATTCCGATAAAATGGTTTTTGGCAATTTAAAAAAATCCCTATTTCTATACTCCCATTTTTATCCCTTTACTTAAAAAGAAATATGGAAAAACGGCGAAATGGTTTTCGAGATTTTTGTATATTCTATTTTTTTTTTACCCCCTTAAGGACGGAATTTCCAAAAATCCTTCCTTAGTGGAATGTTTTATTATTAATTAAAACTATTTAATTTCCAAATTAGCCGTTTGGGCTGTGCGTTGACGAGTGAGCATGTGAGGCAGTCAGGACGGACACTTTTCTTTATCATTGATAAAAATATTCATTTGTTCTCTGTTACCAAATGATTTATCAATCCTTATTCATATTCCTAATGTTATTATTAACTAATGCTTCATTATATACTAGTTGAATACCTGCAGCTTCTTGTTTTAAATATTAATAAACTTTATTAGATAAAAATTAAATAAAAACAGTAACTATTTGATTTCACAAATAGTTTCCCAGATATTCTAAAATCATTCATGCCTATATCTGAAAGAAAATAAAATAAAAAGAGTTGTAAAATACTTGGATACAGGTATGTTAGTTTAAAATTCATCTTATTAGTAGAGACCCGAATTATTCGCAAATTTAGCATTTTTTTCGCGAATAATGTGAATTTTACAATGTTTCGAAAATTACGTGAATTTTGTACTCATTACTCAAATACCTAGTGTCCGACCGAAGGTCAGATTTTGGCCGAAGCCGAAGCCGATTGTTCGGCCTTAGCCGTAACCTTCGGACGAAGCCGAAGGTTTGATTTTACTAAAAAAATCGATTAAAATAATAAATAATCTGCTTTCGTGACTTAGTTGGTTAGATATCTAACTACTGAGCCAAGGATCCTGGGTCGTTTGATTTTAATAAAAAAATTCGATTCAAATAATGAATAATAATAATGCTACACATGTCATGTTCGCGCAAGGCTTCGGCCGAAAATTCGGGTTATTTTTGGCCGAAGCCAAAGGTTTTTTTTTTTTGCCGAAGGTGGCCGAAGCCGAAGCTTGGGTCTGACACTACAAATAACGCGAAAATAACACTGAAATTTGGCTCTCTTAGGACGTTTTCGTAAAAATTCACAGCAATTATCCACCGAAAAAGCAGAATTAGAAAATAATTATTGTAACTCAAATTTCTGCTTGGCGAAATCTACACAGTCAATACATTAAATATAGTTTAATTAAAATATGATAACATGACTATAAGAATTTGTTGACAAAATATGCTTACGCCAATGTCGATTTATTTGATGACTGGAATATCCTAATGGATAACACAGAGATATACCCTTCCAAAGGAAATCTGCATATCATCGCTTAGGCCTGACTTGACAACATATTCTCTTTCATTGAAAAGAGTTATTTATGTGGAGCTGACTTCCATGGGACACAAATATTCCAAAGGATCACCAATACAAGCTAAACAAGTACAAGGAACTGTTAGATAAAACAGTTCAAAATGGCTTTAGCACAAATATATATGCTGTAGAGGTGGGGGCGAGAGGCCTTGTCTGGACAATTGACCGTAACCGATTAACCATGGACAATTGACCGTATGCCCTTTTTACCGAATGGACAATTGACCGTGGGGACAATTTACCGTATGGACAGTTGACCGTGAGGACAATTCACTGCACGGACATTTGACCATGGGGACAGTTGATCTTTCGGACAATTGATTGTGAGGACAATTTATTGTATCGACAATTGACCGAATGGACAATTCACCGTGCGGAAACTATTTTTAATAACAGAAAAAAAATTCCTTTTTGTTTGTATGAGTTAAATAAATAGCGTGAAAAAAATGTTTGTTTATGGCGACGAACCGATTGCCTTCTTTTTTTATTTCAAAATACCGTCTGTGCGGTGAATTGTCCTCATGGTCATTTGTCCATTTGATAAAAAGGGCGTACGCTCAACTGTCCACGGTCAATCGGCTACGGTCAATTGTCCGGGAATCAGTGAGAGGCCTGAGGAACTAGGTTTCCCTATAAGCAAAATAAAAGAAATTTTGGATAGCAGCATTATCCGCTTCCTATTGGATTTGGTCGCGCAGGGGATTGGAGTATCAGTCGGAGGTTGGTGGGTGAGTGGTGAGCGTGACTCGAGTCATAAAGGGGCACCTTAATCCTGCATACATGGTCGCAAGCCCATGTAGCTCGCCTCAGTGAAACCACGATTGTCTTTCTCTTTTGTATCTTAGGTTTCTATCCTATAATATTTTTTTGACAGACAGATGAACAAACCGTAAAAAAACATCTTGGCTACGATGATGAATCTTAATTTTGAATCTTACTAAAATTTGATAAAACAAATTCTGTTGTTTTTAACATATATGTAAATAAATGTGATTTGAATAGAAAATGTTTTTTTTTAATTATATATTTTTTTTGATTTTTATAGGGAAAAAAGTACTTGCAAATCTAAATCATGTGTTGATTTCTCTTAATTTATATTTTTTGTATAAAATAACATTTTATTGAAAATGCCACCCTTTAGTGAAAAATAACATAAGTTTTCTAATATCACCCTTTTTCCAAAAAAATAACACTAATAATAACACCTCTTTTACAAAAAATAATGCGAATAATTCAGGTCAATTAAAAGTTCATTGACAATTGAAAAAAAAGTTATTTAACATTTTTTTAATTCTCAAGGCCAAAATCAGATTCTGAAAGAAAATAAAACGAAAAGAGCTAAATACTTGGATAATAAAGTAAATCAATAATTGAGATAATAATAATAATGTATCCTTCAAATATGTATGTGACAGCTGAAAGATTGGAACAATGTGAGCAAAGCAAATCTGACTCATAAAGCATTAGGTTACTTTTGTACACTGTAAACCGAGTACCCATATCTTGGATTTCTCGATTCCGTGCCGCTCTAGTTGTAAGTTTGTCATTCTGATTTGCACATTGTCACATTAGGTTTAACACTGCGTTGTCAATATTGAAAAAAAAAATATTCTTTAATTCATATTATATTACATTTAAATGACAAATCTTATGAGATCTCCTTATTTATATGCAGATTTGTGTAATTTTTTGCCTCATTTGTTCAACGATTCTTTATAATTTTTAGGTCCACATGTTCTTTTAACACGGGCAGAAGGATGAAAAGTAACCATTGTTTGGGGTGCCAGCTTTACTTCTGTCAATGCTTTTAAATTGGCTTTTCTTTTATTAAAATTAATGTCTATTATAATACTTACCACAGCCCTTAAATAATATTCTTGACAAAATTATTTTTGTTAGACAATTTCTAATATTGTGGTAGAGCGAACATTTCACTTGATTAGTAATCTAGTGATGGTGAGTTCGAACCCCATCTTAGCTGTCTCGACTAATTTTGTTTGTTTATAGCACAAGCTTAATACTTAATTTAAGAAATTATATGTTCTTTTCACAAGCACATATTCAATCTTTAAAATGAGTGTGTTGTGGCCAACGCTATACTCTCACTAACAAGTCATTCTATAAAGTATTCAAATTATGTATGGAAAATATTCAGCATTTTCATGAAATGAGTTTGTTCAATTATTTTTTATTTAAATATTTTATTACGAAAACTTGATAACTCTTTAATGCCATTTTAAGAAATTGATGTGTCTTTTTACCAATTTGAAAATATAAAAATTTTCCTGAGCTTGGGGTCACTTTGAAATATTTGGCACAGATATCCTTGAAAAACTAATGGGGTCTAAGCGAGTATTAGATATTTAAAGAATCGAATGAGTATTTTAATCTATAATCGATAAAGTAAAATAACACGCTGTACGTCTTAGCACACACACACATTGTGATGAAACTTTCAGAATACAATCTCAGCATGATACTAGTTGATAATCTGCAATAAAAAAAATACCCTTAAAATTTGCGAAATCATAACTCCCCACTATATCCCCTTGGGTTAGTGAGGAGTAAAAAAAATCCCATATAGTTATATTGACGCATATAGGTAAGTTGAAGAAATATGGTTTGTGTTCAGATTTCCCAGAACTTTATCTTGAATTAGAAAGAGTAGCTTTTTTATGTTAACACTGCTTATCTATTGATATCTGATATCCAATGTTTATTATTGACTGAAGCAGATCAGTAACATTGATTGTTTGTCATTGGATATTGACATTACTAATTTTAAATATCCATTCATTATTGATAGTAATATTAAAGCGAAACTTGAGTATGAGAGGATACCATGAAAGCAGAAGAAATGCGATTAAAATGAGGTCACTAAGCTAAATATGTAGTAATACATTATATAATAGATAAAATTGGGATAAGTAAGTAATAAAATAATATAATATGGCATAGTTATAGCCAAACATTAGTGCAGTAAGAATCGAGTAATTGAAAATACAAAATACCATCCCATATACTTGAGCAATGAGGTTCGTCATCCATTCTGAATGTTTTGTACAATGTGTGTGTCATTGCAGTACCTAATGCATGTGCCATGTTTTCTTTTATAAGGTAATGTACACCCCCACACCAGTCGCTGGTCACCCTCACATTTTTGTTTTTACAAGTTAACAAAATTAGCGTTGAGACATTTTTAAAATTAAATGTAAAAATTATGATTTTGTTTATCACATCTTCTGCCATACAAAATATCCCATAAAATGATAATAATTTCACATATATTCTTTGAAAGAATTGAGTTTGTGTTTGAAAGAACTGACTGTTAAGTCAAAGTTGAGGTCAATGGTCATGGTTTACAATAAGGAAGACATTAACATACACAATTCCAGATATAGCAGTCAATATTGCGATAAATATAAAAACATACTTTCCACAGAAAAATTTAAACATGAAAAAGGAAAATCAAAGTTGTCACAAATGTTGAGGAACACATGTTTTTTATTCAGATTTGTGTGTATTTTTTTTCTCAAATCGAAACCCGGCAATATTAAAGTATTTTTGGTATTATTTTGTGTCACACTTTCATATACTGACTTGTAATGTTTGGTGAAAATTACAAAAATCAAGAAATGAAGTAAACATGAAATATTATGATGATTTTTTTGGTATTAACATTCATAGCAAAAAAAGACCACAGACGGATTTATGAGTATGACTTTTTTAATGAATCATTATGTACTTACCTATAGTAGTTGTTTTCTGAGACTGACATTTGACCTTATGTTTAGTTTTCTGATAATTATATTATGTTTAGAATATAATATATTTACAAAGATATCTACAAACTCAACCTTTATTTGGCTTTTTTGTGCCATTATTAGCTTAAGAATATTTTTAATGTTCTGGCAGTTGTATGGTTTCTTCTTGAATTTAACAAAAATTGTTTAAGGGGGAGACTGCTGCCATCGTACCTATTTTTCAAATTGATATTCCATCATTATGTCTAATCAAATTGTTTTGAAAAAAATAATTTAGATAGTTTGGGTATTAATAAAGAAAAATATACCTTAACTTTTTGATAATGTTCTGTATATATTATTGTAGAAAAATAAGGGCATACCCCGATTTTTAACGTTTATCTTATATTTTCAATAAACTATAAGGCGTAGAGCAGTATATATATATATATATATATATATATATATATATATATATATATATATATATATATATATATATATATATATATATATATATATCCTCCTCAGGCCCAGAGACTTTTTTTTTTTTAAAAGTGGCGAAATTTTGAATTCTGTGTGAAAATAATATTTGAAAAATTTCTAAGAAGAAATTTTTTTTTTAAATTTCCGCTTTTCCGGAAAATCGTATGTCCCCTCTAGGGGACATTGGGCCTCGAGACTGATTTTGTAAAAGGAAAGAATAAATATCAGTATCTCATTTTCAGTTTATTGAAAATCAGGCTATTCGACCGAGAAGGACCTCTAACACCCGAAATAAAACGTACAGAAAGAGAGGCAACAATCATGGACTGGCAGAAGTCATGGGATGAGTCCAGCACGGGACGATGGACCCACCGCATGATAAAAGACATTAAAACATGGACTACAAGAAGGCATGGGGAGATATCCTTCCGCCTCACGCAGGCATTCACGGGCCATGGAGTCTTCATGCAGTACACGCACAAAATTGGAAAAAGATCAAATCCAAAGTGTATGTACTGCGAAGAGGAGGACGATGTGGAACATACGTTCTTTAGATGCAGCCGGTGGGTATCGGAGAGAGAGGCACTGGAGAGAGAATTGGGAGGGCCTCTGGAGCCAGACGCACTCGTAGAGTGGATGCTGCAGACGATGGAGAGCTGGAGCACGATGAACACATATGTTGAGATTATAATGAGGAGAAAAGAAGAAGATGAACGTAGCGAGCAGGCAGAACGAACATAGGACAAAGGTTGCACAACAGGGTAGGCCGAAAGGCAGGAACCTGTGTGCTACAGAAGATGAGGGGTTTTAGCTGGTGGGACTCCAGCACTACCTGGCCAGAAAGGCCAGGTGTCCATAATGGAGGTCACTTAGGTCAATAACCGAAACTTCTCCATCGACCTCTAAATTTACAAAATTTGCAAATGAAGCGGAATCTGAAACTAAATTAAAATATTTATTTATTTTTGTAAATATTTTTGTAACATTTTGTATTTTTGTAACATGTCAATGCATGCATAAGTAACCTGATATTGCTGCAAAACCAATAAGAAAACAGAAATTTCTTACAATAAAATAAAACAATCGAGTAATCTAAAACATTCTCTATTCTTGATTCAATCTTGCATTTTGCTTTGCCTAGGCCCAATGTCCCCTGTAGGGGACATCCAAACTTGGCGGCTCACTGTTATTGTAAATTTTAAATTTTCTAAAAATCTGAACAGCATCTACGTAAAATGAATATTTTTGAATGTAATCACAGAAAAAAATACTTAAAATAAAAAAAAGAAAATAGAAAAAAAATGAACTTACTTAGTTGATCACCAAAAAATTGAGTTTTTCTTGAAGACGACATTTTGACACATTAAAAAAATATCAACTGATTTTTATTTAAATTTATTGTTGGTAAAATTCAATACTGCCATCTTTTGGTGATTAGTTGCACACTTTTGTAAACTAAATTAAGCAGGTGATAAAGAAGGAAACTTCTTTTTTGAAAGTTTATGTCCCCCACAGGGGACGCGGGGCCCGAGGAGGTTAAATATATATATATATATATATATATATATATATATATATATATATATATATACATATATACATATATATATATATATATATATATATATATATATATATATATATATATATATATATATATATATATATATATATATATATATATATATATATATATATATATATATATATATATATATATATATATATATATATATATATATATATATATATATATATATATATATATATATATATATATATATATATATATATATATATATATATATATATATATATATATATATATATATATATATATATATATATTTATTTTTTAAATTAAAGAAGACAAAAATATCTAGAAAATGCATTAATGCATCAGGTTTATTTTATTTTATTTATTTTGGATATCCAACAGTACAGTATAATGATATTAAAAACAATGGATAAAAAAAAACAAGTAAATGACTACGGTACATAATAATAGGACATCATATCAAGTAATTTTTAAAGTTTTACATACAATTTACAATAAATGAGAAAAACACAATTATAGGATTACATCTGAAACATATATGGCCTTACTTACTATTTCTAATTTAGGTTTAAGCTGATACTTACCCAGTTTTTTGTATGGCCAAAACTGACTTAGCATTGGATTAAACTCATATTATAAATAGTAAGTAAGGCCCATAAGGAATAGTATAAAGAGGATTATAATCTAGAATCATAACATGGGATTCTAACGTACTTAAGGATTAATGAAGAAGGTGTTGCAACCATTATGATGACACATACATATATGTATAAACTAGAGAGTGGAATTTTGAGTTATGTTATCAGTGCAACGTTGGCGCTTTATCGCAATTTTGAACGAGGGTAGAGATTGAGTGTGAAAAAAGTCAATGTTATTGAGCAGGTTGTTAAAATTGGAGGTGGCCCGGTAAAGAAACCTAAAAAACATATTTTCCATTCAGTGCCAGTTATTTATTTGTTTTTTATCACACCATTTAGGTTGAAATATAGGTTGTACCTATTTGCATTTTTAAAAAGTATCTAAAAAATATAAACTTAACTATTGTACACTGATCAAAAAAGTTAATTGGAGTCATCATGATATGCATACATGTTCATATTACCCCGTATTGCATACATGTACATATTACCCCGTATTGCATACATGTACATATTACCCCGTATTGCATACATGTTCATATTACCCCGTATTGCATACATGTACATATTACCCCGTATTGCATACATGTACATATTACCCCGTATTCAGTAACTATGTATTGTAACTAAAATAGGAACTGAATACAGGGTATTGTGCATGTCGGTTTTTATTTGTGAATTGCGCAAATAATCTGAAATAACATTATAGAAGAAATTATTCTTCAGTTTCAATCCTGGGAATTGCTTGCCAGCAAAGCGATGCTTCTCTTCCTCCAATTCGTCTTTAGTGATCCTTATTAACTCAGGGAGGTTACTCAATGACACGTTCTTAATGCGTTCTTTAAATTTTATAAAGATATTCAACCTACGATTCCAAGAAAGCCTTGGTATACAGCTTATCAGTTAAACAAATGTGTCGTCTCAACTATATGTAGAATGCGGATCGGACATTGCTCAATAGCCCCTCATCTATTCAGAATAGGAGTTGTTAACAGCCCATACTGCGAGTGCGGTCAGGATCTCGAGACACTGAACCATGTGTTCTTTGCCTGCCCGTTGGTCTCGGATAGAGGTATGTACGGAGAAGTGGTGAAAATAGAAAGACCCTTTAATATGGAGCATCTGTTGGCGATTGGCTCACGACATGTAATATTAGAAATCGCTAAATTTATCTCCACCACCGGTATAAAGATATAGCTGATTGTAGGAAGCCTTTCACTCGACCATTAGAAGGTGACTGACGCATTTAATGTTTTATTGTAAATTCTTTAATTGCTTGTACATATGCTTCCCTTTTGCAATCATTTAATGTAAACCCTTATTTCTCTGAGATCTAATGGAATTCTGTTTATACTCTTCTTTTCAACAGTAAATATATTATGATCTAAATTGTACAGCACAAATCCGCCTCTATTGGTGGCTGTGCCTTATTAAAAACTCCATTATAATGCAATATTAATCTTTCTCTACATTTTATCATGAAAATTTGTTAATATCAACTTTTAGTATGAAAGAAACATCAATTGTTGTATAAATTTATATAATTTTTCAATTAATTCAACCTCAAAGATTGCTAAAGTCTGAAGCTGATCTTAATTTTACTTTAATCAACTTCATGAGTAGCTCTGCAGCATAGGAGGCACAATACGTATCGCGCCACATCTATTCCAGATATTTTCAGTCAGTAAACCCTCTGCCAGAAAGAAAACCTTGTCACAATACACGACCTGTCCATTTGGCACACTTCTCCCATATGATGTTTATCATGTAAGTATTTAGTTTCTATGATTCTGCTGAGAACCCTATTATTTGTATTGTGGTCCCTACAAGATAATGACTATGTGTTCAGGACAAAGGCATTAAACCACATTGGTACAATTTTACAGGAGAATCAAAATATTATTGGTTAAATAAAAAATGCCCTGTTCAAAGCTAGTGCACCAGTTAACACAAGAGCTACATTTAATTCAGTCTTCATTTGGTGTATATGTGTATATTTCGCCACAAAACGAGCAGTGGTATTTATTTTCAGCTGTCTTATTCCTATCAATCATACTCTTGGTAGTTTTAGTTATTTTTGTTGTTTTTTTCTTTTTAAGTATTTGTTTTAAATCTTATTGTACTTTCTTACTGGCTAATTTATCATCTACTCCTTTTTTCTTTTCCAATTATAATTTGAATGGACTCTCAGTTGCGATAATGGACTTTTTACCTTTATTTTGCTGATTTTGTGTTTTCGCTTTTGGCAATGGTTGTATAGACGACAATGATATGATTTCTTTGCTGGTTGAAGCGATTTGTAAAGATGCCATTGTAGTTGCAGTAGCTAAGGTTTTGTCTATTACTGATTGCTTAAAAGAGGTGAATAAGAAATTCTCTGGCATTGAACAGTCAGGTGATGTTAATCATGTTTTATGGCCATCAAAGAATCTTATTCAGGTTGAACAAATGATGTAGATGCTATGATGCTAAGTGAGCAAGTGTCTCGGTCTAAACTAGAAGATTCGGGTTGCATAGGTGAGGAAGTCGTTTCAAAGTATCTCATGCTGGCTCCATAGACGATGTGGATGCTATTCGGTTTGATAGAGGTTGTGCGGATGTAGTCTGAGGTTGCAGCAATTTGCAAAAGATCTTATGGAATCTGAGTATTTGGAGATATAGTTTCTGTAGTCTGCATTATCTCTTCTGTGTTTGGGACAGAAACCACGTCTGTAACTGAAGTTGCAACAAAATCTTCCTCAGAAAAAAAATCTATCTATTGGCCAAATTCCGGACACCTTGACGTAATGGAATTAAAAAAATCCGTGTTAATGTTAAAAAAACTGTTCTGGGTTCTTATACGAGAATTTGTGTTAAGTTTTATTTCAGAAGAAGATCGGTGTCAATTTGATTGTTGATAATTTTATACAAATAGACACAGTCTGTGATTCGACGGCGGGATGAGAGACTTGATTTTGTAGTGATTAAGGTGACCATTATAGGTATTTAAGTTGTGGTTTCGACAATCACCAGTACGATAGGCAAGAATATGAAGAAATTTCTTTTGAACGAAATCGATTGTATTTATATGAGCAGCATAATGTGGACTTCAAACGACAGAACTGTCAATATGCAATTTAAATGTATGTGCGCGTGCGCACATGTGACGTTTCATGTACGCTTGTGCGTCTTATATCAATGTAGCAAAACACTTCCGTTTCCTTACTTCAATAAAATGTCTCTTGTGTTCACTCACGCGTTTTCATTGCCTCTATCGTAATATTATGATCGTGACAGGTTATGGGCCCAGCACGCTTCCACTGCGCGACTCTGCTCAAGGATGTACTCAAGGATGCTGCGTACGAGAGAAAAATAAAGAATTTTGAAGCTCACAGGTTTTTTGAACTTTTTAGTAATTCTGGTGATAAACCTAGCATTTTGTAAGCTTTGGTTACAGTTTTGTCAATATGAATTATAAAAGTGAGTTTGTTACAAGAGTTACGCCAAAATCTCTTACAGAGGTTAATTGCTTTAGGTTTTCGCCGTTAATAGAATACAGGTGATCAACTTTATTTATTTTTTTAGTAAAACAGATAGAGTTGCACTTTTTATGTTTAAAAACATTTTGTTTTCTTTACACCATGTGTACAGGGTTTCAAGATCTCGCTGGAGTAAGTGACAATCCTGTATTAGTTTTAGGTCATCGGCGTACATTATACATTTGATGAGAGAAGGCAGGTCATTTATAAATAAAAGAAACAAAAGTGGACCTAGGTGAGATCCCTGTGGTACACCGGATGTAACTTCAACAGGTGGGGATTCAAAGCCGTTCAGGGTAACAAGTTGATTTTGATTCATTATGTAGGATCTTAGACATCTCAAAAGATCACCGTGTATCCCATTCTTTGACATTTTTTTAATGAGAATGGAGTGATTCACCCTATCAAAAGCTAGACTGAAATCAGTGTAGACAACATCAACCTGGCTTTTGTTGTTAATTGAGTGGCACAGGCAGTTACCCATATAGCCAATTCCAGTCGCCGTGTCGACACGTGTCGACACAGTTTGTGTCGAAACATTGTATTCTAGTAACATATTTCAGTCGCCGTGTGCACACTGTGTCGTAACGGCGACTAGAAATGGGGAGGAGTGGACACAGTAACATTCGGTCACAATGTTCCGACGCCGTGTGGTAACATTGTTACCAGTTTGCGACCGCATTTAGTTCATCATTCGCTCACTTGCTTTCAACTCGTTTGACATTTATGCGAGAATGATAGATAAAAAAAACAATACAACACCGCCATTAAAGTTTGTCAAGTGTTTATTTTGAATATTGCTAAATATGACTTTATAAGGCTACATTTTTAATGGGAAAAGAAATTCATTGTGTAATTTGTTAAAATAGGTTGAAATTGTCCAACGGGACACCATGTAATCGTTATTTAAACAATAATAGCGAAATATTTATTATATTTTCACTAAAAAAATCAGGCATTTAGAAAGCTCTGAAGCTTTTGTTTCAATAAATAATAAATTATAATACTAAAAATTAGTTATATAATCAACAAAAAGCATAAAATTGTGGTGAATAATAAAACAAAATTATATTTGACATATAGCATAATGTAGTCGCAATCTAGTCACAAAGTTACCACACAAAGTCGACATGTGTCGACATGTTTCCAGAAGTAGTAACAAAGTTACCGAATTTACAAAATGGCTTCACGTCCTTTTTGCTACCAGTTATTCTCAAAGTTTTAGAAACTTCACAACATTATTTATTTATTTGTTTAATAATACGCTAACAAAAGCATTTACAAACAAAAATATAGCAAAAAATATTATGAACGATTTTTTTAGACGAAGAAAGAATAAACAAAAATAAATAAAGAATAAATAAAGAATACACAAGAATCATTCAAATAGGTTTATTTTGGATGCATGAACATAATATATGAAAAAAACGTAATAACCCAATCAAAAAATGCACACCTACCTAAAATGGAGTATTATTGATTTTTAGAAGGATGATTATAGAACTATTATTGGGATTACAAATCCAGATTTGCAAATTTCAAAAATATGTGCAAATTGGCTGTCAAAAAACTGTTTTTTTTCGTTCTTTTTAAACAATATCACTATTACTTTTTTTTAATAAGAATTGATTTTTTTATATAAATGAACCCTTTTTTATAACATTTAAAATATTTAAGATTTCTTCAATCTTTCAAATTGGATTATGGCTAAATGACACGTCCTATAGAAAAATTAAAACTACTTTTCGTACAAAACGAGGACTAATATCAAACTTATTTCATGCTAGGTAATAAGTTAGTAGCGAAATAAGTTAGTAGAAACATTTTTTTAAACTACTAACAAAATTTTATTACTAACTACATACAAAATTTATTTAAATTTTTCGCGAATAACGCGAATTTTGACGTTTTTGGAAAATATCACCGATTTTTTGTCATTTTTACCGTCATTTTCGCAAAAAATAACAAATTGTTTTGATTATTTACAGTTGAGACATTTCTAGTAATTTTATTTGTTGTTTTACGTTGTGTTTGGAGTATTTTTAAATAAAATAATGTCGATTCAGAAAGATTTTTATCTTCATACAATACTGTTTTGTATGAGAAAACAATTTGGCTGCAATGTATATTTTCAATTTTGAAACAATTTAAATTTGATGCAAAAAATTGTTATTTAAGGTGATAAAGTTCTATTTGTTTGTAATTTTTCAAACAATTTTAATTTTAATTATATAAATTATTTAAGCAAATAAAATTATAATTAAATTATATAAATTATCTTTTATAATGCAAACAGAACTTGCAATTCTAAATTTGAAACAATTCTAAACATCACTTTTCTTAAAAAATAACACCGCTTTCACAAAAAATAACACCGACTTCTTAAAAATAACACCCCTTTCTTAAAAAATAACACCGCTTTTCTATAAAAATAACACCGCTTTTCAAAAAAAAAAACCACCGATAAATTCAGGTCTCTAGTCATGACTCATGCTCATAGCACATCGACTAGTGTGCACGCTGCACGCTCCAGTGCTGTGTTGTTACGAATCAGAATCGCTAGTATTTTTTCTATCTATAATAATAATACGATACGCCATCTTTTTTGGTTTGTCCGAACAAACAATTAAAAGTAAAACAATTTTACCTCAAATAATGTTCGCGTTCAAAAATATTCATTATTAATTTAATAATGATACAGATATGGCTGACAATTTAGGCAGCGAGAACTTAACGCCACATTTTTCTATAACGATTGTCATTACAGTGATTTTAAAAATAGAGGAATTTGGGCAATTTTTTTTTTAATTAGAGGCACTTGGGATTTTAAAAATAGAGGCGCGAAGCGGCCCAATTAAAAGCCGCGGAGCGGCAAAAAGGCCTGGGCCGCGGGAGCAGAAGGGGCGAAGCCCCTAGTATAATATACAATTCAGTTGTTTTTACATTGCGAACATATGAACACTCCGAGAGCTACGACTAAATGATTAATAATAATATATTTATTTTCTTTACAAAAAGACCTAAAGGAAAACAAATAGGTATCTCTGATTATAAATAATTAAAAAAAAATACAGATGTAATAATAAAGTATGAAAATATAATGATGTAGGTATTCGAGGTATCATGTTAAGTGTTCAAAAAAAATTCTATTTGTCAAACTAAGTAGGAAAAATTCCTGTTTAGGTAGACAATCAATACACATTACTATTTATTCACATCAGATAAATACGAATACGGCTTTAGATGAACTAATTAAACATAGTTAATATAAAACATAGTTAATATATTATAAACTAAGAGCACATTTCGCTCATATATTTGGAAATGAAATATTTAAATAGGTAAATAAAAATATTTACTTGGAGTTAGGTTTTATAAATTAATTAACTTTTTCACTTTTCTGTAGAAAGTCGATGACTGACGGAATCGTTTTGGTTGTTTGCTCATAATGAATGCAATTTTGATGACAATACGTGGCACTCTATCGAAACAGTTTGAGAAGTTATGACATTTTCTTTACATTTAGCATTGTAATGATCGCGACTAGAAGTGTGGTAACAGTGTGGTAACGTTACCACACATTGTGTGTAGATTTAAATATTCTGGTAACAATGTTTCCACACTGTTACCACACGTTACTACACTTTTTCCCAAAGTGTACACTAGTCGCAAACTAGTCGCAAACTAGTCGCAAAGTGTATAGAATGAAAGTCTACACAATGTGTACACTTTGTGTCGACACGGTGTCGACACAAAGTCCACACTTTGTTACCGAATTTTTTCGGTCACAAAGTGTGGTAACTGTTACCACACTTTCAGACACTGCGACTACTTGTGACTACTTTGAAAATTTTGTGACCGAAAATGGCTATATGGGTAGTGAATTCAAGTAAGTTAGTACTGATGGACTTTTTAGGAATAATTCCGTGTTGTAGAGAGCTGAGAATAATTGAGGATGTTTTTATGAACAAAAAAAACTTTACCAATGCACGAAAGCATGCTGATAGGTCTATAATTACTAACGTCGTTTTTATTTCCTGATTTATATATAGGAGTAATGAGGGCGGTCTTCCATAATCCAGGAAATATCCCATGTTTTAAGTTCTGAAGAATATTGGAGGAATTCCGTCGGGCCCGGGACCTATATTGGTATCTAATTGTTTCAGACATTTCAAAAGTTCTGTTTCAGAAATTTCAATTCTGCTTAGTGAGTCATGCGTGTGATATTGGTTTAAGTCAGGTGAGGAAGTTCCCGGTGAAGGAATACTGAGAAAAAAGGTTGCAGATTTCGGGACCTCAATTAGCGTACTGATCGTTCAGATACATGCTATTAGGAATGCTATTTGATACTTTCAGAGATTTAGTGAAATAGAGGTATTTAGTACTTGTAGGGAGTGATTCCTCAATAGAGTTTATGTATGACCTGTAACATTATTGAAAACATACTTTGGATCTCTCTCTGAATGTAGAGAATGTGTCTACGGGGTTATTGTATTTCTTAGATCTACGATGGTATTTATCTTTTTCTTTGAGAATTTTGATAAGTGAGAAACTAAACTATATTGGATACTTTGAGTTGCTTTTTAGGTGTGGGCTTCTGAATTATTGGCCATATGTAATAAAACATTTGTAGACAGTTGTCAGTGTTTAAGCCCTCTAAGATAGACCATTCTATCCTTGATAGATCATTAATACATAGTTCAAAGTTTGTCTTTCTAAAATTAAATGTGATATTGTAGTTATTGATGTTAATGTAGCATGTTCGTTCGGAGCTGATTTCTATTTCAAACGGGGGATGGTATGGGTCTTTATTGACTAGAAGATTATCTGGGAAGATGTGTAATGGATGGTTTGAGAGCGCTAAGTCCAGTTTTAGATTTTTACTGTTTGTAATGGAATTAAATTGTTGAAGTTCGGCTGCAGAAATGAATTGAGAGAACGCTAAGGTTTCTGTGACATAATCATTTAAAAATAATTATTTTGTTTCAGTGCAAAGTTCTAGTTCGTCAAGTAGTACGACTCCAGCGACACCTACTCTGAGTACATCGACTTTAACGACAACCACTACTCCAAAGACAACCACTACTCCAAAGACAACCACTACTCCAAAGACAACAACTCCAGCTCCGACTACAACAACTCCGGTATCAACTACAACAACTCCGGTACCGACTACATCAACTAAGGCACCGACTACATCAACTCAGGCACCGACTACATCAACTAAGGCACCGACTACCGTCTCACCTGTTACTACTACTGTGGCGCCACCATTACCACCCGCGGAAACAGGAAAATGGGAAGTAGTCAATAAGACATCTGAAAAGACATGCATTTTAATAAAAATGGCTCTTTCATTCAACATTAGCTATTTTAACAATAGTACTAATAATGGTAAGTTTATCTACAATATTACTTGTTTTTATTTTTGCAGCACTATTTGTTCATTATTTTGTAGAAGTTTTTTTTATTTATTGTTTCTATGCTTGTTACAGAAAAGTATATGGAAAAACAAAATATATTATGTTCGTTACCACTTAAATAAAAATAGATTTCCAATCAATTATACATAAAAATTGATGCCAGCATATTGTATATACCATTCATCACATGAAATTTGGGGATTTCATTCAGCGCACACCTGAAGTTCCATTCTCTATAAACACCAATGATTGTTTATGCTCGTAATAACCAGTAAAGGATGTTCTTTTTAGATTCCGATTAAATTTCATTCAAGCCAGCCGTGGCGTGAAGGTGTTAACGACCTTTTACGTGTTAATTAAGAATTGGGCTTCTGGGTTATAATTAATTTATCTTGCACAAGAATTTGTTAAAAATGATGTACTTTAATTTCATTAACAATCCGGTGGAATGTTTTTAAAATGCGTTTTCACAGGTAAATCTATATCAGACAGGGAGGGATTAAAACACTCAATATCATTCAATAATATTCTATGCATCTGGCTACTACACAAACCAACATTAGCATAAAAAAATGTGTTTAAAAATTGTGAAACTATGACTCCATTTAGGATCTTTGGGTGACATCCCCATATTTTTCCTGCAATTCTTCTGCATATCATAATAGCTGATTTTGCTTTGCTGATTTTTTCTTCAACATGTTTGTTCCACAGCAACTTTTTATCTAGTATCACTCCTAGATATTTTGTGTGGTCTCTCCATTCAATATTTTCTCCATTTAGCTGGATATTCTTTATATTGTGGAGATTTCTTTTGTTGGTAAATGGTATTTGGTTTTCCCTGAATTTAGATTCAGGCCCACAGATAAACACCATTTTTTGATGGTTGTTTCCTTAAATTTACCTCTGATTAGGATGACGATGTTGTCGGCATAACCGTTTACGCGATATCCACGCTCGGTCAGCCGCCTCAACAGCTTGTCAATGACCAGACTCCAGACCAGTGGTGGCAGTACTGATCCCCTTGTGGTGCTAACCTGGATGGTTTTTTCACTAGTGTTTGCCGCCACTGTTCTTGTTAGCATATTGTTAATCCATCTGAACAGTGTGCTGTCCACTTCTTTCCTAGCTAGAGCGTACTCAACTGCCTTGTGTGAGGTGTTGTTGAAGGCGCCCTCTATATCCAGAAAAGAGCATAGAGCTATCTCTTTTTCATTGAGTGATTTCTGTATTACCTCTGTCAGCTGATTTGCCCGCTCTATAGGCATGTTGGTTCTTATGCAGAGGTGCCTTGTCCAGAATTTCACTACATATATAGTTGTCCACCATCTTTTCCAAGGTTTTTAGTAAAAACAATGTGAGGCAGATGGATCTGTAGGACTTCAGTAGGGACGTGTCCTTCTTACCATTCTTTGGTATGAAGATGACTTGCAATCCGCCAGGAATATGTCCCACTGCTAAGCTACATCTATATATCCTTAGTAGGTGAGCGTGCATCTCCTGTGGCCCTCTTTGCAGTAGGACAGGAAAGACACCATCTGTACCGGGTGATTTGTATGGCTGAAAGGTGTCAATTGCCCATTTCAGTCGCTGTGGTGTACAGATAGTTTTACTCACCTCCCAGATTCTTTTGTTCGATCTACAGTGCATTGCCTGTAGTTCTTCTGTCTTGACAGGCTCACTTCCAGGGAAGTGGTTTTCCAGAAGTAGAAGGGCTCTCTGCTCGTCATCTTCTGTGTAGGTAGCTGCCATCTGGTTTCTTAAGAGTTATGGGACCTTGTATTCTTCCTCTTGCCATTGCTTTGTGTAGCCTGGCTGCTATGTGAGTTTCTGTGATGTTTTCACAGAACTCTCGAAAGCTCTTCCTTTTAGCTTTTCTTATTTCTTTGTTGTAGTTGGTTAGTGCCTCCCTGTAGGCCTGCCACTCCATTTTTTTTTGGCTCTATGAAAGAGTCGCCGTATGGATGTTCTCAATTGTGACAGGTAATTGTTCCACCAGGGATTGTCCCCTACATTTTACTTTTTCTTTAATAGTGCAGCTTGATTCGTATGCATCTATCATTGCCTCAGTTAATGAGTCCACTGCTCTTTCTAATCCTAAATGATTCCTCACCCTTGAATCTTGGATTCCTTATGTAGGTTACTGTGGTTGACAGTCCCTCCACATCAAACCTAATGATTCTATGAACAGAGAGCGAGTGCTCATTTGATACTCACCATCTCTTTATGGTAAGACTTATGCTTGTGTTATGTCAAGTACCTCCTGTCTTGCCCTTGTCACAAATTCCCACATTAAGGATTTCAAGGTTTTCTTTCAGGATAAATTCTAATAGTTCATCTCCTCTTTTGTTTGTGTCTACATCCGAGGAGGAATGGCAAATTATTTTTGCCAGAGAAGTCAGCCAGTTCTGCACTTCCATTGGTGGCATCAGCCTATTTCCTGCAAAATAGGCTGATGCAATTACTATATTGTGATGTATGTCGCCAATTACGATGCAACCTTATCCCTTATCAGGCAGGATGCATGCTCTGGGGTGATGCTCTCTGGTATCCTATATTGCTTTTGCATCTTTACTTGGAAGGCCTCTGATTTACCCTTTAAAGAACCAGGGTTCTTGTATTAATACAATGCTTCAGCTTTGGTGAAAATATCTGTGATAACCGCTGATGCTCCTCTCCGCGTGGTGCAGTTTCACCTGACCTATAATCTCAGCTTCCGCTGGGGTGGAAACGGGAGAAAGAGGAGGATTCTTCTCCTTATCTTCTACCTTCTTACGTAAGCCCTGGACAGGGATTCTCCCGAACCTGTAGAAGATGGTGTATCCCATCTTTATGGAGTTGCAGGAGTCCTCGTCCATTCGACGAGGAGTACTCGGCCGGTGCCCTCGACCCTGCTGCTATGCATCTTCCAAACAGTGGCATTTAGCACTTCATTCTGCCTGCTGATCATGCTCAGCAGGTATTGAATGTCCATCATAGAGCACTTGGGAATGAATATTGTGGCACCGTTCGCCAATTCTACTCCTTCCCAATTTCTCAGCTTAGTGACCGTGTTTACCAGCCTCTGCAGTGCCCTTTTTGAGGCACTCAGAAAGCCGTGATTTTTTACAGGTGATGGAGGTTTTAATAAAGTATCGTTTGGTATAAAAAACGAAAAATTGCATTTTTGCAGATACGCCTGTGATATTTCCTCATTTCACACAGCCAAGTCTCCAGATACTTTACTAGTGTTGGAGAACAATCTCATTTCAAATGTTGTCTCTCCCAAGTGTAATAAATGATTATTGCTGTCTATTAACAGATACAACTGTTTTTTTTTCTTCAACCAACAATACCTATAGGTACCTACAGTTATTATTTACATATGTATGATTAATCATATCATGTGTCTATGAGTTTGTGTAGGTGGATTGATTGATAACAATAATATGACATGTAATCAACACAATATTATATTCTTATTTTTAGTGTTATGAATATGATATTATAAGAGTGAATTCATTTTATACACTTGGAAATTGTACATAATATATTATGATGTACTTTTTATCATCAGCTCATCACATATTCCCAATGACCATAGCATAGCAAATCATAATATTGATAGATAAAATATTGATTAGGTATACAAATAAGTCACATACCTACATATTGAGGTGCTTTAGCACTTATTTTTTTGCTGGTATAAAATACAACCAGAGAAACTGAAAAATTGTATTTTCATAAAAATATAATTAAGCTTGAGTTGTATTTCTGATTTTATATTATTTACTTTTTTATATTATTTACTTTTTTACTTTTTTTTTTATTTTATATTATTTACTTTTTTTAAGCCAGTTCATTTTAAGTTTTTAAAAATATTCGAGAGCTCTATCGTAATTGTTGCATGAGGGCCTAAAAATCATCAGAGGGCCCTTTTGTAATTTTTACATGAGGACATAATCTTTCTAGCTACGTCACTGGCTGTGTAGTTGAAGAAAATTGATAGAACCGAGATTCAAACACGTAATCTATGGCTTACTATTCCAGTGCACTAGGCGCACTGCTACCAATTCATCTAAATTACACAAAGAAATTCATAATTTTTATTTCAGATTCTAAGGTGCTGCATTCAGAGTTTAATTTACCCGTTAATGATACTAAAGCTACTGGGTTTTGCGGTGAAAACAGTCAGAATATTTCGTTGTATTGGTCCGTGGGAAATTGGATCAACAACATGACATTGACTTTTGGAAAAAACAAAACGACCGATAAATTTGCAATTACCAAATTTGAAGTCAATATCATCCAGGATTCCCAACATTTCCCTGGCTCTAAAGGTAAACTAAATACATTTTTTTTATTTTATAAAGTAAGTACTTTAATTGATTTGATAGTTTATTTTATATACAATGACACATTATTACATACATACATACCATCACGCTATGTCCCTTACGGGGTAAGCAGAGAGAATCGAGCGCCATACTTCTCTATTTTTGCACACATTTCTGGCTTTCTTTACATCCATGCATCGTCTCATACATGCGTAAATATTTTTCATTCACAAATTACAATAATTTTCTTGAAATGGCAACATTAAAGTGTTATTCCAAAAAATGTATAAATGACGAAACAGAAAATAAGAAGCAGCATAAAAGTATGGAACTGTTTATACTCTATCAAAGCATGTTTTATCCCATTTCAACTGTTTTATTTTCACTCTGCCATCATGGGTGAATCGGGAATACCATATTCAAAAATTGGTCTTTATGATTTCTGCGAATGGTCTTGCAAAAGCTGCGATTACAAAAGAGCTTGCATTGATGTAGAAGTAATGAATGTCTCTATCAAGACGGATGAATGTTGACCAGTTTTCTTTTCCTGTGCAAACCAACTTCAACCTCAGGAGCTGTCTTTAATAAGAACCATCGTTTGTTTGTCATAATTTATTAGTTTCTTTGATTAGAACAATTTATTGTACATCCATGGTTTTGTGGCTTACATTTTGTATGTATATTGCATTTCAATATACTGTCATGATCATGGTACATATATTGTTTATACTTCACATAAATATCACAGCAGCTGATAAATATAATATTATTAGATAAAGGAAAATGTTTTCGCTCATAACATACAAACAAAATGTTTGGATTCAAAATACAACGGTTAATAGTATGAGTAATTTATCAATCTATGTATTATTATTAATTAATTGTTTTTTTCTCCTTTTGGATAGAATTAAACGTATAACTTATATATAAAAATAATAAAATGTTTTAATAAAATGTATTATGTGAGATTTTAAAATTATTAAATCAAAAAAATACCTTAACTCCCAAAATGTTTCTTAGTTAGTCAATTGATTGCACGTTAACACCAACACCCTCTGCATGAGGGGTAATGAGTAGGTGGCTAGAATTTTTATAAAATTTTACTTGTCACTATGCCCAATAGTCGATTTATTTATCTATGGGCTTAAAAATCTTTTATATTATCTTCTTCTTGTGATGTTCATTGGTCCAAATACATAATATACTATAATTAATGTTCTATTTTCTTGCCCTGTGTAATTTTATAGTTCTAATTCTGTATATTATTCATAGCATCTTAAAACCCTTAATCGTGTTAAGTTATATTTAGAAAACTTTTGACTAGGTTATATTTAGAAAATGTTCAATGTCTAGATTTTGGCCACCTTTGACCAAAATGAAGCCAAAAGTTTTATATCAGTTGCTAAAACAATAAAAACTGAATAGCTTGTACGAATGCGGGTGAATTTGACTAAATGGGATATTTTCACAAAAAAATATAACTACAAAAAAATTAAAAACAAACAGGTTAGTTTTTGCTTTGCGCTTGCGAACTGCTATGGCGTCATATTTACTGTGACGTTTAATGGGCATTTAAAATTTAAAGTAGTCTCAAAGATATTTAAAACTAAAATTATTAATGAAAATATTTGAGTATTGTCGATAGTACCATTGAATTTAGAATATTTTATACATTATAAACTATGTATACTTTTTATGTGAAAAGAGCCCATTGAATTGTTTAAATAGTTAAACCTGGGGGGCAAGTCTGGTCTGACCGGCGAAATCAAAACCCTAGTGATTACCCATATCATGGATATAATATCATATGGAGTTCTATGACATCTAAAGATATTATAGAACTCCATACATTAATTATATCCATGATATGGGTAATCACTAGGGTTTTGATTTCGCCGGTCGGACCAGACTTGCCCCCCTGGTTGCGATGTTACATAAAACTATAACTCCATAATTTGCATTAGTATTTTTATGGTTTGTAAAATGTATTAATATAAAATTTCTTAGAAGTCAAACATTTGGCAACATTCGGCTTCAGCCAAAATCTACCCTTCGTTTCAGTTTGTTATATTTTCTGTCTTATGTTTTGCAGTTAGTTGTATGTGGTGTTTTTTTATTATCCTTACAGAAAGAAATGCTTCAATATGTTTTACTAAATATCAAAAATAAATTAGATTCGTGTTTTAGGTATATATTTTGATAAGTTAAATAATGTTAAAGATTACAAACATGAGAGCACGTAATTTATAATTCCAGGTCTTAACAAAAGTTTGAACCTCGTTCACGATGGTGACATGTTCTCTGCTCCAATGACGATGAGCTATAGATGTGCTAAAATGCAAAGTGTCTGCTTCAACGATACTATTTCAAAGTTGAATTCCACATTGCACATTAAGGACTTGCAGTTGCAGGCGTTCCACTCTGAGAAGGGAGATGTATTTGGAAGTGGTGAGTTAACAACTAATATTTTTTTTTTATTATTTCACTTTTATGATTTTAAGCTGTTATAATTCCATATGTAATAGCCTATAATATATACGTAATATGTAGTATGTGTGTACATTTAATTCGGAAAATCTTTGTTAATGTGTGTTTGAAGACTTGTAACTAAGAATCTTATTTGCCAGATTACAAGGTACTCTTTTTCAAAAATTCTGTATTACAAGGTACTGTTTTTCAAAAATTCTGTATTACAAAGTACTGTTTTTCAAAAATTCTGTATCATAAGGTCGTCTTTTTCAAAAATTCTGTATTACAAGATAGTCTTTTTCAAATTTTTTGGATTACTTGGGATAAGTGGCAGTACTCTATAATCCGAAAAATTTGTTCATCCGACACCGCCTTGTAAAACGTTTGTCGGATTACCACAGGTCGATTATAAATGCATTTTATGAAGCTATAAATATTAATAATATTAGTTTATTGTCAATGTGTTGAATAAAACCAAAATTTGATGGAAATTTGCCATGTTTATTAGGTTTAGAATGTATTACTTATATTGGTCAGGCTGCTTGGCTGAGCTAGTTGCATATCTGACTCCCGAGTAAAAGATCCTTGTTCAATTCCCGGAGAAGTCTTTTAATTGTGTTTTCAGTCTGAATTTGTAAGACCATGTGTATTTGTTAGTTGTCCTAGAAGCAATCTCAATGACATACGCTACTATTTTTTATAGTTTCCTATTTATGTCTTGTTTACATTATTCCAGCCATGGACTGTGACTATATTGACGTACCAGATGTAGTACCAATCGCCGTTGGATGTGCTCTCGGAGGTTTGGTGCTTGTCGTCTTGATTGCTTATCTCGTCGGAAGAAGGCGCAACAGGGCCAGAGGATATCTCTCAATGTAAATATGCCCACATACAACGGACTCTGTTATTGCAAAAAGTATGCGGATTAGTCAGCGACTCGTGGTTATCCAAGCAAAAAGAAAAAACATAGCATCTTCCCATTTGGCATTCGATAAAATTATTTTAGAGTAACAAAATAACTGTTGCCAATCACTTGCTCAAAACAATAGTGGCCCTGGAGCCTCAGTCTTGGATCCATTACAATTAATTATTCATTATTAAAGATTATTAGGATTCATTAGGAAAGAATTCAAACAATGGTGAGCCCGAGTTGTTTCTGACTGAAATGTATTATTATTTTTTTTATTTTGAAGTTAATTTCTCCATCTCTGGGCATGATGATGACTTTAAAAGTTTAGTCAAAATTTTGGTGAATTGAACGCAATGTCAGTTGAAAACACCATTTTATAAAATTCATCTTGTTTTAGTTAATTTTTTCCCAAGGATTGATTTTTTGTTTTTTATAATCTTTATTTGTGTCAATGAAAATATTTTCTTTTTGAATACCTACATAATTCATATTATGTAAAAGTTGATGTTGGCTCAAAATTGTAATATTTTTTTATTGAACGCTGGGAACAGAATGTTTCGTGTATATATAATATTACTACGAACAAAATGTCTGAAGCTTATTTTATGTTTTTTTAGCTTATTTGAAATTTATATGTTGTTTTTCTGTCTTAAAATATTATATATTATTTGTGTGAGAGTCTAGAAATATTTATACATGCATGTGTGCTCTTTCTCTGAGAATGGTTCTATTGAAACTTCTGTTTATAATTAGGTAATTTACTATATGTATCCCTGAATATTTCTTCTTTTAAAAATCCCCTTCAATAAATATCATTTCCGTTTCATTACAATTCAGTACAATAACCTTCTCTACATATTTTATGAACGATTGCATGTATCATTTTAAGTATAATATTGGTTTTATTTTGTTTAATATTATCTTTGTATGTAATGATTTTGTTTATATTCATTCTTTATAAATATTTACCTATATTAAGTATACATTATAATTGTTTGGAAGGTAAGAAAGAAGAAATGTGCTGGGCACTTATATTGTGTATATGTTTATAGCAAAAGGTCCAATCTTCCATACAGATTATTTTTTTCCATAAAATGTTAGCAAAAAATATTATAATCTAAACAAAATTGTAGCTCTCGTTTATTATTATATATTCTATTAGATCCATTACAATAATAAATATTTTAATTTGCTCTTATTTTAGAATTTTCAATTACAGTAGGTATTTATATTGTAATACTCACTAATTTCAACTTATTGATTGTTCGTGTCATGTAATACCTACTTCAACAACAGTCATCGATATGTATTGTCAAATTATCTGAGACAACATGAAAAAGATGAATATTTAACGCAAAGTAATTGCGAGTCAGTTAATTGCCAATTTTATTTAACAACATTGGCAGAGAATAAATATTGCATGACAACTAAGCTGCATTTTTGTCTAATATTGTGTTAAAAAATATTTGGAAGTATCTTATTAAGTGGTCGGTCCATTTTAGCTATACTTGAATGAAAAGACTTGATATGTGATTTGAAATGTTGTAATTATTAAAAATTTTACAAAATAAAGGTTTTAAATTTACATTTTGTTTATTTACAAAAAATTCCCCTTCCAACTCCCCCTGACTTTTATCAGTTGGATAAATGCATAAATTAATAATAAGTTCTTACAAAATTATTTATTCAAGTAATTTTGCATTACATTGTCATTTATTTATAAATATTCCATGAGATACTTTAAAGTTTTTTCGTTACATCAGATAAATTAACATTACAGGAAAATAAAAGGAATTAATCAAAGTTTAATTATGCGTATTATACAGAGTGAGATGTCTACAACAGACATATAAGTAAATTTATTTTTATCAAATCAATCGAGGCAATAAATATCGCAATCAAAAGAATGTCAATTAGCGAAAATTGGAACTACTTAGTTCCCATTATTTAAATGTCGTACATAGGGTATAATAATTAATTTTCGATTGCTGGGGTATGTAATTTGAGAGAGGAATATGCAACTTAAACTATTATGACAAACACGAGTGTCTAAAGATATAGATGAAATGATATTGGATTTACTCATTATAATTACCTTGATGGGATTTACAATGCCCGAAGAATGATATTTATAAATTGATTGATTGATGAGAGATATTACAGACATGAAAGTGAACTAAGTATTTATCAATTTATGCTTTATCTAACTGACATTAAATATCTATATAATAATAATAATAAATACTTCATAATTATTAAATAACTAGTGTACATTTAAAGATGTATTCATTTTGGCACATGTCATGAAAATATTTAATCACATTTAAATATAAATAAATTAACATTATACACAGTATAAATAAAATCAGTATTGTGACTCGCACATTGTATTTTATACTTAATTAAATTAATATTATTCGATATGTGTTTATAATGTATGAACATTGTCCCCATCATACACAGTCACCATTCTCTAAAGAGTGAATACTAGTAGGAATTATGAATAATATAAGTAAATATTTGCTTCAAAGTGACAAGCATAAGAAAAGTATATATAAATTCATAAAATTACTAAGCTTTAATCAAAAACTCTCTTTATAATGAAAAATTTCTCTACAAATGCTTATATTTAGAGCAATAATTGAACCCATCACACGTATAAGGGTGTATATGGCATAAAAATTTATTGAGAAAAACACATTTTTTTGATAAAAAAGTTAATACATTTGTATGCCTAACCGCTACCTTTCATAGACAAAAAAAAGTGTTTTGGGTTGCCATTATAAGGGATTAATAAAATAAATTTACGTTGTCCTGTGATATAGAACCTTTTTCTGTTAAAAAAGTTGTTTTTGACCAAATGTATGATATATACCCTTATACGGGTGATGGGTTCAATTATTATTTTTTGGTGGTGAATTTTGAACATGTTTTATATCATCAATTTATCCGTACATCACTTGTTCTGTCAAAATGACACCCTTGGCGATTAATATTTAAAAAGGTACGCAATTATTATTATTTTTGTATAAAATTAAATATTTCAACTAAAGAATTATGAGAAAACGGAAAAAAATACTTAATTTTCCATTTAAATTTGTCACATATACAAGAATTTTACTTGAAAATGTTCATTGCACAATATTATGAAATGAAATAGTTTAAAGTGTTATCTTTTATAAAATATTGTAAACAAACATGATTATTTGTGAATTGAATACCTTGATAATTCAATTGCAAATAATGTAATGTATAAAGAACCCACTTTCTATGTAATGTATAAAGAACAGCGTTTGTATGTTAAGATTAAATGCAAACAATTATGATGGGACAAAATCATTCATTTTAAACAACACCTAGGCAGTGTAAATGCATATTATTATAATACTTTCATCTTTTACACAAAATTATGTTAATTCAAACTTGCAATGTACTTGGTGGAAAATTTTACATGATTTACAAGATTTTATACTATTTTAATATTATAGAACTGCATAGTTACAAAAATGTGATAATTTATACATAAAAAAAGAAAACTTTTTTATACCATTTGGCAAAAACATTGTTGATATTAAATTATGTATGCTAATTTTTTTTTGTGAATCCAAGGTGCACTAACATAATGTTTATTGAAAACAAAGATAGTACAAATGTCTTTATTAAGATGCGACAATGGAGGAATAAACACTACCAGTCTTACTAATAAACATGTTGTAAAATTTATACGACCGATTAACACCCGTGTGGGCAAAAACGTTACCAATAAACGCTGTGTAGCAGATCAGTTAGTCAACGACTGTGTATGTGTAGACAAATTTCATCTATCAAAAATCGAATTTGATTTTGATATGCCTGTTTATAAGGTGTTTATATTGTTATATCTTGGAATAATATGACGAAACCTCTTTATAAATTTTTATATTCTCGATAATTGTGCATTTTAGGAGCGAAAAGAAGAAAAAATCAGCTCTTTTATAATACCTACAATGGTACTCACTTGGATATTCGTATGATGAAATTATTCGTTTTATTTTCCATATTCCTATTTTGAAATGTGAAAAACATATGAAAATATTAACTACGACAAACGTCAAAATTATCATGGCGGATGGCAGCTCTGCGCATGTGCGAGTGTGTAATTACAACATTGTCGGATTATTTTTTGTTGTATGTTTGTTTTAACTACACAGTCGTTACACATTTTTATTAGTAAGACTGTACATTTATTAATTTTTTTAATACAATCAATATTTATCTTTCATTTCTAAATTAATATTTAGAAAAAAAATATTTCACTACTTTCAAAGCTATTTATTTCTCAACACATTGATATTATTTCTTCATAACTCAATTAATGTTTTGAAGTTAATTACAAAAATCAAATAAAACACATAATAATAATCAAATGCAGTGAAGAAAATAATATAATTTACAATAAGCATACTTCTATTATTCCCATTGCAGAAAAGAATTCGCAATTACCCATTTACTCAAAATGTTTCAATTATGCATTGTTATCAAATGACTGTGTCTATGTACAATCTAATAATGTTTGTTGTTTTTCTGCGCTTGTACTGTACTTCTTTGGTTGAAAAAACAACATAAACAAATAATGATAATCGTTCACAATCCTCAAGAGAGGAATCCATATGGCACTTTCGCCTTCTTCGCTTTTACAGGGATTCAAATACCCCGTTTAAGTAGAATAAATATTATTGTAGAATATATGAAATACATATATCATTGAACGGGACACGAGCTCAACAAGAGGTTATGTAAGTAGTCCATATCCGTCCAGTCCCTGCGATGTCCTCTAATAGACACATTTCTTATACAGCCTTTGAAGTTTTCCTTTGTTGTCAGAGTACCTGTTGGAGCACCATCTGTGATATAAAAAAATTAAGCATGTTAGTTCAAAGTAGGTGGGTTATTTTTTAATTTTGTCAATACTGACGGTGTTGAATATGTAGAATTGCATAATAATGGGTATTTTAAATCAAACAAATGATTTGGTCTACATATATATTTTTTCCTGAATCCAGGACGACTGTTTCAGCTTATTAGGCCCTTATATTGGTAAACATAGAAACTCTGCTTTTTCTTATATACTAAAATTCGGTACATTTTTGCAATTATGAATTGTTCAAAACAGTTGTATTATAGTTTATGTTGGGAATTACGTCAATGCAGGTGTTTTTAAGTAATGTAAAAACCTACAGTACAGCTGTTTAAAAATAATATAAAGTCTTTACCGAAAGGGTGAAGATCGGACGTTTTTATTGTGGGTTAGTTTTGGTCTGTATACCAGTGGTCCACTTTTCGAAAAAACCCGCAATAAAATAGGTGAGGCAAAATTATAGGTATTAGGTATACAACCAGATTCACAAATTTAAATTGAGATCATTCTATACAAATTAATAAATTAAACCTAAGCGTGGACTATACAATTAACTTAGAGACACTTAAAACAATAATGGTGAATAATAGTGGTAGGTACATGGTGTGTAGGTATATAAAGTAATATTTACTTTATATACCTACACACCATGTACCTACCGAGGAATATAACCTACCATGTTTGATTTAAAATACCCATTATTAGGTGGGTTATATTTATATCATAAAAAGTAATATTATTTTTCAACACTATTCCGAACACTATAATCCCAGCATGACACATTCAACATTCTGATTTTTCTTTCAAGCTTGTTGGATATAAAGGCTAAAGTCCATTCAGGCGCATCAGACGGATTTTAGTATTCTTTGTATAGGAATTCATACAAGTGCGTCCACTTGTCGACGGGCATTGTACGGAGCATGTGCATTATTGCTATCATTGTTGCTAGGAGACAACAATCTGATCCATCCGTATGTATGGACACTAGCCTTTTAAACCCTCTACAAGACATTAAAGAGATTTTCAAAGAATATTTAGCTTAACTGAAATTTGTATCAATTAAAATTTATGATGAAATGGAATAAAAAAAATTGATAAGTCGCAACCAAGTGTCTCACAGCCAAGTGTCTTAGATTTTTTTCCAATGACATTGAAGACAGAAAAATGTCAATTAATATTGTGTTAAAAATAAATAAAATGCATCAAAAACTAAACAACTATTCCAAAAGCTTGTTAAAATATATAAATATTGACGATGGTGTTGTGCACAGAAGTGGTATGTACAATTTTTGGTCAAATCAATATAAGAACACAAAAAATGTTTGTATTTTTTCATAGTTTATTGTGTAGATACAATAAATTATGATATGTGTGTGTATGATAAACGATAAAGACATTAAATTGACAATATGTGATAAATACAAAAAAGTAACAAAGAATTAATTGAATTTAAAAAATGTTCCTCTGCAAAATTATTTTTTGGACTTACCATAGAACCATTGTTCAATCATAAAATGGAGTTCATGGATTTATTTATGGAGTTATTTATTTCTATGAAAATTACTCCTAGTTAGTGAATTAAAGAATATTGTGTATTTTTGAAACTTCAATCAGTCTTTATCAGCACATTAATAAAAACATATTTTTAAAATATACCTGGTAGTCCACCGATGTACAACGGACTTTGTTGCATAGGTTGGTTGATACTGGCTGGAGTGGTGAGGAAGTAAGCTGGACCTGTCCCCACGTCAGTCTCCTCCGGCTGATTGTCCACCCTCACTGTGAGTTCATCGGCAGAGAACAGAGCTGATATGTTATGCCAGGTGTTGTCGCACAGACCATACTGCGCTGGTAAACTTGTCTCCACACGGAACCTTTGTCCGGATATTGTCAAAACAGATAATACAACCTGGAATAATTTATAATTTGTTCAATACAATGTTACGGAGTGACTGATTGCGGAAAATAAATTATAGAAAATATATTGTGATGAAATCTTGAAAGAATTAGGATGAGCTTCAATGTATGAATTCTAAATACTCTTCATTAGCATAATACTGTATAGCTTATAGTATTTATTTATATTACTTCATTTAGTAACACTTTGCATAATTCGTCTATTATACCTTCATGCATAATTCAATCTATTCAATGGGGAAAAACTTCAAAATATTTTTAAAAAGACCATCTTCATATACTTTCTAAATCTCTCTAAGCAAATATGAATATTCAGTCGGTCAAAATAAGTCAGCCGAGGCAGGATTCAAATCCGCGTCTAATTCAGTACTAATTCAGCGCATTAGCCACTCTGCCATCGACCTATCTATTTATAACTTAGGTTAGGCAACAGTGAGGGTATGTGTAGTTATTTCAAAAGTTCATATTCTAATCTAAATTAAATATATTTATAGAAATAAAACACAGTTTTAATTAAAATCGATGAACTTCCACTGTGTTAATGATAAAACTTTGAGATTATTAATTTAAATTCTCCATTTTGAAGGAGATAAAAGATTGAATTAGATGCATATGCATATCATGTAAATAGAAATAACTCTTATTATAAATGTTATATAATTTTTCTTACGCCCGCCTCATTCTTTTTATAAATTATTTTTACACATGCACAGACATCCTCAACCTAACAAATACACTTACACTTAAACCTTGAAATGCATTAAAAATTTATATAGCAAAAATGTATTGCTACCTCATAACAGGCTCTCACCTAGTGAGGTAATAAATTCCATTGTAATATTTTATGTTATATTGTTTGAATATGGAAATAAAAAAAATAATAATAATAACCTTGGCATTGTATAATTCCAGTGACAATGCTGGGGATTTAATATTATTATGAGCGATATTCAGAAGTACACCATTTGTTTCCACAGTTCTAAATTCCATTTGAAGTTCAAGATGGGATCCAACGATGAATTGTCTCTTGTAAATAGCATATGCATCTCCGGAGAAATATGATCCTCGTTCTATGATAGGGAAACACTGTCCTACATTCTGATGGAGGGCTGCATCCTTTACTAGATCCTCTGGTTTTCCATTGACGCTCAAACGTCTGATGCATCCTTTGAATCCCTCCATTTTAAACATCTGAAAAGTCAAGCGATTATGATTATGAATTGAAAATATTAGCAGTAGATTTAGGGATTGGAATGAGAAGATTTAGAATATTATGGCCCGGTATTACAGGGCTTTTAAAAGCATTATTTTTTTCACCAAAATAATGCTTTTAAAAGCCCATGTTCGTTTCAATATGGATGTCAGTTTGTTTTGTTGTGTTGCGCCACCGTCGATACAACTAACGCCTCTAGTGATAGAACACTGAAACTACACTCGTTGCCTAACGCCTCTAGTGATAGAACACTGAAACTACATGCGTTGCCTAGCAAATGACAGTTGACTCACCGTTAAGTACTTAATCCGCCAGAAACGTTGAGTTAAATATTTGTCGTTTTAGTGACGTATTTGAGGGAAGATTGGGCTTAAACGGACACTGTACATACATACATACATACCATCACGCCATGTCCCTTGCGGGGTAGGCATAGAGAACCAAACGCCACATTTTTCTATCCTGGCACGCATTTCTCGCCTCGTCCACATTCATGCATCGTCTCATACATGTTCGTCTGTTGCTCACACTTCTAACATTTCCGTCTTTCAGAATATCGTTCACATGGTCGTTCCATCCCTTTCTTGGGCGTCCCCGACCTCTCATTCCATTCCTTTCCGCTCTGTATATTTTCTTCGTCAGGCGCTCCTCATTCATTCTCCCCATGTGACCAAACCATCTCAATGTGTTCACCTTCATTCTAGTAATGACATCTTTCTTCAACTTACATTCTTTCCTTATGTCCTCATTTCTTACCCTGTCATACATCGTTCTATTGCAAATTCTTCTTAACGATCTCATTTCAACTGCATTTATTCTGCTTTCATGCGTCTTCTGCCATGTCCAGGTTTCACTTGCATACGTCAAGGTTGGCACTATGATGGCGTTATGAATGGCAACTTTGGCATCCTTTGATATGTTGCGGTCATTCATAATTGGTCTAAGTGCTCCATTCACTCTGTTTCCTGCCATAACTCTTCTTTCGATCTCTTTATCAAGCTGTCCATTCCGTTGAAATATGCTTCCCAAGTATACATATTCGTCAACTTGCTCGAGCCATTCGTTCTCTACCCTTATTTTACACGCTGTTCTGCTTTCACTCTTCAAAGACCTAAGACTGTAATACCGGTCCTATGCAATAGAACAATTAGTATCATACCTTCATGAAAACATTAAGAATAGAAGAATAAATTAGTATTATACATTTATGAGAATATTTAGAAAGAGTATGCGATGGAAGAAGTACAAGTAGTATCATACATTCATGAGAACAATGTATTTATATTTATGAACACTTTCTTCCAACTAGCCAGTGTTTCATTGTTTGAATTGATAATTATATTTGCAGTAGTGATTCCAGTGCATTTAATAAATAAACTTTAGGTATTGAGATACCTTCATAGTAGGAGCAATTGAAATGCGTGTTCAGATTGATGAGATGTTTCATAGATGGTGGCTCAGGAGAACTTATCGGGACTGTCATTGGTGGGGATACATATAGACAAGCCAGAAGGGCTGCCTTTTCATGTCCCCAACAGTGCTGCCCTCTAAGTGACAGTGTTACATACATTATTTATTAAAATATGGCATACATTAGAAATCAAATTGACAGAAAAACAATTATTGTGAAAAAATATATAGGATGTAAAGTGTGAAAAAAAATTGACAAAGGTATAATCAAAAATTCACATCAGGGTCACCACTTTAGGTATCGGGTTACCTGCAATGCGTGAGATTGTAAGATTTATATTAGATTTTTGGAGAACTGACTTTCTGTCATTAGTGGGGATATATTGTACAAATAGGGGCTACCTCCTGAAATAAACAGTTACACTAAAACATGTTTTATTCTGTAATAAAAGGAGTTACTTACATTATCTGGTATCATAAGGCTACTCGATTTGTTAGGAAGTCCTCCAACAAGTATCAGGTTGCTGAGAAATAGTTTCCTAGGCATCCTAGTGAGTGCGCTTCTAGTTCCAACTGTTATTGAGAGCCTTCTCTGTGTTGATCTCACTGTCACGTGGTGCCATGCACCGTCGTTTACCACTAAAGGAATTATCACTTCCCGTTTTATTCTGCCTTTCAGTAATAAAGTCACTTTGGCATCTTTCAAGTAAACCACTATAAAGTGTTTGTGTTTCTGCTTATCTTTTGTTCCCTATAATTTAAAAATTATAAACAATTACGATGCATATGGACATGAATTCAATTATCTCTTACTGACTTCAATGGTTTATATAAAGTATTATAAAATTTCTTAAATTGAATATACCTACAGTGGAATCTCTCTTAACGAGCACCTCTCATAACGAGTAATTCGCATAACGAGCAAAAAAAAAAAATTTGAAAAACTGCTCCATTAAAGAGCGACATTTCACACAATGAGTGATACAGAAAGGGGAAGTCACATAACGTATGACGCACTTGTGAGTCGGGCCTTCTGCGTCATTGCGTCAGTCTGTGTTTAGCACTCGTACCGTTAGCACGTTAGTGTCGCATGTGATCACACATTTTTCTAAACTTATCAAGGTTCAGACATTATTTGTATTTTTTTTTGTGCAAAGTTTAATAACCCTTGCAAAAATGTACCCGAAGAAAGAGTCGGCTAAAACAAATGTCTCTAGACAGCTTTCTAGTAAAAAAGAATTAATTATTTGTCATAAATTAATTAATAATAAGCTAGTTTCGATTTTTAAAAATGTTTTTATCCAGGTTGTTAAGATCTTCAACAATTTATAAGCATGTTATTCAATTTGAATAAACGTTAAAAATTTTTTTTCGCATGGAACGCATTATCCTGTTTTACATTGATTTAATGGGAAAATTTGTTTCGCTTACCGAGTGTTTCACATAACGAGTGAGATTCTGGAACGAATTATGCTCGTTATGAGAGGTTCCACTGTATATGTACAGATAATGGTTTATCTATTCAGATATTAAGCATATCAAAAAATTATATGTCTATCAATGTTTACTGGAATATAAGCACTTCTTATTGTACTTGGTAAAGCTCTGAGGCAATTCATACAATGAAAATTATTTTGAAACATACCGGAGTGATATAGAGTAAACCATTTGGATAAAATGTTCTGAAATCAAATTCCAGTGAAAAATCTCTATGCCAAATATTTCTTCCCATTAAATAAACTTGAGCATAACTGTGTGCCACATCACCAAACTTTACTGCTCCTGGTTCCAACGTGTAACTGTAGACCTGTAATTTGAAATACAGACAATTATTCATACAAGTTTCATCAACATAATTAAATTTTATGACAAATTTTTAACATCTCGATAGAGACGAAGTTGGAATATTATAAGAGAACCGGGAATCAAGGCATCTACAGGGTTATCGACCTGTCATCGACTTTTTATTTGATCACTTTATGTGCTTGCCTTTCACCAATTACGCCTTCTTATTGAGTTCCCTATCAATCCACTTTTTGAAAGTTCTATGTATGTTAATCATGATTTTTTTTTCACTTGAGAATAAGCTGAAACACCATCGCCATCTATGAAGTAACGAAGAAACTTTTTTTGTAACGCCATCTATTGAAAAATTGGTTTTGTAAACAACAAAAGCAATAGTCCTTATACATGAGGTGACAATGCTTTCATACAGATGTCATTGAGTCCCGACAGGGAAAAAATCCAATGTTTGTGTATATGCAACTATAAAAATATTCTATTTTATTATGATTAAAGTTTCATTCATACAATCATGACATATCTCACAATGCAGGGTGACAGGTGTGAGGTAATGAGGTAGTAAAAGGTGTGCTTCCTTTTATTACCTCATAAAAGGAAGCACGACGCGAAAGTGTATCCCAAAACGCCAGTCTCGTCTCGCCTAAAAAAGGCACTACATTCAGAATGGGTGGGTGAACCTCATTGCTGAACTATGTGAGATTTCATTTTGCCTCTTGTATTTTCTACATCTATAATTAAAAGTTAACCACTTTTTGATTCTACATGAATTTTATTATGAGCGATAGGCCTATTTCGCCTAGTTAGGGCATTTACTAGCTTAATCAAAAATTGGTTTACTTTTAATTATAGATATAACTTATAAAAACTTCGTCAATCATCTTGTATTTTCGATTACCAGGTTTCAACAAAAAAATTTTTTTGTCAAAACGACAAGAGATGGTGTATTTAATTTGAAAATCAAATAATGTAAGTAGTAAATTAATTTACCTTGTGGCATCCTTTAGATGTTTTATTGGCTTCATTTTCTGACTCTTGGGTATTCAATAAATTGGCTCCAATTTCTTGTTCTTCTCCCATTGGTGGGCCTAGTCTACCAATCAAAGCGTGGTTCATCGCCACTAAGTTGTTCATTGAAATCACACTGAAATATGCAAACATTGTTTTTAAAACACAGAAAAACTTTGTATGTATGTTTAGTCTCTTTATTTTGATAAAAACTAAAAAAATTGGAGTTCAATGATCAATATTTTTTTCAACATATGTATTATGTTGTGTATTCACTAGTTATATTGAGATATTGATAAAAGTATTGTGTCAATAAATTTCATTTTTAGTCATTCTTTGATAACAAAATAGGTATGGTATCAAAATCTATACCATATTTTGAAATAATTAAAAGAGTTAATACAAATTAAAGTTATTACGTGAATTTTTTGGTGTTGGTTACAATAAACTTTAATTCTGATTTTGCTTTTAAGTTTTACGGTTTTAATATCTTGTATTAACCCCATAAGATAAACATAATGTTACATTATAATCTCACTAACCTGGCACTAATTCGGTTTGCTGGAATGTAGGGAAAATGAGTAAAAATTTGTCTATTGTTACATAATTGTTTATCAATAAAATACAAGGTTTTTTAAAATCCATAGTGCCAGATTACTGGACATGCTGGTATAGTGAAGTGCTGGATTAGCGAGATTGTACTGTATTATAAATAGCCATCTATTTATGACTCACCTTCCATCAAAAACAATATCCTTGATAGAACCTCTAAGAGAAATAGTCGATGCGATATGTTGATCCGTCAAATCTGTTTGGTTGAGGTGTTCTGGTACTCCTCCTAAGAAGAGACCTCCACTTCCATTTCCTTCAGCAGACTGAGGTATGGAATGTACAACGACAGAGCCCGGTGGCAAATTTCCAGAGGCTTGCGCCACATCATCAACAAACAGATCAATCTTGCGACCGTTTTTGACGACGCTCAAAGCGTGGAAATGTCCGTCGTTCAGCAAAGAAGTGTTAGAGACAAGTTTAAGATCACCCCTACCAGCATTCATCAACATGTGTACATGACCTGAAATAAAAATTATGAATAAAGGAACACATGTGAAATATACCTATATTCATTCATTCATACAAAAATGTATAAAAGTGGGATAACTGCCTACCAACTGATTTTATGTAATGTAAAGATATGATTATTAATGGTGATAACACTATATATGTATATGTAACATTATTAAATAAAGTGATCATGTAATTAATGGTGTGTGTTTCTATAGTCATATTTGAAAGTATAACATGTACAAAGTTATTTTTTTAGAATTTGTCATAAAAAGAAGCTTTCAGCCAGTTTCAAGTGAATCTTTTTCAGGTCACTTATTTTCTTTTATTATTTATCTACTTGTTGTGCATATTACCCCCTATTCAGTAACTATTGTAACTAAAATAGGAACGTTCTAAAATTGTAGATTTTAGATTTACGGTCTTATTTCAGCATTATAAAATATAATTAAATCGAATAAGAACGTACCTATATTGGCCGGAACGTTCTTAAAAAGTTCCTGAATTAGACGTATTTTGAATAATTATGAAATTTTCATAATTATTCATAATACTTACGTCTAATTCAGGAACTTTTTAAGAACGCTCAGGCCAATATAGGTACGTTCCTATTCCATTTAATCCAAATTTATATTTTATAACGCTGAAATAAGACAGCAAATCTAAAATCTACAATTTAAGAACGTTCCTATTTTAGTTACAACAGTTACTGAATAGGGGGTATTGTTGCAAACTATATGATTTAGTTAACAACAATAGATAATATAAATAAAATTAAACAAGAAAAAATTAAAAATCTTATTAGGCATTTTTTTAAACAAATTTTACAAAATTCAATAGTACAAGGGTATCTGAATTTTGTGAGGTATTGATGAAATGATAGTAATTTTGAATTCAGAACTATTTGACAAGTAACAGATAAAAACTCTTTCGACAGTGTGTACAAGTGTCCAACTAACGAGCATTTTAAACAGCTTGTTGAAAATTCTTTGATTCAAGTATTGACTATCTTTTTCGGAAATTCTTTAATTTAAATATCAATTTGCTGGAATTAGTAATTTTTTAAGTGGACCAACTTGCCATCGACAAGACAAAATGAATAAAAGCCATAATTGTTATTGACATTTAAATGAATAAAAGCTATCATTGTTATTGATATTTTAATATGAGTCAAAGCCATATATTGTTATTGACATTGTAAGTGGATATTTTAACTTACCATTGACAAGAGAAAATGAATAAAAGCCATCATTGTTGTTGACATTTTCTTCTCTAGTGCCAATATCTGGTTCCGTGGTATAGAGATAATCGGGGATGACTTCATTGGTTCTGGTGATGTAGTAGTGACGGGGAGCCGACAGTAGAAGGAAGGCACTTGGCTGCAGGGTACGAAACATGAATCCCAGATGGCTCTTTCTGCGAAGTGTGTGACCGGGAAGTTCAACATAACCGTCTCCATAGAATCCCACGGATGATAGAGGCTGAAAATGTTTTGGTCAAATATTATTAAATTAATGACAAATATTTTATAGCTTTTAATTAGGACTTGAAATAAATAAATAGCAAACAAGAGTCTTTGGAAATAAAAACACCTATCCTCAAATTAACATTTTATTTTCTGCTTGGAGCAGTTGTGTAGTCGGGTTCAACTGCAACTGCTTCAAACTGCTGCAACAACTCCATATTGCAACTGAATGAACACTGGTAGATTAAAGCAGTCGTATTGCAGTTGAACCAACTGCTCGTCGACTGCTTTAAGTGGTTGGGCCGACTGCTCCAAGCAGTCCGAGCGACTCTTTTTTTTGAGTATCATTTATTTTTGTTTAATTTTTAAAACTTAGAAAAATATCCAGTTTGAGATATTCTTGCAATTGGATTAAAATTTGTATTATATAGAAAATGGCATGAAAAAATCAATTTGAAATAAATTCTATATTGTCACAATTATTTTGAAAATGTATATGTATAATATACAAGAACATAATATGTCTAAAGTTTTTTGAAAATAAAAATAATGCATACTTTCTCTGAGCAAGTATTTTCAACGCCATAGTTGACAGTAGTTTCCAGAGGATTGAATCCATCCTGATCTATGGTAAGATCACCGAGGCATCCCAGGAACGGTGGAGGGAGGGAATGAATGGAAGGGGAGGGTCTCCAGAGAGGCGGAGTGCCACCAAGTAAGTAATCACTCTTGGTGAGGTCGGGAACTAACGAAGAATGAATCACGGGTGGATTTGGAGATCCCAGCTGTTCGTAGCCGTCAACTTTGAGACTGCCTGCAACACACAAATTTTTCAGTAAATTGATGAGACAAGTGAAAAGGATTTATGGAAAATCTCTGCTTAGTGACAGCGCATCAGTTATAAAATGAGTATCTATAGTAAGAAAAACCAAATGTGAAAATGTTTGGCAAAAATTTTTGTGCACAATACAATGTATCAAAGTTTTGTCTTCATTTAATATTTCGTAACGTTTGTAGACTTTATTACTTTACTTTTCATTACCTTTTTCAATTTTGCGTTTGATAAAGACTCTGGCGGCTTGGACTTGTACAAACTTTCCTGTGTTATATTTCTCTGTTGTGTTGATTTCTAACCGAGTGTCTCCGCCGTAGTCAACTATGAATACAACACGACCATCACGAAGTTGTAGAGATACCGATCGATTCTAAAAAATACAAAATATATGAAAAGATATGTTGATTAAAATATTTTATACACAATTCACATAAAAACTTTTTAGCTAACAATTCATATTACATTGTATGGAAGCTATTTTCATTTAAAAAAAAAATTTTTTTTGACTGATATTTGATTAGGTACTACTCGTTTATGAATGACAAGTAAAAATACTTACATTGTCTCCATCGACAGCTAAGAAGAGAAGAGCGTTTTCATCAAATGTCCTAAACGTAAGTAGAATACTAAATTGGTTCTTATTGTAAGGTCGAAGGTCTGATCTCTTCAACACTGAATATCCAGCACCGTTCCAATAATACATGTTTTGTTCTGATATTTTTATTTCTTCAGCTCTAAAAAATTAACATTTACAAGAAATATTACACTATGAATTTTTAATGTACGTAATAGTCAATACTTTCACAGTAAAAAAGATATATAGTAAAAGAAAAGATAATGTTCCCCAAGAAAGCAGACCTCCAGTACGTTCTCCCAAGAGATGGAAATACAAGATAAGTATGACTGATCTTTTAATATGGTAACTTGTATTGTTTCGTTAAAACTTCTTTGCATGAAATACAAATGGTGATTTTACTGTGGAATGGCAATTTTCCCAATCAACGAGTATCTAGTCCATAAAAACAAAGGAATGGGTGAAAAAATTTGTTACAATTAAATTTTCCTCTGCCGAGAATTGAACCCAGAATGCCAGCACAAAAGTTAAATGTCCAACAACTATGCTACAATGGTCGCAAATAAGTGATATATAAATATTAATAATACAATAGTAAATTATATAACACTCTGTGTTGAAAATAAAAGTTGAATATGGATGTGGAAGGGACAAGATGAAAATGAGTGGAAGCAGATGGACAAGACAGAAAAAGGCTAAGGAAGAAGAAGTAAGCACCAGGTATACAAGATCACTTCAAGTTATAATCAAACTAGTTGCATATAACACATGAGATCCAACTGTCGATAGCGATAGTATGTATACTTAGTTGAAGAATAAGAATCAAACTATAAACCCATAAATCCAAATTATTGAAAATTTTAACACATGTAGGTATGTATGTCAAGATAGGACAGTATGGAGGTCAGTCCTCTTTTCCTACCCGGAATATGAAAACAGCATGATGGTTCTGTATGTATATTTGGAGATTAAGTATCAAACTATTAAGTCTTCTTACATATTGTGTATAGGCGATTGCCTTACAAATTGTATGAAGAAATGTCGTCACTAAATTCAATTTTTATAAAAATTGTTAAAAAAAAATCGAGACAATATTAATATTTTTTATAGAAAATTTAATTATCTAGTTGGGGTGTTTCGGCTTTTTTCGATATTTTTGAAATATTTGGAAATATTGGCAGTTAAACTCATAATTTATCATAAAAAATTTTTTTTTTTAATAAAATATGTTTGAGAAACCCTGGAATTTTTTTGAAAAATCCAATTTGAGATTTTGTATTTGTCTATGTTTGTACCAATTTTCGGCGTTCTAGCTTTTAGTGTATCGGAGATATATGGAAAATAAACCAAAAATTCAAAAGTTGATAACCCCTGACTGAAACAAAAATTCACCATTCTGAGCATTAAAGTTTTGTAGGCCTATAACTTTTTATATATTTTGAAATTTTGGGCTCTGTAAATTGAGCGGATCAAAAGTTATAAGGGGACGGACGGACAGACACACACACAGACATACACACAGATACACACAAAACTCACACAAAATGTTCTACTCCGAATTCTGAGTAAATCCATGTATGGGAACATATATGCTGCGAAGCCTCTAAGTTGGTGTTTTTAGCATGCAAAAAGTCCACTACGCCATACAAAATGTTCCTTCATATAGGCGTCTTGGATTTAAACTGCCTCTTCCATCAAAAGAATTTCATTCTCTACAACGAATCGACAGTTGGATAATAAGTAAATTCAAAACAACATACCCTTCAATACATCCCTTGCATCCTCTTTTATTCGGTTGTGTATAGAAATTCCACAATCCAATCTGTTTGCCATTGTATGATATCTCGTGAAGGCATCCCGGTAGTCCCGCATTCTTCTGTACTTGTGTTCCCAAGCTGCCGATCCAAGCCAAGTCTCCGGGTTTTATGTCCAGAATGCCCCAAGCAGGATGACTTATATTTTGAACCGGAACTTGGGGCATGAAAGCCAACTCAGCGGATGATATCACTTTCCGAACCCATAGCTTTGCTATGTTCCACACTCTGGAATAATGGACAAATCATATATATGTATAAATTTCATTGCGAAATAAATTTGAAACATTTCCTGTAAGTTCTATTTTAATAAATTATACTATTCAAATATTGTTGAAAGTACGGAGGTTGACAAGATGAAAAAAGGAGACCACCAGACCATACTGTAAAGAAGGCAATAGACACTAATCTTCTTCGTATCATCCAGAGGAAGACTAAAGAACATCTGGATAAACAGCAGAATAAATTCACAAGGATGTATTACCATTCCTCTTTTACGTAAAACTGCCTCACAACATTTCTATAAGTATAAAGGTACTAAGTGGTTTAATGAACTCCCTTTGAGTCTTAGACTCGAAAAAAATTATAATATATTTAAGAATATAATAAAAAAATTGTACTGATTTATTTATTTTTTGTTTATTTCATTCTTGTTTTTGTGTAGCCTCTTATTTATTAGTAGATGTGCAATGTTTTGGCGAATGTAACAATACAAAATAGATACTCCCCTCTTTTAACAAAGAGGGTTATTATGAACCATATAATGGAATTTGTAAATCATTTTACATTGTAATTTATATGTAAATTTGTATTGATTTGTAATAAATAACTAAAAAAACAAATGCTCCCAAATTTTCAAAAAATAATGGCAATACGGTATGTCAGAACCGCAGAGTATACACCCGAGGACGAGAAGAGTCAGGAAGAAGAACCGAATATTATAATGTTTAGACACTTATTTCAGGTTTCTGGCAGAAGATTAATACCATTGACACAATAAAATATGTACAGAAATTCTTAATTTATTACCTATTGACTTCAATTCTGTACCAGCTATAATCCAAGCTGGGGTCATTGTACATTTCTAAAACTTCTGGATGTGTGATATAAGCTGTGTTCCCCCCTAAATTCCACGAAAACCTTATCTTTCTATTTACAAGTTCAAGTTTGATGAAATCCCCGTTGACAGTACTGGGTAAATGGAAGATGACGGCGTCTTTGGAGTTTTGTGAAGTCAGAGAAATAGACGCGTAGATGTGAGTCGTTGTAGTTGGAGCCAAATTGGATAAACGGTACGAACGTAAACATCCTTCTTCGCTCGAAGATTTCAATGAAACTCGAATCTAAAACAAAAAACCAAACAAATCATAGTCTACCTCTTCGATCTGTTGATCGAACCACATAACATATTTAAAAAATTTCAAGAACTAGGTTCAATAAATTATAATAATAATAATTTAAATAATATTAAAAACTCAATCTGCCCAATTTTATAGTCACATAGATTCAAAAGAGTGTGATCATAAACACATGTTTGATAGTTCATAAATTTTTATTATCACCACGATAAATTACATACATCATAACAAAGCAACTTGAAAACTTCTCTGTTGTTTGGTTTTTTCACCGGTTACTCCGCGAAGAGACTGAATAATAATAATATGTATTTTTATAAGAGGGCGCTGATAGTTCAGTTTTGTGTTGCTGTTTTCAGTCATTTAAAGAAAGTGCTCTTAATTTGAGCACTGGAGGCAGTGCATTCCACTTAATAGGACTATTCAAACCTAAGCATCAGTCATAGTAAGCCGCTTTGTTGACTCTGTCCAACTCCTTTAGGGAATTGTTACTCTGTGATCTAGACGACTTGAGTATAAGATGCCTCCCAGAGAGCTCTTTCTCTGACGCAACTCTTGAATATATTTTGGTGTTAGTTTGATGGACACAGTGGTTTAATAATGGATCATATGAAAATACTCTAGATTATTATTGCACAGCACAAATTACAAATTGTTTATTTGATAATAAATTAATGTAATTAATTCAATGACTGTGTTTTGATAATAAGTGATAAATTATTTATATAAAGATACAAAAAAAAGTAAGCACATACCCCATCAGCTGCATGCTTAGCACGTTGGATCATATCCTTTAACTTTTGAAGTTTTTCTGCCAATGAAGAGTTGAATTTAGCTACTTCAGCTTCCCTTAGCTTAACTGCATCTTTTAAACTGGAGGCTAACTCACTAGCACGCTTTATGTTTCCCCTCAAAAGTGAAACTAAAAAACAGAATGAAAAAATTACAATACACAATTAATACATTTACAACTTATAATTTTACTACCCTATTTATCACATTGGTTTATCTCCACCAGAATCAACAGAAGTCTTCAAAATATTCAAGTTATAAATGCAATTAAATAGAATACACAAAAAAAATTAATATATGCACAAATAAATATTAGAACAATGGGGGATACAAGGTAGCCAATATATACTCGCACCAATCATGACCTGAGTCAGTTAGCATTTAGCGTTCTCTCGAGCCAGTCGCTATAATAAACATCATGTAACCGAACACAGCAGTTTTCATTTTGACCCACTATAGTGGGTAGCCCCCCCCTGGACTGATTGAAAATAATTAAATAATGTTACTTTTATTTTATATCACTTTGTGTTAGCATAAAGAAAGTGTGGAGAGACAGAACGTTGACCAGACCGTGACGTGAGTGTCAAGTGTTCGGCCCCCGCGCCTCATTGCTCGGGCCGATCATTCTTTCCCTGCCGTCTGCATTAAAACATTACTGAAAATATTTTGCTCCCCGCTTGAAAATTTTCTGCGGGTGCCCATGCACATATTTAAACAACTACAAATTATTCAAAGGTATTTATTTCCTATTCAATTAACGGGATGAGTTTGGTGTGATGTTCGCCAACCTCTGTTGGGAGCAGCACAAGAAGAAGTAGATTCAATTAACCGTACAGATTAAGTCTACTGCATAATAACACACTTTAAGAACATGGATTTTCTTTAGATTGGTATCTAAATCATCAATTATGAAAAGAATTATCAGAAATGTAATGTTAGATTAGTACTCACCATTTTCTTCGGCCCCACCGATTTTGTCGTCTCCGTTGCTCTGCAAATCTTGCAGTTTTTTTCTCAACTTGTACAAAGCGTCTTTATGTATAGTGTCCGCTTCCTTATACAGCGCTCGCATGTTCTCATACACACGATCTGATTTGTTATTTGCCACAGCGAGCTGTCCATCAACACTGAAAGTACTCAAGTTGGTGGCCTGAACAAAAAGGTCTTTATCAATCCAAGCGATTCCTCTTATCGCCACACGAATCCTTTCAACCTTTTGCCGCGATTTTTCCAACTCTGCAGACATTTCTAAAATAAAAATATACCATTTTACAGCTACAACAATCTGCATCAATAATCTAAAACTTTAGCTGCGTAAAACAATGAGAAAAATTTATTGCCTCAAGCAAAATTCTACAGATCTACCATGTTGAGTACAAAAATTAGTGTTTATGAAGAATGAAAATAGGGGAATCGTAAAATAATTTATTATGAAAGAAAATAATAAATAAAAATGAATGTTTCATATTGTCCCTCTCCTGACTAACAGTCGTATCTGCAAAATGCAAATTGTTCAGGAGAGCGTTTTTAGTGTTTTGCGCGTGCATATTTTCATCTCTCCCAGCACACGGTGTAAATATATTTTAATATTTTATTTGTTTTCTTATATATATATGAATCATTCTTATATATTATAATCGTATTTGCACATAGGTCTATAAGTGAGATTTTATTTTCAGTAACTGGTAGACAACAAATCACTAAGCTATTCCAAGTTAACGGGAGGTGATACAGTCAAAACCTTTATTGAGAACATGTGTACAACATATAAATACATTTTGGTGGTCCTAACTCGATTTTGGAAAAAATGTCAGATACGACAGTTAGTCAACAGAGGGGCGATATGCCTGCAAATATGTAACAATTCATAGCCACGTACCAAATATTTCATAATGACGTGAGAAAGAATCAGTAACCATAGAAAAAGACAAAGCATAACATCATTATTCGTGGCATCAAAAAACACATAATATGCACTGTGTGTGATGTAAATAATATTACGTTGAGACTTCGATGTTAATTGCAAAATAATATATAGAAATTATTACTGAATGGTGTTAAGTAATAATTAAGCAATTTCTCAATAGATGGCATTACAAAAAATTTTCTTTATCACAACATAGATGGCGATGGTGTTTTCAGCTTATTTTCAAACCAATAGATTTTCATCATTAAAATATATAGAACTTTCAAAAATTTGGATTGGTAGGGAAATCAATAAGAAGGCATAGTTGGGGAACGTTGCGTAAGCACATAAAATGGTCACATAAACTGATGACAGGTTGTAAGCCCTGTAGGTGCCTCGAGTTATATTGCGCATCGGCAACGAGAGTGTCACAACACATAAAAATACGAAATTGACTTATGTATGCCATAAGATCGGCTTTCTTGAATTTTATCTAAAAAAAAAAATGTCATAATTATAGTGCAGTTCTTTACCGAGATATGGCGCAAAATCACGGAAAATACTCTTTTTTACGGAGCCAGTTGTCTAACATCTGCGACATGTATCTATGCAGATTCTGCCTAGACGAACATGAAACTCCGCTACACCTGCTCAAAGACTGTGGACCACTGATGCAAACAAGAGCCAGAATATTTGGCACTCACATCGCTGATGAAACACAAATCAGAGAAGCCAGCCCACTGAAGATCTTAAGATTCATTCGAGAGATTGGACTATGGAAAGTCCTCTAGAAGCCAATCATTCACAATGAGCTACATATCAAGCTGACGTGAAGAAGCCTCTAGAAGGATTTATAAAAAAAAAACATCTGCGGCAACTATAGTGTCATATCAACGTTAGTACAGAGTGGACGTGCTTTAGGTGTGTGTAGTAGTGTCATAACCTGTGTAATAACCCTGTTGCAGAGAGTAACATTCATGTGTATACTTTTATTTCGGCAAAAATAGAGAAACAATATGTGATATGACAATATTTTTGAGTAATTCTTATGAAATATTATAAAGATAGTGAATAAAACAGTCACAACAATATAATAATTAAACATAAATTAAACATTTCATGTAAATATCCATGAAGGTATAATAGACAATGTAAATATCATTCATTTTGTCTAAAAAAAGACACATCAGGAGAACTTTTTTAAAAAAATATACAAATGATCAAAAGATTTTTATGTGTGTGAAAATATTATAATAGTACATTGATTAATCTAATTAAATATAGCATTACATTCCAATATGTCATCTCAGTAAGTTTTAAATGAGATTTTCTGATACAAGAAATATTAAATAAAAAAATAATCGAAATATTTATCGAAAATACAACAGGCAACAATAACATCTCACATAGTTCAGCAATGAGGTTCACCACCCATTCTGAATATAGTGCCTTTTTAGGTGAGACGAGACTGGTGTGTGGGTATACACAGATATGTTGTGCTCCCTTTTATATGGCAATGCACACCCACACATCTTTCGCTGGTTACCGTGATATGCCGTGATGGTATGAATGAATGAATGAAGAAATATTAAAATGCGATTTCCCAAAAACTACATTTTTTGTGTTGTGACACTCTTGTTGCCGATGCGCGATATGTAGGTGCAACTATAAAAATATTCAAGTAATAATCACCTTTGATTTTTTCATCTTGTTCTATACCCTTCTCTAATTGAACAGCAGAATTGGCTTTGGCAATGACAGACATTGCTAAGAGTGTCTTTCCCTCAAACTGTTCCAAGTTTTCTCCCGTCGAAGCTTTTTTGGCCATTTCAGCTGCCTCCAACGCTCTTATTGACGCCTCTCTGGCTGAGTTGATGCCCTCGACAATATTTTTGTATGCAGACGACGCACTCACAGCTGAATCTGCACTATTTTTCGTTCCTGAAAATAAACTGAAAGAATAAAACAACATTAACTAAATGATAATCTTTCAAACAAAAATAATTAAAATCATGAAACAATGCTTTTATTGTTTGTAATATAAGAGCCATAATAACATCTCATAGTTCAGTAATGAGGTTTACCACCCGTTCTGAATGTAGTGCCTTTTTAGTTTAGACGACACTGGTGTGTGAGGATACACGCATGTATAGTACTTCCTTTTATAAGGTAATGCACACCCGAATAATTGTAATTTCAAAATTAATTAATTGTAATTAGACGAATGAAATGAATTTTTTTTAACCAAATATAACTAATAATGATTCAAATAGAAAATAAAGATAAATGAATATCTTGGGCCTTACTTGCTGTTTAAAAATTTACTATAATCCGAAACTCATGCAGTTTCGGTCATACAGGAAACTGGGTAAGTGTCAGATTTAACTCCAATAAGTAAGACCGCTTAAGTTTAGAAAACCCAACTGTTAACAAGTTGTCATACATATACCACCTGTTGTCCTGTTGTATTGGTTATGGATATTATTTAGATTTATGAGCACCTCCTTGCAGCATGTGCAAGTGGCAGATTTATTACCTGATACCTTCAAGCTAACCAGAATTTCCGCCTAAGGCAAGTAATAATTGTCTTAATAATAATCTTATTTGTTTCTTCCCAGTTGCAAACTCCACTTTGTAATTTTGAATCAATTTTTCCCCTGCTAGAAATCGAACCCATAACACCAGCACATAAGTCAAAGTACTTACTCAGTATAATATGATAATTAACATAGGGAGTAAACGATACTTTTTCTTAAAATGAACGTACTTTTTAAACGAGTGTGCAAGTTGTGTGAGATTATCAGCATGCTTCATAGCGGGAATAAGATACTTTTGTTCGTATTCAGGATTAATTCTAAACAGGATTCCTTCCTTCTGTTCCGCTTGGCTGTAAAGGTCCTCCAAGAGAGGTCCCAAGTGCATCAGGTTCAGCAAATCGTCTTCACATTCCCTCAACAGGACCATGGACATGTCATTGTAACGTTCCTCTTGAATCTTTTTCACATCCCCGTACAGAGCTTCGCTTTGAACGTTTTTTTCTAGAATGTCATTGTGGCGGTTTTTGAAATCTTTGATGGCCGCCTCTACTCTGTTGATTGCGCTCCAAGTGCTGTCCCTGAAGTTGATTATATCATCTGTCTTGTTGTGGAGGAGACTCAGTCTGTCTTTGATGCTGTTGATTTTATTTTCATGATCGTTCAGTTTGTAAATGTACTCGTAAATAATAGCAGATTTTAAATTGGCCTGAAAAACATAAAATCATTGTGGTATTAGTCAAAATGAAAAATACATCTTGATGAAAAGCTTCAAATAACTAATGTATTATATTGAGTGTAGAATCTATAAATAAAGCATAGATAAACAAAATATATTATGGTACATAGAAGAAATGAATGTAAGTAGGAAGTTACTATAATAGAATGCAGGAAAAATATATGAAATTACAAAGTTACTAAGTATAAAGGAATGCACGAAAAACATGTGTAAATAGTTACTATAATGGAATGCAGATAAATGAGTGTAAGTAGATAGTTATTATAATGGAGTGTAGAAAAAGTGAATGTAAGTATATAATTATTATAATGGAGTGTAGAAAAAGTGAATGTAAGTATATAATTATTATAATGGAGTGTAGAAAAAGTGAATGTAAGTAGATAATAACTATAATGGAGTGTAGAAAAAGTGAATGAAAGTAGATAGTAACTATAATGGAATGTAGAAATAATGAGTGAAAGTAGATGGTTACTATAACAGAATGAAAGTAGATAGTTACTATAATGGAGTGTAAAAATAAATGAGTGAAAGTAAATATTTTCTAAAGTGGAATGTAGAAACAATATGCACCTTATCAAAAACATCATCAGCGTTTTGCATAGGATTCGAAAGATCTATATTCTTAATTTTCTTTAAAATATTTTTAGCTTCTTTTACAGCTTTATTGACATTGACATGTTTGTCTGAGCGGCTGAAATATTCTAACTCATCAATTTTCTTTTCAATCTTTCTATGTTCTTTTATGGAATCATCAAAGATCAGATTAATATCGTCTTTTAATTTTTTAACTTTTCCCAAAGTATTATTCCATTTCTTTTGCAACTGTGAAGATTTTTCATTAAGTTTTTGTGAGTGTTGTTTCATATCGACAAAGGCATTGTCAGGAAGGGCAGAGATTTTCTTCGCTGAGGATATGATGCCATAGAGTTGTTCTTTGATATCCAATGTTCTGTTGGATAAATCATACAAAGCTATCCAAGGTTTGGGGATTGATGCATTCTTTATATGGTCTGTGTCTCTGCTCATTTCGTAAGTCATAAGTTCTACTACATCAAGTAAAGATTGACTACAGTTGTCACAGGCTGAAAAAAATATAAAATATAATTAATTATGATGGTTTTGCATACAATTCCAGAAAACAATCAAACATTGTTGAAAAAAAAAATATTTCTTCATGATGTTCATATCTTATTGGAAAATTTGATTAATCGAGTATTTAATAAAGTTTAAACTTCATATGGTTTTCATATGTTGAAATGGATGGAAAGGCATGACCTTTGTCTCTTACTTCAACTTATATAATATATTCGGTCAATCATTATGTATAGCTCAGTTTTTCAATATAACTGATGTCTTTTTTTATTTTGTGCTTTTATCTTAAGTTGTTTATTCATCAGTATTACAGCCAAACACCTATGTTTCGTAGAGCAACATAAGACTGAAATAACAGTGTCCTTGAAATGATCCTGAATCATTAAATGGCTCTATAATTTTTTTATTATTATTATAAGAACCAAATGAATAATTTATTATCAGAAGAAAATGAACTGGCATTAATTAATAGTATAAATAAAATACATACGTGTGCAAACAGAACCTTGAAGGAAATGCCTCGGTGTGATGCACATATCACATCTCATACCAGTGACGTGAGGCAGACAGGGGCACTGTCCAGATGTTGGATGGCAGGGCACAGCACTACCCTGAGGGACACTAACGGCCAATCCTTGTTGGTTACATTCACATTTCCTGCATTTTCCGTCGTCACCTTGCCACCAGCCCATCGAGCATGTTGAACAATCTGCTCCGGAGTATCCTAGAATAGGAATGTTTGAAAATTAGCTTTAAAATAAGACCACAGTATATATCTGTACAAGCTAGCACATTGAACCAGAACGCAATTTTCTACTGTCATTATCAAAACTTTGACACATTTGCAGTACTCTTTTGGGACAGCATTTTAGGAGAATTATTTTTTCATAGTAGGTAACCAATTCAAGGGGTAGCAATTTAAAAAATCCCCCAAATTTTTATCCCCCATACAATGAAGGGCCTCCTTAGTGGTCACGCTTATAAAAATCTTTTTCCCAAATTAAATTGAAATACCAACTAACCTTCTCTGCAATAGCACTGCACTCTGTTTGGATGTATGGTGCAAGCAACGGCATTATTTCTGGCTGTGTGAGGACACGGACATGCCTGGCAACCTGGACCTCCAGGACCAGGTCTTCCATAGTGTCCCTCTGCACAGCGATCACATCGAGAACCACCTGTATTCTCTCGACATTCCTACATTGAGTAAAAAATATATTTTAAATCTTTTAATCATTGATAAGGAATACATGAACAATAATGAAAGCAAGGGACGAGTTAAATGTTCAAACAAAATATGAAGAGTATAAATCAAAGCTAAAGAATTAAAAGAGTCCGAGTAGGATTGCCACTACAATGAGCATAAATATTTTAATGTTGTCTTCCTGTATTTTTATCCCACCCAAGATTCCCACACTGCTTTACCTTGTATTCGATACCGGAAATATATCTATTTTCTTTTATTATATTCGATACCGGTAATCATATATTTAAAATGTATATATTTACATTATTTAAAATTGTATTTTCGTCTTATTTTATTATTTGTATTGTAACAATGTATTTTAGTTATTTATAATAATAAATAAAAAATATACCGTGCAGTATCCTGTGTCTTTGTCGCAGGTTTCTGATCTACCATTACATTTACACGGTTCTGCAGTTCCAATAAGCTGTGTCGGAGAGAGGTCTGCTTTACCGATGGTCTTATATTTAGGAATGAAGAATCCGATGGAGGCGTCTTGACAAGACGTTGAATTATATTCTTGTGGACAGGAGCACAGTTCAACACTTGTAGCTAAATAAGATGGATGTCCATCAATTGGTATTGCAGTATCCATGACAACTTCAGAAAGACTGAAAGATGATAAGTATTTACTATAACATATAGTAGTAAAATTACTTATGTAAAATTACATCGGATTTAAAATGACTAAGCGTGATTTTTTGCATGCACACCATCATGCAGAGCCTCTATCCGGGTAGGCAAAGAGAAGCGAGCGCCATACCTGCGAATTTTTGATTTATATGATTAACATTTTAGAATTTTAAGCGCTCTTTTTAAGACAACCCCCCTGACTTCTTGTTCCTGATTGTTCTAAGATTTATCCGGCCCTGAGAGTGGGATATAAAAATGCCTTTAACTGTGCACCTTTCATTGTGGTTTTACAGTTTGATGTTAATTTTCCAACAGTGCTCTTCGTAAAAAATATCTCAAATGTTTTATAAGTCAAAGAAGTTATTAAAAAGAATTATTAAGAATTTTTTACTATGAAAATACATCAATTTTGAACACACATAGTTTCCTTTGAATTTAATGAAACTCTAAATAGCAAATATACCTATATATATTTTTTAAACTGTGCCGACCGCCGTGGCACAGTTGGGAAGCCGTTTGGCATTTGTGCGGGCGTCCTAGGTTTGATTCCCAGCAGAGGGGAAATTTATTTAAATTCATTTCTCTCGTAAATATTGCTTCTCTGGGCTGGAAACACTGGTTAATTGGAAGAAATTGCCATTTGGCAATAAACTCGCCACTTGCACAGGGTGCAAGGAAGTGTTTATTATTATTATATAAAATAAAAATAAAATAAATATATACATCCTCATACACTGCCTAATTTAAGCATAAATACTTGAGCTATAGGTGAACGAAATCAGTCATGGCAGGATTCGAGTTCGCGACCACTAGATAACAAACCCAGCGCACTAACCACACTGCCACCACCCATCTAAACATATGGATTCGTATAATTTATCAATAATTACATATCTCTTAAAGTAGGACGGGTACAATATATTTGTGGAAATGTTATTATATAATTACAGAAATGTCTTACAAAGCTTCTGTTGGGCTAGAATAATGTGTGCCTCTGATGTAAATGGCATCAACATGTTGAAGAGCTATCATCAGTGTCGCTCTGTTAACTTCCATCTTTGATGACGTTTGTATTACAGAAGAAGAGGACAGAGGATTCTTCATTGTCCACAGGGATTCGTGGAATCGAACCTCATAGTTACCATCATCGACAGGAAATTGCTGAAAAATTAATGTTATGTATAATTTATATAATAATAAAAATTTACATACATCAATTGATTTTAGACCGTTTCAATTAAATTAGTAACCCTATCAATAATAAACTGTCTCCAAAATCAATGACGGTGTGGTAGGTACTGTATATGATCTACTCAAGGTTTTAAGCTCAAAAGTTGATAAAAATTAGTTTTATCTTGGCGAAAGTGGCCAACAGATTGAGAACTATAAAACCTTTATAATCAAAGATTTTATGCTGTACCTAAGTAAAAATATTGAAAACATTTCATATTGCTTCTCTAGGCTGTGGTTAAACAGTGGTTAGTTAAAATAGCCATATGGCAATAAACTCACCACTTGTGTAGATTGCAAGGAAGTGTTTATTATTATTATTAGGTATAACAAAGAATATTTTGGAATCAAAAGTATGAGATAAACATACTAAAAATATGAACATGAGCTAAAATTAAAAACTTTTTAATCTACATGAACTAGACCGAGAACTGGGGTGTATTGTCTAAAAAAAGAATGAATTTTTGCTATCATATGTGAAAAATATATATATGTCTTATAATAATCAAATTCTTGTGAAACAGTAAATTATTCTCAAAACATGAAATTTGGTAATGCGTATCAAGTGTTCCATGTATGCTGTAGGAATCTTGAAAAAAAACACCGTCCCTCGTATTCCAGGTACCAATCGTCGAGTTTTTGATTTCCCGCCTAAATGTCAGTTTATCCATAGATAAATTGTGAAGAAGGTTTATTATATTTTTTTTAAATGTAAGTTATTTTACTATAAATTTGAATACTCCTTTTTAGATTTTATTCAAATTTTTGTTTTGTAATTTTTGCATTTTGGGAAATTTAGACAATACAATCGCAGATGAAATTACAAATAGAACCAATCATTTTGTTTTCTATAAAAAAAAAAAAACTATTTTAATAATAATTTTTAACACTTAACATACCTCGTAATATTCTAAAACAAGAACACCCTGAGCATGCAACTGTACTAACGGATACTGCCTCAGTATATTGAGTGAAATTTTCTCTGAAATTCCTGAACTCTGTGAGAAGAATTTCAAAAAGCCTCCATACGAAGTCACTCTATCTCCAAGGAATTTCTTTGGAAGTTCCCAATACAACGGATAAGCCAGGTCGTAGTTTGTGACTAGAGTTACGTTACCCAGCGTATCCGGTATAATGGTTATTCCATTGGTGACATTCAACGACAAATTTTGGTCTTCTGCATACAGATCCAATGTTGGGATTCCAAACCTCGATATCTGGAATTATTAAATGTCACATAAACTTTATAAAATGAAAGAAAATTTGAAAATAAAAACCTAAATAAATAAATAATATATTATATTTATGTAGGTTTTTATTTCAAGATTTATAGAACAAAAAAATAATTTGAAAAAACAACTACAATATGTATTTGCAACATGGCTATACTAAACGCTAATAAAATTCAATAATCATTTGATGAAATTATTAAAAATATTATTCCACTTCAGGAGACAAAATTATATGAATTTGGCATTCTCTTTAAGATAAAATATTATTCCGAAATCATAAATTTAAAAATCTTAGTTTTATCGAAAATAATTGGTAATATTAAATACTTGTAGAATAGCTAAATATTGATGCATGGTTCGATTCCGAAGACGAATTAAAATTTTAATTAACATTAAAGTCATTAAAAACACAATGTGTTCACTAGAACTGTCACTTTAAACTATATCCATTTTATAATAGACTAGAGATGTTATTTTGTCATTTTAATCAAGTTAAACTTCGTCTTCATACGTTGCTATAACTTTGTGGCACATTTTAAATACAGTTTTCGGAGCTGACCGCTCCCTCCTCAGGACAGACTTGTACTAAATTATTATTAAAAAATGAACAAACATGTGCAATATTATGGTGTGGGTGGAAACACGGAAGACGAAGGGGAAGAGTAAGGATTACCGTTATTATTTTATTTCCTGAAGAGCAAAAGATACATAAAATTAATAAATTTGACATTTCATTAAAAATTAAGTGCGTTTTCAGAATTTAATCCAATAATGAACTAAATCTATAGGGTTGATAGGTAGTATAGAAACCCCTTCAGAACCGATTCCTATGATATGATAAATATCTTGATGAGTGAATTATTCCCAATCGGGGCTTGATCGTTGCATTTGTTCGATCTTTCAAATAATTTACAATCTGCTACAAACAGCTGTTAAAAAAATAAAAACACGTGAGCAATATTTAAACAAATTGTATAAATGCGTTCTTACCGACATAAAACTAATTGTCGTCTCATATTGTTCTGAATCCAGATTGGATCTGATTTGTAGTATTCTCGGTGTGTTCAGTCTAATGAGGCCCCATGTGAGGCCAGCCTGTGTACAATGAGAGCTTCTCCCGAAGCAGAAACATTGGGTGCAGCCAGATGGACTCTCGTCGGAAAGACCAAAAGTGCCATCTTTACACTGGTCACATTTTTGGCCAACAACGTTGATCTGTAAAAAGAATACATATTTTAATGGCAAGAAAAAGAAACTACGTTTGATTTGTTTTGTATGATTTTAAGATGATTGAGTAAAAAATAATTATATATTTTGTAGAATAAAAATAAATTTTGTTTTGTAGTAAGTGATTCATATCAATAATAGTTTCACAATTCTGTTGTGATAGATATTTTTATATAAAGATAAGTAATGATCATTGGGATAGTTGAAAGTAGATGATTAAGAGTCAAATAGATATAAAACCTTACTGGAACTAGTCATGAAAGGGTAGATATGGAGTACCAATCATTGGAGTTGCGTGACTAAAAAGAAGAGTTAGTTACCTTGCAAGGGCACTGCCCCATATTATCACAACTGCATCCGTCTGGTCCGCAAGCTTCTCTTCTTGTGCCAGGTCCATGGCACATGCAAGGTCTGCAGTGAGGATAGCCATAGTAGTGTGAGGCACATGTGTCGCAGTGTGGTCCAGCGTAACCAGGAAGACACTTGCAAGAACCCGTTGTTGAGTCACATTGGGATGTCATGGAACCAGATACCGAGCAGTTACAGTACTGAAATCATACACCAAATACATAATATGTATATTATATTGATGGACAGTATGTATATAATTATACCTGACATTTTTATTTTATTTACAGCACAAGCAATTTACTTGTTACAATACTAAAAATAATTAATTACAAATGAAGATAAAAATATAGAAACAAAAAAAATATAGAAACAGATAAAAATATTGATTCAAATTTTTATTTATATATTTTTATTTTATATATTTATATAGATTCAGTTAAAATGGACAAAAAAATATCAGAGAATTAGAATTAGATACCTTACAAACAGTATAAAATAAAATAAAATTTAAAATTAACAATAATAATGGTGCAAATATTAAAACAAAATGTAAATCATCTGGAAAAAAACCGTCAAAATGTAATATTTACTAAAGGAGGAATATTTATCCCTAAACAACTGATCTCAATTTCCTTTTCTTGTTCTTTCCCAATCCTTTTTTTTTCTGCTATTAAGGTTTTTTTTTTTTACTAATTATCTTAGTGTTATGTATATTTTCTTTGTTCTATTTTAGCTGTCATTATTTGTTTATGTACATATATAATTTTGTCAATCTGTAACCTGGTTGGTTGGTTGGAAGAATTTGCCTAATGGCAATAAGCCCGCCAGTGTGCATTATATTTTTTATATTATGTACAAAAAGTTAAATAAATGAAATAAAAATAAATAAAATATGACCAACTAACATGGATAAAAGAAGAAATAAAATAAAGTGACATGCCAAATAGATTTAATTGTAATTATTTCTAATTTGTCAAATTTTCCATTATTTACCTTTCGTAGGCTAGGTGCTGAATACATAGTTAAAAAATATTAATGTTTCCCTAGTTTTACATGTTTTTAGAATTGATTATCATACTTTGAACCATAATTATTGTTTAAAGAAAAAAATATATACTTTTTGTTTATCCTAGATGTATTAATTTTTATATGTTTTTACGTCTAAATTTTTTTATAACGGTGCTGGCCGATTTACTAATGATATTAATAACAATTAAGCACTACAAATAATAACACTAAATTATTATTATTACCATTATACACTTCCTCAAAAGAATTAGCAGATCGATGCATAAATTGTAAATTATTTAAAAGAGCAAAATAAAATGCAACAAACGCATCATCAAGCTTTCAATTGGGAATAGTTCACCCATCCAGATACTTAACATATTAAAGGATAAGTTTTTGAGGAGGTCTCTATACTACCTAACAACCCTACTGATTCCCGAATATTAACGTTTAAAAAATCTTTAACGATTCTACATTTATGTTAAAAATGGATTCATTTGATATTTTGATAATATTGAACAACTTTGTATTTCATACAAACATAGTGTAATTGTGTAAGGACCATTTATATCGTATCACAATAGATTATGTATGTTCCGTGTTTGAATTTGTTTGCTGTATAAAACAACTGCGTTTGCGTTTGACATTATGTGTTTGACATTGACACGATGAATATAAACAATCTACGGAGTGGCATGAAATATTTCTTTATTCTTTTATCAATGTGAAGTACATTTTAAACTTACTACAAACACTGTTAAATTAGTGGAAGTTCATGATGAATATTCTCAGAATTATTATAAAATTAAACCTTCATTTAGTTTGTAGACAGGGCCGGATAAATGTATTTTTGCGCCCGTAGCAATATATTAGAATCCGCCCCCACCCCAATTTTTTTTGGAATTTTAAATGTAGAACAATTTAAAATTATGTAAAATTACATCGGGTCTAAAATGACTAAGTGGGATTTTTTACATGCACACCATCATGCCGAGCCTCTATCCGGGTACGCAATGAGAACCGAGCGCCATACCTGTGAATTTTTGATGTATATGATTAACATTTTAGAATTTTAAGAGCCTTTTTAAGGCAACTGCCCTGACTTCTTGTTCCCGATTGTTCTATGATTTATCCGGCCCTGTTTGTGGACATAGAATTACACTATTATACCTAATATTTATTTTCACTGTTAATTTAAATGGACTAACTGGTATCAGCCCCCCTAGAAAACGTGTCATTTAGCTCAAGAAAAGAAACAGGAAAATATAACTCAATGTATGTGCGTTCGCTGTTGCTGGTCCATCCTCATGGAATAAACTTCCATACCGACTCAGACAAATAGACAATATAAACACGTTTAAAAAACAACTTAAGACACACCTGTTTAATATTTCACACAATAACACCTCCTAAATTTGAATTTGAATATAATGTAATGAAACCAACTTAATAACACTGTAATTAACTGCTCCGTGACACTTCTCAACGTTTCATGGCATTAGATTCAATTAAATAGAATTTACTAAGTATTGTATACATCGTTTTTATGTTTATTTTTAATTTAATTTAAGATCAATAACCTAGATTTTAAGCTTTTACTAACATGAAAAACTAATAGCTACAAAGCGCCCTTGAGGTGAGTTTTCACGAAAACGGCGCTATATAAATTATCCAACCATATATGGAAGTGAAAGTTGTCATTCACGTGACAACTGTCACTTCCATACATTGAGTTATCTTTTCTTGAGCTAAATGACATGTTGTCTAGGGGGGCAGTTTAGAGATTAAATATGAAATATTTATTTATAATTTCTCGATACTGACGGCGTTTAATTTGTAGAAATCAGTTGAAAAGGCCTTTACCAGGCAAAACGACCGTCCTGTATTCGAACAGTAAATTTTTCAAAATTAAGACTTCATAAAACTGGATTCTTATCTGTGTCCATAGATATGATTTTATAAAATTTGAAGTTTGCCTTTGAGATTTTTGTGTAGTACCTTGCATCCCTTGATTGGCACATGTCCCCATGCACCTGGTCTGCAGTCTTTACATGTTGGACCTTGAGTCAATGGAGGGCACACACATCGACCAGTATCTGGATCACATATTCGTCCTATATTGCAATCCTCACATTCTGCAAAATAAATACATATCATTAAATGCTATTTAAATTAAATAAATATCAACAGGATAAATTGAAATAGAATTATTGGCAAACATTTCGAAAGATCATGTGGGCTGCGCTGAACAAAATTTTGTGTTTTTTTTCCATGGTTGGTATATGTGCAACTCGCCCCCTTAAAATGTTACTCTTTCATACTTGCAATTTGTTTAATAAGATTTTCCTGGAAAAGTATTTAGTTTTCTGTGAAATAATGTCACTTTTTTGGTGAAATGAAGTTTTTAAGAACTCTAGTCCAACGCAATGACAAAAAACAGGTTGAATGGCTTTAAGTAAGTACCTAAATAAGATAAATGTCTTACTTGTACATCCATTCTCCCCAAAACCATAATGTCCTGGAAGACAGATGTCACATGTTGGTCCACCAACTCCGGGTTTACAGCGGCAGCGTCCTCCTCGTGAATCACACAGCGCTCCTCCATCAGAATCAAGGGAGATGGATCCCAAGGGGTCACACAGGCACTTGGAACATCCTTGTCCACTTTCCAAACCCCAGTAACCTTGCTGGAAACCATGATATGAGATTTATTACAACGTTTTGGAATGTATTTTTGTCTAGATATGCGCATTGTGCATGGATTTGTTAAGAAATATGTACTATGATCAATTATGATTTTCGGACGTACGACAATAAACAACTTTGAAGGTAGGTACGTCAAATGTCATTTTGACAAGTTTATAAATAACGCGGGCTTTGTAATCTTGTGAATATTTTCATTCGTAATTTTCGAAATTGAGGACTAAAAAGTATTGACAATTTTACAAAAATGAATGAAATTTATTTCTCTCTTCCTTTTGTGGTTAGCTAGATGATAATCCAACTGTCGATTTGTTCAAGAGAACTTTGTTCTATTAACATTTAACATATCGACAAAGTTTCAAGCAAGGGCGGATCCAGCTTTGGCGCCAGGGGGGGGGTCACATAGCCGTGGTCAAGTCACAAGAAGTTATAATTTAATTTTGATAATAATAGATACAAGTAAAAAGTAGGTATTTTATGAATAAATGTAAGCCCAGGGTCATGACCCCCATGACCCCCCCCTGGATCCGCCCTTGTTTTCAAGCCAGGATACGCGAGATTATTTGTATGCACGGTCTATGCATATCAACATTGTAGAAGTACATCTTAATTTTTTTTACAATTTTTATAAAAACTGAATTTATTGACGACATCGCTTATACACAATATGTAAGAAGACTTAATAGTTTGATACTTCATCTCCAAATACCTATACAAACATAACATCATGCTGTTTTCATATTCCGGGTACATACTATCATTATCGACAGTTGGATCTCATGTTTTACATGCAACTAGTATTATCAAAACGTTTTTCTTTATAAATTAGGTACCTACCTACATACATACTTACGAAAGTTTTATTTATGTTACCTACATTGAAATTATAATAAACAAAAAAGATTAAAAATTAATTTTAATTAGATATGTACTTACATAGGTACCTATTTTGACTTATCTGGGTATTGTTTACATTTTTACTCCTCACTAACCCAAGGGGATATTTATTTATTTTTATTTATTTCTATCCAAAAACATACAGTAAGTATAATATAAGATACAAAATAACTTAAGATAATATAAGCTTATTCATACATAGTTAACATACAAAGTAAATATAAGTTATGTCATTTCAATAAATATCAATTTATTATTTTACTGGTGCTTAATAATTTAAGATATCTCGTTTTGTTTGTATCTTTGTTACTAGCCCCCTCACTAGGCATAGCCTGTGGTGCTAAGGTGGGGAGTTATGATTTCGCAATTTTTAAGGGTATTTTTTTATTGCAGATTATCAACTAGTATCATGCTGAGATTGTATTCTGAAAGTTTCATCACAATGTATCTTTGTATGTGTGCGTGCGTGCGTGTTTGTGCTATGTGCTGATGTGTGCTATGTACGGCGTGTTTATTTTACTTTATCGATTAAAGTACTCGTTCGATTTTTTTCAAATGTTGTAAATATGTATGTATATAATTTTCAATGTATATAAATATGTATACTCGCTTAGACCCCCCTTAGATTATAAGTAGACCCCATTTGATTTTGAGGGATATCTGAATAGTGCTTCTCATTTTTCTTAACTGTCAAATATTTCAAAGTGACCCCAAGCTCAAGAAACTTTGAAATTTTTATTTTCAAAATGGTAAAAAGGCACATCACTTTCATAAAATGGCATTGAAGAAATATCAAGTTTTCATAATAAAATAATTAAATAAAAAATATTGTAAAAATTCATTTTATAAACATGTTGAAAATATTCCAAACAAAATTTGAATACTTTGTGGAGTGACTTGGCAGCGAGGAGTATAGCGTTGGCCACAACCCACTCGTTTTAATGTCGCCGTAAAGTTTGTTTTTCAAAAATTAATAATATTTTTATTTAAATTAAAAAAAAATTTAAATTATAAAAAAATACGTATCAGAAATCCGGATGAAATGTCTTTGAATAAATGAAAAAAATGTTGGAGAAGGAAAAACAATCGATAAAAAATCACAGACATTAATTATGAGTGACATAGGTACCTTGTAGTACCGACAGCAGTTTATTATCAATCAGTTAAATTATAAATAAGTATGTAGATAAATGGTACAAAAAATGTATAGATAAATTTACCTCACATCGATCACACGTAAGTCCAACTACATGAGGTTTGCATCTACATTGACCACTTTTTATATCACAGCTGTGAATCTCTGAACCACGTTCGTTACAGTTACAACCTGGAAATAAAGAAATAAATAACAAATTAATGCCTAGTAGAATTTATTTATTTGTTTGTTTCGCATTATAAGTGTCATAACGGCATTTGTTTTATAATTTTTTTTAAATGAATATGTTCTTGTTAAACAAGTACATATACATCTTCCTACGTTCCCTAAAATAAGCAAATAAATGCAGGTGAACGAAATCGGTCGAGGCAGGATTCGAACTCGCGACCACTAGATTACCAGCCCAGCGCGCTAACCGCTCTGCCATCGACCCATCTAATTTATATGTCGGCCTCCGTGGTTCAGTTTGGTTAGGTATTTGACTGCTGATCCAAGGGTCTCGGGTTCGATTCCCGGTGGAGACAGTTTTTAATTGTGTTTTCAGTCTGGATCTATGAGACGATTAATATCGTAAGTCTCCAGTTTGTGGCAACTTGTTATATGGGACAGCAAATCCAGAGGACGCTAAATCTTAGCACTATTAATGTTTTGCGTCGATTTTATGTAATTTCATTAAATAATTTTTAAGAATGCCATTTAATGATAATATACATAAGTATGCTAATTGAAATTTTTCGTTGCAGAAAGTTGAAAAAAATAAAAAGGTATTCATTATTGAAGTTCCACCATTTTGGTAATTTACCTGACCTTCCGCGTTCTTTAATAAGTATAACGAGAATGGTTACAAATTTGTAACATCATTCAGATGCCGAGAGATTATCCCGCGTGGGAACTGTTACCAAAATGATCACCATCTGACACATCTTTTGGTAACAGGGCGTTCTCCAGTAACGCGTCTTGTGAGTATATGTAATAGAGTGTTTCAATTATTGGAAGTTTAAAATACATTGTAATGTGAAAAAGTTTCCGAGACTGATTTTTACTAACTGCATGAAATCGTTTGACGTGGTAAAGAGTTAGACCCTGTTCCCACTTGACGTGTGTTAGGTCCGACAAAAGATCGGGTTATCTAGTGACAATACATTACGAATTGAGCTGTTCGCACTTGTCGTGTGTTAGGTCCGACAAAATGTCGGGTTATCTAGTGGCAATACATTTTAAATGGAGCTGTTCCCACTTGTCGTGTGTTAGGTCCGACAAAATGTCGGGTTATCTAGTTATTTTTTATTTATCGTATGACATAGTGAATACATCAAAATCAAACCAACAAACACACAGTTAAACATAAACAAAACACAATCACACACTCAGGTCGAGGGCTCCGAACCAGTCCACAAATGCAGGTGTCAGCTCGCAAATATCCGTCTTTGGACCCTCATATGCACGGACGCTGCATTTCTCCAATATAATATGTTGTATTGTTTGAGAGGGATGGCCGCAATCGCATTGAGCGGATGGAACAATGTCCCACTTTGGCATGAGGTAGTTATAGCGTCCATGTCCAGTCCGGATCCTATTTAGAGAGGTCCACAGCCTTCTTGGCAGGTCGAATCCTGGATGTATCGTCGTTGGAGTACCCATGTACCCATCAAAATCCAGGTTGGTGTTTTCCCAGTCATTGATCCAAGTCTCATTCAGGCTGAAACCCTCTCCAACGAGGTCACGTCCGAGTTTTGCTGCTGGATTCCTCGAGAAAAGTCTTTGCTGACCCTAAGACGGGACGTCATTGTGGATTGGTAAAGTGCTATTCTCACTAATTCTCTTCCTCAGATTGAACAGGGAGAATCTTCTTCGTGGGGAGCGCAGAAATCGAATTTGTGTTTTTTTTGCTTGGTTGGTATACCTAAGCGCAAACGATTTTAATGATTTAACCATCATACTGGGAGGCGACTCATTACGATTATTATGATAATACTTACAAATATATTATCTAGGGAGAGGTTTGAACTCGTTATCACTGCATTGAGCTAGTGCGATTTCCGTACGTTGTTTATTAACTTCTACATCTACATACCTATTATTTACGAAAGTCGGTTAATAAATAAAAAAAAAAACAATTACTACGTATCAAAAACCCTGGCGCGGCCCTTGTCACATATCGACGCGTCTCCTGCGTTTTCAGGCATGTATTTCTTCAAAACGATGATAATTTGTCGAAAATGTTCAACAAGTTGATAATGATAATATATTTCATGAGCGGGTTGAAAACAAAACATTAATAACACCGTCACGTACATTGGAATATTGTGAATTCACTAACACGCCACATATATAATATTCTAGCACTGCGAGAGTTATTGTGATTTATAGCAGGTAGGTACCTATACCTACCAACTATCATCTCTCTCCAACTGGGTAATAATATCAATGTTGTACCTTAACATCCGTGATTGTCGACAAGAATACCAAAGTAGATAATATATTTAATTCGATAAACATCTTCTCGATTTGATCGCCTGAATGCTAATAATTCAACAGAAATACCCACTTTGCAGATGAAGAGAAAATTATCAAGTATTAAAACGAAAGAAATGATTTTATTATTGATTTGTTCTTGTGATATTGTAAAGTAATAAAAATACTTGATAATAGGTATTTCTGTGAATGTTTATCTGCTCGTCATGTAACTAATAAAATAAAGGTCGGCTTAAGACCCTTGTTTTTTTATGAATTGTGGCTGGTTTGATATTAATGTAATTTACCAGAAGTCTGAAATCTGCGGGATATGAAATAATATGTGTGTCCCCCGATTACTGCTGAGAAGGCTGGCAAAATACCACAAGACTGGAGAACAAGCATAACAATTCCCATATTCAAGAAAGGGCAAAAGAAGAACCCTGAGAACTATAGAGGTATATAGTTACTATGCACAATGCTTAAGTTGTTTACGAGTATACTGAAAACCAAACTTGAGAAAAAAATAAGCAATAGGGAAGAACAACAGGGTTTTCGACGAAATCGCTCAACTACTGATGCAATCTTCATTCTGAGACAGATTAAAGAAAAGGCAACAGAGTATAACAAAGTAGCCTTCATGTGTTTTGTGGATTTAACTAAAGCGTTTGACAGGGTGTTGCTAAAATACATATATTGTAAGAATACTACAGGAAAGGGGAATATCTAACATATGTATTAGTTAAGACTGTTCAAGATCTATAGGTATACCAATAGCAAAACACAAATTAAGGTAAATAATGAATTGTCTAGTGAAATCCAAGCAAGCAATGGTATAAGGCAGGGAGACAGTCTATGTCCGTTTCTGTTCAATATCATAATGGACGAAATCATAGAAGAGGTGGCTGGCTTGGGACTAGGGTATAAAATGGGTGGCAAAATTGTTAATGTTATCTGTTATGCAGATGATGCGGTGATAATAGCTGAAACTGAGAATGACTTGCAAATAATGTTGAAAAAATTCCATGTGGTATCACAGAGGCTAAACATGGCTATATCAGTCAGTAAAACAAAAAGTATTGCTATATCCAAACAACCTTCAAGGTGTAAGCTAACTGTTGATGATAAGCTCGTGGAACAAGTAATGAGTTTCAAATATTTAGGAGTAGAGATCTGCAGCCATAACGACCTATATACTGAAGTCCGCGAACAAGTAAATAAAGCATCTGTCGTATCTGGATGTTTGAAAAATATGATCTGGAAAATATGATCATGACGTATGCTGTGGAAACGCGAGCAGATACCGTACGAACCAAGGGGCTCTTAAGGACAACGGAGATGAAGGCCCTAAGGTCAATCACTGGTAAAACTCTCCGAGATCGTGTTCGCAATGTTCAAATAAGGAAAACATGTGGAATACAGGACATCGTTCGATGGAGTAGATCCAGAAAAAGGCATTGGAGGGACCACGTTGCCAAGATGGACAGTGATAGGCTCGCAAATATAGCAGCAAATGAAATTCCTTCTGGCCGCCGCCTACCCGGTAGACCACCCAAGAGATGGAAGGATAGCTGATGGACTTCGTCATCCCAGGAGGCATAGTTTCTGAAGAACAGACCAACTAGGTCTACTAAACGAAGAAGAAGAAGAAGGCATCTCTATCCGCCGCCGTACGGAACAATTCGCCGACGTCTCTGATGCCGGTCCACTCACCAATGTTGCGGAGCCATGACATCTGACGTCTTCCTATTCTGAGGCGTCCCTCTATTTTGCTCTTCATAATCACTGGAGCAGTATTTATACTTTTAACCTCTCAAATATGTGTATAGGATATCATAATATGTTGAAATAAAAACCAGGAAAATTGATTAAATATCAAGAGATTATATTGAATTCATATCGATATGTACCTAAGTATGCGCAATTCATGAAAATAATACACGAGCTAATAAGTTTTTCCTAAAGAAAGGCAAAATTCTTCTCTTTAGGTCCCACAAAGATTCGTTTCCTTTTTACAGGATGATCAGTTGATATGGACCTAATCGTCTTGTAAAATGTGTTGAACTTTTTTTTAGCAAAGTAATAAATACTATTGACACAACTTTTATGACAAAAATTAGGAAATAACAGCTTTTGATAAAACAATTTATAATAAATAACAATTAATTGTGTATTTTTACAGTAATAACGGTCTTCTTGTGATTCCCTCCCACCGATCGGACTTCTACTCTAATTCTTTCACTGGCCACAGCGCCAGCCTCTGGAATCAACTTTCCGTTGATATTCGCACCTTACCCTCATTTTTATCCTTAAAACGGCGGTTGAAGCTCTGACCTCTCTTTCCTCTTGTTTTTCTTCTTTTCTCCTTCTTACCCTTGCCCCATTTTCCTTCCTACCACTATCTCTGCTCCTTTCTTTTCCCTTCACACCCCCTCTATGTATATAATTTTTTTTACATATTTTGTGTTGTTTTTACATTTACTTAAGTTTTTTTTACACAAGTACATATATTTTAATTAGGTTGACTGGAAGACGTTAATTTATGAACAAGTCCGCCTTTTGGCTATTATAATGTTTTCTTTTGTACATGATGTTATGTTTGAATTTTATTTTAGCCAATGAAGTTTTATTATTATTATTATTAATCATATTGTAACTGTCCTGTTTTTATCATTTTTACCTATTTAATCTTGATTAAAATCATGATTCATACTATCGAATATTCTATAAAATATGGCGCTGATTATTGTTAAGAAATCAGTCTAAACTCGTGTACTCGTCCTTTGTCGTTATTTTAGATATAACATTTTGTAAAAGATCTACCGGAGAGATACAAAGTGAGGCATTTCGGTCAAGCTGCCGTATATGATATAACAAAGATGATTAGGAAGTATATGAAGTGGTCAAGGTATATAAGTCCGTTAGTTGACTATTTATGTATATTGTGATTGTTAGTCTGTCGTGAAAGACACGAAGTATTAATTGGTTAATTAAAATACCACCCACAAGGGCGGATGAAATATATCTAATATATGTTTAGTTTTGTTATGTTGGAACTGGGTTTATGCCCATACCGTGGATAATGCATCGTCAGGCTTGTATACGAAGATATTTCAACAAGATGAGAACGAATTTCCAATAATCACTTCCATTCTAGAAAGCATGGATAATATGAAACTATTGGATGGGACTGGATCGACTCAGTACACAGGTGGTGAATAATAATAAAGTATACATATATTCTAAGGTAGAGGCGTTAACATTGTGGAAATTCATTTTAATAAATTATTAAAATAACAATATAACTTTGTTTATTTCCACTTATTTATTTATTTATTCCACTTAGTTTTTAGTTTAAATATATTTTAAAATATATTTTATTCCACTTAGTTTTTAGTTTAAACCCACCTGAAGAAGAGAACGGTAGTTCTTGAAACTAGTTGTGGAATAAAAATAAATAAGTGGAAATAAACAAAGTTATATTGTTATTTTAATAATTTATATACATATATTATACACATCCAATTAATGGATGAAATGCATTAGTGGATACATTTATATACATATTTATTTATTTATTTATTTATTATTTTCATCAACGGCTAAATAGCCTTTTACAAGTACATACAAAATAAACTAGTATAAACACGTTTAATACATACATATAATAATATTATAAAATAAAACAAAAAGAGATGTATAAATGTACGAAATATCTACCAGAACATTTTTTGCATATTATATCTAAACATTTTTTAAGAAACAAATATCAAAAACAAAAAGAAACAAAAATAGCATATATAAATTATATACCTAGGTATAAAGTTAATTCAAAAGTGTCATTAAAAAAGAATGAAACATAAAAACAGTTGAAAAATAAGCCATGAAACTAACATCTTATAGGGAAATAAAATTGACATTTTGCATCAAGAAATATTGATGCAATAAGTTTCTATATTTTGTCAATAACAAGTAATAAATATCGCCTAGACCAGAGTATGCATTACCCAAATAATGAAGCCGTGCTATTGGCGAGTAATATTGTTGCAGTGTACGTGTGTTAGAATAGTAAAAAGGTACCGTTTGCCTGTTAGAACGATTTGGCGCATGGTATGTAATTTGTTCAATAAGAGCAGGGCTATCAAAACTCGAATGTACCATTTTGTGTAATGTAATTAAATCAAAAATTATTCTACGGTCAGATAACTTTGTTAAATTAGTCCAATGCATAGTGAGATTATAATCCATTAGTTCTCTGGGTATGTTCATTTTAAAATTTATATACCTAAGAAATTTGCGTTGTACTTTTTCAATTAGTTGAACTTGATTATTATAATATGGTGACCAAATTGTTGAATTATATTCCAAAATGCTCCTTACAAGTGATATGTATAACAAGCGAATACTATATGTATCTGTAAACTTTTTTGTGATACGTATTATAAACCCTAAGATATTTACAGCTCTGTTTACTATGTTAGTAATATGACAAGTAAAAGAAAGTTTCGAATCAAAAATGACAACTAAATCGTTTATTTCATCTACTGAAGTTAATTGTATCAAGTCTATACCATAATCATAAACCAGGGGATTTTTTATTTTATAAAACCTTATTACTTGACACTTATTTGCATTGAGAGAAAGTTTGTTACACTGACACCATTCAAATAGCTTGTTCAAATTTTCCTGCAATATAAGGCAATCATCATGACTTTTTATTCTTTTAAATATCTTTAAATCATCCGCAAATATTACATATTCTACCCCTGAAAATATATCGACAATATTATTTATAAATAATATAAACAAAACCGGTCCCAAATGAGAGCCCTGTGGTACACCACTTGTAGCTGTAAAAGCCACAGAGTGTACATCATTTAATTTTATAAATAGCTTTCTTTTAGATAAATAACTCTCGACCCATCTCAAAAAAATGCCCGTTACACCCATTTTCTCCAATTTATTTATTAATATACCATGACAAATCCTATCAAAGGCCTTACTGAAGTCAGTGTAGATAGAATCTACCTGACTTCTTTCAGCAAAAGCATTTACAATAAAATTTTCATATAACAACAGATTTGTTAAAGTAGATCTATTAGTAACAAAACCATGTTGAGATTTCGTAATTATAGAATTTATTTTATAATTTATTTTTTCCAGAACTATTTTCTCAAAAATTTTGGGAATCGTAGATTGTATACACACGAGTCTATAATTGGATATATCCATTCTATCGCCTTTTTTAAAAATTGGTATAATGAAGCTATTCTTCCATTCAGATGGAAAAATACCCGTTGATAATGACATATTAAAAATTAAATACAGAGGATAAGACAACATATGTGAACAATGTTTTAAAAAGGTAGGTGGTATTTTATCTGGACCAGGGTTCTTTCTTACGTCCAATTTTTCAATATGAGTAACAATATCATTGATGTCAATATGAATTTGCGATATTTGTAAATTATAAACAGACTCAAAAAAAGGAACCTCTCCAGCATCAATTTCACTATCGTAAACACTTTTGAAAAAAGATGCAAAAAGGTTTGCAATATTTTCAACTTTGATTTCATGTTTGCCGTTAAAATACATATTTACAGGTAAATCTAACTCAGTTCTTTTTAATGACTTTGAATAGTTCCAAAAAGTATTAACATTATTATTCCTTATAGAATTTTCAACACTTTTTAAATAATCTCCATAACAACGCTTAGATAAATCATTGCACTGACGTCTAATGGCATTGAATTGTGTATAATCCAAGATGGATTTAGATTTTTTGAACTTTTTATGGATCTTCTTTTTGAATATTGTTAGATCAATCAAATCTTTGCTAAACCATCTTGGAAAGGTACTTTTTGTAAACTTAACATAAGGGACGAACCTATCAATTACATCATAGAGAATATCATAAAACATTTTCAAATTGTCATCAATATTACCACACTTTAGAAAAGACATATCGGTAGATTTCAAGCATTCATTCATTTTGAAAAAATCAGCCTTATTAAAATTAAAAAAAGATTTTGTACATTTAATGTTGGGTACAGTATCCAAAAACATGCTAACGTTCAATGGAGGATGATAACTATCAACAGGTAATAATATTTCATTAGACGTACTTACAGAAACCGAGTTATAATTTGTGAGTATTAGATCAAGTATGCGGCCTAAATAATTTTTAATATCATTAAATTGAGTAAGATTGGTAAAATTTAACATGTTTACAACTTCTTTTTCGATTTGAGTTAATTGCAAATTGTGGACACCCATAACACCGGTGTCTTCACAATTCCAAATTATATTAGGCAGATTATAATCACCTGATAGTAACATTTTAACATTAGGATATTTCAACTGTAATAGTTCAATGTCTTCGAAATGTTTCTTGTAGATATTTAAATCCGACTTGGGTGGAATGTAAACACATCCTAATATAACTCTATTTTTACCAGTATTTAACATAACAAAAATGTGCTCCACATCACAATTATTAACACTTAAAGGCTTGGATACCAAATTATTTCCACTGCTATCAAGACTCCTCCTCCTCTTCTTTTAGTATACGTAAGATCTTCATTCACTATATGATTTCTATCACGTCTGTAAACATTGAAATTTGACATTCCAAGTTCAGCATTGTTAATTTCGGGATGTAACCATGTTTCAGTGAACAACAAAACATCATATATTATGGTAGTAAGCGCAATCCTTAGATTTTCCAATTTTGAACATAGGCCACGAACATTCTGATAATACATGGATATATTATTGTTTGAGTTTAGTTTTTTGGACTAAGTTTGACAATCTTGGGAATCCTATTAACGTATTTTATTGTAATGTCAGTTTCACCAGACTTCTTTCGGTTGTCTAATTCAATTCTAAGATCATTTAGAAATTTACGTTGAAGGATTGTTTGATCTTGGTACATCTTAATATTATTCTTTAGTAAGTGTTTTTTACTCAAAAGTATTAATGGCCATTTAGTTTCTTCAAACTCTACCTTGATTCCCCTGGGTTTATCACTTATTTTGCCAATTCTATAAATTTTCAACCCTTTGCAATTAGTAATTATCGACGAATCAAGTTCATTAATAATATGCTTAACAGTAGTTATGTCATGGTCCAATTTTTCTACATGTAAATTAGATGTACTTTCTGGTATATTATGCAAGATGATATTCTTCTCCCTAAGCCTTCTATCAGTGATTTCATCGATAGCCTCACATAGCTTAGGTATCTCCGTTAATTGATTTGTGCTATTCTTTGGTAAACCTCTATACACTGTCAGTTCACCTTGCATGTTCGCCATCGCAGCTGCCATTTTGCACACAGACGCCATGATATTATTTGATTCAGGCATTATTTTAGCAATCTGTTGGCAGGATTCATTAAAATATTAGTTAAATTATTAATTGTCTCCTTGGCTATCTCGATAAAGGAAATGGAATCCATCATTAATACTGAGAAGATCAATACAATATATAAATTGCAAAATTATTAAATAAAAATTGCAAAATTATTATTTATACAGTATACGGCCCTCTAGATGTAATACCCCTGGTTTTCAGTTGTTTAGCTTGCTTGCGATAGTGTGTGTTAAAAATTAGCCAATTACGCTGCAGTGGGCGGATTTGATAGTGATGGGCGGGTGCATACAAACTTATTGTCACCCAAATTTGAGTCGGTAGAATATGTTTGAAATAAATTCCTTCACACTGACTTGAGTATAAAAAATAGTTTATAGATATTTCTTACGGCTTTACCAAGTCAATACAGTAGCTTGCGAGAAGAAAAAATAATCCTTTGCACAATGACACTGAGTTATTAAAAGAAATATGAAATATAACAACGAAAAAAACAGGAAACTATATCAGAGAGACTGATGTACGTGTTAACTGTATGTATTCACGGGCGTATATGATACGGGCGTATATTATGGTACTAAGATCATATTTTTGAAATTAATTATTGCCTTCATCAAAATCTAGTCAGAATTGTAATCAAGTAGGTAATTGTAAAAAAGGATAATTATACAAAAAAATATACCTCTGAAAGCACCTTTATCTGATATCCACAGGGGCAACGAAAATTACTAAAAAGGAAATAAAGGACAATGTATTAAAAAACAAAAATATGTAAGTAGGTTTCTCGTAATAATTAATTGCGTCGGATGCCCCCGGTGTTAGCCCGCGGAACTTTCGAGGGGTGCGGGGACAAGCCCTTCCGATCGATCGGTTGTGCTATAGGGGCTTGCCCCTGCTGACGATCTTGAGCGGTTGCCCCGCCGTTTGAGGTTGGATTCTCGGGGGCAGTGGTTGAATCCGATAGATAGTGGATATTTGTGTTGTTCGACGTTGCGGCCGCGCCGGGGATGAACAGGGCCAATGGGCTCTATAGCGTCCTCCGGTGTGGAAGTGGTATCGCGATCTCCCTCATTCTCTGGATGTGTCCGGCCCATCTGAGTCTTGCGATCCTTCTCAAAAGTTTCTACGGCTCTTTCATCAATTTTAGTGATCGCCCAACATTCAGAACCATATGAGAGTACTGGAGGGGGGGGCAAGTCTGGTCCGACCGGCGAAATCAAAACCCTCACGATTACCCATATCATGGATATAATTATTATATGGAGTTCTATAATATATTCAGATGTCATTATTATATCCATGATATGGGTAATCTCAAGGGTTTTGATTTCGCCGGTTGGACCAGACTTGCCCCCCAGGTCGAATAAGAGTCTTATAGAAAAGGAATTTAGTTTTTCTGGTGAGGTGACGAGACTTCATGTGCCTCTGCAACCCATAGTAGCATCGGTTTAATTTCGGTTGAGTCATTGTTGTCGTTTGTCACCATAGTACCGAGATACACAAACTTGCCAATAGTTTCGAATATGTTATCGTCAGCCCGCAAACCTGGCGGTTTTCGGCGTCCTTATATAGGAAACACTGGTAACTGATTAGTTCATTAGTTGAGAGTCATTGCAATTATTTGCCATTGCCTGCAAAAATAATCTGAAATCACAAAAACTTAGTGATGAAGACTAACAAATTTTCAACAAGTTATAGTTATGGTGCCTTACTATTGTTAGATTCCCAGTAGGTACATTTTTTACAGGGATCTTGGTCATACTTCTGATATTTCTCATCTGAAGTCCACGAGTGTGAATCCTCCATTCACATTCGTCGATTGTTATTTTGCACTATGGTGCCGTGAATGCTAATCTAGAGGGCTCCATGGGCTACTTTTCGTGCTATGCATTTTTTCTTGACGTTCACTTAGCGTTTTGTGAAGGGGCCGTTTACAGTCCTCATATGCAGAGCTGGTGGTGGTGGAAGTAGCGAAATTCCCTCCATAATACTTTTTATTTTAGCGTACAAATATCAAATGATGTTAAATATTCTTTAAGAACTTATATTATTCAAGTATGCTCTTTTGGGCTAGGTGTAGTAGGTACTTACTTACACATTTATTTATTGGCAATACATAATTACATTAGGTATACATAATACAGCCTTAAGTACCTATAACAACAAAATAATTTCAAGATAACAGTGATAATATATTCTAAATTTAATGCTGGGTAACTATCAAAAATGTTTTCTTATACATACTTTGATATCTTATTTTATATCTAGGGGGCTACTCATGAAACGTTCTCAATACGCTCTTAGCTTGCCTTAATCTTAAAAATGTATAAATCAGTTTTCAATTATAATACAATTTAATCTTTCTCTACATTTTATTATAAAAATTTGTTAATATTATCGCTTAGTATGAAATTCTCATTAATTATTGTATAAATTAATATTGTTATCTAATTAATTTAACCTCAAAGGTTGCTAAAGTCTGAAGCTGATCTTAATCTTAGTTTAATCAACTTCATGAGTAGCCCTGCAGGTTTGTTGGAAGAAATGTACAATGTCTGATGTACAATGCGTGTAGAAGTGCAAAAAGATTGCTAATAACTGAAATAACGGTATCGATATAAGAGGAAAGAGAAATTTATATTTGCCGTAAAAAATAGCGGGTAATTTGTGATTCTCCATCTTCTGTGTAATACCCCTTCAGGTGTTTTCATTTGGCGGCCGCTGTGTGAAGTGCTGACAATCTATGGTCATTACTCAGAACAAATAATAAGACATCACTGATTGATGATGCCCTCGTAGAGCGAAACCGGTAGCCGCAGTCTCGCTCGCCTTGGGGATCAATACGCATTAACTCTGATCACTTTTTGATTACGGATGATAAATGGTATTTAATCATATGTTTTTTTTTTGTCTCCGTAAAATATGTTATCAACTATTTCATATTGTAAAACCGTAACCAGGCCTGCGGAGTCGCTGCAGTTTCTTCGTATTCTTCTCCTTGGCCATGTTCGATCCTGGCCTCTTCTAATCTTTTCCATTTAGATCTGTCTTGAGCTGTTTGCTGCTAGCGATCCACGACCTGCATGCAAGACAATGTTATCTGTCTTGCATGCAGGTCGCAGGTCTTATGCCGTGGAAGTGGATCGCGATCTCCCTCGAAGACAATGTTATCTGTCTACCTTTTTAGTGGTCTTCCTACGCCTTATTTGTTGGTTCAGGGCCTCCACTTCAGGATTCTAGATGACACTGATAATATATGACACTATCTTGCCTAGCCACGTGTCCCGCCCACTGTCCTTTCAGTCTTGTTATTCTCTCTGCAATGTCGGCAACCTTTGTTCAACGTCTAATATCCTCTTTTCTGATTCGATTCTCCCGTTGCAGTTTTGATGAAAAATATCCCCTTGGGGCAATGAGAAGTAAAAATACGAAAGCATGTAGAATGAGAATGAACACCGAGAAGATGAGAACCCTGATGCAAATATATGATAGAGTGAAAACGAATAATGAAGTGAAAGGATGTCGTGAATAAAAGTCGTCAAATGCTTTAGGGTGGTTTGACCACGTAGAAAGAATAAACGATTAGCATCTATAACGCATATACTTATGAAGAGACGTGTGAAAAAAATGAGAGCATAAATTGGTTGGCGTTGTAGAAATTATTTGGTAGTAGAACAAATAGAAGAAGAAGCATTAGCAGACCAAAATAATTAAGATGGCTTGACTGTGCGGAGAAGAACTTGCGCAGTCTGCAGGTGACTTATCCGCACGAGTCTAGAATAATTTCCTCGAACATCATCGTTGTAGAGATGTCGTTGGGATGTCAACATGGAAAATGTGACGTGTTGTAATTAGGCTTCGGACTAACTCGGCAAAGTTCGAAGTTGCCCGAAACCGAACGACTGTCGGAAGACTTCGTCCCACACGAAGATGGGTACCACAGAGAAGTACATATTTATATGCATTGCCATAAGATATTATGCTAATACAAATTATCCAACTGTCGATTCGTTCATGAGAATTCAATTCTCTTAATGAATCGACATTATTAAGCCAAGATGCGTGTACGAAGGAAAATTTTGTATGGTGTAGTGGACTTTTTGCATGCTAATAACACGAACTAGAGGCCTCGCAGCATATATGTTCCCATACATGGATTTACTCAGAATTCGGAGTAGAACATTTTATGTGAGTTTGTGTGTGTGTGTGTGTGTGTGTGTGTGTGTGTGTGTGTGTGTGTGTGTGTGTGTGTGTGTGTGTGTGTGTGTGTGTGGTGTGTGTGTGTGTGTCCGTCCCCACTTATAACTTTTGATCCGCTCAATTTACAGAGCCCAAATTTTCAGAATATATAAACAGTTATGGGCCTACAAAACTTTTATACTCAGAAGTGTGAATTTTTGTTTCAGTCAGGGGTTATCAACTTTTGAAATTTTGGTTTATTTTACCATATATCTCAGAAACCATAAAAGCTAGAACGCTGAAAATTGTTATAAACATAGACAAATACAAAATCTCAAATTAGTTTTTTAAAAAAAATCCAGGGTTTCTCAAACATTTTTTATTAAGAAAAATATTTTTTTTATGATAAATTTATGAGTTTAACTGTAAAATCACGAAATGTTCTACTTCGAATTCTGAGTAAATCCGTGTATGGAACATATATGCTGCGAAGCCTCTTAGTTGGTGTTTTTTTACTTCAAAGTTGGAAAAGCCGTGAAAAAAGTAGACCTCTGCATATAATTCTCGCGTATCCTGGCTTGATACATTGTCGATATGTTAAGGGAACAAAGTTCTCCTGAACAAATCGACAGTTGGAATAATTTGGTTTTATGGGTTTATAGTTTGATTTTTATTCTTCAACTATACATACTATCGCTATCGACAGTTGGATCTCATGTATTACATGCAACTAGTTTATTTAAATTTACGTCTATAAAAAACACTAAGATTTATTTAAATAGCGCGCTAAAAACAGTCCTTTTCTAATGATTTGTGATAAATAATTCAACATTTTCAACATGGACGATTCCACAACTTCAGTTATGTTGAAAATATTATCGACGTCGAGTGCCTAACAACTGTTCAGTATAAAATGTCAATAATGTTAATAACGATTTAATCATCTATAATGAGTCTGGAATTCCTATGAAAGTTGTTTAATTCATCTCTGCTAGGGAAATTATAACTACCAGTTGCGCTGTAATCAACATTGCACAACATCACGAATATTTCCCGTGTTGCATGCAACAAAATACGTCTCGTTACATTTTGAGTAAAGTACGAAAGTAGGTACCTAGGTACTAGGTTCCTATCTATTATTTAATATTTATTCCATGTAATTTTTGTGGTACATACCTATTTTCATTTTCTTATTTATAAGTAGTAGATATTAAAAATGGCATACCTTTACATGAAAATTTAAATTGGTATGGAATTAATAGGTAATCACAAACTAACACACTTCTTGTATACTGATTACTTATTAGATTTGAAGTTGTTTGATACTTTCGTCATTCATTCTTCATATAATGTGATCAAAAGCCACGGAAAGTACAATGCAGGATATTTCGTGAAAAAATAGAAAAAAACTTGTGGATAAGAGAGAAAACCAAAATAACCAACGTTGTCTAAAAGGTTGCCAACCAGAAGTGTAGCTGGACAGGCCATATCGCCAGAACCATATATCCCAGATGGACTAAGAAAATGCTGGAATGCTGACCAAGAACGGGCATAAGAAGTGTTGGAAGGCCTCAAACAAGTTGGTCTAACAATATTGGACGAGTGGCTGGAGGCGGATGGATGCGGTCTGCCCAGGATAGAGAGCTGTGGAGGCATATATCCACTACCGTACGAAGGAGGGCTGAATTAAGAGATGTGATCAAGTCCAGGGGCGGATCTACTTGAGGGCTTTATGGGCTGCAGCCCAGGGCCCCTTGGATACAAAAGGCCCCCAGCCTCCATTGAAAACAATAGACGATATTGTGAAGAAAAAGAAGTATCTGAAATTAAAAAATCATAAGGCTGGCAACCCTCAATATCAATATAAAGTCATATTATATAAATATATTTTATTATCCTATTTTTTACAAATACCGTAGTCCTACTCCTACATCACTATAGAAAACAGTAATTAGAAATGATAAATTTAAGTAAAATTAGAGAAATGTAAATTTTCTTCAATTTATTATGATCAATTTGCATCTATTTTACTGTGTGTAGTGTGTATGTGGGAGTTTGTTTTGTGCACTTGCGCAAAAAATAGGTAGGCCTCTTAGTACCTAGTATTACACCAGGGCCCCACAAATTCACGATCCGCCCCCGATTAAGTCATCACTTTATATCTTTCAAACTCGTCTTCTCGTTTCTTATTTTAACATTTATTTAAAAAAAATAGCAACTTTTTATTTTTCGCTTGTTCCGCGTTTCGTTCAACAGTGTTTTATCTTTCTTTCGTTTGACTTTGCATTTCGACTACCCGGCATTTGACTTGAATTGGACACGATTTGATTTTTTGGACCTTCAATTTTTTGTTTTAAAACAGTGCTCTCTGGTTAAGACTGCCGAGAGATGCCAGATAAATGTAAGATACCGCGAACGTCAAAGTCAACCATTAAAGTCAACACAATACAAACGGCAGCCATGTTGACTCGTCGGCAACGAATAATTTTACAGATTTCTGTTTTACGAAAAACAATACAAAACGCGTTGAAAAATAGAACAAGTTGAAAAACTGAACCCCGTTGAAAAACTCGTCCGTGTAAAGTGCGCTTAAGCGTCTCTGTCATGTGTAGCTAGTTAGCTAGTGTCATTAGAGATATTATAAAATATTATTAGAAATACATATCCTAATAACAAACAGTTATAATCCACGTAATGACTTAATAATAGGAACTTAAGCACATCCTATGTTTAACCCGTAATAAGTGGGTGATAATTATTGGTTATTAATGGCACGATGATTTAACTTCATATATTGAAATCTGGAACTTTTGTGCACAATTCTACAATACATAGACGGCAGTAGTATTTATTTATTGTTCAAAAAACATGAATATAGCTTCTAAATACACATTACAGAATTTACAGAATATAATTTATCTTTATTCTACGGTTTAAAGCAACAAAATCGCTCAGACTTTTATCATTCTTAAGTAGGTATCTACTATTATTACCAAAGACCTTATATAGGTACTAAAGTATATTATTACTAACTAGGTATAAAGTATGTTTGTTTTTATTATATTTTTAATAATCATGAACTTCTACTCTATGACCGAAGCAACATCAAATTTAATGACTATTAGAACAAGTTGATTTCTATGTAATGAGCTGTTTATTGTATAGTTATCACCAAGCATCTTGAAATTTTCATCAAAGCAACCAAGCACAAAACTCTAATTAGGTAGTCTTCTGCGCACGGACGTGATTTTTCTAGATAGCATAAACTATACAAGTGGGGGCTATAAATAAATAATAATAATAAATAAACCATTTATTTGTTGCCATTAAAGTTACATCAAACAAAAAAAAGAATATATATATGCAAAATTTTGAACTACAATTGACAACAAAGAGGCTATTGCTCAGCTGCGCACTACCAGGTATCCCTGGAGTGCTGCTGGTTTTCAGCAAAGCCTTGGGACAACACAAAACATTGAGGACAGACCACATGTCATAACCTATAAAAATCTAATAGTAATTAAAAATAAAATGTATTTCTTCCTTCTCTTTCTCTCACTGCTGGCACCCTTGTTGGTTCAATAACCATATCTTGCAGTGTTTCTTAAAACTCTGCAAAGAGTTCATCGCACGTATGTTCTGCGGCAACTCATTCCAGTACGTTGAGGAAGCATATCTAAAACTACCCTCGAATGCGGAGGTTCGATGTCTGGGGAGAACGAGTAAATGGTCTCTCTGTCGCGTTGAGTGGTCGTGCAAATCACGTGACCACTGTAGTCTGTCAAACAGATAGGAAGGAGAACGTTTCTTTATCACACTATGTAGTTGACAAAGAAAGTGAAGCTTCCTTCTGTTAGACATGTTCAGAATCCCGTGCCGATTAAGATAAGGTGATATATGTGCTCGTCTAGGTATATTGAAGCAAAATCGGGCACATGCATTCTGTACGCGTTGCACTTGTTTTTGTGTTTTCTTTAACAGAGACGTACCATATATCGAATCCCCGTAGTCCAATATTGAGAGAACCAAACTATCTGTAAGCAACCTGCGAACACCCGTTGCAATGTAAGGACGGATCTCACACAAAAGACGCAACCTCGAAAAGCACCATTGCGTTTTTTTATTAATGTGCTCCTCATATCTTAATCTTTCATCCATTATGATGCCAAGATTCCGCGCCGATTTGACAAAAGGGATGATGTTACCATTTAGCTGAATTTTGTTGCTGCTGTTTTTTACAGCATTGATTTTATGCTGTGAGCCGATTATTATTGCAATAGTTTTTTTGGGGTTAAGAGCTAGTGCATGGTCTTGTGCCCATGTCAGAATTCTTTCCAGATCACTGTTCAACATACCCACAGCAGACCCCGCATTGCGCTCCTCAAAAGATAAATACAATTGTGTATCATCTGCGTACATATGTGATTTGCAGAATCTGAGAGCATGCATCATGTCCGATGTGTATATGGCAAACAGAAACGGCCCAAGTATAGAACCCTGAGGAACTCCACGAGTCAGTTCAACAGCAGATGACAAAATTTCGCCGCATGCTGTGCGCTGCGTTCTGTGCCGAAAATAGCTTTGAAACCATTCGACAGTGTCATATGCGAAACCAAAGTATCGCAACTTTTCAATTAGAATTGGAATACTTAACATGTCGAATGCTTTAGAGTAATCCAAAAGTACTATTATTGAGGTTTTTCCATCATCACCAGATGCATGCAAGTCGTCTGTAATACATTGCAACGCAGATGTGGTGCTATGGCCCTTACGAAACCCGGACTGATGAGGAGGCACTATTTCACATCTTTCGGTGTATTTCACCACTTGATCATAAACGACCTTTTCAAGTACCTTCGAAAGTGTAGGAAGTATACTAATAGGTCTAAGATCGTTTAATCCCACAATATGAGTCTTTTTGGGAAGTGGTTTGACTATAGCATTTTTCCACGCCTCAGGTACAGTGCCGGATATTAGTGACTTATTTACTATGTTTGTAATAGTACCTAGAGCATGAGGTAAAATAAGTTTTATCATATTAACGTTTATATTGTCGCAACCGGTTGCATTTGTTTTGATACTACTTATATGTTTTGCTATGGTGTTTTCATCCACAATATGAAACTTAAACGAGAGTGAGGTAGAAAATTTGTTTGTCTTATAATAATTAAGAAGGTCCGTACTATGTGAATGATTATGATCTTGGTTTAAAAAGTGTTTATTGATTATCTCAGGGTTGTTTAACTCTAAAGGTATATCAAAGGCTATAGTATGTTTTATTTTATGTGTTATTTTTAAGGTACATTTGTGATGTGACAATCTAATTAATAAATGTCATTTTGATACTCGTTCCGACACGGGTATGTTCCCAGTGAAGGGGGTGTCGGTCGCACATACAAAATAAAAAAAACAAGTGTAAAGAATAAAAATAAAATAAATAAAAAATATTTGATTTTTGTATGTTGTGCTTTTTTATATATTTTGTACTACACATACTAATATTTTTTTTGTAAATGCCCTTTATTGGGCATGAAAATTATCTTTAGTAAATAAACAATTATAAACGATTATAATATTACGTATCCCAAGGCATGATGCATTCCCTCAGTAATATCGCAGACGCTTTTGTGGTTATTTTATTTCATATGCAACTTGTCGAGAAAATAATCATCATCTCTGATGAAGATAAATATACCTTCTGTTATGACGTTAAAGCAAACACTAGCGCGTGCAATATTTCAAGAGAAGTTGACACAGATGTAATTCGTAAACACATACATACATAAGTTGGTACTGTTGCAATTCGGTATTAAAAAGTACGTAACTTAGTGGAATAAATAATAAGATGGAGACGCTCCTAAGTCAGTGGTCGGCAAAGTGCGGCTCCTGTGCCACATGCGGACTAGAGCTTGGAAAATGCACTTATCATTTTTACCAATGTCGGATGAGCTGTCAAAGTTGATATTAAACGAGAAAATTTTCAACGCAAAAAATAATAAGTAGTATTAAAATTAGTAAGATTCATACAATTACTTAAATAATATGTTGAGAAAACTATTTTTTTTTGAAAAATGTGACCAATTCCGAATACATAATAATCATTTTCCTAACCTCAAATGACAAAGGTGTTGATGAAATTATTCCTGCAACCAATTTCCATTCAATTTATAAAGTAACTCGCTTACGCGAGTAGCTATATTCATTAAAGACTAACAAACATACATCATGCTGTTTTCATATTCTGGGTAGGAAAAACAGACTGACCTCCATACAATCCTATCCTGACATACATACCTACATGTTTTAAATAGAAAACAAAATATCTTAAAAAACATTTATTTGTATTTAAGTATTTACCTATAGTTTGGAACGTATATTCTTAAATTATGCATACTATCGCCATCGACGGTTGGATCTCATGTGTTACATGCAACTAGCTATTTATAATCGTTGACTGACTCTCAATAAACATTGAAATCTATAAAAGCAGTGACAAGCAAATGCCTGATCAGTAGGTATATAAATATATCAACGGTGTATGTGTAGGATGTGTCTGATTACATTATAAGTGAATCAAAATAAAATGATGTGATATAATTTCAAAGTTTAGTCTTCGCTTTGTTTATATAAAATATTGACATGGTAGAGATCATTTGCGGAAATTAAATAGCCACTTGCACAGTGGTGCAAGGAAGTGGGTACTTATTATTTTTCTATTATTAATTTTTCTTTTTTCCCCAGTACAAGCATATAAGAGAAGTGGAATGCGAGATGTAGACTTCTTCTGCAAACAAATCCGTAGGATTTAGACTTAATAATAATAACAAGCATAATAATATTTTTTGGAAAAGTGTGAATTATGCTAAAATTAAAAGTGCATGAATTGAAATAAATAAATTTCAAATAAATTTTTATCCGATTTTATAAATTTTCAAAAAATACTAAGTAAAATTAAATAAGTAAAATTAAAATTAAAATTGATAGATAGTGATATAAGGATTGCATAAACGAAGGAGTACTGCACAAAATGTAATCATCCATTGTTATTAAATTAAAAAAAAACATAGCCGAATGCCCAAATTATACTGTATTTTTTTCAAGGGTGTACCCCCCGTTTTTAATAAGGTATTTTGATGTTTTTTTTCAAATATAAATTACAATATATACTCGTGATATACATATCACTTTTTCATTTGTGTGAGGACAGAAATGAGTGATAAAATATCAATTAATAATTAATATTGCTTCAATGAAGATTGATTAGGTATCTACTTACACGTAAATGATGCCAAGTGAAGCTGAGAGAATGATTAATTTAGTTATGTTTATATCGTGGGGATTAATATCTTGCATATTTGATATTAATGCAGGTAAAATATATCTACAGAACGTTATACTTATGTACCTATACTCATATACATAAGAGTTCCTAAGAATCAAGTTATTTTATGATAGCATTGATAAATTTAAACAAAATGAAAAAACAACTAGTTGCATGTAACACATGAGATCCAACTGTCGATAGCGATAGTATGTATAGTTGAAGAATAAGTACCAAACTATAAACCTATAAATCCAAATTATTGAATATTTAAGGATATTTTGTTTTCTATACGACACATGTAGGTATGTATGTCAAGATAAGACAGTATGGAGGTCAGTCCTCTTTTCCTACCCGGAATATGAAAACAGCATGATGGTTCTGTATGTATGTTTGAAGATTTTAGTATCAAACTATACATATTGTGTATAGGCGACTGCCATACAAATTGTATGAAGCAATGTCGTCACTAAATTCAATTTTTATAAAAATTGTTTAAAAAAATTGAGATGTACTTCTATAATATGTCCTATTCTGATTCGTCTAAATTTATCCGTCTGAATTTTAGTACATGAGAAATGTCAAAAAGTTGACTGCATTTATACGGGACTCATTACGTCACACTGTGCGGATAAAATCCTTTTATCCACGGTCGCCCGTTGGTTACAGACGTTTTCGTACTCTGAAACGAATCAGAATAGGACATAATATTGATATTTTTTATAGAAAATTAAATTATCTAGTTGGGGTGTTTCGGATTTCTCGATATTTTTAAACAACACCAATTATTTCACACTTAAAGTTTAGTGACACTTTAAAATCCTTTTCTATATTATTAAACATGTTTGTAAGGTCGTATACATAACAATCTTGAAATTGCTTTATTGAGATGACAAAATACATCATGACAATTATTAATCTGTATCGGATATATGCGATTATTAATTATTGTAGGTTGTCATTTGGACATTTTACAAAACACACTCAAGTTCTCAAACTTTTTTTGCATAAGTTTCGTTGAGTTATATCATATAGTTATTACGAGTTTTTTTTGTGGTATAATAAAAAAATCTCATTACATATTCTTGTATTCAAAATACACTTCAAAAGTTACACTTATTATATATTTTTGTTCTGTCGTCAAACCTCGACCCACTGCTTACTGTAGTTATACACGTAACTAAGTTATTCTCCGCATTTGTACTACAAACGCAATAATGTATTGTGCGCAGCAACTGCGTGTTTATATGACATGCAAATAATAAAATATATTCGTATTAATTCATTTAATGATATTATTGTTTTTGCCACTTACGATGTTAATAATTGATTAAGTTCGTGAATAATCTCCCACAGTTTGCAAACTTGCGAAGAGTGCCAATCACACGGTAAGACTTAGTTGCTAACACGTTTCATACATGACACAACGTCTTAATTTACCTCTGTCGTGGAAGACACGATATATTTAATAATTGTTAATAATAATAAGTATGACGTAGCCAAGAGAAGCGATATATACCTACACAGGTACATAACAGACCCCACAGTGAGTGAAGAAACCCGTTTTGATTCACTTCTTTATAATATTTAATATAAGTACAGTTAGGTGGAATATCTGACGGTGAAACATTTAAAACTGGATCAAGAAATGAAACACCGATCAGTGCATTGCACAGTGATATGCGGAAGGATCAAAATAGAGATTTCGGAGATACGGAAAACGGAGATTTAATAAAATCATACTGACGTGAGAGTTGATAGCAACATTGTAAATTTCCACTTCCGTCTGCTCCACGTGTGACTGTCTTTCCCCACCACCACCCGTTCTGCTTATGAGGACGAATAACGGCCCCTTGAAAAACTCTGAAAGAACACATAAATAGCATACGAAGAGTCCGAAGAACTCTAAAACCTATCAGATACTGCACTTAATGTGCCAAAGAAAGCTAATTATGTGGAAACAACTGGCTCACTGCTCAGTGATAGTGAAGATAAGAGTGCACCGAATTTAAGACAGATAGTCTTGAAAGACCTAAAGTTGCTCTTCGTGGCTACAAGGTCCGCATGTCCAATGGATCCAAAGAAATTCCCTCGGACATCGTCGTAGAGTTCTCGTCGGAAAGTTGACACGGAGAAATTAGTGTATTCCCATAGGATATGCTCAGAAGTCTGTTCAGGGTTATCACAAAGCTGTGACTTCCACGTGTGACTTTTGAAATCAGCCTCTATGCAGTAAGCTTCCATTATTCTTAGATAAATGGTTAGTTTAATTTGTTTAAATACTATGATAAATCAGTATTATTGTAAAACAATCTTCTCAACAAATGTTGTGAAGCACAACGCATCCCTTCAGATTGGAAAAATGTGGTCGTGATCCCTTTGTGAAGGATCGAAGTTTGACTACAAAAAAGAGCCATAAGTTGGCTAAACTTAGTTAGTAAGATGTATGAGAGGATTCTGGTATCAAATAGTACCAAAGGTTATAGAGAGCAAGATATGGGATGCCCAAGGAGCTTTGTGGGCGGCAGAGGATATATAGACCAAATAGTTCTCTACGTATGGTCATATAAGAGGTTCTGGATAAAAATCAGAAACTTTTCTGTGCCTTATAGACCTAGAAAAGGCAAATGATAAATTTGTTAGAGAAAAATTATATCGGTGTACGGAGTGAAGAGCAAGCTGATACACGCAATCGGGTCATTAAATGAGATTAAACATAGCATGTGTTAGTGTCAACGACACAGTAACAACATGGTTCTCTATAAATAATGGCGTTAGACAGGGGTGCGTGTAGTTGTCACCATAGCTCTTTAATTTGTACATTAATTTCTGCATAAGAGCCCTTATGAATGCATCGATCTGAAACTAAGTACTGTATCAGTACGTAATCTGATGTATGCAGACGATAAAGTACTGCTAGCAGAAAGAATGGATGCGTTACAGTATCTTGTAAGTTTGGTAAATGAAGGATGCATAGAAAACAGACTGAGGATTAATGCCAGCAAATTAAAGGTTTATGGTGTTTGAAAAGAGTGAAAGCGGAACAGCGTGTCAAATCAAAGCAGAGAATGAATGGCTCGAGCAAGTCGATGAGGTATATCTATCTGAGAAGCACGATTCAACGGAATGGAAGGCCTGATAAGGATATCGAAAGAAGAGTTATGGCAGGAAACAGAGTGAATGCAGCACTTAGAACAGTTAAGAATGATCGCAACATATCAAAGTATGCCAAAGTTTTCATTCATATCGCAATCGTGGTGCGAATCTTGACGAATGCAAGTGAAACCTGGACATGCCAGAAGTCACAGGAAAGCAGAATAAATGCAGTTGAAATGAGATCGATAGAACGAATGTAAGATAGATGTAATTAATACAATGAAATTTAACACATTGAGATGGTTTGGTTAGTTGGAAAGAATGAACGAGGATCGCCTGACTAAGAAAATATACAAGGTGGACAGGAATGGAATAATAGTTCGGGGTCGCCCAAGAAAAGGTTGGCACGACCATGTAAACGATATTTTGAAAGTTGGAAATGTAAGAAGCGTGAACGAAAGACGATGTATGAATGTTGACGAGGCGATATATGTGTGTCAAAATAGAAAAATGTGGCGTTCGGTTCTCTCTGCGTACCCCGTGATGGACATGACGTGATGGTATGCTTGTATGTATTATAAAACAATGACAAGATGTGTATATTGCATTAAGATTTTAACGCATTTTTTATGTGATAATATTATAACGCATTTTTTATGTGAACTGAATATGTAGCACAACATAATGTATATTCTATACAGCGATAGTAAATTCGTTAGAATTATTATATAATGGTTCTTACAGACATTCAACTTAATAATATTATTTAAGTTGAGATTTTATATGTATTTTTGTTTCACAAAAATGTTTTAATGTTATAATAGAGACAATAAAAATGAATGAGTTGTGGTCAATACTAAACTTTCCACTACATTAATATGTAGCTAGAGAAAACTCATATTATTATTTAAAGGTTAACAATCCTAGAATTTATTTTTGTGAAACAAATTTCCTGAAAATTTGCACTGGAAACTTTTGAGAGGAAAGTTCTGAGAAGGATCTACGGAGAGTGACGTATTAGATACAACCAGGAACTGTATTATGATCCTACCATCTTGAGTGAAATAAAAATAGGAAGCCTCAGATGGGTCGGCACATCCAGAGAATGAGCGAAGAGGGCGTTCCAAGACGTATTATGAATGGTGCATCGGGGGGACGAAGAAGAATTGGAATGCCGAAGCTTTGATGACTGGACGGAGTAATAAAAGATCCAAAGAACATCGGCACCCATACCTGGCGTAATATATCGCAAAACCGACAGTCATGGAGACGGGCTCCGCAGGAGGCTAAGACCCGACCCGAGTTGTAGAGCCACAGATAGAAACAAATTTCAATTATATACGGTATAAAAGTATAGTAAAACAAATATACCAGTACGTGAGAGCATTGGGAAAGTATTGAAAGATGAAATCATACTTAATCTTATAGCTACATGGAAGATATAGGTATCAATATGAAGTCGATTGAACTTATAATGGAAGCTGAACAGAGAATACAAATTTTCATACGCCATACAAAAACAGTATCTTTGAAGAAAGAAGTTATAACACTCCACTCTATCAAAGAAGTGGATACTGGATAGTAAAAACCGTTTGTGTCTCAGTAAAGACGATAAATTAAGGTAGCAGATAGTTAGCGAGCGACGCAGGCAGGAAACACTTATAATATTTTCTACATCATCTTTGTTGGCGTCCCGACGCCTCGTTTTGACCAGAGGAAATATCACTTTGCACCCAAGTTTATCTATCATTGATACAGAACGAGAAAGCCCGACTAACATATTTTCCGTTTGATCTATTTTCATGTTAATTGCCCACGAAAAACCATTGATTAAAATAACAATGATGAACTCGTATATATTTTCTTTGGTAACAAAACGCATTATCAACGATTATATCAAAAGAAAACGATCGACTATTAATCTTTTGGATTGTCCAAGAATTTTAAAGAAGAAAAAAAAAGAATAATAGTAGATATCAAAATATCCAAAATATATGTGTAGTATTTTGTTTTTAGCGATTTCTGTGTTGAATTGTTTACAATATTTCACGATTTATTTCTCACCGAATGAATGTAGGTACTTGCATATTTTACGGGGCGTCTTAATAAAACATTCTCAGTAAGTCAATACTTAGCACACCGAAACATAATACAGACTTCATGAGAAAATTCTTAGGACGTTTTATAAATTCGGGCCTAAGTCATTGAGTGTTTTTGGATTCACTTTTATGTAGTTTATGAAGATTTTTTATAATGACCCCATAACAAATAATATAGGAGGAGGATGAGATAAGAAGAAGATATATGTTTCTGTGTAGGTATACATGTTTACTTTACTGTACTAGTGATGAGCAAATGCAAGACAAAGACATAAAATCAATACCTACTCAGTCAAGTGTTGGCCTTGCAACAGTTAACCATTTTTTAAAGGAATGAATATATTTTTGTAGTAACAAGTATATATACATCCTCATACATTCCCTAAATTAAGCATAAATGCTTGTGGTATATATAGGTGAACGAAATTGGTCGTGGCAGGATTCGAACTCGCGACCACTGGATTGCTAACCGTTCTTCCACCACCCATCTGATCTGATCACCCATCTTTTTTTCATTTCATTCCCTAAAAATGTTTATATGCTTTATATGCTTTATATGTTTTAGGTATGGTTTATAAGATTTTAAAGACTCGGTTCCAGCGCTGAAAGCCAGTTCACAGCCTCTGGCTTCGCGTCGTGGATGTGTGGAGGCTACCACTAAATGTCTTAACCTGGCAGTCCTTTTGTGATTGTCAACCTTTAAAAAGATTAACTTATGTAGTGTAAATTTTGTTGGTAACTCGTATAATTTTACATTTTTTCGTTGGCGCTAAGCAAAAACTGTATGACACTGTATGTAGGTACCAAAAATTTTATTAGAACGAGCGAAACGAAGCTACTCAGGAACATCGCTAGCAAAACCCTTCTGAAAGAATGTTCTGGAACGAAAACGTGTCTAAAATGACAGATTCAAGTGACAGGGACAGTATCTCCCAGATAAGCAGATTCCCAAGAGATGGAAGGACAGCTAGCAATCCACGGAGGTGGAAACTGGCGCATGCTCACAACAGACCAACGGACCTAAAGAGAATGTAAAAAAAAGCGATGCGTTCAATCAATTATCCCTATTAATTTTATATGAAGCGAATATGATGGTCACTGATATTGCAAAAATATAGAAAATTAGTACCTATATCTTATATCAAATGTCTAGAATCATAAAGCATTTAGGTATTTGCAAATTATATACAAAAGCATACATAGTTCCCGGATATAATTCAAGGAATTAAATGCACGCAGTTATTCAGCTGAATAATTCACCGGACAAAGATAAAGTCGACGAGTTTTGCTTTAATTACTCAAATATTTTCAACATTCAACAGATAGTTTATGGTTGGACGTCGGAGAAATAGATATTATCTCATTTCATGATTAATATTCTCGCCATTAGTATTTTATGTTAAAGCTTATAACTAGAAATGCGCCGCATTAGAAAATAACGACCAAATACCATAAAATAGTAATTATGTACACAAAGTACGAATGAATTTGCTTTTCAAAAACTTCAACAGATGGCATTATAAAACACAAATGTGAAAGGTAGGTACGTCACTATATTATTATATTGATGAAATGTTAGTATGTTTATAAATTTCATAGTTATAAATCAACGGTAGTTATAACACATGTCGTTAAAATCACTTTAAACCCAAACCCATATCTAATATATTAAAAATAAATCTGTTACACCTGATTCCGATTACCTCTATTTTTAGAATAAATTAATGAATAAATTTTGTTTACTTATATCTGTTCATGAATTTGTGTTTTTAACTTTTGAATAACTTCTACAATTAAATAATAATGTTATTTCACTAACAAATATCAAAGACTGCTCCCAATATAATACAGGGATTATCCCTAGCATATTGGAGAGCAAAAAACATTGACAACAAAATGTGTGCTGTGAATTCTTCCATTGAATATGTCCTTGAAACAAGTGCAAATAAATCTTCCTACATCCCCTAAGCAACAATGCTTGTCCTATAGGGGAACGAAATCGGTCGTAACAGGGTACGAACTTTCGACTACTAGATTACTAACCCAGCGCGCTAACCGCTCTGTCACCACCCATCTCTAATACTTACCATATTTACTTTTATTAATGTTATCAAACCTCTCTTTCTGTAATAAAATCTTGTCTATTATAAAATCATTTAAATTCAAAATTTATTTTTATATGTGAAAGTTAATAATATAAAATTACATAATGTATTGTATAAATTTCTTTGTGATGTTGTTAAGAGGGTGACTGCTGCCAACGTACCTATTTTTTCAATTTGATATACCATCATTATTACTAAACGAATCATTTTGAAAAAAATAATCTAGTTATTTTGGATATCAATAAAGAGAAATATACCTTAACTTTTTGATTATGTTCTGTATATATTCTTGTAGGAAAATAATAAGCATACCCCGATTTTAGACATTTATCTTAAATTTCTAAAAAAATATAAGGTATAGAGCAATATTTTTTTTTATAAATTAAAGAAGAACAAAATACCTGGAAAAATATGATATGACGTTGCATTAACGCATCAGGTTAAGTAAATAAACCAAAAAAACTTTTATTTCGCAATAGCGCTGAATGGAAAATAAATGTTTTTTAGGTTTATTTACTAAACCTGAAGCATTAATGCAACGTCACATCATATTTTTCTAGATATTTTTGTTTCTTTAATTTAAAAAAAAATATATTACTCTACACCTTATAGTTTATTAAAAATATAAGATAAACGTTGAAAATCGGGGTATGCCATTATTTTTCTACAAGAATTTATACAGAACATTATCAAAAAGTTAAGGTATATTATTGTTTATTAATATCCAAACTATGTAAATTATTTTTTTCAAAACGATTTGATAAGAAATAATGATGGTATATCAAATTGAAAAATAGGTACGTTGGCAGCAGTCCCCCCCTTAAACAAAAAAAAAGATGTTTAATAAATGAATAAAAAAAATATATTTTTACTGACAAACTTTTTAACATCTCAATAGAGACGAAGTTGGGATATTATAGAAATCAGAAACTCGAGGCACCTACAGGGCTTACGACCTGTCATCGGATGGTTTATGTGATCACAATATGCGCTTGCGCAACGTTCACCAATTATGCCTTCTTATTGAGTTTCCTTATCAATGTAATTTTTGAAAGTTTGATATATTTGAATATTGTGTAACAATTCACCTGAAAATAAGACATTATTACTTACTATTGTCATCTATGAAGTAACGAAGAAACCTTTTTGTAATGCCATCTATTGAGAAATTGGTTTATTTGTAAACAATGAAAGCAACAGTCCTTATAAATGAGGTGAAGGTGTCTCGCTCAGATGTAACCCCTGAACTGCGCCAGAAATATTATTTCATTTTTGACTTGTTTACCTACATACTTGTACCAATGTGTATGTAAATCGAATATTTTTTTAATAGCATATAGGTACGCAAACATTGGATATTTTTATAATAAGTGAATAATACACAAACAAATAAGAATGAATATTTCCATCATGTTTTGTAATATAAGCAAATCTGCTTTCTACGAAATTTCTATTTAATTTTTGTGTTCAAGATTCTTGTAAAATATAACACAGGTTGAATATTTTCTTAGCAAAACAACGTAGGCTTACTCTACATAGACTATATGAATAAATTGTCAATATATTATTAAGGTTCTGTAATTTATTTGGTTGTTGGGTGTTACAAGAAGATTTATATTATACAAATTTAAATATAATATGAATAAAATGAAATTTATAACCACCAATAAAGGAATACTCAATAAGATTGATAGTACTTAAAACGTGTAATGATAGGCAACTAGTAAATGGTACTAGTAATTCGTCATAAAGCAACAAATAGATGAAAATAAATACTGAAATGGCGGCCCACGAACAACTTTTACTTGCAAAATATTATATTGTTGCATAGTATTGTAATCGGAAGAAATAAATATGACTCAATAAATCATTCAGTTCATGAGTTCATTCATTCTGATACGATCATCAATAAGAAGATAAATCTCTTCACTCTCTTCATGTTTTTTTATAATTTAGCTTTACAGTTTACAGCAACGGTAGGCAAAACATTTGGGACAACGAGCCAGATTCAGAAATTCAAGATGAAGGGCGGGCCGCAGAAATTAAATAGGTACCTACTATTTTTACTCATTTCACTTCATTAAAAATCTCAATAGTGACATTTTACAAATATGGAGAAATAAATAGTATATGAAAATCCCTAGCAAGGTTCGAATCTACAAGACATGTGTTCGTTCCATAATGACTTACGGAATGGAATCCAAAGCAGACACTGTCCGTATCAAAAAACCTCGCGAAATGAAGGTACTCAGAAGCATCGCTGGCAAAACCCTTCCAGAAAACAAAGAGATTCAAAGGATGTGCGAAGTTGAGGATATCTCAAGATGGGGTCGACAGAGAAGAAGGTTCTGGAACGAACGCGTGTCAAGAATGACAGACTCAAGAACCGTGGCCAGGGATAATGTTCCCCAAGAAAGCAGACATCCAGGACGTCCTCCCAAGGGATGGAAGGATAGCTGGCAGTCCACGTCACAAGATAGAAGCTGACGCAGGAAATAAACAGGACAACAGGCTTAAAAGGGAGTAAGAAGAAGAAGTATGCATAACTCGTCTTCAAAGAACCCATAAAATAGTAAAGATTGACGCGCAGCGAAATTTTTTTAATTTAATGTCGGTTATTCCCAGTAAAACATTCTGTGCTTCGAGAAATTTTCATTTTCATTTTTCTTTTCTTATTCGATCAACAAAACCAAACAATTCCGCTCAGCGAAAAATTACAGATTTCGTTTATTTATTTTGATAAGTAAACTACCATAAAAATTCACCCAGCGAATAATATTCAGTTTTTATTTATTTCGATAAAGAAAACAAAGTCCGCGTAGCGAAAATTTTAACGTGTTTTTTTTAATATCGATTCGAAACGATTCAAGTATCAAGTGTAGTATCAAGTTTTAGTTAGTCAATGATAAGATCGATGTATTCTAAACAGAAATATTTTTTGACTATCAATGAAGTAATTAACAAGGCTGACAATTAAAATTTGTAAATTAAAATAAGTAATTATAATGTAGGCATTAAGAATTTCGATCGTTGATGAATTAATTATTCCGAATAGCCATCTTAACAAAAATTGTAGGTTATTAATAATAATATGATGTTTGTGATTCTGCATTGATCTACCAATCTAAATTAATTAGTGTGGCATATTTTAGTATGTATGGTATAATTGAATATCTTAATCACTACCGATCTACCTATGGTTAGGTATTAAATCGAGATCAATGTTAATTAAACAGTCAATATATCAAAATATTACTCTATTACCGTTCATGACGTCATAACACATTAAGGTGATTCTCAAATTTAATAATATCGAGTTATTCATTTATATTTTATTACGTTACAACAAATTCAATAATTATAATACCTAGTCATGAATTATTATCTTTACAAAAAAATAATTTCTCTCTGCCTCACCTTTAAAAGCATGAAAACAAGTTTTTATAATACATCCTTTTTAACACTTATCCAAAACTCGCTAACTGCATAAACGTATTGTTTTGCACCGTTCCATAAAATTCCAAGTTTACTTTAATATTAACGGGATGATAAGGAGAAAAATGCCTTAGTGGCTTGGTTGTGTATCTGACTGCTGATCCAAGGGTCCCGGGTTCGATTCCCGGTAGAGACACAGTTTTTAATTGTATTTTCAAGCTGGATCTGTGAGACGTAATATCGTAAGTCTCCATAATGCGGCAACTTGTTATTAGGTGCGTGTTATATAATTATTTCACATAGTACCTACCTGTTAGTTATCCGAGAAGCTACATAAAATAAATAAATCAATAAAAAGCATTTTTAACCGGTTAAAATCTGTCTCTTTTGAGACAGGCGTACATAGTATCACATGCCTATCATAATTATAATACAAAACTACTAAAAAATACCGAGTATCCAGTCCCAAAAAGTACGTTCAAAAAATCATAATATATAAAAAGTCTGCTTTCGTGGCTTAGTTGATGAATTATCTGACTGCTGAGCTCGGGTTCGATTCCCGGTGGAGACTCAGTTTTTAATTGTGTTTTCAGTTTGGATCTGTGAGACGATTGAAATCGTTAGTCTCCCGAATGTGGCAACTTGTTATTGGGTGCGTGTTCAGTTATTATTTGACATAGTACATGTTTGTTGCCCGTAAAGCAATACAAAAAATAATAAGTCTTGCTGATTGAATTTTAAAAGAAACGCTTAGTACTTCAGAAACTGTAAAGAGCGAGGTATACTAACGAGTAGAAATGAAGAATTATCTTACAAAACATAATTTAATTCTGAATTTAATGTGGTTGGACTGCCATAATGTATTTTCAAAAACACAAGTTTTTTAACTATTGGCTCTGCACACCAGTGGTTGAGAAACATTGGCCATCTTCAGAGGATGTGCACTTGATAGCTTCGCCTACATAATTAAAAAATAGATTAATTCAATTAAGAAATGAATTTCATCATAACTGGTTTGCAAACACTCGTAAGATAAACACACATTTGGCCCACGATGTTATTCCTAACATAAAATAGTTGATATTTAACACACTGCTATATCAAACACTTTTATATTTAATTTCTACAATGAGAAATTATTCCATTTATTGATTACGTAATCCTCAAACAATAACACATTTCAATTTTAATGATTTTCAAAAAGAGATTTTTTATGAATGGATTTTCATAAAATTGGCGAATATTCCCATTGAATATTCCATAATTTAGTTGAATAATATTTTAAATAAACTTGCAAACGCACTTTGATTAAAACATTTTTTCAATGTATGAAACTATCACATCTCTAAGGAACTCAATAAATAATTATTTCATTATATAAAAAAAATACGATATATTTAAAAATGTTTTGTAATGTATCAAAAATATTGTGAATTTGTCGTCAAAATGATATGTCTGCAAAACTCGGAATATTCAATCTGAGATGCGAGTATATAAGTATTAAAGCAAAAAAATAGGACATAAATCGTAAAGATGAATTTATAGGCAAGTATGAAGCTAAAAAACTGTCCATAATATGTAAAGATGAATTTGATAAATTTGGATACAAGTTATCTTCTTCTTCTTGAAAATGAAAAATATGAACACATTTAATTCTACAATCGACTTATTTCACTCCCGACGACCGTTTTAGCTTACAAGGCCATAAATAAATCGATTGTAGAATTATATGTGTTCATATTTTTCATTGGAGTTCTACAAATTAGAAATCGTCGCAATCAAAAGAATGATAAGTGCGAATTCTTCTTCTTGTTTAATAATTAACAAAATCTATCATAAGATATTATACAGATTTCGAAATTATTAAATTATTAATAAATTATTAAATACCTAAATTTAATTTAAAAAATTATTAAATTTTATTTTTGTTTCATTCAAATTTGGCATTTATGTTAACAATCCTTCGTTCAGTCAAGATTCGTCACTGACAGTGATGCTATAACATATTTTAATAAAATATATATTAGGTACAAGTCCCTGTTTAATATGAATAGCAAATAGTAACCCACGCGTATAATGATAATGGTAGGTACAGATTAATGTGTCGATCCACGATGCGACGTGTCTGTTGATACAGATTAACATAATGTCCAGAGGTCGCTTAGCAACCGGGTTGTCAACAAGTTTGTGTTTATATTCGCTCTGAAAAAAATATTGTTTTTTTACTAAAATATAAGTGTATTTTATATTTATTGTGCACTAATTTCATTATTGTGAGTTTTAGTTTGTATCCGTTCATTATCCATGAATATGGATTTGGATATTCCACCTGATCCGGGACCAAGTCTAAGTGTTAAAAAATCTGACATGTCAACGCCACCTAAACAAAACAACAAGAGACCTAACACAAATAATTCTGACATTATCCATCCGTCTAAAGCTCCAAATTTAAATAGTTCTCCGGAAAAATTGTACAATACTCATAGTGAAATTGAAATCCAATACCTGGAGAATTCGCCTGGGCCTTACATTGTTTTCGTTCAAGATATTGACTCTAGCAAGAATATTCACCCAATGAAAATTGGTAATATCCTTATTAAACATAACATTAAAAATATTTCTCCGGGTGGAGTAAAATCAGAAGGGAGAAATAAAATCTCAATTACTTTCAAAGATGCTAAGAGTGCGAATCAATTCACGACAGCCATTTTTTTAAAAATAAATAATTTAAAGGCATATATACCTAGATTTAAAGTGACAAAAATGGGTTTGATTCGTGGTATTTCAACAGACTTTTCGATTGACGATATTATAGAAAATTGTGCAGTACCAAACCATATTGGGAAGATTTTAAAAGCAAGACGCCTCAATTTTAAAGATAAATCATCAGGAGAAACAATGTGGAAACCATCTCAATCCGTTGTCTTAACGTTTGAAGGACAAAATCTCCCAGAGTATGTTTACCTTTTTTATAACTCTTTGAAAGTTGAAACTTATGTATTTCCAACCATCCAATGTTATCGCTGTTGTCGCTTTGGTCACATGAAGATTCAGTGTCATTCTATAACTCGCTGCTTCAAATGTGGAGATAGTCACCTTGGTGAAGTTTGCCAAGTGGTGGACTTTTTAAAGTGTATAAACTGTTCAGGATCTCATTCAGCTACAAGCCCAATGTGCCCGGAATTCACTAGGCAAAAAAATATTAAACATTCAATGGCTACAAAAAATATATCATATCTGCAAGCAACTCAACTCTTCCCACCTTCTGTGAAAAGCTATTCTGAAGTGACTAATAACCAATTGAACAATAAACAAAGTTTTAAAAAAACAATATACACTAAAATGTCATCGGAAACTCAAAAACAGACAATTCCTCATATTAATATTAAAGAAATAAACAAGTGCATGTCGTATTCAAATGGTGAAGCTAGCCATCCTACAAATGGATGCGCTGTTTTAAGCCAGTCAACTACTTCTGCATCTAATGAAGTCCAAGAAAATATTTTCCAAGATGATGCCCATTCTGTTGTATATTTAATTACGCAAATTCTTATTAGTTTAATTTCCAACTCAAATTTTAATTTACCGTCCAACGTTGCCAATCTTATCCCGCTTTTAAATTCTTTTTTAAAAAATGGTTCAAAATCACAAAACCCATAATCCTTTAAACATTTTACAGTGGAACTGTAGAAGCGCATGTTAAGTGACTTTCTTTTATTTGATACTGTTCATAGTGTATGTCTTGTTTATATTTAAGTTTGAGTGTTCTGTGAATACAAATATGGCACAAATCATACAATATTGTGTGAATTGCCTAATAAAATAAAAAAAAAAAAAAAACATAATGTCCATTGCCACTTACCTGATTGTAGGTACTTAACCGATATTTATTTATTTTATTTTCGGATGCTAAATCCTTGATTTAAGATGAATCTTCCTTATCACAATTGAAATCAAAATGCACCGATATGAAATATGAAATTTGGTCAATGTACAAAGATGAAAACGAAATGCGATATTTTTAATTCAACGCTCCACTACGATGTTATACACGAAAAATATTCTATAGGTATGAAATATTGAAATCAAGAAAACGAGTTGGTTATGGACATCACTTATCCACATATAGAATACAATATAAGTTGGTACTTTATTTCTTGTTCATGAATGGACGAATGTATAAAGGAAATCTACAAAAAACGTATCAATTTATTTTGTATGACAAATTTTAAAAACTTATAGACGAAGATGGATATTAAGGGAAAACCAGGAATTAAGGCACCTACAGGGCTTACGACCGGTCATCGTTTGATTTACGTGATCACTTTATGCGCTTGCGCAACGTTCACAATTATGTCTTCCTATTGAGTTCCAATCAATCCAATTTAGAGAGTTATATGTATATTATATTTTAATCATGAAAATCTATTCGTTCGATAATTGGCTGAAAAAACACCATCGCCATCTATGAAGTGACGAAGAAACCTTTTTGTAACGCCATCTATTGTAAACAATGGAAGCAACAGTCCTTGTACATGATGTGACAATGCATTTGCACACATGTCACCCCTGAACCGCGCTGGGGAAAATATCCAATGTTTGTGTATGTATAAAAAAATATTCTTATTAATTTCTCTTCTAGGTCAATACCCAAAGTCGCGTCATAGCGAAGAAAATTAATCGATTTGGTAATTATTTAGAAGTGGTATAGGTACATAAGTATTCAATTCTGCAAGGATTTCTTCATACTTTTTACGTATTTTTTAAAAATATTTTTAGGCGTTTCCCGGGAAAATTAATATGTTTCCCGTAATCTGTTTATTATTACCCATCTATAGACAAAAAATCAGCAAAATTGAAGACTTATAACACTTTTATATATTTACCATCGATTTATAAGCGTTTAGTTATAAACAGGTATTGATTTTTTTAATTGATTCTTTCCCTCTCAAAACGACTACAGAATCAAAGAAAATTAACTCTACCGTTATTCTTTGGACTAACGATGAATAAACGTCATTAAAAGGCGAATGTCGCGACCTGGAGGTAAGTTTATCTCCGTGTTGGGTGATATTTTGACCCTAGGTACAAGTAATAGCCTAGGTAAGTATTCCAATGTACCATTACAAATCGACCATGTATCCCATATTATATATCGTAAGAACGTGTTTGACAGATTTGTAAACTCGTGTAGGCAAGCGATTAGCATCGTTTTTATATGCCGAGTCGATTCATTAGCCGCGTTATTAATTAGTCAACGTTTCAAAATTTCACAATGCCCGCGGAATATCTATGTTCCGTTTCACAATATTGTGAAATGGGCTTCAATCAAACGCCAAGACTGAATGCATTCATTGGATTACGAATGTTTATCTATGGTTTGGACGTCATCGGTCGTGCGGTGACGAAGGAAAATTTATTTCACTCGAAAGTTACCTATACAGTTTGATAGGATTAAACATGTGTTCATACACAATTATATTCAATTAGGTTTGGAGTTTCGAAATTGAGGAAATAACTTAGCAAATCAAATCGATTTTTATATTACCTATAAATAGGTACCTACTTTTAAACCAGGTAACCAATCGTATGAATCATGTGTGATTGATATATTTACTAGGATTAAAATCCAACAGGGCAAGTCCCGTTCCATGGTAACCCATATCGTGGTAAAAATCCACGTTATAAACCTATATAGCTAGAGTATTCTATAGAGAAAATTTAAAAAATCGAATGTTTAAATGGAGGGTTTCAATTTCGCCGTTTGACCAGCAGGGCAAGTCCCGTTCCATGGTAACCTATATAGTGGTAGTAACCCACGTTATAAACCCATGTATCGAGAGTATTCTATAAATAAAACATTTAAAAAACCGAATATCTAAACTAAGCTTTTCATTCCGCCGTTTGACCGGATTTGCCTTTCTGACTTGCCGCCTGGTAATTTTATAGTAAAGAAACATTAATTATTTTGATGTAGAATCTGTTAAAGAAGTCCAAGGCCTGTAGCCCCATCGAAGAAGAAGAAGAATCTGGTAGGTTTGGTTGAAATAGATTAGGTTCAGTGAGGGTAGAATAGGTGGTTGGGTCGGGTTAGATTAGGTTTAGTATCGACGACACTAAAATTATATTATGTTTGTCCTACAGAGCCTAGATTTACAGATCATGGTATCTAAGAACAAAGGAGTCAGACCCCGGAAGGAAAAGATGATGAATAAACATTATATTATTTTACAGTATAAATATTATCAAAACAGATACATAGATTTTTCTTAATACCAGATTGATCGATGCGACGGCCGAAATGAGAATGGTTGCAAACTTCTCACTTTGTAAATTCGTCTCGATCATCATTGCCTTTTGCAGGAATTTCTAAATCAATTGCGTAGACTTTTGATTTTATACGAATGAATAGACTATGCATGATGGTCGTACGTTTTATGTCGTCATCTTATAACAATGGGCAATTTGACGCATGTCAAACACCATCGAACCATCATAGTTTGAATGGTGACGCTAAAAATGGAAGAACATCAACAATACTGTTGTCATGAGGAGGAGAATTTCTTTTGGCAATTAACTCTTGTAGCGTGACCGGTACTATATTTTTACATCGATTAATGACTAGCGGAATAGAATCGATATGAATGATTCGATACAAGAACACACAACGATTTTTAACGAACGATCCTAATTAATCGTCACATAGAAGAACGCTGAGGTGGATTCAGTATATCAAAGCAAACGATAATAATTAATTTCAAAAAAGGCAAACGGAATTTATAAACAGCGATTCATCTGGTTATAAATTTCAAGATAAACCTACTAACGTTGTCGTTGGATAAAGATCTCGTAAGTTGGTGACGAAATACATGGGTTTGGATAACAATTAAAATAGTACATTAATCAAAATCAGTTATTTATTTACTAGTTGCATGTAACACATGAGATCCAACTGTCGATAGCGATAGTACGTATAGTTGAAGAATAAGTACCAAACTATAAACCCATAAATACAAATTATTAAATATTTTAAGATATTTGGTTTTCTATACAACACATGTACCTAGGTATGTATGTCAAGATAGGATAGTATGGAGTTCAGTCCTTTGATCCTACCCAGAATATAAAAACAGCATGATGGTATGTATGTATGTTTGGAGATTAGTATCAAACAATTAAGTCTTCTTAGATATTGTGTGTAGGCTACTGCCATACAAATTTTATGTATGAAGCAATGTCGTCACTAAATTCAATTTTTATAAAAATTGTTAAAAAAAATTTGAGATGTGCTCATACTATGTTGTTATTTTTTATAGAAAATTAAATTATCTAGTTGGGGTGTTTCGGCTTTTTTCGATATTTTAAAAAAAAATAGGAAATATAGGCAGTTAAACTCATAAATTTACCATAAAAAAGTATTTTTCTTAGTAAAACATGTTTGAAAAACCCTGGAATTTTTAAAAAAAACTAATTTGAGATTTGTATTTGTCTATGTTTATACCAATTTTCAGCAAATAAACCAAAATTTCAAAAGTTGATAACCCCTGACTGAAACAAAAATTCACAATTCTGAGTATAAAAGTTTTGTAGGCCTATAACTGTTTATATATTCTGAAAATTTGGGCTCTGTAAATTGAGCGGATCAAAAGTTATAAGGGACACACACACCCTCACACACACACCCTGACACACAGACACACACACACACACACACACACACACACACACACACACACACACACACACACACACACACACACTCACATAAAATGTTCTACTCCGAATTCTGAGTAAATCCATGTACGGGAACATATATGCTGCGAGGCCTCTAGTTGCTGTTATTAGCATGCAAAAAGTCCACTACGCCATACAAAATGTTCCTTCGTACACACGTCTTGGCTTAATAATGTCGATTCATTCAGAGAATTGAATTCTCATGAACGAATCTTGAATAAATTTTTCCTTAGAAATTTGTCTATGAATCAAATTCTATCTTCTAGAGGGAATGCCTTTAGAAACTACACCAAAACATTATATCTAAAATTGTACCAACACAAAAATTGAAAGATAAAAATACGAAAATGTACCATACCATACCATCACGCCCTTTCCCTATTTGGGGTAGACAGAGAGAACTGAACGCCAGACTCATCTTTCTTGACATACATTTCTCGCTTCGTTCACGTCTTCTCACGCTCTTCTGTTATTCTTACTTCTAACGTCTTCCGTCTCTCAAAATTCCATTTATGTGATCATGTCAAATTTTCCTTGGCCAACGTCTACTTTTCGTTCCTCGATTTACTTATCTCTAAGAAAATGTGTTGTGTTCTTCTTCGTTTTCATTAGCCTTCTTCCCTCCACTGCTGGAGACAGGCCTCTTCTAATTCCTTCCATATTTGTTTATTTGATGCCATCTGCATTCATTTTCTCCCCGCCGTCCTGCCAATATCATCGGTTCATCTTTTTTGGGGCCTGACGATGCCTCTTCTATTTGCCCATAGTCTCCATTTATGGATTTTTGAGGTCCAGAGCTCACCAAATTTTGTGTTAAATTTGTTTAAGGTATCTGTCGGATATAGAGAGAAGGGAATATTGCACCTACCTGGTGGCAAACTTCTTCCTTTGTATCGGTAGGTCTTCAGGGAAGGCACCCAATTTTATCACAACACTATAATGTTGGTATAAAACACCACTTCCGAACACGGTTTGGGTATTATATGCGCGCGGCGCTTACTTTTAGTTGATCGATATAATAACGTGAAATATGCATAATATTTCGTCTTGTATCGAAACTATTGAAATTTTTCAAATGTCAGTGTGAGACGTACACGGCACGACGAGTTGTAAACGATTATGATGATACGATACTTCTGTAGGTAGCTATACTTTTGGGAGAGGAAAAGTTGGAAGCGTTGCCACATTTACCGAACAGTATTGATAATTTTCAATCAATAACGATTAGGTATATTTTAAAACAAATTTTTAATATCTCAATAGAGGCGAAGTTGGAATATTATAGGAGGACCAGAAACTCTATGCCTTGAGTTTCTGGTTTTCCTATAACATTCTAACTTCGTCTCTATTAAAATGTTAAATATTTGTCATAAAATATTATTAACTTCCGACAGGGCATTAAAAACACAATGTTTGCGTATATGCAGCTTTAAAAGTATTTGATTTCAATAACGATTACGTGAGTTATGGGTATTTTAATATTAAGGCCATTTAACGGTAATGTAATATCATAATTTTAAGCGTTAATTATATAAAAGCATAGAAGTATTTACTCTAGTTTCGATCTTCATATTATAGTATGTGGGTGGTATTTGAGATTTTAGTTGAATATTTTCCTTTAATAAGGTACTGTTTTACTTCAACTGAACAACTGAACAATGTAAAAAGAGTCCGAAGAACTCAAGGCTGTGTTTCTCGAACAAAGATTGAGGTTAAAATACTTTGATTTCATAAAAATGTTCAGTACTTTTGGTTGTTACATTGAAATAATATGCCGTTAAACAATTCAATTTTGAAAACTTTATGAAATTAAAGTATTCTAACTAAACTATTACTGATACTTTTATTGGAACAACCCAGCCAAAAAAACCTAAAAATCGATAACTGATAGACGGATAAGTTATTTATTTATTAAATAATTAATTAATTAATAATTTATTAACAATTAATTAATTAATTAATAAATAATTAATTAATTAATTAATTAATTATTAATTATTAATTAATTAATTAATTGTTAATTAATTATTAATTAATTAATTGATTAATTAATAATTAATTAATAATAAATTATTAATTAATTAATAATTAATTAATTAATAATTACTTACTTAATTAATTAATTAATTAATTAATTAATTAATTAATTAATTAATTAATTAATTAAATAATTAATTAATTAATTAATTAATTAATTAAATTATTTATTTATTTATTTATTTATTTATTTCTTCTCGATATTTATAACATTATATATAAATACTATCCCAAACTCACTAGGACTACGCCTGTTAGTATATTACATTCATATCAAAGTATATTTTGAAATTACCATTGGCTAATATTGATTAAAAAAATGAAAAAAAATCCGCATGAAAATCAATCTAAGACATTTTAATAGTTGTAATCTAAATCAATTTGCAATCCAAAAGTGAAATATGTAAATTGAATTTGCCATCGAAACATATTAAAATAAATTTATTTGTTATTTGTCAAAATGCAAAATAAACACGGAATCAATTATGGTTTGCTTTTATCCAACATTTTCATGAATATTCAATATCTTGGACTGGTCCACGAAGAAATAGCTTCTTCTATACGAGATGTAATCTAAACGTCTTTTCAATACTGCATGACATTAGTTTGTGAATAACATTATGTAGGTACGACAAAGGCACATTGAGCATAACAAAACATATTATAAGTGAAGCACTGTTGACACTTTGCATAGTACAACTGCTTTACAATAAGTGAATAAAGAAATTTCATCGAACCTTGCCAATAAAGTCAGTTATACATTAGTCTATTATCGCTCTGGCCGTGTTATCTATTTCTAGATCTCTAAGTGGTAAACAGGAATAAGGTAAACAGTGATTTCATTCTTGTGAAATACAATGGGACTAGGCTATAAAATGGGTGGCAAAACTCTTAATGTTATCTGTTATGCAGATGATGCGGTGATAATAGCTGAAACTGAGAATGTCTTGCAAATAATGTTGAACAAATTCCAAGTGGTATCACAGAGGCTAAACATGGCTATATCAGTCAGTAAAACAAAAAGTATTACTATATCCAAACAAAATTCAAGGTGTAAGCTAACTGTTGATGATACGCCCGTGGAACAAGTAATGAGTTTCAAATATTTAGGAGTAGAGATCTGCAGCCATAACGACCTATACACTGAAGTCCGCGAACAAGTCAATAAAGCATTTGTCGTATCTGAATGGTTGAAAAATATGATTTGGAAAAATAAACACATGCGTATTGACAGTAAGGTCAGAATATATAAGACATGCGTGCGACCGATCATGACGTATGCTGTGGAAACGCGAGCAGACACTGTACGAACCAAGGGGCTCTCAAGGACAACGGAAATGAAGGTTCTAAGGTCAATCACTTGTAAAACTCTCCGAGATCGTGTTCGCAATGTTCAAATAAGGAAAACATGTGGAATAAAGGACATCGTTCGGTGGAGTAGATCCAGAAGAAGGCATTGGAGGGACCACGTATCCAGGATGGACAGTGATAGACTTGCATATATAGGGCGAATGAAATCCCATCTGGCCGCCGCCTACCCGGAAGACCACCCAAGAGATGGAAGGAGAGCTGGACTTCGTCATCCCAGGAGGCATAGTTTCTGAAGAACAGACCAACTAGGTCTACTAAACGAAGAAGAAGAAATACGATCATTCATATGCATAATTCAATATTATGTACCACTGTCAGAATTTGTATAACTTATTCAATATTAAGAGCATTGTGCATAAGTAGATTTTTACAATAAACAAAGGATCGCAACTTGTATAAGTGTCAAATAAAATAATATATGACATAACACCAATAAATTAGTTGTCCGAAAAGAAATCTGAAATTGAAGATTTTTTTTTAATATGACTATTGACAGTTTTGAAGTAAAAACGTTACTTTCACTTCTGATTAAGTATATAATATTTTCGTGCTGACATGATTAATTTTAAAAAGTAAACAAGAAATTGTTCTTAGCACATCTATAGTTTATAGGTAATTCTTCGAGAAACAGACATATTTAATGACTCCCTACAAACCTAATAATTCTCTTAAACAAGCCCCTTCCTTCAAACAAATAATTTTCCCTACTTTTGCCGATTTTGATATGATTTTTTTTACTTGTTTTTTGCTACTTGTATTTTTTAATCGTTGTTATTACTCAGCACATTGTCCATGTAAATTTACCGTTTATTTATTTATCAATATGTTGAAAACGTTTTTGGTTTGTTAAAATTTTCAAATCATCATATGATATTATGCACTCCACACTATTGTATAATATTTAGTAAATAGATAAGTAGCAGGGACATTGACCCCTTCCTAAGGATAATAAATACGCTGTTATTTTTTACAGACGAATAAACAAAGTCTTATGCTACACCTCAACGGAGCCAAAGAACAATAATAAATCTCTACATTTACATCTCAAAGAGCATGGTTTATTTTCTCAACTGTCAACACTACAGTAACAATTGTTGCCAAGGATAATAATATTATAAATAGGTACTTACCTAGGTAATATCCTATACTTGGTTTGTGGAAAACGGCTAGTATGAAATGTTGAGAGGATTAATTCAATGTAAGGACGAATGATTTTTGCATAACCGCATTCAAGGTATCTATATATCGATATTCCAAGTCTCTTGTTAGTATGCAAATGTAAGTTTAGGAATGATGCTGTTAAATGGAAATCGTGCCCACAGTATCCGCGAAAATATAGCGTGCAGTGCAGGGTTGCAAATTGTAATAGTCAGAAATAATTAATATAAACCTCGATTATTACTAAATAAGTTCTTAAGTATATCAATTTGTCGTTCAACAACGATTTGTTTATTCATAATTCCAACGATAGTTTACTGAAAACAGAAATACTTTTTGCAGATTATGTTGATAGACAGAACACAAAAGAGGACGCACAAAATCAGAGAGTTTCACCAAGAACTTTCCATTTACAAATGAAGGGATTAATAGGGAAAATGTATGGAAATACAGATGTGATCATATAGAAAAACCTTAAGCCTTTTTTAATTCATATCCAAAAAGAAGTTAACATACACATTATGTGTGTCGCCAAATATCTTGCACTAGGCCTCAGGCTGTGCAGAGCGCAAATTTGTGTATTTTTGCTTCGTTGGTATACATGCAAATGGCCCCCCTCCTTGGCGTAATGGCTCAAGATATTTGTCGACAACTATAACAAGAAAACAATAGGATATATTATATTTATACATTCATTATATACATTAACAAAAAACAACTTATTCATCAATTCATCTCAAAAGGACCATGCTCAGCAGTTTTGCTGCGGGATTTCAGCATGATCCTAATGGGTAAGTAATAACAAATTTAATACGAAATAATACTAAACGTGATTGATTATTAATTTACACAATGCATACACACTATCACGCCATGTCCCTGACGCCATATTTTTCTATCTTTGCACATATCCATTGCCTCGTAGACATTCATACATTGTGTTAGCGCCGATTGCAAATCGGGCTAAATGAATAATGGACTGTATATCGAAATTTATGAATTGAATTGTTTATATGTAATGCGTGTCGGATGGGATTTGACCAAGGAGCGGTACTAACCTTTGATCTCGTTCTCTTGATGCAACTCTCCTCTTCTCTCACATATGTATAACACAAAACAAGGTAGGTACAATACGATAACACAACACACACGATGATGATGATGATGTATATAAAACGATGATGATATGAATAAAGCGACGATAGTATTCGAGCGACGAATTTGAATGATTGAATTCGAGACGCGACATTTTTGCGAGTTCCTTCTTCCGGTTTTTACCGCTAGGGGAAAGGAATCAGTTGTGGAAGGATTTTGGCGGTAATCAAAGGTATTTGATCTGTCCATAATTTGATATCAAACACATTGTCTCATTCATGTTTTGTCTGTTGTTCAAGCTTCTGACATATCCCCTTTTCAGAAGTTCCAGCCATCCTTTTCTTGGACGGATCCAACGTTTCATTCTACTCCTATCTACTTTTTTTTTCTTCGTCAGGCGTACTTCATTCATTATTCCCAAGTTGCTAAACCATCTTAATTTGTTAACTTTTATTCTGCTGATGGAATTACATTTTTTACATTTTTTATGAAACTGACGAAATGCTAAATGAAAGATAATTCAATTACCGTTGGATTATTTATACATAATTTGTGACGACTCCGAGTGCTCTGTTTGGGAGCCCATGGAGGATTAGCAAATGCAAATTATTTTTCTTCTTGGGTCCCTATTTCTTACACTGTCCATGTTGTTAACGATTCTAATGTTGGTTTTAATAATAAATAATGATATGCACTTATTTCTCGAGAAAATATATTGGATGAAATAATAAATGGTAACACCCTGCTGGTTGAAAGATATTCTCCCCGGCAGCTATTACCTATTGTTAACTCCATTCCAAGGTGCGTTGAACTTGTAAATCTTTAATTTAGGTATTATACAATTTCTGTGTGTGGGTGCAAATATGCCATTTTTGTTTGCTTGCAATAGAGGCTGTGTCGTTATAATCTAGATCAGATTACACCATGAATACTTTGAACGATTTCTCATTTGGCTCAATAATGGAAACTGACTTAAAGTCAAGTTGATATTGAACGCTAAAGTGTCCGTATATATTTCACGACTATATTTTACTGATGTCATGAATAAGATTGGAGCAAACATACATTTTATGGTTTTATTATAGCATCTTTGTATAAAAATAATATGTACAACATATAATACAAGAACAATTATTTGGTTAAGTATGTATAAATTGCACACAGTTTACCATGAAAAAGGTCCATTGTAGTTATTGAGCATCAGTTATAATTTTTGTATGATATTTTGATAAAGATATTATGTACATTAAAATCAAGCGTCTTGTTAACGGGATGTACATAAATGTGCATTTTATAATGTATGAAACACGAATAAATTTTAATTGTGTATAACAAAATCAGAGGCATATAATATTACCTAGCGAAGAAAAAGTAAAATTAAGAGGTTTTTTATAAATATCATACATACATACATACCATCACTCCATATCCCTTACGGGGTAAGCAGAGAGAACCGGGCGCCATACTCTTCTATTTTTGCACACATTCCTAGCTTCCTTTACATCCATGTATCGTCTCATACATGCTCGTCGATTTTTCAAGCTTCTTATATTTCCTTCTCTCAAAATATCATTCACATGGTCATGCCATTCCTTTCTGGGGCGGCCCCTGCTATTCACTCAATCTCTTACACCCATGTATATTTTTTTGGTCAGTCGTTCATCATTCATTCTTTCAATATGACCAAACCAACTCCAGGAATTCACTTTCATTTTACTTATAATATTATCTTTATCTTGCATATTATCTTTATCTTATATATGTCCTCATAGTTCATTATAATATCGTTCTATTACTCTTCTTAGTGATCTCATTTCTACAGCATTTATTTTACTTTCATGAGTCTTTGCCACGTCCAAGTTTCACTGGCATACGTCAAAATAGGCACTATAATTGCATTATGTACGTCAATTTGAGATGCTTGGATCGGACGTTTTTGGTCTGCGTAAGAATAGTTATCAATAGATTAAAATAGTAAAAAAAAGGTCGTTAGATTTTTATATCCACTTTCGATTAAAGTAAAAATTAACTTCATAGGCCTTGTAGTTATATATTTCAAATTTAAATAAACTCACACATTATAAAAAATGTAAATATACATTGTTTTTTATTTCGAAGACGTATCTTTTGAGGGTTCCGGAGAAAATATTTTCAAAATTTACTATTTAGCCTACTATATACTCTAAAACCTCATATACACAATACTATATTTACAACATGAAAACATAGGAGGTAAATAATTCTAGAAATATTGTTAGTTATATATTGGAGTATTTAACAAACAAAATAACATTGCTTTTCTTTAGAAACCAATAAGTTTAATACGAAAATAATAATTACGTATTTAATCATATAGTAGACACAATACATGAACCATGAACACCTTTCTATAAAACAAAACAAAATAATTTAGAACACACCTTGTTGAAGCTCGAACGGATATATAATTTGTATTTCATTACACACAATAAATAAAACTGAATAGCTTTATATCCTGATAAAACATGGTAGATAATGCAATGTTAAATGCAAGTATGTTAAGTGCAATATTCTAATATGAAGTGATAGTATAACGCTTGAGGCTAATACATAAAATTGAAGAATATTTGTATTGGAAACATATGTAATTACTCAAGAAAATGCTACATCTGCAATATTTACATTATACAAATATGGTTATTAATTTCCTTCAACAATTATTGTAAAACTGACGGATTCGCAATACATAAATTCATAAACTCACTCATACATTATCTGAAACAGCAAAGGATTGTGCTTTAGGTGCGAAAAAATGCAGCTTTCCATGCGTGAAGCTCGACAGAATATTAAGTTTTCAGTAATTTATTGAAGTTGACAATATACTAAATTCCATGTGAGTATGCCATGTTGTGATTATTTAGGTGTGTCACATTGAAGACCCGCTTATTTTAAAACCGCGAGCTTAACAAGCTGCATAATAGATGATTCGATTTATTTAAAACATTGGTAATCTGTGATTCAGACATTCTCAATGTAACATAATCCAACTGTCGATTTGTTCAGGAGAACTTTGTTCTCTTAACATATCGACAATGTATCAAGCCAGAATACGCGAGAATTGTATGGAGAGGTCTACTTTTTTCACGGCTTTTCCAACTTTGAAGTCAAAAAACACCAACTTAGAGGCTTCGCAGCATATATGTTCCATACACGGATTTACTCAGAATTCGGAGTAGAACATTTCGTGTGTCTGTGTGTGTGTGTGTGTGTGTGTGTGTGTGTGTGTGTGTGTGTGTGTGTGTGTGTGTGACTGTGTGTCTGTGTGTGTCCCCCCCCCCCCTTATAACTTTTGATCCGCTCAATTTACAGATCCTAAAATTTCAGAATATATACACAGTTACAGGCCTACAAAACTTTTATACTCGGAATTTTGAATTTTTGTTTCAGTCAGGGGTTATCAACTTTTGAATTTTTATTTTATTTTTCCATATATCTCAGAAATCATAAACGCTAGAACGCTGAAAATTGGTACAAACATAGAAAAATACAAAATCTCAAATTAGTTTTTTCAAAAAAATTCCAGGGTTTCTCAAACATTTTTTATTAAGAAAAATATTTTTTTTATTATAAATTTATGAGTTTAACTGCCTATATTTCCAAAATTTTTACAATTATCGAAAAAAGCCGAAACACCCCAACTAGATAATTTAATTTTCTATAAAAAATATTAACATTGTAGTAGAAGATCTCAATTTTTTTTTAACAATTTTTTTAAAAATTGAATTTAGTGACGACATCGCTTCATACATTTTGTATGGTAGTCACCTATACACAATATCAAAGAAGACTTAATAGTTTGATACTTCATCTCTAAACATACAATATACATATACCATCATGCTGTTTTCATATTCCGGGTAGGAAAAAAAGACTGACCTCCATACTATCCTATCTTGACTACCTAGGTACATGTGTTGTATAGAAAACTAAATATCATAAAATAATAAATAATTTGTATTTATGGGTTTATAGTTAGGTACATATTCTTCAACTATACATACTATCGCTATCGACAGTTGGATCTCATGTGTTACATGCAACTAGTAATAGATAATACCTACGTCTCTGCTATGGAACATTTATTTTCAACATTCGGAATCAAAAGTCTTACAGAGCCTTGAAGACTATCAAGCATGCTTTTTTAGCCTCGTTCTTGATATTTTTAACCAATGCAGTTCTTCAATGAGATGTGTCATGTGACATTCTAAAGTACCATAAATCAGCCTATAGGTTTAACATAATTTTCAACCTTCTAATACGATACCTAACGATTTCGCTTGTTTTTGTCATTTATTTATTGACCTTACACTTTAGGTTCCTTTATATATTCTCACCTGTTATCCTGTCATTTAGCAAAAAGCTCATTTCTAGGGACAATAATTGCAGTGTTGTCATCAAGCTTTGTTACCCTTCAATAAATCAAGTTAGCTAATATTGATTGAAGTCACTTTATTTTCTACTGCAACCATTATTTAAATGCTAATATCCAAAAATAAATTGTAGGTATCCAATATTCATTCATTTATATTAATTAATTTCATAATAATTATTATTTAGAAATTTTAGGTTTATCGATAAAATTTATGATTTAGATTTAATAATAAAAATGAAAAATCGGTAACAATGAATACACGTAGAATCGTTAAAGTTATTTTAAACATTAATGATCGGGAATCAGTATGGTTTATTTGGTAGTAGGTATATGCGACCTGCTCAGAGCTAACCCCTTTGATTTGTTAAGTATCTGGTTAGGTGAATTATTCCTAATTGAAGGCTTTATCGGAGCGTTTGTTGCATTTTATTTTAATCTATTAAATAATTTACACATTTTGAGAATGAGCATACATATATTATAATGGTGATAATAATAATTGAGTGTTATTATTTGTAGTACATAATTATTATTAATATCATTAGTAAATCGGCCATCCATCGCCGTAAAATAAACAAACCAGATTTACATACACATTTACCTAACATTAGAAAGAAGAAAAATCCTTTACATTAGAACTAGTTGCATGTAACACATGAGATCCAACTGTCGATAGCGATAGTATGTATAGTTGAAGAATATGTACCAAACTATAAACCCATAAATACAAATTATTGAATATTTTCAGATATTTTGTTTTCTATACAACATATATTATGTAGGTATGTATGTCAAGATAGGATAGTATGGAGGAAGTTCCTTTTTTCCTACCCAGAATATGAAAATAGCATGATGGTATGTATGTTTGGAGATGAAGTATCAAACTATTAAGTCTTCTTACGTATTGTGTATAGGCGACTGCCATACAAAATGTATGAAGCGATGTCGTCACTAAATTCAATTTTTAAAAAAATTGTTAAAAAAAATTGAGATCTTCTACTACAATGTTAATATTTTTTATAGAAAATTAAATTATCTAGTTGGGGTGTTTCGGCTTTTTTCGATGATTGTATAAGTTTTGGAAATATAGGCAGTTAAACTCATAAATTTATCATAAAAAAAATATTTTTCTTAATAAAAAATGTTTGAGAAACCCTGGAATTTTTTTGAAAATATTAATTTGAGATTTTTTATTTTTCTATGTTTGTACCAATTTTCAGCGTTCTAGCGTTTATGGTTTCTGAGATATATGGAAAAATAAAATAAAAATTCAAAAGTTGATAACCCCTGACTGAAACAAAAATTCAAAATTCTGAGTATAAAAGTTTTGTAGGCCTATAACTGTTTATATATTCTGAAATTTTGGGCTCTGTAAATTGAGCGGATCAAAAGTTATAAGGGGGGGACGGACACACAGACACACACACAGACACACACACACACAGACACACACACAGACACACGAAATGTTCTACTTCGAATTCTGAGTAAATCCGTGTATGGAACATATATGCTGCGAAGCCTCTAAGTTGGTGTTTTTTGACTTCAAAGTTGGAAATGCCGTGAAAAAAGTAGACCTCTCCATACAATTCTCGCGTATTCTGGCTTGATACATTGTCGATATGTTAAGAGAACAAAGTTCTCCTGAACAAATCGACAGTTGGATTACAAAATTTATTTATACGTATTTCAAATTTCGTTTAATTTGATACCTACTCAATTATAAACGCATTTTCCTAATGTTAATTGGAACTAGGAAGTAAGTGCGGGTATTTCTGGAGTTAAAGCAGTCGTAGTCTGACTTAATTAGTGATACCGAACTATTTTGTGAATTAAATGTATTTCCAGTAGCTAACTATGTAATAATAAGATTCATTCATGTATACTTTGAAGTTTAAACAGGATAAGATTCAACATGACGTTATTGAATATAAATAATCCAACTGTCGATTCGTTCAAGAGAATGAAATTCTTTTGAAGGAAGAGGCAGTTTAAATCCAAGATGCGTGTACGAAGGAATATTTTGTATGGCGTAGTGGACTTTTTGCATGCTATGTATGTGTGTGTGTGTGTGTGTGTGTGTGTGTGTGTGTGTGTGTGTGTGTGTGTGTGTGCGTGTGCGTGTGCGTGTGCGTGCGTATGTGTGTGTGTGTGTGTATGTGTGTGTGTGTGTGTGTGTGTCTGTCCCCCCCCCCCCTTACAACTTTTGATCGGCTGGATTCACAAAGCCTAAAATTTCAGAAAATATAAATAGTTATTGGCTTATAAAACTTTTATACTCAGAACGGTGAATTTTTGTTTCAGTCAGGGGTTATCAACTTTTGACTTTTTGGTTTATTTTTCCATATACCTATCTCAGAAACCATAAAAACTTGAACGCTGAAAATTGGTGTAATCATAGACAAATACAAAATCTCGAATAAGTTTTTTTCAAAAAAAATCCAGGGTTTCTCAAACATTTTTTATTAAGAAAAATATTTTTTTTATGATAAACTTATGAGTTAAACTGCCTATATTTCCATTTTTTTGAAAATGCCGAAAAAAGCCGAAATACCCCAACTAGATAATTTAATTTTCTATAAAAAATATTAATATTGTAGAAGTAAGTACATCTCAATTTTTTTTAACAATTTTTATAAAAATTGAATTTAGTGACGACATCGCTTCATACAATTTGTATGGCAGTCGCCTATACACAATATGTAAGAAGACTTAATAGTTTGATAGGTACTTAATCTCCAAACATACATACAAAACCATCATGATGTTTACATATTCCGGGTAGGAAAAGAGGACTGACCTCCATACTGTCCTATATTGACATACACACCAACATGTGTTAAAATTTTCAATAATTTGGATTTTGGGTTTATAGTTTGATTCTTATTCAACTATACACACTAAAGCTATCGACAGTGGGATCTCATGTGTTACATGCAACTAGTTATAAAACCAAACTCAGTAATATGTAATACAAATATATACATACATACATATTTTTTATTTGAAGAAAGTAACAAGTTAGAAATGACAGGACTTTCGATCAGTCAATTACTTACCTATGCACTTTCACAGTGTTCATATATTGCTTCTTTTATTTAGAAAACTACTATTGCATATTTTATTATTTTTATTGTTACTACAGATAGTAGTAACTTTGTTTAACCCACGGATAATTTATTTTATACGACTGGTTTCAAAGCAACTGCTTCTTCATGTGGGGGGCTACTCATGACACGTTCTTAATACGTTCTTAATACGTTCTTAATACGTTCTTTGCTTGCCTTAATCTTAAAAATGTATAAATCAGTACTTGATTATAATTTAATTTTAATTTTTCTCTACATTTAATCATGAAAATTTGTTAATATCAACGTTTACTATGAAATTGTCAATAATTGGTGTATAAATATATATTATTTTTCAATTAATTTAACCTCAAAGATTGCTAAAGTCTGAAGCTGATCTTAATTTTACTTTAATCAACTTCATGAGTAGCCCTGATGGACGGATAACAAATCTCAAACGTGGTTTGAAACCACGATAATTTTTGGTTGAAACAATGTCAAAAATAATTCATAAAACGTGCCACAAAAGTAATTCTGAAAATATTAATGAGAAAATTATGACTAATTTGGAAGTTGTATATTTCAAAATAAGCTGGGCCAGTCGTATAAAAATAACACAAAGATGAAAATGTATGAAGGTATTCCATCTCAGATCAATGAGTATAAATAGATCTAACTAAAGACGTTTATAAAACCATTAAGTTTTTTTACAACTTTGGAAATCGATAGGATAAATAAATTCAAGTAATGGTAACACTGTTGCCTCGATACTGGTTGAGATTTGACATGACTTTAAGTTCAGTGTTCTTAGATTCCATCAGCGATTTAAGGAATCTGTATCCACTATGGTTTATACCTGTGGTTTACACCTGCCAACAAGGGCGTAACAATTCACGACCCTTAAAAGCGATTTAATCGATCACGTTAAGTACCCGGCGATTTATGGAGGAGCTATTATTAATTTTATCGACTAAATTGTGTATATTCAATGCGGAGCTTTGTTAAAATTCTCAGAGAAGTTAATTTTCTAAGTATACAATTATATTGTTTTTATTGTTTTCAAAGAGGTTACAATGGTGTAGGTAATCAATTTTCTTATTAATTTCAAATTTTTTAGATTTTTTTATAGTATGCAGTGAGTCCAGTGTTCTTTCAACTTGTGAACAAGAGGGTATATTATATGTACCTATGTGTTATACGTTATACAGCGCATGTACTAACTATAATAATATCAAAACATCCTGTAAAAAAATATTTTTTAACGAATAATGTTTTTTTCCTTCCTGTTATTTTATTTTTTTTTCCTTTTATTTTTGTTCTTACTCTATTGTATTTTTGGGTTTTTTGTAAGTTTTTTTTTGTTTTATTCTGGTGTTGTTTTAAAATCTATTTTTTTTTTGTCTCAGTTCAATTATTCCTTCTTTTTTTTTTGTTTTATCTTATTAGTTCATCAATTGTTTTCTTTTTGTTTTCCTACATATATGTATATGTGTATTTTAAACTTTCCTTTTAACTGTGCAAAGTAATGTCTTTTTTATAATGGTCAGGAGACGTTGATTGTACCTACCTAATTATGCACAATAGCCATGCGGGAGATACCTGTTATTGGAGCACTGGAGATTCTATTTTTTTTTGTTTCATGTTTTTTTTTGTTTGTGTTGTTCAGTGTTCTGTTGGTGTCTCTGTATATTAAATAAATAAATAAATAAATAAACATCTCAATAGACACAAAGTTGGGATATTATTATAGAAGAACCAGGAAATCAGGCACCTACAGGGCTTATGACCGTCAATAAAAATATCATTTGACTCCCGATAGGGAAAAAATACAATGTTTGCGTATATGCAATGAAAAAATATATTCGATTTTTATATTGTTAGACCAAATTCAATTTTTTTTCATTGTTGGTTAGTTTAAGTTAGCATTTATATTGTATGATATAGAAACCCACTCATAACCACATATAGTTTGTGGGATCATGTATAAATGAAATAATGTTGAATATAAATAAATAAATAAATAAAAAAAACTACATTTAGTAGTGAGTATTTACTTCGATATAATAATAAGGTGAATCTTCAAATAATACACTATGTACATTATATGAAATACATTTATATTAAAAACACCTATGTACTATATACTTAGACATTATAATATGCTACCTACTAAGCCGTATGCAGAATGCCTCAATTAACGCACGCTTTATAAGCTACACCCATCTCTTTCATACTTTGACATGACCCTTTAACACTACCAATTGATCCGCTCATCCGCACATCTCAAAAACATATTACGAATTATATATCCTCAATTTTATCACTGTCTTATGATTCTTCATTTCCAGTTTTCCAAAATCATGTAGGTACCTAATTATTATGCAACAAACAAATTGTTTAGTATTATTATGTTGGTATAAATGTAAGAAAACGAGTTTTTATCTTAGTAATGTAAAAAAATGTGTTTTATATCGTCAACATTCCTAGACGTGGAAATATAAATAATATTAATTAATTGAATATTCAAAACCATAAATCCGACAGGGTTATCGACACAAAGTTAATCTATCAACGAAAATTCAAGAGGATTGCTGAGAATATATGTTTTATGTTTCTTTATGTTTTGGGAACAAATTAAAGTAAGATAATGTCATTATCTTCGTGCACGCGCTCGAGTTAATAGCCTCGATAATGCCCGATGTCATTCGGGCGAAACGTCGGCAAGACAACCAAAAGCCACAGCGGATTATCCGGAAAAATAATGATAATTCATATATATATATATATATATATATATATATATATATATATATATATATATATATATATATATATATATATATATATATATATATATATATATATATATATATATATATATATATATATATATATATATATATATATATATATATATATATATATGTTATATTTGATGTTTTCACGGGTGAAATATGTTATAATATTTTTGACGTGTGTCGCGCGCGTGCTTTTCGTTAAGTCCTTGAAAATGCCTGGTGATATTCAGGCGAAACGTCGGAAGACAAATGGTCTTAGTCAAGACCTACTGACACGGGAAAACCGAGATAAAAATATTATAATATATATATATATATATATATATATATATATATATATATATATATATATATATATATATATATATATATATATATATATATATATATATATATATATATATATATATATATATATATATAAATATATATATATATATATATATATATATATATATATATATATATATATATATATATATATATATATATATATATATATATATATATATATATATATATATATATATATATATATATATATATATATATATATATATATATATATATATATATATATATATATATATATATATATATATATATATATATATATATATATATATATATATATATATATATATATATATATATATATATATATATATATATATATATATATATATATATATATATATATATATATATATATATATATATATATATATATATATATATATATATATATATATATATATATATATATATATATATATATATATATATATATATATATATATATATATATATATATATATATATATATATATATATATATATATATATATATATATATACGACTAATAGGTATAAATATTTAACATATTATGGTCACCCCATCTGTGGTGACTACAATAAACAATTAATCACTGAGACTTACATAATAATATTAACGGCAAAATAAAAAATAGGCCAATTAAATTAATCTATAAAAGGCCTTGATTAATGATTGTTTTTTCTTTATTAATGAATGACAATATAAGTCGATATTTTTCAAATTGAGTGGGATATATTTTGATCAAAACTTAACTAACTACAATATTATAATGTATTTAATATATTATATTTTATTTTCACTGAAATATTTCATACAAAATCGAAATCTGTAAAAAAACTCAACGTTAAGAAAAAGACGACTTACGTATTCTTTTTAAGGAGTTTTTTCGTAAGAATGCGAAAACTAGGAATTAAGTAGGTATGTACTCAGGATAAGGAAAAATTGCTTGTTGAGAGAATTTATTCATTCATTCCACAATGTAGGTTAACCAGCGATAGGTGTGCGGGCGTGCGGTTCCTTAAAAAAATAAGCACGGCACATGCGTGTAAAGAAATTACAGTCTAAAATGTATTTTTAATGTGTCGATTTGAATTTTAAATAAGTCCATTATTTGTTAAGTTCAATAAATGTTTATATATAATTAAAAAAAATAAAAAACACATTGTTTGATTAAGTTTTTCCATTTCATGTTACTCATAAATTTTTATTTAATAACTTTTTTGTAAATTATACAGGTGTTCCAAATGCATTTAGTGATGTATTGCATAAAATTGCAACGCTGTCACGACGTTTAATATAATCCATCGTATTTTTTCAATTTTGAGTAAATAAGTTTAAGATACGTAGGTATTTGTGCATGGGCCCTTGGGCCAATCACGGTGCAGTGAAGTCTGTGAGCATTAAATTATCTGGCATAAAGATCAAGTGGACAAAATGTTCCGTAGGTTGACTCACAAGTAGTTAATTTTCTCTGATCACACTGTACTGTAGGTAGGCATATGTACTGTCGAGGAACATAGCATACGACGCTTAAATTAAATCATTTTCAATATGTCACAATATTTTGAAAAACAACCATGTAACTGTTTCTTGTCAACGTCAAAATGTTAAATAGTTTTTACAAAAAGGTTTTATCGTAAAAAAATACGTGAGAAATAACTGTAAAACTTTTTATAGGCAACTAAAAATAAAAGATTATTTCTATGTACCTATAGAATTATGAAATGTTTTTTTTCTTTTTTTTATTTATAAAAAATGAATATGTCCTTGTTAAAAAAGTACATAAACATCTTTCTAAATTTCCTAAAATAAGCATAAATGCTTGTACAATAGGTGAACGAAATCGGTCGAGGCAGGATTCGAAGTCGCGACTACTGGATTACTAACCCAATGCGCTAACCGCTTTGTCATCGGCTCATCGAAATATATATAATTAAGTTCGCAAAAGCGACTCCCATTTACCGGTATCATGAAGTGACAGTTTCTATCATTGAAAAAAAAATGTTTGTACTTTTTTTTTCATTATTTAGACAATGTAATATTAAAATGTGTATGTGTGTGTGTGCGTGTGTGCGTGCGTGCGTGCGTGCGCGCGCGCGTGCGAATCGAGATATCTGTGAAAGGGACATACCTACGAGTGTGCGAGGTAGTTTATAGCTCGACTATAGCTAGCTTGGTAGAACGAGCACTCTCGGATGACAGCACTATATGTAGCAGATCAGTTATATTGATATTGTAAATAGACACATGTATTATACACGGCGTTCATTATTTGAAAAAATTATCCTCATATTATCAAGAGGTATACCTGAGAATATATATACTGATTACTAAGCATCTTAGTACATCACATACAATTCCCAAAGTGTTTTATAGTAAGTTATTTATTTCACGCATTCTTACAACCTGTGCAGGTGGCGAGTTCATTGTCAAATTGAAATATCTTTTAAATTTTGTGATACCAGTCCAGACAAGTAGGTAAGGTTTGCCTGAGAAATGATTTGAAAATATTTTTTCCATATTTTCCTAATCTAGTGAAACGAAAGCAAGTGCGTTTTATTTCTATTTAATAACGGAGAATCACAGAGAAATGTCAGTCGACAATTTTTTGTATTTATTTTTACTTTGCTGGGTATCGAACCCAGGACACTGCCGCCGACGAAGAAGAAAATCGGCTTACCGGCGTTGCATGCTACGGCGGTCGACATAAATGGATTTTCTCTCACACGACGATGGAATTACATAAAAATAATATTTCGTTGCCTCGTAGTACCAGATTCCTATTTGTAAAACAAATTATGCGCAAAACTCTTTCGTTAGACGTAGTTTTAAATCTATAGATACATATTTAAAATACAGGTCAAATCTTATATTATCTCAAATTGTGTAAATATGCTTAATGTATTCAACAGTGTTCATATTATCAAATAATTTACCCACTAATTTATTACGAACGTATGGTCACTCTAATACTTTGTATAAATACTTGTTAATGTGGTATATATGTATGTAGTAAGCCTAGAGTTGTGATGTATATAATTATTGTTGCAGTTATCGTCACAGGTACCCAACTGTAGTTAGCTGCAGCTTAGTATTATTATATCTCTGGATTCATTGTGTATGTTGTTTTTTTGTATTTTATTAATTTATGTTTCATTTTCTTATGGTTTATTATTTTTATATAAACCATATATTTTACGGTTTATGTTTTTTTATTTTTGCTATACTTTTATGTTATGTTATATACTATTTTTTATTAATGTTTTATTATAAGTACCTACTGTCTTTACTATTTATGTAAAATTATCGACCTCAATACAGGCCAGCCCTAGTGAGGTCGATTATTGTATATTATCATTGTGATATGTAAATGTAAAGATATATTAAATAAATAAATAAATAAATATGCTCTGAGTTTATATTTATTTATTTATTTAATATTGCTTCTCGGGCAACTAACAGGTACTATGTCAAATATTACTTTAACACGCACCCAATAACAAGTTGCCACATTCTGGAGACTTACGATATTAATCGTCTCACAGATCCAGACTGAAAACACAATTAAAAACTGTGTCTCCACCGGGAATCGAACCCGGGACCTTTGGATCAGCAGTCAGATACCCAACCAACTGAGCCACGAAGGCCGACAAAATACCGATTTATTTGAACGTATTAGCTTATTTTTACTCTTGTTTATTTTCCCTTTTGTTAAAACTAATATTTTGTTACTGATTTATTGTCAATAATTTATAAAAACATAGTTGGTTAACTTGATTTTTTGTACTTTAACAATGTATTTAAACGAATTGCCAGTCAGTCAAATAATCTGACAAAGATTTCCATATCTCTAAGTCAATTTCCTCTATTATGATTTTTTTTAATAGAAAACAATCTTAGTTTAATAATGATAAAATGATATGTATCTTCTATAATTATTTTACACAAAACAAACTTAATTTTTTTTAATAATTGGTGCAGATTTACAGGAATGAACTATTACAAATATTACAAAATGAAAAAAAAAACATTATAATCATAACAACTTAACCACAAAGTGCACTTTTAAATGAAACGCATTCAACACAACTATCTGTGTTATTAATAAATAAATAAAAAAAACTTGATCGTTGAATTGAGTGTGCGCGTTTTTTTAAATATATCGTTCAATCAGGGAGCTGCCTCCAGCAATATGTTGTATTACTTCCGTCACCAAAACATAAATTATTTCACCATTTTTGTGGTGACTACATACAATTTCATTTTAACAAAGTGACACTTAAAATACACTGAGTAAATATTCAGTGAATGGCATGGCTCTCTGTCTCGCTTCAACGATGTATCGTCTTTCTCCCTCTACTATACACTATACAGAAAGAGGTGCGTTCGTATAATGAATGAAAGATTATTTCGATAGAATGAACCAACGATGTATTTAAATTAATGTTTTATTTGAACTATTAATAACTGTAAATTATTAAAACGTGGAATTTTGATGATGACGATACAGGATTTTAAATAAAATAAGTATACAATGTATTTTTTTACTTCTAATTATATTCAATATCTACGAATGACGAGCCTTGTGTTGAAAAGGAGCCTTGTATTGAAGAGGGCTGTGACCAACAATAAACTCTTATCATATTAAAACGAAGTCGTTCACCTTTTAAGTATCTACACAAAAATATATGGACTTTCCAGAGGACACAAGTATGACAAGGGACAGCAAGACCTGGAGACTACGTACCAGGAGGGCCTTACTCAGATGGACTGGGAAGAGTCAAGGAAGAGAAGAAGCTGTTCTAGATATATGATAAATATATACATATAAAAATTAATCCTTTATGTGCGTACCAATTTTAATACAGAATTCAGAACAAAGAAGATATACGAAACAGGAACAATTAGTAACAATAAGACAAAAATGACCTTATAAGTCTGGCGCAATTCAGGGGTGACTTCTATGCGAAAAATGCATTTGTCTCCTCAGGTATAAGAATTATTGCTCTCATTATTTACAAAAAAACAATTCTCTCAATAGATGGCGTTACAATAAAAATAATAAGAATGTTGTTCATAATTTCACACATAGATGGCTGTAGTAAAAATTCCTTATTTTCAAGCGAAAAGAATTTCAGTATTACAATATATAGAACTTTCAAAATTGAATTGATAGGGATCTCATTAAAAAGGCATAATTGGTGAACGTTGCGCAAGCGCATAAAGTGATCACGTAAACCAGCCGATGACAGGTCGTAAGCCCCGTTGGTGCCTTGATTTCCCGGTTCTCCTACAGTAAATATTCCAACTTCGTCTCTATTGAGATAATTAAAAATCTGTAAAAAAAAAGTAACAAGTTTACTACACATAAAAAAACTAATGAGATCTTTGGACAAAAACATTCTACTTTTCTATATAGGTTCAATATAATGTACAACTTCTTACCTAGTAATTGCCAAAAAATGAGTATACTGGCTCTAAAAAATATACATGAGATGTAGATGAGATTGGACGTAAGCAATCAGAACGAAATGTATGTATATTAAGTTGAAACATATTTAGTAATTGGCTGCACGTACTTATTTTCCTCTAATTCTCTAATATCTTAGTAATATGTTTTGTGTCATAGAAACAAAAATAACACTAGAAATAAATTCTTTATAAATAAATGTGTAAATGATTATCTATGTAGAAACAGGAATTGTTCCTAGTTAGATAGATAAAAAAATATAGGAACCATGTTTATCAAAAACTCAACTTTTATTCTGAACATTAGGTACCATTAATTTGTTTGTTTAAATCTGTATTCGGAAACTGTTATATGCATTTTTTTCCTGAAGCAAATATTTTATTTAAAAAAAAAGAATAGGTATCTTATTTATTTGTTTATTACTTCTCGGACAACTAATTAGCTACTATGCCAAAGATTAATTTAACATGCACCCAATAACAAGATGTCACATTCTAAGCTAAGAATTCTAAGTTAAGCGTTAAGCGCCCTTGAGGTGAGGTCATCACAAAAACGGCGCTTTAAAAATCATCCCAATTTATAATTATTTATTCTGGAGACTAAAGATATTAATCGTCTCACAGATACAGACTGAAAACACAATTAAAAACTGTTTCCCTATCGGGAATCGAACCTGGGACCTTTGGATCAGCAGTGAGTTACCTAACCAACTGAGCCACGATATTACGCTTTAAAACGTACAATTTACCGACACTGACAAAATAATTCGCAAAGGGAATTGTTATTGTGTCTAGAGGCACCAAAAGACGTGGGTTTGGTCTGAATGGAACTTGTGTACCTATATGTGGTGTCAAGAGGAAGAGTCTTCAGACTAGTCGCGTGGGTGGACCATAATATTATTTGCTGTCTGTCGACAGGTGGCAGGTGGTGGTTGGAGAGCGGTTTGAAGAACTCGCGCCAAGGAAGATACGAGAATCATCTACACGACTTATTGAAAGTTGTTTTCAATCGTAAAGAGATAACCGTGGATTGTCTATAAATATTAAATAACGACAAACTTCAACGGATGTGATTACGACAATCATTTTATGATGAATGCGACTTTAAATGGTCCAGTTCGAAGGTGTCACATTTGAAGTAAAAGAGCCTGGAGGATAGTATACTAAAAAATGTTGCAAATTGAGGTGTCCCTTCTCTATCTGTGTTTTGGCAATCACTAAAGATGGATATTCAACGAATATAATATATGTAAAAGTAGTATTGTCAATTTTATCAACTATCATTACAAGAAAATCTATAAAACATCATTGTAATTCAGTATGGAAATTTCAGCGAGTAGGTACCATGGAGCTTTTTGGTTTTTACCTACATATAGCAGAAGTTTTATGAAAAGTTTAACTGTCCTGCTCTTTTTGATCAAAAAAAGAATATTAGCAGGCAATAGAACTTATTTCTCCTTATTACCAGTGTTCAGGTCTCGCAACGTCCACAGGAAAACTAAATTAACATTATATAAAACAATCATTAGGACTTTGTTGACTTACGGATGCGAGGCTCTGACACTGACCGTGAAATCCGCTGAAGCATAAGTGTTTTCGAAAGGAGAGTCCTACGCCGAATATGTGGTCCTGTGAAGGAAGGAGATGAATGGCGCATAAAGTAAAATGAAGAACTGTACAAAATTTATGAAGCCCCAAAGATCTCAACCCATATAAGACTGCTTAGGTTGAGATGGGCTGGCCATGTACAGAGAATGCCAAACACGCGACTACCCAAAAAAATCATGGTTGGTCACCCGGGAGGTAAAAGGAAGATGGGGAGACCAAGACTGAGATGGGAGGACGACATACGGAGAGATGCAGAAAAGCTCCTGCAGGTCCCTAACCGGAGAACGGCGGCTGAGGATAGAAGAGGTTGGAGGCGCTTTTTAAAGGAGGCCAAGGCTTGATTTGGGCTGCAGCGCCATCGAAGAAGAAGCTCTTTTTGATACACATATTATATTATACATCGAATTATTATAAAATATTTCTCAACATCTCCTTTCCTTGAACCACCTTACTTACGTCTACACTGTGAGCCAATGACAGTACGCATTTCACTAAACCCTAATAATTACCCATATCATGGATATAATTATGATATGGAGTTCTATAGTATCTTAACACATTATAGAACAACATATGATAATTTATTAAATCCATGGTATGGGTAATCATGAGGGTTTTGATTTAACCGTTTGACAGGACTTGGACCCCTGACTTTTTCGTACTCTTATTATCCTTTTGTTTTCCTTTTATTGCTATGAACTGTTATAATACTATTTTTTATGTCTTTTTTTTGCATTTTTTCAGATATTTTTTATATCCTATATTTTTTACAAAATTCGATTACAATGACCAAATGTTTCCGCCGAGGTGACTCGGCATTATTAAGGTCTAAAATAAAACTAATCAATTCAAACAAAAATAGTTGCGTGCGATTACCTAATACTTTGGTATATGTATTCATTAATTTTAAAATGAATTTCTAGTCTGTTAACACAATAACTTTATATTATTGTCATGTCAAAACCATTCCCATAGTACCTACACATTGTATTGTATATTAACATCAACTCTGGTTGGTTGGAAGAAATTGCCGTTTGGCGAAAAACCTGCCAGTGTACAAATTATATGTACAATAAGACACAAATAAAAAATGATACTATTTGTAAGTTAATAAAAAACATTGCAAAGAAAAAAAATATCAACCTTGTCTCCTTAAAAAAACAATTACATATATACGTTCCTTATCAGAAATATAACGTAGTGGTGATGAGTAATGAAGGTCAGGATGGAACCCTATGTGTACAATTAGGTCAAAGCGGCTCCTTTTTCCCCAATGTCCCTCTCCCAAAGACCACCTCCCCCCCCCCCCTTTCTTCAATTCGCAGACGTTTTTCTTCTTTTTCTTTTTTTTGCTTCTCCTGTATACTTCTTTGGTCTTTATATAAAAATACATTTATTTTTATCCATTTTTTATGTTGTATTCGACTTTTGACCATTATTTTGTTTCTATTATTTGTTAACACGTGAAAACCTTTAACTGGTGTATGTTTTAATTATTGTTTTCCTTTGCATTTTATCATTTGTATGTACTGTTGGTTTTCCAATGTAATAATAATAATAAATAAATAAATAAATAAAAATCTGTTAATTTTTGTTTTGTAATAATTTATTCATTATTTATATTTTGAGAGTTTTCGTGGAAGACATTCTTAATCTCTGCACGGTTTTATGATCAAAACTGGTCAAAATAATGATTGGATATTACAAGTACCTATGTATCTTGTGATAGGTATGTCAGTTAATCTATGCATAGATAGATAGTGTTGTTGTATGTAAGATGTGGACATAGCGAAACATGTTAAGTGTAGAACGGGGTTAAATGTTATGGAGATTGTCTCGGAACCGCCCACGTGTTTTTGCCTGACGTAGGCGGAGAGTGGGCTGGTTCTACCAAAGCCGGCGGTGGCTCACGTGCAGACATACCCGCCCAGTAAGATGGTAGCTACTACAATAAAGTCAATACTTTTACGGTGGAATCCGCCCAGCAAGCTTTGTATTTGAAATTAGCAAATAGAAAACGGCATTATTGAGGTTTAGGTCGGCCGCACACTGGGTCTTTAGTGGCGGCCACAGCAAAGCACAGCAACGTGCGTCCGATTCTATAACTTTTTAAGAACGTTCCGGCTAAAATATGTGCTTTCCTATTCCACTTAGTCCAAGTTGATATTCTTTAACGCTGAACGATCGAACGTTAATGAGGAACGATCCGATTTAGGAACACACTTATTCCAAGTAAGTCACGCATTAGTTCGATTCCCAATTCTATAACCACATTGAGTCTAATTAACTGTCAAAACGTTCCTAATTTTAGTTCAAACATATTGGAAGCGTACTAGATATTTTATTTAAGTTGAAAACATCAGTTGTGTACAAAAAAAAAATGGATAGTTAATACGTGTTGCGTTATGCTGAAAATAAGAACCAAAGAATAGTAGTGCAAAACAATAAAAATGATAGGTTAGGCGACATCACGGCGACGACATACATAAACAGGATAGCCTAGTCTTCACACCAATTTTTTTAAACCTAACCTACAAAAGTCTAAGAAAAGACTTTGAATTTATGATAAGTTATACTTACAAATTAATCGTCAACTCCAGGTAATAATAATAGTTGTAGATATTTTTTATTTACCTGAAACAAAAAGAAAAATTTCGTTAAATTGTTGAATCGGTGAAGCCATTGAAGAAATTATACCTCATTAAAGTCCTATTTATACTATAACCACAATCACAGCAAGTTGCTTTATTGTTTTATATAATTCCTTGAAAGGATTAGTGCTTTGTAATACAGATGATATCAATATACGATTCTTCTTAGAAGACACATTCTCTTGATGCAACTTTGAACGTTGAAGCGGATTTTTTAAAAAACAGTAATAAAATAATAATTTTTATAAACAGCAATACGTTCAAATCAGAGAATGAATAAATTTACCATCAGTTCTTAGATAGTAGGCATATTATATTGCTTGTATAGATTAAATGATAGTAGAGCAAACCTTTAGCACAATACAAAAAACGTATGCATGCATTCTCATACATTTCGTAATAAGAGCCGGTGTGTTTCGATTATGAAAATAAGTCGAAGCAGGATTCAAGCCCAGATTCACAAAATTGATAATTGCTAGGATCGGACATAAGTCCGGATATGTCCGAACCAAGTATCTCAAAGGATGCCAAAAGTTGCCGTTCATAATGCAATTGTAGTGCCTACTTTGACGTATGCCACTAAGAAGAGAATGCAAGGTAAAGAAGGATAGATAGATATTTATTAAAAAATAAAATGAAAGTAAATACCTTAAGGTGGTTTGGACATATTGAAAGAATGAATGATTAACGACTGACCAAAAAAATATACACGGGTGTAAGAGATGGAGTGAAAAGCAGGGGTCGCCCCATGGCATGACCATGTGAATGATATTTAGAAAGATGGAAACATAAGAAGCTTCAACATACGACGAGAATATATGAGACGATGTATGGATGTAAAGGAAGCCAGGAATTTGTGTGAAAATATGGCGTTCGGAACCTCTCTGCTTACCCCGCAAGGGACATGGCGTGATGGTATGTATGTATGTATATGATAATCGCTAGTTTAGAGCACACACCGCTTTGTTATAGTCAGAAATAAAGAAAAAATACAATTTTTGAAATCTTCACATTGTTGAAATAATATATAAATAGGTACCTATGTATATATGTATAAACAACTTTCTTTCTTTTCACAATAATACTCATATTTCAGTTCTTGTTTTAGTTGTTCGATAATTGAGTTGCAATGAAATATTAAAAATCCGCACAGATATAAATAAGTACCTACTTATTAGATTTTTATTAATAAAATGCCTCATAAACTTTAAAGTTCATTGTCTTGTATGTTGTGCACTACATTAAACTGACTTTCACAAGCAGGTTTAGTTTTTTTTTATACAGTCCATATGAATAACCAACTTCTTATGCTATTTTGGACTTTGCGTGGGCGTTATCCAAGGATCAGGTGGCTGTAACAATATCAGGTCATATTGTTGTTATTGTATCAAAAGGTCGTAAAGATTTCAATAATATTTTTAACACTTATATTTTAGCGAATTTATTTATTTTCTGTCTGTCGTTTTTTGCCGCTGTGATAGCTGTAATGAACGACATCGGATATTTTAAACTGTTGTTCCAAGCAACAAAATTTTTATTATGAATGAAACAATACATAAAAGAGATATGAAATTTAATATTATACAAACGATTTAGCATTTTTTAGATATTCGAGAAATGTTTAAAGCAATATTATTTTAATCAGTTAAACGGATTATTCCCTAGAATAAATTATGTATTTCGCATTGGTTAAAAGGCTATAGTAGGCTATATGGTATATTTTGAAAATAATTTCTCTAATACCCTCAAAAGATACGTCTTTGAAATAAGGAACAGCTTGTAGGTATGTAATTCTTTATTCTTTTTATCAGTTTCAATCCTGGGATGGGTTGCAACATCTATGGCTGCCTTTCTTCTTCTCCACTCCGCCCTGTCCTCTGTCAGCCTCTTCATCTCCACGTAGCTACTACAGCACATGTCGTCGATCCGCCTTTGTCTCGCTCGGCAGTGACTCGTCAACTGTGGCGAATATTGTTTGGTTCGGGCACACCGCCGGCGCAGACGTCGGGTCAGACATCCTGTGTTGACAATAGTGACGTCAAATCTGACAGGTGATGATTGCGTCGGATGCCCCCGGTGTTAGCCCGCCAAGCTTTCGGACGCCAACACGAAGACCGAAGGGTGCGGGGGCAAGCCCTTCCGTTCGATCGGTTGTGCTAGGGGCTTGCCCCGGCTGCCGATCTTGAGCGGTTGCCCCGCCGTTTGAGGTTGGATTCTCGGGGCAGTGGTTGAACCCGATAGATAGTGGATATTTGTGTTGTCCGACGTTGCGGCCGCATCCGGGGGTGAACAGGACCAATGGGTTCTATAGCGTCACCGGCGTGGAAGTGGTATCGCGATCTCCCTCATGGTCCATGAAGCTCTTTCTTGGTCGGCCTCTATAGTTGTTGCCCTCTACCATTCCCTCCGCGATGGTTATGAGCAGACCCGGGTGCCTCATGTTATGGCCAATCCTTTGGATCGTCGTTGGGCGATTCTTTTGAGGAGTTGCCTTGTTTCCCCGGCTCTGCTCAGCACCTCACAATTTTGGATGTGGTCCGACCAGTGGATCTTCAACATGCGTCTGTAGCACCACCCTCGAATGCAGAAAGGTGTTCTTTTTCCCTCTGGCCTATGGCCCATGTCTCACAGCCATATAGCAAGATACTCCAGACAAAGGTCTTAATGAGGTTTTTCCTTATTCTTAGGTCAATATTGATAGATTCGATAATTTTAGATTTTTTATTATATGCTATCTTAGCCTGTAGGATCCTGCTGACAATTTCTGCATTTGAACTTTCTTTGAGGTTGGATTCTCGGGGCAGTGGTTGAACCCGATAGATAGTGGATATTTGTGTTGTACGACGTTGTGGCCGCATCCGGGGGTGAACAGGACCAATGGGTTCTATAGCGTCACCGGCGTGGAAGTGGTATCGCGATCTCCCTCATGGTCCATGAAGCTCTTTCTTGGTCGGCCTCTATAGTTGTTGCCCTCTACCATTCCCTACGCGATGGTTATGAGCAGACCCGGGTGCCTCATGTTATGGCCAATCCTTTGGATCGTCGTTGGGCGATTCTTTTGAGGAGTTGCCTTGTTTCCCCGGCTCTGCTCAGCACCTCACAATTTTGGATGTGGTCCGACCAGTGGATCTTCAACATGCGTCTGTAGCACCACCCTCGAATGCAGACAGGTGTTCTTTTTCCCTCTGGCCTATGGTCCATGTCTTACAGCCATATAGCAAGACACTCCAGACAAAGGTCTTAATGAGGTTTTTCCTTATTCTTAGGTGAATATTGGTAGATTCGATAATTTTAGATTTTTTATTATATGCTATGTTAGCCTGTAGGATCCTGCTGACAATTTCTGCATTTGAACTTTCTTTATTCTATTGCATGAGTTTTTTGAATTGTAAATTTGTTTAATACTTTTTTGTAAAATTAGTTTTAGTAAAACCCTTTTTTATTTTTTTATTTAAGTAACTAAAAAACTACAAGGCCTATGAAGTATATTTTTTCTTCAATCAATAGAGAATATAAAAATCTACCGGCTGAGTTTTTTTATAAATATAATATTTTAATAACTATTATTGCTATTCAAAAAAAACTCTAAATTTTACCATTTTTACACGATATCACATTTCAGGTGATATACAATATTTTTTCGTGTTTCATACATTAGAAGGTAATTTAGTGTGCATTTTTGAATACATCCGTATACCCAGGGTATACAAGGGCCTTAAAAACGTAAATATTCGCATAAACAATGTTGTTGTTATTATAGGTAAATACAATAAAATATATTAAAAATATGTCATTGTAACAAAAATATACATCCTCGCCCCCAAGTCAAATTGAAAACGCTGTTCGTTTTCGCCAAGCGCTAATTTTTTTTGTATGGGATTTGACGTTTGTTGTTTGTTATTGTAGAAAAAATTTCTACAACAAACGTCAAATCCCATACAAAAAAAATTAGCGCTTGGCGAAAACGAACAGCGTTTTCAATTTGACTTGGGGGCCTCATTTAAAGATTAAAGTAAGGCTGTTTTAGCATGTTAAAAACGATCGTGACACATTGAAGCACAAACTGAGTGAACTTTAACTATGAGAAGAAAGAAGCATTAAAAAGTACCTACATAAGTAAAAATACTTAATTCAGTGAATAGACCGATAGCTATTACTTAAATCCAGTATTATCAATACTTAAATTGATGAAACAATTTTATTTACGACATTGTTTCTGGAGCCAATATGACGTTTATAATGTCAATATTTCAATTGATTCGATTAAATTGATCGTATCCATGTTTTCAATTTTGATATTTCTGATTGAAATTAAATTTGTAATTTTCGTTTTCACGAAGTTGTCCGGTTTCCTTTAGAGTACGCATATAATTCTCACATCACATTATTCAATACTTACTAGTCTGGTCAACCCGGAAAGGTCAGCTCTGAGTTCAACTTGCAATAAATATCAGCAAACTTTATATTATATATTATGAATACTGTATATAGATAAGCACTTATATACCTATACTGATTCACAATACTGCGTGTGTATATACGTATGTAAATATCTACTCTATTATGAATGAGCGTTGCACGTTGCACTGTGGGACTAATAAACCGGTTATAATACTGAATATAATATATGGGAACTGGTCAGCATATCCATTTTGCATTTTGATGAATGAATTTCGTTTTAATATTGTGAATAAGAGTATTGGCGTGGGTGCACTTCCATTAAGTAATCTAGATATAAATCAAATAACCGATAATTTAATAAAGCCGTCGATGCGTCTATCTTGTCGATAATCTTAATGGGAAAACATACCTAAAGAAAGTAAGAGAATGATGTTGGAGAAGTATTTGTTTATGGATGGAGATGGATAAAGCTGAAAAGACTGTATCCGGGATAGTTTTGTGTTGATCTCTGGTCTTGGAACCCACAATTTGGTCTTGGTCTGTTAGGAAGATTTTCTTTTTGTATTTATTTGTAATTCATTGGCAACATGTGATATGTGTCATTTATTTGGATAATCTGAGTGATTCAATTGTTCGGCTGGTCTTTACAAACGTATTTTTCTTTAATAGTTTAATATTTAAAAATCATCTTTGTTTCTATATAATAAACGTGTTGGATTCATAACAACCGATTTTGATTAATATACGTTAAAGCATAACTGTCCTTCTTTCGAATAGTAAAACAAATTTAATTTGTTTATAGTTGTCGTCAAATAACTTGAACTTTTAGCCGAGAACAAAACAATTTGTATCCTTAAGCAATATTTGGTTACCTTATTCAACAGAAAGTTTTTTTTCAATCAATGTCAATAGAAGATTAAACTATAAATTGAGGAGAAGAAAACTTTTTTCAATCAATGTCAATACAAGATAGAACATAAACAAAGGAGAAGAAATTCTATTTCAATCAACGTCAATTCAAGATAAGACAATAAACTGAGGAGGAGAAAACTTTTTTTCAACCAATGTCAATTCAAGATAAGACTATAAACTGAGGAGAAGAAAACTTTTTTCAATCAATGTCAATACAAGATAGAACATAAGCAAAGGAGAAGAAATTCTATTTCAATCAACGTCAATTCAAGATAAGACAATAAACTGAGGAGGAGAAAACTTTTTTTTAATCAACGTCAATTTAAGAAAAGACCATAAACTAATGTTCTCTAATCAAAACTTCTCTTAATACTTTACTAGTTCCTATATAGGATGTTCCAGGTACCATAGCTGATTATGATTATTATGTTGATGGATCAACCATTAAAACAGAATACAATGCTAATACAGCAATTTCAATAAAATTGATTACAGTGATTAAAATTGATCATTTTTATTTTAATAAATTTGATATAAATATTCATTTTGAAATTGTTAATTAAGCTAAAATTGGTCATGGCTTAGAGAATCGAACGTCTTTAATGATCGACTGCTAGCATCCGATAAAATTTTAAATTGATTTCCTACACATTTGTTTGAGATACACCGTTTCCAACGCGTTGATTCTGTTTTCACGTGTCTTTCCATCTCCATGTCTCATTAGCATACATTATTAAAGGTTCTAAGGGATTTTAAATAATAGGTTTAAAAATATTTAATTAAAAAACAGCTGTAATTAAAATATTTAAAATAATTTTATTTATTTATACTTATTTATCTTTTTGTACATAATATTAACAAATATATAGTACACTGGCGGGCTTCTTGCCAATAAGCAATTTCTTCCAACCAATCAGATTACAAAGTATGACAAAATGATATAAGTAAATCAACAAAAGAAAGAAAGCAAAAAAAAAAAGAAATACATTTTAAACTAAGATAAATATTAAATAAAAACAAAAACAAAATAAGTAATAGCAAAAATAAGGATTGAGTTTTTAGTTAATCCATAATAAACTATGCTGATTATTTGAGTTTTTTATACACTACTAGTTTCGGAAAAGCTCTCCGACCATCGACAAATAATTTTAAAATTTTCCTTATCGTTCGCACATAATAGATCAACAAAACAAATAAAAAATTGCGCCAGCCCACATTTCTCAAGTAATTTGTCGAAAATTATATATCGATGGGAGAAGTGGTTTCCTGGAACAAGCAGTGTTTCATAATAACTCGAAGTTGTATAAAATACAGTATTATAATATTAGTTATTGAGAATTGTGCTTGCAATATGTCACTTTGTATGCATTACGAATCTGAAGCTATTCTAGCATGATGTATTGAATGAACTATCTGTAATATATGATATGTTCACAGCCAACAAATTAGCTTCACTATGAAAACACATATTCGCATATTGAGTAAGTTCATTTCATAAAATAACAAATAACATCAATAAAGGATGATAATTATTAAAATATACAGAATATTCTATTGAATTCTTATTATTTACCAACGATTAAATATAGACAACTTTAGTTGAAGTTGTCAAATTATGATTTTTTTATAATATACTTCTTTGAAAAGCCGGTAATACAATATCCTGCCTTTTGTTCCATTATTTATCTAGTTATATTTACATTGTGCCAATTAACATACAGCAATTTCAATTTAGATTTATACTATTTCATTAAACAAATATTTGCCAAAACTACCTATTCAATTTTTTTTCGTGTGTGTTGTCTTATTTTATAAATACCTAATATTAATTTTCATTATATGTTATATTTTAATTATTTTATTTTCATTAAAATCAATATAATATGTACATATTGGTACTCACTTGGGATATATTGATTTCAAAAAATACAGTAGGTATATCTCCAATAATACCTTAGTTAATTACCTACAGAACTTAAAAATATACAATTTAATAAAAGGTATTTCATTAAAAGTCATTATAGAACAATCACCCAATAGTAGACCCAAGGTCTCAAGTACCAGGGTTTGACCTGCCACGTAAAACATGGGTGCACGATGGAGTACGCGAACTATTTCCACGCCGGAGGACGCTTTAGAACACATTGATCATGTTCATCCCCGACGCAGCCGCAACGTCAGACAACACAATATCCTCCTATCCGCGAGTTCAACCACTACCCCTAAGAGTCCTACCACAATCGTGAAGGCCCGTCACTCATGGCGAGGGTTACCCTCCCGACAGTGCCACGGTAACACTAGACTGTCACAGCGCCCTTGAGGTGAGGTTATCACAATATTGCCGCTATAAAAGTCATCCCATTAATTATTATTTATTTACAACTAGAGATAATATCTTTCATTCTTACAAATAAGTGCTTTTAAACATATTCACGTGATAAACAAAATGTTTTTCCAAATAATGGGATTTATCGATACTACGTGTAAATTTAATATATATCGTTCTATTACATACTCTTCTTAGTGATCTCATTTCCACAGCATACATTCTACTTTGATGCGTCTTTTGCCACGTCCATGTTTCACTGGCATACGTCAAAGTAGGCACTACAATTGCATTATTTACATCAGGTATCCATTCCGTTCAAACATAGTGCCCAAGTATTATATACATATATGGATACGTAGATAATATTGTAATACAGCAAAGAAACAACAAATACATTTAAAAAAATGAAGTTTATTTAGTAGTACTACTGATGACATAAACATAGAAAAGAACACACAGACCATAAAAGGAATGATAATTTAAACACGTGCTGAATGTTAATGTTGTCATACCTCATAGAAACTTGTTGAACCGACTTATGTCCAAATATGAACAAATTATGGCAGAGAATTCCTCATAATAATTAACAGATACTAAAAGTCATGTTTCAATATCGTAGGAGGGTTTATTATATGATAATGGTAACTACATTATATACGTGGGTCAAATTTACTTACTCACAATTTGTCATCTTAAATGTAGGTAAGTAGAGATTTTTTGACAATACAAAGAATGATCGTATATATATATATAGGTAGTTTTTTTTTAATATCGCAAAACTCAGGAATTACATACAATATTACACGTTATCAAAAAAATTTATGTTTCCTTTCCTAATTTAAGCTAGAAGCTTATGTTTAGGAAAGCAGTAGCTCTTTGCTTACAAAATAAATAATAAAACCAAAAGTAACACAAAATGAATAACAAGAAGAAAAAGAATAAAAAGTGGATAAGAAGGTATAGCAAAAACTTGTAGAGTTCCTAGTAATTTTTAATATGAATGTAACTTAATATTATGTTGTACATAAGTAGATATTTATTAGGAAAAACATGAACAAATTTTGAAATGAAACAAATTATATTTAAAAATCATCCCTATTTATAAACGATTTTAATGAATAAAACACGTTGCACCATATATTGGTTTAGTTGCTGTGCTAAGTACCTATATAATGTTATCAATTAAGATGTCCATTAGGCAAGTCTACATATGCCATTGGAGTAATTTAATCTGGAAATCGGAAATGCATTCATGAGAAAATCAGCGAACCTATATCAAGCCATCGCATCTTTTTAGCATTTATTTTCTTATATGGAACGTCTACATCTGATACATTTTGTTTGTATTTGAAGGTACGTATTTATTGCCTTGTAAGGACACGGAACAGAAGAATGATTGTTTTACCGTTAAAACCTTGAGAATTTTTAAAAGAAAACGCTATCCACTTGCAGACATGTCTATTAATTAGCGGGTGAGAAAAGATACAGACAGTTATCTGCATACATTTAAAGAATTATAAATATTCAGCGTCCAGCATTACTTGCATTACCATAAAAAGCGATTTTGGACAGTTTATTTAAATCAAACGAGCTTAAAAACTATATTATAGCCGTACGTTTTCTACAAGCGAATTCAGAGTTTATTTAAAATTTAGTTTATGAGGTGACGAAATGTTTTTTATGACCATTTTGGACAAAAAATAATCAATAATAGACTCATACGACGAATAATACCATCATATATAATTACATCCGGCAAACATCATAGGTTGTAGATTTTGCGAATGCGTGGGTTTCATGTGATTATAAATTGTTTCATTATTCGAAAATAAAAAAAATCACGGATAATTATGGACGAAACAGATTTTGTGAAGACAGAGGTTGATTGAATTAAAGCGGCAATTATCCGATTTTTACGACGAAATTAAGCTAAACCTTAAGCCGCATATTAGGAAACATAAAAAAATAATTAAAGCAAAAGAGTAATTTAATATAATTAATTATTCGGTGGCAGAGCGATTAATATGGTGGATTGGAGTGATTAATATCTGGTAGCTCTAGATCAAATTCTGATTGAACCAATTTCTTCATACTTTCAAGCTAGTCTTTTATGGCTCATTTTAACTAAACAAATGAAAATTAATTTTAAGTATTATGTATTTTGAGTTAACCGGTTTTAAATCTGAAAAGCTCTCATATCCGAATATAAGTTTAAAACAGTATTGTTTTTTCGGAAAAAGGAGCGGGTCAGCACCGGCCCGGTTTACTAAAAATAATACTCACTAGCGGTATTATTTAAGACATTGTTTCAAATACCATTTGTAGAATAATGTAAAATGCCTCACAGCTGTAGGACGAAGATAACCAGAAAGACCCGAACTGTGATGGATGGACTCTATAGAGTAAATATGTGCATCCATATTAACAACAAACTGAATGACCATAGCAATAGACAGACAAGATTTGTGGATTCAGTCAAGGCCCACCTAGGACTGTTGAGCTTATGATGATTGTCAGACCTATTTAAATAAAGTAACAATAGTTCAAATAAAGCACTCCTAAGAATCACAGAGATGAAAACTCTCGGAATTATGACAGGCAGGACTATAGGTGACAGAATTAGCAACAGTATGAATAATAATATGTAACAGTAGTATCAGAGAGCCTTGTGATATTCAATATGTGGAAAGAATGGACTGCCAAAACTACCACACCTTTCCCTATATGAAAAAAAAACAGGGAAAAAGGATGCCTGGAAAACCCCAAAAGATTTCCAAATAAAACTGGGAGTCCACATGACAGAACCATTGTATCAACTTACGAATTGCACATTACATTTAATTTAAAAAGGTTGCGTTATACATATTTTAACAAAAGAAATCACTTAAATGTTGATTTACTTAAACCTCTGCTACAACAGTGATAATCGGATTATCTTCCTGGAATTCAATCATATTATGGATATGAATTATTTAAAACGTCATGTCAGTAATTCTGTCAGCATATCTCGAGTTAAGTCGGGTGGAGGTGAATGGATTAAAACGGAATCTTGAAAAGACTTTCAACGCGGTTTGCAAAAAGCTGATAACAGAATGCATCTTGTTTTGGACTTATGAGAGGTCTATTAAAATTTTACAAATATGAATGTACATAATATAATGCGACATACAGCTTTACGTTGAAATTACTAGTGAAAAGAGCATGCAACAAAGATTTATTTTTGATCAATATGTAAAATTTTGATTTATATAGATACTACTTACTCGATTGAAATTTTATAAAATAAAATAATGATTGATATATTGTATTACACACGCGTTTTGAAATCGAGTACTTGACCGGTTTCAAAGAGATTTTTCTCCTTTATCTGGAGTTACTAAATAATTGCTAGAAGAGAGATTTGTCGAAATTGGTCCACTATTTTTGTATTATACGCGTATGTCATTCATATAAATATGAATATGTTTTTATTTACGCCATAATTTGATTCAAAATATTATGTATTGATTTGATAATTATAACTATCATACCATTTGCTTAGTTATTAAAAAGAACTTCAAAACTCAACCTTAAAGAGGGCTGTTTGTACTGTGCATAATGTATATCGCACATCGCCAGTTATTTTCAGATAACTACTAGGTACTGATGAGTTCTCTTAATTACGGCTTGTATTTGATAATAGAGATTTAAATGGTTTGAACGGTTTCGAAGAAGACGGACTGCACTCCGAAGAAACATAACATAATTAAATTAACAGACTTAATCTTCAAACACACAACATAATAATGATACTTGTTGAACTTATGCACTGTAGAATAGTTTGTTTATATGATTGTTGGTGCTGCTGAGAAAATTATTTATAGATTGATAACTTTTGGAAAACTTTGTTTTAGCACTGAGTGCAAGTATTGATTATTTCTTTACAATGATTTGAATAGACATATAAGATATTTATTATTGAAATAAACTAGTTGAACGATGAAATTGAAATTAAGTAAGGTTTATTCTATACATTCTCGAGGTTCTCAGAGTATATTCTGGCAATGTGTTCAAATCATACCCTGCTAATCGAATGGGAAGCGTTAAGGATAGATGATCCAAAGGTCGCTCAACGACTCGATGGAGTGATTTGTCAAGTACGGTATAGGAGCTTTAATAGCTGAAGAACTTCGATCTGCCAATGGCCATTATACAGGGAAGCAGACATAAGTCTTAGGAAAAAGAAGAATAATTATGCATTTGGATTTGGAACAAATAATGACAAAATAACCACACGTATTTCCAAAGAAAACTTCACATGTTAGAGTATCGTGGCCTACGACAGCTGTATATCGTAGGCCTCGTTAGAGTATCAAAGAACGCGTAATTTTCTTGAAGATATTTTATTAATACATGCTAAGCCTCTTGGCCGGTCCGAAATACGCCAACATAATTTTTCCCATGATTTATCAATTAGACGACAGATTCAACTTCTTGTTTTTAAACACACAGTATCGCCTGGAATGATTCCATTAAACTAAAAAGATCCAAACTATCAGAAAGATTCGAAAAAGTCAGAAAAAACAGAAATGAAACGCAAATGTGCTCATTGAAAATAAAAATTTTATGTGTATAAAAATAGGTTAAGATTAATATTTAGATGATCAGGATTTAGATGCTTGATTGCTTTTGAAAAATTCTTAAGAACCTGATTTATGCTTCTTAAGACAAATTAATATGTAAATTATTTATAACGTCCATTATATTAGGATGTATAGAGAATGGACTTAGGATGAACGCCAGCAAATCAAAGACAATGGTCTTTGAAAAGAGTGAAAGCAGAACAGCGTGTAAAGTAAGAGTAGAGAACGAATGGCTTGAGCAAGTCGACGAATATGTATACTTGGGAAGCATATATCAACGGAACGGACGACTCGATAAAGAGATCGAAAGAAGAGTTATGGCAGGAAACAGAGTGAATGGAGCACTGAGACCAATTATGAATGATCGCAACATATCAAAGGATGCCAAAGTTGCCATTCATAACGCCATCGTAGTGCCAACCCTGACGTATGCAAGTGAATCCTGGACATGGCAGAAGACGCATGAAAGTAGAATAAATGCAGTTGAAATGAGATCGTTAAGAAGGATTTTTAATAGAACGATGTATGACCGGGTAAGAAACGAAGATATAAGGAAAGAATGTAAGATTAAGAAAGATGTCATTACTATAATGAAAGTGAACACATTGAGATGGTTTGGTCACATGGGGAGAATGAATGAGGAGCGCCTGACGAAGAAAATATACAGAGCGGAAAGGAATGGAAAGAGAGGTCGGGGACGCCCAAGAAAGGGATGGCACGACCATGTGAACGAAATTTTGAAAGACGGAAATGTTAGAAGTGTGAGCAATAGACGAACATGTATGAGACGATGCATGAATGTGGACGAGGCGAGGGATGCGTGCCAGGATAGAAAAATGTGGCGTTCGGTTCTCTCTGCCTACCCCGCAAGGGACATGGCGTGATGGTATGTATGTATGTATGTAAATTAGGCATTGAAAATTTTGCTGAAATAGATCTCAACTATGAGTTATAATACTTTTTTATAAATTAAAAAAGTAACAGATTTCATAACACATTAATACACATAAATTTTATATGGTATGGTGTGTGACCAGATACTTGAATAATGAACATGGAAACGGAATGTCAAGATATTTGAATTTGAGTATACCTGTGATAACTGGAAAGTCATTACATAGATCTTGCAAGAAATAAGATAAATTTGTGCAGCAAGAAAACTGTTTCATGTTAGGGAGTGCCGACGTAATCTTGAAGAACACATCTGTAAATAATATTGTGAACAAAGCTAATATTGCTTCCTTGTGGTCTGCTTCAGCACGAGAATAATAATTCATTACAGAAATATGGTCTTTTCCACAGGTAAAATTAATATGGTTTACAGCTAAGAGAAGCTGACACGCTGAAATATGTTGTAGATTTTCAAGTAAAGGTAAATCTTATTAGGATTAATAATCGTTTTAGTTACATACATAGTGTTGTGAATTAGATCGACTTGTTCATTGTGGACAATTCGATAAATTAAAAGTCTAAGGATTAAATTAAAATAATAACTTTTTTGTTTACACCACTTTTGAGTATTTAATCCAGAACAAACTTTTTATTTTATTTTTCTTATTTTAATTTTATTAAGGTACCTATTTGAAAGACTGATTTAATAATTTCTTCGTGGTTTCAAAATTATGGTACCTAACACAAGGGAAATAGGGTTTGTTGATATGATTTAATTTCGAAAATAAACTTATTCAAATGTTTAGAGTGTATTATTTTATATCCTTTATGTGCAGATAAAAATTTTTCAATTTCAACTCTTTTTTTAAAATTATATAATAATTCATTATAAGTTGTTTTCAATTTTTTGTCAAATTTTTAACATCTCAATAGACTCTTGGTTATAATATTATAGGAGAAATCACGGCATCTACAGAGCTTACGACCTGTCATCGACTGGTTTACGTGATATGCATTTTTATTGAGTTCTATATATATATGTTATACATCAAAATCCTTTCACTTAAGAACAAGCTGAAACACCATCGCCATCTATGAAGTGACGATGAAATTTTTTTGTAACGCCATCTATTGAGAAATTTGTTTGTATACAATGAAAGCAACAGTCCTTAAACATAATATATTTTTAACCCTTTCTTAACCGATGATTCCAATTGGAATCATTATTTTATTTTACGTATATCACAATGAAAATTGATCAGCTGTGTTATTTCTCTTCTAAATTATTAATCACAATATTTTTGATCGCTTACAATACTGAGAATGACGGAAACTTCTTACTCGGTTATTGCGACTTGGTTATTGCACACTTGAAAACTTGGTTATTGCGAAATGTCCTTTTCTTGCTAAACACGGTTATTCAAAATTTAATAAATGTTATTTTTCTTTGTTTTTTAGCATGCTAAATTTTTTTTAATTAGGTAATTATATTTCCTTCAATCTTTAGTAATTATAAAAAAATTAGAGATTTAATTTTATGAAAATTGACAATTGGAATCGTTAAAATTTCCAAAAAAAAAGGAATAAAAAAATATAAAAATTATCAAAAGCTCTTTATAATCACATATTTTTTATGAAACATATTTATTTTCATAATGCTTTCATAATTCGGTTAAGAAAGGGTTAACTGTTCATTTTATGACTGCATTTATTATAAGTAAGTCATCGATAAGGTGAAAAACCTTTATTTTAATATAAAACAGATAAACCAATTTGAAATTTAATGCAGATTTGTATTTTTGATACATCAATAATAAATGAGGACATAAGGAAAGAATGTAAGATGAAGAAATATGTCATTAGTAATATGAAAGTGAACACATTGAGATGGTTTGGTCACATGGGGAGAATGATTGAGGAGCGCCTGATGAAGAAAATATACAGAGCGGAAAGGAATGGAATGAGAGGTCGGGGACGCCCAAGAAAGGGATGACACGCCCATGTGAACGATATTCTGAAAGACGGAAATGTTAGAAGTGAGACCAATAGACGAACATAATATATATGAGACGATGCATGAATGTGGACGAGGCGAGGGATGCGTACCAGGATAGAAAAATGTGGTGTTCGGTCCTCTCTGCCTACCCCGCAAGGGACATGGCGTGATGGTATGAATGTATGTAATAATATGTTTCGATATTCTAAAAACATTAATTATGTATATTTTTAGTGTTTTGCTGATTTTTCTGTTTCTGGGATTTTATTTTATTTTTATGAAGGTATGTTTTTTGTGATTTAAAAAAGAAATACAAACTCCTATTAGATATATGATTTTATTTAAAAAATGAATCAGGCATTAAATAAAATAAGATAATTAAAAAAGGTGATATTTTTTAGCAAAAAGTATATTACTAGCTATGTGTACCCATGATCCAATTTGTCTGGTTCCCCTTTCTATGGGTTTCGTAGGTCATATGGCAGTCGCTTCAATGTATGTTATAACAAGACTCGCCAATTCCAGGATCATGGTCAAAGCGTACCCCGATAGAAACGGGACAAAAGCGCTAAGGGTAAAGAAATGAAAAAAAGTGCTATTTTTTTAGCAAAAAGTACATTTTTATCACGTAAAAAATACATATGTAAATGGATACGCGCTAATATTAATAACGAATGTATAAATTCGTAACATCAGACGTCATTTGCCGCCATTATCAGTAAACTTCGATAGCGATACGGCTTAAACGTTTTTTTTTATTAAATCCATATGAATGGACACAACACAAAGAGGAATGATGTAATAATGTTACTAAGATGATTTAATAATATTCTTCCTAACCACAAAAATGTAAAAAAAAACCGGTTATTTTTTGTTTGCGCCGTGTAATTTGTTCAGTGAAATTAATTCGATAATTTATGACAGTGAAACGAAAACACTAAAAACGTATATTTAAGCAACGATTAAGGTGTAAAATTGTACGTACTATTATTATTGTGCATCTTTTTAAAACAGTAATTGATTATATACATCAAAGACGAGTAATTATGTAAACGATCATAAAAGCGAGGGAAATTATTTGAGGATTTGATTAATCAACTATATTTATTTGATTAAATTTATATTTCATTACGATGTTAATCAATTTCAATACTTAACAATAAATTAACCGTGACTTTTAAATGAAGATTAACCTTTCATTACTTCTCTCAGTATCGTCTTACACATAAATCTATAATAATAAATCTAACATTATTTTGATTGTTGAATAGAATTTATAAATAATATAATATATTTATTGCTATAAGTATGACACAAAACACATAGTGATGAATAAAATAAGTTACTACTGCTGAATTTAACAAATCAATTAATAACTAGTTGCATGTAACACCTGAGATCCGACTGTCGATAGCGATTGTATGTATACATCCAAATTATTGTATATTTTTTAAGATATTTTGTATACAAAACATGTATGTCAGTATGGGATAGTATGGATGTCAGTCTTTTTTTCATACCCAGAATATGTAAACAGTTGGGTGGTGTGTATGTACGAATGTAGGTACATAAATATATTAGTCCCCGCAGATATTGTGTATTATGTCATACAAATAGTTTGAAATGATGTCGTCACTAAATTCAATTTTTACATAATTTGTTGAGCATAGTTTGAGATGTACTACTAGAATGTTAATTTTTTTATAGAAAATTAAATAACCTAATTGGGGTATTAGGCGTTTTTTGATATTTTAAAAAAATATAGGCAGTTTAAGACATAAATTTGTCATAAAAAATGTTTTTCTTAATATAAAAGTTTGAGAAACACTGGAACTATTTTCATAAAAATAAAAATTGAGATAATGTATTTGTCTATATTTATACAACTTTTCAGTCTTCTAGCTTTTATGTATTTAGAGATAAAAGTAAATATAAAATTGATTACCCCTGATTGGAACAAAAATTCAATATTCTGAGTATATAAGTTTTGTAGGCCAAACACTTTCTATATTTTTTGAATTTTTAGGCTCTGTTAATCAAGCTTCTTTAAAATTAAGAAGCAAAATTAAATATTCAAGACGAAATGAAAAATTTATATCAACAAAGTTGAGAATTTATATCAAAAGATTCGTGAGGTAACTATATTCAACTAATCTATTTAAAGTGTGCTTGAGGTGAGGTCTTCCCGGTTTATTATATTGGTTGGTTGGAAGAAATTGCCGTTTGGCATTAAGCCCGTCAGTGAACTAATTATATGTTCAGAAAGTTACAAAGAAATAAACTATTAGAATTTCGAAAACAGGGAAAATAATTTGGAAATTAAATGGATAAACATCGAGATAAAATTTGAATCTAATAAATGTCTGATAATAAATAATTTAAACAATATGCCGATATCATCGATTGGTGAAGGTAGGTTAGTATTTATGTTTTAAAGGAAAAGTATGTTAGTATGACTCATAACACGATCTAAATATACGTTCTTATTGTCTTGTCCTTATCTTAAAAAAATATAAATCAGTACTCCATCATAAAGTAATCATAATGTATTGAGTACATCTATTTTCATTTTAAATAAGTTACAATATTATACTTGATAAATTTACAGATGTTCGCGATGTTTGGGTCGATATTGATTTTACAATTATAACTAAAGAGTTAACACAGTAATATTCTTGTCGGCTGATATGCGAATCAATGCGAATGAGAAAGCGCGCTGCATATTCGGTTCAGTAACTGATGTCCTTCGGCCATCTTCGTTAATATGAATGAGATGCGAGGCGAGACCATCCGGATCCGTCAAATGACGTATGTATGTTGATTGTGGTGTATAGTATCGTCACATACATATTTATCTACATTCAATCATAAAGTTTAGTACCTATGAAATTGTCCTTATTTTTTTGTTTAAATTAATATAATTAATCAATTAATTTAAAAATAAAAAAAATCATGTTTTTATCTTATATTGATTCAAGCTTTAATGTTAGCTTTGGAAGCTACTTCCAATTATTGAATATGGTAGTCACCTCTGGAGTGGCGCCCCCCAATACCTACTGAATACCCTCGACGCTGTCCAAAGGCGTGATATACGTCTGATTGATGATCCATCACTGACTGATGGATTGCAATCACTAGAACACAGACGTAAAGTCGGTATTTTAAGTTTATTTTATAGATACTACCACGGGAATTGCTCAGAAGAACTTGCATCTTTGGTCCCTCCTCCACCCACTCGCAACAGAGTCACTCGATTTACTCAATCGCAGCACCCATTCACAGTGGACCTTCAACATATACGAACAAGTCGCTTCTCGAACTCCTTTATTAATACTGCAGCCCGACTGTGGAACGATCTTCCGAATTCTGTGTTTCCACCTTCGTACAACCCGGGTCTTTTTAAAATCCGAATCAATAAACTCTTTTCTAGACTGCAAACCCCTCCCAACGCTACGTAGTGCGCTTCTTCGGAAGAGCAAAATGGACCCAAATCCTAATAGCTGGTGTCCCCTACGTAGACATGTTAAAAAAAATACTTAGATTTGAGATGACAAAGATGAAAGATTACATATACTGACTACCATTTCAATACAATGCACCTGATGATGGTATTTGATAGACCTAGACCGATACCGGTTAGTGTCTTTAATAAATAAACAGTGAGACTTAAACAAGTGTTTTATTCCATGTCACAAAACAATGGTTATATTTTCTCAACAAATCAACAACAATTTAAATAAATCAGTCGGCGTCCCCTTGTTATTCTAAACAGTTTCAATTCCTCAATAGGATTCGATCGACAAGTCTTTATTTGGGCATCGGACAACCAGTAATTATTATTATTAATTTGTTTGTTTGTATGTCATGATATAACATAAGCGGTCTAGGACACTTGGCTGTGGCCACTTGGCTGCGGGACACTTGGGTGCGGGACACTTGGCTGCGAGACACTTGGCTGCGGCGGACATTTGGCTGCGGGACACTTGGGTGCGACGGACACTTGGGTGCGAGCCCACTTGGTTGCGAGTCCATTTGGTCGCGACGGACACTTGGGTGTGAGCCCACTTGGTCGCGAATTCAAAAATATTTTTTTCTGTCTAGGGCTGAAGTTTTTCGTGCTGATTTTTGTAATGCTATTTATCATATAAGTAGTTGATATACAAGTAGGTATATACAGACATTAAAAATATAAAAAAATATATTTATTTTATTTATTTATTTGATCCTCTTGAAATTATAATTAGTACACTGGCGGGCTTATTGCCTAGTGGCAATTTCTTCCAATTTCTACTTATGTTTGAAATTGTAAAGTAAAAACAAGGTTATTAAGCCAAATTATTTTTTACACTATAAAAATATGAGAATTTTTCATACACACTAGTTGCATGTAACATATGAGATCCAACTGTCGATAGCGATAGTATGTATAGTTGAAGAATAAGTAAGTACCAAACTATAAACCAATAAATCGAAATTATTGATTTTTTTTAAGATATTTTGTTTTCTACACAAAACATGTAGGTATGTATGCCGACCGCCGTGGCACTGTTGGTAAGCCGTTCGGTTTCTGTGCGGGCGTCCTGGGTTCGATTCCCAGTAGAGGAGAAAGATATTTAAATTCATTTCTCACGCAAATATTGCTTCTCTGGGCTGGAAACACTGGTTAGTTTGAAGAAATTGCCATACGGCAATAAACTCGCCACTTGCGCATGGTGCAAGGAAGTGTTTATTATTATTATGTATGTCAAGATAGGATAGTATGGAGGTTAGTCCTTTTTTCCTACCCGGAATATGAAAACAGCATGATAGTATGTATGTATGTTTAGAGATTAAGTATCAAACTATTAAGTCTTCTTACATATTGTGTATAGGCGACAAAACAAAAAATATAACGAATTAGAAAGATAACTTATCTAGTTAAACATCAATTCATACATACCATCACGCCGTATCCCTAATTTATGTGATCTAAACAGTTTTTACTCTCCACACTATGGAATAGTGGAGTCATGATTTCACAATTTTTAAGTGTAATTTTTTTCCATCAATTTCTCAACGAGTATCATGTAGAGAGTGCACACTGTGAGTTTCGTCGTGATGTGTTTGTATGTATGGCGTATGGCGTTCGGCGTAAGGAATTATTTTAATGTATCCTCTCTACAGCCCAAACTATAAGTCCGATCGACTTCATATTTACATCATATGTGTATAGTGGATAGACCTAGAGCTGATTAGTTTTCCATAGATATCCGTTAATTTCTTCTCTATGATTTCATCTGTCGAAATTTTCAAAATGCTCTCACGTTATGGAAATTCGAGTTTTTTGTAAACTGATAAAATTTTGATTAAACAAAAATACACTCATTAAAAATGCGTTTAAGGACTGTCAAAATTTAAAGAAAAAAATCTATGGTTTGCCATATCGATGTGAAACAAATTTCATATTTGTATGAAAAATGTATATAACAGTAAAATAGTAAAATAACTTCTGTAAGGGAAAATTAAGTGATCAACTGGCACTTGTAATTGGCTGCCCAGTTTTGTAGTAGCTTGCCCTTATTTGATGAAACAACGATGTATAGTTACTTTTTAGCTGTAAGTGGTTCTTTAAATAAAAATAAATAAATAAATATAAAGAGCATTACAAAAATCAGTACGAAATATTTCATTCCTAAGCAGAAAAAAATATTTTTGATTTCGCGACCAAGTGGGCTCGCACCCAAGTGTCCGTCGCGACCAAATGGACTCGCAACCAAGTGGGCTCGCACCCAAGTGTCCGTCGCACCCAAGTGTCCCGCAGTCAAATGTCCCCCGCAGCCAAGTGTCTCGCAGCCAAGTGTCCCGCACCCAAGTGTCCCGCACCCAAGTGGCCGCAGTCAAGTGTCCCATTCGACGTGAGCGACGTGCCTCTTCAGACCCTGGCAGGGAACGGGCACTAACTAACCTGTGTGGAAGTAACGAGAAGAGTTAGACAAAACAATGAAGGCTGTGCTTAAGGTAAATTCATGGTAAAGGGTTCACATAATAATATATTGAACTGCAAAAATATACAATCGATATGACAATACTGTTATTATTTATCTACGATGTGAATTGAATTGAATGTTTATAAAATGATTTTTAATTTGGAATTTTTGAGTTAAGTGTATAATAAACTCCTTTTTCTGTGATAATATTGTTCAAGAAATGTATTCTATGCAATTTTAAAATACGTGAAACTTGTTATTGACTGAATAAATGTATTATTGAGTGAATAAATATATTATTGACTGAATAAATAAATATCTTTTACTCCTCACTACCCCAAGGGGATATAGTGGGGAGTTATGAATTCCTACTTTTAAGGTTATTTTTTTATTGCAGATTATTAATTACAAACACGCTCAGATTGTATTCTGAAAGATTTATCACAATGTATTTGTGGGTGTGTGCTGTGTAGGTACTATAATATGATAATATGTTCTATGTACTATGTACGGTGTGTTTATTCTACTTTTCGATTATAGACTAAAGTATTCATTTGATTCCTTTCAAATTTCACAAATTTGTATATCTTATACTCGCTTAGATCCCATCAGATATCCTTTCTCTCTCAGGAAATTTATAATTTTAATATTTTCATTTTCAAATTGGAAAAAGGCACATCACTCTCAAAAAATTGCATTAGAAAAATTATCAAGTTTTCATAAAAAAATATTTAATTTAAAAAATAGTTATACAAACTCGATTCATGAAAATGCTGAAAAATTTCCATACAAAATTTGAATACTTTTTGGAGCGACTTGATAGTGAGGAGTAAAGCGTTGGCCACAACTCACTCGTTGTTTCCTATATTCATTCGTCCGTTGATACTTTGAAATGATACTTTGGTTCTTTTTAAATTATTTTTAGTTTGAAATTTTTTAAACAATATGATTTTTCAATTGTTTATTGTCCTTGTACATCCACATCCACATAAATGCTTGAGCCATAAGTGAAAGAAATCGGTCGTAGCAGGATTCGTACTCGCGACCACTGGATTACAAACCCAGCTCGCTAACCGCTCTGCCACCACCCATCTAAAATATCTATAGAACAAAATAACTACGTTGATTCTCGGTAGATTAAAAACTCGTGTTCGGGAGAGGAGCATCGTACATAAACATTACATACCTATTTATAAAAATGTAAAAATATAGCGTTTCTATTCAAATTATTTTCGAAATTGCATCGTGTGTATGTATGACAGAGATAGGATTTCAGTTGTTTTACAATTTGCCAGGCACCTTCCAGAATATGTCGCGCATTAGCCCCGAGGCGGCACCATCAATCGAGATCCCTCGCTAACCGGTACATATTGTATGAGGTGTCATTACGGTCATTAGTTACATAGCTTCATGGCCGGTCTATGGTGAGATAGACTGGGACCTGGGTGTGTTTACACAACTCTGTCGTATGATGCACGGCTGCACCTCAGGCCTAACCTAGGGATGTGACATCGCTCATATGTATGTTAAATACATCGATGTTCTTTTACGATAAATCAACGTTTTATAGAAAAAGATATGGATTGGTTTAATTTATATCATACAAGACGTGATACGAAACAAAACACGTATAATTTGTTAATTTATATTTACTAGTGATTGCGCTGAGGACATAATTCGACAGTGATTCATAAAATTATTAAGTGCGAAAAGTTATTTTTTTTTTATATTTCATCCCCGGGCAACTAACAGGTACTATTTTAAATATTAATTTAACACACACCCAATAACAAGTTGCTAAATTCTGGAGACTCACGATACTTATCGTCTGACATATCCAGATTGAAAACATAATTAAAAACTGTTTCTCCACCGGAAATCGAACGCGGGACCACTGGATCAGCAGTCAGATACCTATACTTTGTGTTGGACCTGATCATGTATTCATAAAGGGGTACAAAGTTTTCTTTCTACTTATTGCAAAGTGGTTTAAGTACCATTTATATTGTTACACAGTAGATTATGCATTTTTTTAAACATGTTCTGTATTTCAATTTATCTTTATTTGCTATCCAACTGTCGATTTGTTCAAGAGAATTTATTTCAAGCCAAGATACGTGAGATTTGTATGCAGAGTCTATATTTTTCACGGTTTTTCCATCTTTGAAGTCAAAAAACACTACATAACTTACACGATTTACTCAGAATTCGGAGTAAAACATTTAGTGTGTCTGTGTGTGTATATCTGTGTGTGTCCCCGTCCCCCCCTCTTATAACTTTTGATCCGCTCGATTTATAGAGTTCGAAATTTCAGAATATATAGATAATTATAGATCTACGAAATTTTTATACTGAGAATTTTGAATGTTTGTCTCCGTCAGGGGTTATCAACTTTTGAATTTTTACTTTATTTTTCCATATATCTCAAAAATCATATAAGCTAGAACCCTGAAAATTGGTATAAATATAGACAAATACAAAATTTCGAATTAGTTTTTTCAAAAAAATTTATGAGTTTCTCAAACATTCTTTATTAAGAAAACCATTTACGTATGACACATTTAGTGCCTATATTTCCAAAGTATTAAAAAGTATCGAAAAAAGCCGAAACACCCCAACTAGAAAATTTAGTAAAAAATATTAACATTGTAGCAGTAGGTACATCTCAAACTTTTTTTCAACAATTTTGATACATATTGAATTTAATGACGAGATTGTTTCATACAATTTGTAAGGTAGTAAACACTACACAATATCTCACTCAATAGTTTGATACCTACTTAATCTACAAACATACATCATGCTGTTTTCATATTCTGGGTAGGAAAAACAGACCGACTTCCATACTATCCTATCCTTACATATGTATTATATACCTACATGTTTTATAGAGAAAACAAAATATCTTAAAATATTCATTAATTTGTGTTTATTGTTTGATACGTATTATTCAATCATGCATACTATCGCCATAGACAGTTGGATCTCATGTGTCACGTGCAACTAGTATAAAATAACTGCGTTTGACGTTTGTTGTATGAATGTAAACAATCTATGGTTCGACGCGAAATAGGTTTTTATTTTATTTATCTGTGCTTCTCCATAGGTATGAACTATAACTATGCCAAATCGCAAACTCCTCCGTGCGAGCAGTTTGCTTAAAAAGGAGTCCAAAGTTTTCACTTCACGTAAAGTATGTATGTATCTATGTATTTGTTTATTTTTAGGAGAAAATTTTAAAATACTAATATGGACAACCTGCTTCACAATCGGGGGTTCTTTTCTTGAGTATTTTATTAATTCTGCTTATTAGAATAAGTGCTCACCGTGTACGGAAGTTGCCGCAATATTGACAGCAACTATTTCATTGCTATTTTATGCAGACATGTAACAGGAGGCTTTTCTGGCATCCTCTAGGTGGGCTCGTTCGGTTAAAGTTTTCCAAGCACACTGACCAAGAGCCGCTGGGAAATAGGGTTAATGCAATCATAAATTAATAACAATAATGATTATATATTATCCCAAATTTATATTGCATATCCTTTGACAGGAGTAACTGTTGTTGACACAAACATACATGGCTGTTATGTCCACTAAATAAAGCAATAATAACAGTAATAATGATATATTTTTATTTTTTAAATAGAACGTAAAATTAAATATAATTTTTTTCATAATTCTAGTTGAATGTATATTGTACTTGTTACAAGGATATATTCATTATTTAAAAAATGAGAATAATGTATATTATTTAAATGGTGTTTTTAAATAGTCTAATATCAATGGCAAAAAATCGTTCATAAAGAACGATACATCGATGTTTCTTGGGTTTCAACATCGTTGTTAATGATCAATACTTCAATGTTTTGGAAACATAGATGTATCGTTTGCATACCTAACCTAGTCAGCTGCTATCTCCCCTGTTATTCTTCAATATTGCAAACGGCGGGTTACGTTAACGGATGCGTTTTTCTAAGAATAATAACAAACTAGGATTAAGTGTAGGTAGGTACAAGAATACACATGAGGTATAATAAGTCGTTGACAATGAAGAATTGCTCATGAAAGTGGAGGATACTGTTCTAACGATAATGAAGGAATGCTGATGTATTTACAACTTTACTGTTCATCGTTCTTTGACATATTACAAAGTGTTATGATTAGCTCTGTAGCATTTTATTTTGCAGTCTGTGATAAACTATTGATTTGTATCTTTAATTTATGAACAAACAAGTTTGCAATCTCTTCTTACCAACCAAATCAACGTGAAACATCAATAAATCTATACAAACACCAATCTAGTCACGACAATGAGTAATGGAAGGAGAGAATTGATGAACGCAGAAGGAATATTAGCTACGTTTCTTTCAATAACTACTTAATAAATATCATTTATTGCGTTACTTATTTATAAATATATCTTAAATATCTGTACATTACATTAGATCATTAGATGATATATTGTTTAAATAAATAGACGCGTTGACTATTTACACATTTATTATTGAATACAGTAATTGATATTTATATGATAGAAGTACCTACAATAATAGTCATACAAATGAACCACAACGTGAAAGCACTATAAAAGACCAATCCAGCCCTGGTCTTACCCCAGACACTCGTTTATATGGATCTCCCAACTCCCGAAGAATGCCGAACTCCTGATTCGTGCAAACTCGTATAATGCCTATCAGCTATAGAGTTTGACTGTTGTAAGGCGTAACATCAATATATTACAGATTGTTTCTTCATTAAATAGGCAAACATATAAATAATCTTCACTGGTTTTAAAAATATAAATAAAAAAAATATAGCGGTTTGTTTGAATTATTTGTTTTAAGAAACCATTAAATTGCGTTCAATTTATTTCGCCGTATGAATTCATTTCGTATCTGAAAAATACAAGACAACCCGCTGTGATCCTATTTTGATACACAATTAGATCATTTTTGTTAATTAACAATAAAATTCTACCTGCAGAGTCATGTCACATAAATATATCGAAAGATTATAATATATTTACAAACTGCAGCATAAATCAATATTTTTGGTATTATACTGCATTCGATTCAAAAGTTCAGAACTATAAGCCTAGATTTAAAATAAGATGCTTGGATTATATTGGCTAAGTCATGAATTATTTAGCCAATCTCTATGGGAAAATTGAGTTACCAATTTCATATTGATATTGTAGGTATGTGTTTCTATAAAAAAAAAATTCTCTTCATTACATACAATCACGCCATCTCCCCCACAGGGTAGGCAGAGAGAACTGAATACCACATTTTGCTATCTTCATACATATTTAATAGTAATGATCATAAAAATGCGTTAAGGGATTGTCAACCTTTCAAGAAGAAAAAATATACACTTAGTATGTAGTGTTTATTTATTTATTCATACAGACATTGACGACATTACAATAATTATTGAATCTGCAATTCCCCACTAGGCAAAAAACCTGTGCCGGGGCTAATGCATCTCGAGACAGTGACACTGTATTAGTTGATGCCAACATTAATCGTATATTAAAAGTGAAAAAACTACAATGGAAATAAAAAAAAACTTTTACAAAATATCATAATATAAAAAAATTACACTAATATACTTAGAGCAAAATAAAGTATGGGGTCGAAAGCTATGGGTGAAAAATCTCCTCTGCATAGTGTCTGCCTGATACTACGAGCCATTCCTTTATTTTAGTTTCAAAAGCACGACTATTTCCCATTTGCTTAATTTATTTGTGGCTTAGTGTTGGCCACTTCCCACTCTTTTTTTATATTATAGAATAATTATACCTAAATTGAATCTTGATCTCAAAGAAGGTATTGTATTACCTTGCTTCGATATAAGGTACTTTTTTCTACTCTCTCAAAATATTCGAAGAATTCCTAGTGACACGACTCTGTAATCATTTCAAAATAAAATGTTTTGAATTCATCTTCTTAAATGCAGAGTTGGTACTTCTAACAGTTTCTGGTAATGCTTTCTAAAGAATAAAACGTGGATTTTATAGTACATTCCAAGAAACAACGATAACATCACCATTCAATGTGACACACCTTGATCAAGACGATAGTTCTTCCAATAACCACGAGAATTGGCAGACAGAAGACAAATAAATTATATTGGATGGAATGCTTACTTGCAGACAGGTGAAACATCGAGAGAAATTGTCAATGTGCTCATTATATATAATGTGAATGATTTTACTGAGATGTTAGAAGTAGTAATTCAATTTTAGTCTTGCTATGGATAATCTTTAAAAAGCATCCTCAATATAAGATATGAACATCAATATTATTAATAAATAGCTGGTTTCTTGTACATTTTTTGTCAGAGTACCAACTGAAATATTTGTTTAATTTTTAGATTGTTAGATGAATGTAATTTTACTACTTCAACACAGATCAGGCAGCAAAATCGAATATTTTAGCCATTAAGCATATGAATAGATTAGTATTATGCTTTTTAAAGCATAAGTATTATACTTTTGACAATTTTTTAACATTTCAATAGAAACGAAATTGGAATACTACAGAAGAACCAGGAACCCAAGCCGCCTACAGGGATTACGACCTGTCATCGGTTGGTTATGTGATCACTGTATGTTATGGACTTGGCTATTAATCCAATTTTTTCTGTGAAAAACTTTCAAAAAATTGTATCGATAGGAATTTGGAACTCAAAAGGTGTAGTTGGTGAACGTTGCACAACTTCATAAAGTGATAACGTAGACCAGCCGATGACAGGTCGTAAGCCCTGTAGGTGCCATGTTCACGTTTCTCATATAATAGTCCAACTTCTTCTCTACTGAGGTGTTAAAAATTCATGATAAAATATCATTGACACCCGACAGCGTACTATAAAAATATTCGATTATATCATGCAATAGTCTTTACACTTAGGAATCAATTGCGGAATATTTATTTCAGAAATACTATGGTTTTAAAACTTATATTAAAACAAAAACATATTTGGTATTTTTACTCGTTATTTTATCAATAACTTCTTAATTTTAATTTAACAATTTTGATTCAATGTCAGTGGATAATATTATTAATGGAAACATTTAAAAATAATAAGTCAGTGTTCATGATTGACTGTATATATTTTTTGTATATAATCTTAAATGAAATTGAAATACTTATTTAATATCAGCTGCCGTTGATGACCCAAAAAAATATAATAATATTGACTTATCAGTGATCAACGCCAATGAATAGTGTCTTATTAAAGTTGCATATAATCAAAGAGTGCTCTGAAGGTACCAATTGAATCACTGTCCATCAAACAAGCAAAAATTTTTCTTGGTAATGCAGTTCGGTTTGATATAAGATCGCATTAGGTTTTGTCTAATGGCGCTTTCTTTGACCCCTGCCGTATACTTGAAGTATACTGTTATCTGTCAATGTTTTATTGACCATCTGCCAACGTAAATCAAGTGGAAGACACATAAACAAGGAAACATTCTCCTAGAATCCACTTGTTTAGCATAATTTCCTCTCTTAACCACGTCGTGCAACATTGTGCTTATGTGCGTTGTGAAGCAGGATTTTAATTTTCCGAATGTTTTGTTTGAAAATAAAAGATTTATCTACATGGAAGTTTATCGAGTGGTGATAAATGAAAATTGGAAAACAAGGAAAGTAAATTTTTTATAATTGCCATTTTGTGACATCCTTTTCTTCGATACAAAGTATCTCAATGCACGGTAATTTTTTTTTTTTTTAATTATCTTTTTGGCGTTCTACCCGATATCGAGTGATATAGCCAAAAGACATAGTTATTGAAATTCAAATAAACTATCTACAAAAGACGTTATTAGTCATTAATTCAAAAGAGTGATCTTATTATCTTTTATAGGTACCTACTTTCAATGAAAAATATATTTGTCTATTTTTGAATCGACTATCTTCAAAAGTCTTTGCGTGTTCCCAGTCCAGAAAATCAATCATTCTGTGGGAAATAATTCTTAACAAATTTATCTCCGGATGGGAATCAAACTCACGACACCCTCATAATTTTATGCCACGAGAAACAACTCATGAGATTTTCAGTGCGGATTTGTATATTTTCAATTGTATAATGTTTTTTTGTTCATATGTATTTCTTTTTATGTTTGTGTACTTATTATATTGTTATTATTATTTTTGATTTGGTTGTTTTATTGTGTAGGTTTTAAGTGTAAACCTAATTTTTTTTTTATTTTATATTTTTTTTCTTCAATAAATGTTTTTTGATGTATATACATGTACCAATGTAAAAGGAAATATATGCCGTTAATTAATAAATAAATAAATAAACAAATAAAGGAATAACCACTCTACTGCGCCGGTTTATATCTATTTCAGCTACGTTTTATGTATACATTAAGTATGGTGATAAATATTAATCTTGATCCAGGTTTGCACATATTATTATGTAGATATAAGTGTAAGTAGGTATATTCTTGAAGTCTTAACAACTTCTCTTTCTGCACATACCAAATATTTGTTGATCATAAAAATATGCACTTGTGCACGGCTCTTGTGTAAACATACGTTAGCAATACGATATCTTGTTAAATGAACAATGCATAGTGAAATTACTAAACAAACACTACAGCGGTTCATGTAAATAAGTAGGCATGATATTTACTACATTCAGACAAACACTGTGACATTTGTCAAAGAACGTAAATTTCCTTCTGAATCATTTTAAATTAGTTTTTATATTTAACGAGTGCCAAAACCAAACTTTACTAAATACTTAATATACAATATATTTCTTATTTCTTGAAAGGTTGTAAATTCCTACATGTCTTTAAACAAAATCGTAAAAACTCAATTTTTCAGAGCTTGAAATTTATCAAAGTTTTGAGAGATGAAATAAAAGAGAAGAATTGAATGGGTGTCTATGAAAAACTCATAAGAATCATTTAAACTTATAATTTGGGCTATACAGCAGGCAATTTTTCTTTCAGAAATTCTTCACATAGTCTTGTCAGTGCATTCATGGCAGGCCCCTTCCTCAAATGTCTTTTCTGCCAGCATATATGTATATTTTTGTCAGTAATTATTCGTTCATTGTTTCAATATGGCCAAACCGCTGCAGAGTCTTTACTTTCATTCTGTAATAATATTATTCTAAATTTTACACTTCTTTATCAGCCTTTTTCCCTCCACTGCTGGAGATAGGTCTCTTTCATTTCCTTCCACCATTGTGTGTTTGATGCCATCTGCATCCATTTTCTCTCCGCCGTCCTAATAATACCATCGGTCCATCTTTTTTGGGGCCTACCGATGCCTCTTCTATTTTCCTATGGTCTCCATTTTGGGACCCAGCGCCCACCAACTTTTGTTTTGTGACATGCACTGCCCACTGCCATTGGAATTTGTAATTTTACACTAAGATCTTATATATTCTTTCCTTCTTCTGTTAATTTTCTCAGTGGATATTCGAGCAAGTGGGTTATTTTAAAGTTTTTTTTTATAAATCTAACGATTAAGAATTATATATTATTGGAATCGGAAGCCAAATGGCTTCTCCTGCTAATCATTGTTTTTCATTTAAACGAAGTCGATTTAACTATATTTGATAAAATGAAGTTTTGTTCATAGTACTCACTCAATGGACGTGATTCTTGGATGCCATCATTAGTAGATACACCAAACGGTTATACAGCATCTCTGATGAGAAATCATGTTTACCATCTGATAGTGATAATATGTGAATGCAGTAATGGCGGGAGGACAGTACAGTCTCTATTGGAATTTATTATGACAGACGATGATGCACTCTGAAGTTTGTGATGGATGGATTGATGCAAGAAATGTGGGTTACTGGAACACAGAGGCAACACATGAGTGTTCTTTGATTGATTATGGATCAAAAATAGACGGTAAATAACGATTGAACTAAATCTATATTACATTAATAAAAAAACGTGCATTAGCATTTTGTAAGAATATTTTACACCAAAATCTCAAAGGGAATCAAGAAAAGAATGTAAACATTGAGTTTTGTGGTGATTTGAACCATCACGAGGTGAGCAGTAAAAACATAATATGTCACATTTTTACATTTTTATGGTCATAGTTTTGTATGTAGGTAGATACCTATTGCTTGTGTTCTTTGTAAAATAAAGTTTAAGTCTAATTATTCATGTTGATACTGAGATAAATATGATTATATATGAATAATTTTTGGGTTAGTTAAATTTTGGTTGACAAAAAAATAATCCGTAAATAATAATAAATACATCAAATAAGACTACTTGGAAGACCTGCGAAAAAATGGAAGGAAAGTTGGAGCTCAACCTCTCAGAGAGGCCATCTTCATAAAAATTTCAAATGGCGTAATACACGATGACGAAGAAGAAGAAGAACAATCAATATAAAAGTGAGGATTTATTTGGAATGTGTAGCAAACAAACTTAGGATTCTTTCTCCATATTCTGTCAATATACAGTGTAGGTACGCTGAGTAATTCAAAACATAGAAATATGTAGTAATGTAAGAAAAAAACTGTTCTGTTTAATTACAGAAATGCCTGTCTGTGAAGTCACGGTTTTCTTAATATGTACCTACATATATACGTAGAATTCCTATTCAGAGCGATTGAGCAATTTAATCTACACCCGATGTACATTCTTCCTACATGCCAAACCCAACATCGCAATAATAGGTAATTAAAGTGTACAAGATCATTAACCTAGACAATTTGAATAAAATGGTTAACTGTTCTATAGTACCTATATTTCATTCAGTTTTCGCCAAACAAATAAATAAATGAAGTGGTTTTACTATCTACTATGTACTGTTTATTAGTGGAGATCACAGCACAGGACCGAGAGAGATGGAGTTCATTGGAGGAGGCCTACATCCAGCAGTGGAGAGATGGCTGACAAACAAGAAGAAAGAAGAAGGTACTCGGTACCTACAAGTTTAGGTACTAAAAATAGGTACTCGGTACTCTATAATATATTGAGTGCGTGTTAAATTAATATTTGACATAGTACCTGTTAGTTGCCCGTGGAGTAATGTAAATTAAAATGAACTTTTCCTCACACATATTTTTGCATCTTGATAGTTAGACTTGGGATGAATGCCAGCAAATCAAAGGTAATGGAATGAATGGCTCGAACAAGTCGACGAGTAGGTACCTATATCTATTTGGGAAGTATGCTCCAACGGAATAGACGGCCTGATAAGGATATTGATAGAAGAGTTATGACCGGAAATAGAGTAAATGGAGCACTTAGACCTGTTATGAATGATCGCAACCTGTCACAGGATGCCAAAGTTGCCATTCATAATGCAATCGTAGTGCCAACCTTGACCTATGCAAATGGAACCTGAACATGGAAGAAGTCGCATGAAAGCAGAATAAATGTAGTCGCAATGAGGCCGCTTAGAAGAATTGGAAATAAAACGATGTATGACAGGGTACTTAATGAAGACAAAAGGATGGAATGTAAGAGGAAAATAGATGTAATAATAAAAATAAAAATTAACACATTGAGATGGTTTGTCCACATGGGGAGAATGAATGAAGAACGCCTGACGTATAGAAAATATGCAAAGCAGACAGGAACAGAATAAGCGTGAACAACAGACGAACATGTATGTATAAGACGATGCATGAGTGTTAGCTAGGCGATGAATGTGTGTAAAGTGTGCAGTTCTCTCTACCTACCTCGCGAGGGACATGGCGTGATGGTATGTATGTATATTTTTCAATAACATATTCATCGACGTAGAACTTTATGCATTTTCTGAATCGAATGTGTTTGCTGTCAATTTAGCTTCCGTAAAATGAGAGTTCCTGGTCAATGTCGTCGGATTAGAAGCGTTTCTTGTAGTTCAACGAGCATATTTATTCCTCAATTTATGCTTTTTTCAAACCACTAATATTGACAACAAATTAAAAAAATAATATCATGTTAAGCCATACGCAGTTTTAAAGAAAAAAACATCTTAGTATTAAGTATACCGCTTTAATAACTCCGGTCCCATTTGATGTTTGTATACATATGTAACTACACAGGCTTGCAGCTTATATTTGCGAATTATATTGGCAGACGGCGAACGTAAACGCACGCTGTTATAAGATGTGATTTATTATGATGTTAAGTAGATGCTCTGAGATTATTTTATTTATTTTGAAAAGTAAACAAATTTTATAGCCAATTATAATTCTCGATGATCGCTATAAAATAGTAGTAACCAACTAGTGAAATCTTTTCTATATTTTCTTCTTTACATTTATTTAGAGCATACCTTCATAGTTTGACCATCTCTGGATTTTTATGTTAAATAAATTATTTAAAAATTCAAATGTTTATTTTTATGTAATAATATAATAGTCTATTTTAAAACAGAAGTCATTCATATAGACAAAAATAATTTAATGGAACACCTTTCGTTGTACCAAGAGATTTAAAATTTTATTTTTTCTAGTGGGCGCGAGCATGCGTTGTTCTGCCACATACCGCCTTCTATGTAGACTGCATTTTATATAGGCCTCACTTTATGTATTTATCCCATTATTTTTGTACATTTGAGTGTGGTATGTATATTCTCTGCAAAATATTCTCTAGTAGATACGTAATCCAGATGTGTATATTCTCTAGTAGATACGTAATCTAGATGTGTATATTCTCTAGTAGATACGTAATCTAGATGTGTATATTCTCTAGTAGATACGTAATCTAGATGTGTATATTCTCTAGTAGATACGTAATCTAGATGTGTATATTCTCTAGTAGATACGTAATCTAGATGTGTATATTCTCTAGTAGATACGTAATCTAGATGTGTATATTCTCTAGTAGATACGTAATCTAGATGTGTATATTCTCTAGTAGATACGTAATCTAGATGTGTATATTCTCTAGTAGATACGTAATCTAGATGTGTATATTCTCTAGTAGATACGTAATCTAGATGTGTATATTCTCTAGTAGATACAAATTTCGAAAATTTCATTGAAATCGGAGATTAGCGTTTACGAATAGCGTGACATGAGACTTTTATAATAAGTATATTAAGATAATCTTTTATTTTGACTTTTAAATTAACACCCACCCAATAACAAGTTGCCACGTTCTGGACACAAACGATATTAATCGTCGCAAAGGTCCAGACTGAAAACAAAAGCAAAAACTGTGTCTCCACCGGGAATCGAACTCGTGACATTTTGCTCAGTAGTCAGATATTTAATTGAGCCACGAAGGCCAACATAAAGACGTAAGTTATGTAGTTAGTTTGAAATAGTTTGGAATGCAAAGTGGATACAAAATATTTACTTTCTGTACATATAAATAATTAGTACACTGGCGAGCTTAATGCATAATGGCAATTTCTCCCAGCAAACCAGAGTTAATGTTAAATATACAAAACAATGTGCACTATGGCAATAAATTAATCACATTACAAAAATAAACAAAGATAGCAGAAGAAAAGAAAAAAAATCAAAGAAGATAGCATATAAGACCAGTTCATAGCAATGATAGGAAAGCTAAAGGACAAGGAAAGGAAGATGATCATAGTTTAGCATATTATGTTATATATTACCATACGTCATGAACTATACGTTTTGAACCATATTTTATGAACCATACGCCATATTATGTATCTACTTTAAATGATACCTGTTGAGAAATTTGTTTGTAAAAATATGTTTGAAAATTTAAACATCATTATAATATGTGGTCCTGTGCTTCCCCCAGCTAACCCCTTCCCACAGAGTACCTACCTTTAGTAAACCCGTAGGTACAGAGTACCTATCTTTAGTGAACCCGTAGGTACAGAGTACCTATCTTTAGTAAACCTGTAGGTAAAGAGCACCTACCTTTAGTGAACCCGTAGGTACAGAGTACCTATCTTTAGTGAACCCGTAGGTACAGAGTACCTATCTTTAGTAAACCTGTAGGTAAAGAGTACCTACCTTTAGTGAACCCGTAGGTACCGAGTACTTATTTTAAATACCTACTTTGCTGTACAAATGAATTGATAATGAATGGAAACGTTCATTATTATGCAGCAATTTCAAATGCCATAAAGTTTGAAAACACAAGAGTCATATAATTAGTTTTGAGTAGGTACTTACTTGATAATAACGATCTGGAGTCTTTATACTATGGCGGCTTTCTTGAAATAACTCATAATAACTGCAATAGACATAATGTTACGTGGGCACATCTGTTGACAATAATTAAAATTCAACCACACAATGAATTGCGGAAGATTTCACATTCCGCACGAAAACGGTGACGATAGATAAATACACAAAGAAAGATACTGTCGACAGAAATTAGTGAAAGACTATAAAAGTGAGACTGAAAGGTCGCCCAAGACTGCAAAGAAATATTTGAATGATAAAAGATGTTAGTTTCTTCTTTAAATGATGATTTCAGAGATAATTACATGTTAATTAGCAATAAATTTGCCACACTGCTAATATCCCACAACATTATGACTACCTATAGCTTCTATACTTTCATAACTTTTAAATGCAAAGGTGATCGTAATCAATGTTGACAAATATGTTTTCGTGTAAGTCTTAATATATTGCCTTGATTATTACTAGTTGCATGTAATACATGAGATCCAACTATCGATGGCGATAGTAGGTACATATATATATATATATATATATATATATATATATATATATATATATATATATATATATATATATATATATATATATATATATATATATATATATATATATATATATATATATATATATATATATATATATATATATATATATATATATATATATATATATATATATATATATATATATATATATATATATATATATATATATATATATATATATATATATATATATATATATATATATATATATATATATCTATATATATATATATATATATATATATATATATATATATATATATATATATATATATATATATATATATATATATATATATATATATATATATATATATATATATATATATATATATATATATATATATATATATATATATATATATATATATATATATATATATATATATATATATTAATTTGTGTTTATATTTTGGTACGTATTCTTCAACATATATATATATATATATATATATATATATATATATATATATATATATATATATATATATATATATATATATATATATATATATATATATATATATATATATATATATATATATATATATATATATATATATATATATATATATATATATATATATATATATATATATATATATATATATATGTTGAAGAATACGTACCAAAATATAAACACAAATTAATAAATATTTTTTTCAGTTATTTTGTTTTCTTTACAAAATATGTAGGACGTAGGTATGTATGTCAGTATAGGATAGGATGGAGGTCAGTCCTTTTTTCCTACACAGAAGATTTTTTAAAAATTGTCAAAAAAAGTTTGAGATGCAGGTAGGTACTACTATAAAGCAAATATTTTTTATAGAAAATTAAATGATCCAACTGGGGTGTTTCGGCTTTATTCGATATTTAAAAATAAATTGAAATGTAGGTAGGCATTTAAACAGATAAATGTATCATAAATAATAACATTGTAATAATTGTAATTTTTATGCTATTTTTAAATAAAACTTAAAGCTGTAATGTTCATTCAAATAATAAAATAAAATAAAAAAAAAATCTTTTTTCAATAAAAAATGTTTGAGAAACTTTATCTTTAGAGACATGGTAAAATTAATCAAAAATTCAAAAGTTGATAACCCTTAACTGAAACAAAAATTCAAAACACTAGCATAAAAGTTTTGAAAGCTATAACTGTCTATATATTCTCAAATTTTTGGCTCTGTGCATTAAGCGGATCAATAGTTATAAAGGGACACACACATACACATACACACAGACACATTAAATGTTCTATTCTACATTCTGAGTAAATCCATGTACAGAACATAATATAATATGTTGCGAAGCCTCTAAGTTGGTGTTTTTTGACTTCAAAGATGGAAAAACCGTGCAATATTTCTAGAACTGCATACAAATCTCTCACATGGGACTAAGATTAATACTGTCGATTTATTAAGAGAAATACGTTCTCTTGAACGAATCGACAGTTGGAATAATTTATTGTACTTACCTATAGTCGTATGTAACATGTACATGATATTCAGCTGTCGATGGCGACAGTATGTATGGTTGAAGAATACGTACCAAACTATAAAACCCTCAATCAAAATTATTGAATATTTTGAGATTTTCTGTTTAAATATATAAAATATTTATGCCAGGATAAGATAATATGGAGTCTTTTTTCCTACTTCAAACAGATAAACGGCTTGATGATATGTATATATGAAGATGAAGTATCAAACTATAAGAGTGAAATTTTACACAATTTTCTTCTTTCAATTCTGAGTACATCCATTTAAATAACATGCGAAGCATCAAATTGGTGTTTTTGATTTAAAATTTGAAAAAAACTATGCAAAAGGTACACTACGCCATACAAAATTTCCTCATACGGGGCTAAGGTTAGTACCTACTGACGATGTATGAGATAAATAAATTCTCTTGTAAGTACCTACTGTTAAAAATTCGAATTTCGTTGCAATATAATTGTCGATATCTTTGTAGCTCTTCCGAAACTAGAAGTGTAAAAAATCTAGTATAATGGAGTTATTCACCATAAATACCGTCATCATTGACAATATAAAAACAAAAATAACTCAGTGGCATAGATAGTTTTCAATAATTTAGTACCTACGTACCAACATATATAAATTTAATCTTTTTATAAACTCATTAAACTAAAGACCGAAAAAGAAGGAGACGGACTTAAGTACCTACCAACACATTATTTGAAAACATCGCAATTAATATTATTTGTTTCCTGAGTCCATTTCGACACGATCATTTTTTACAAACAATTTGATTTTAAAAAATACAAACTGACAATGCTTATTAGAGTGGGCAGGCGGGCATCTTAGGGTAAGATGATGATGATGATGGTCATATCCGTTGAAACCGCCCGAGTGTAACAAATCTCTGATCGATACATCAATCTGGCGAGACTAATCACACCCCAATTGTGAGAAGATACCCGCAGTGGATACTGGAGGATCCTATCAGAATATTTGGTACATAAATTATACCATTAAGCATACTATGGAGAGATGCTTGGAACACAATCAGAAAGATGAATGTCTAGAAGTCATCATTAATATATCCTTTCTTACACGCAAACAGAATTTAAACGTTTAAAAGAGTGAGTTAAGGCCGTCGTCGAAGTTTACAAAACATTATAATTATTTTCAAAAATAAATTGAACTTACTGTAGGTACTTTTGATACAAATAAATGGTTATTCCATTTTAAAAAGGGGACCATCTCTGAATGCAATTGTAAATTTTACAAGATTTGAATGCAAATTACATAAAACAGTTTAAACAATAACACATTTACTTTGAAACAATAAATAAACTAATATCATCAGTAGGTATTTGCGTAATATTACTCTTCATTATTTCAATTATTGTGGTGTATTTAAATGTTCTAAAAGCTTTTTGTCGAGGTAAGATCCAAACCAATGTGTATTAGGTTACGTTCTCATTTCAGTAAATACAACTAAACTTTTCTGTTTTCCGAAAACCACAAATAGATCCACAAACAAGAAGTGTACCTACATTACTATGAATGTTCAAGGGATTAGATTTGAGTTTTTATCTCGTTTTATGGTGTCACAATTTGTTGAAAAAATAAACAAGATTGTCCGAGTATTATTTGTTCATAGTCAAGATGGAATGTCATGATTAATAGTCGGCTTGAAGTTACAACCAACTATTTGGTAAATAATCAGATTCAAAGATTTTCAAAGTTTATTTAATGAACACTCCATTTTGATATATTATATACTTACTTTTATGTCCCGCCGTTGGCCAAGTACGTAAATTGGTGAAGGAATAAGAAATCGTTTTTATAATACTGTCCCACAAAATTTTTGCTAAATCGGACTATGAAAAGAAGTTTGAAATTTTATTGAGTTTAAGCGTTGTAAAATGTTCAAGGGATGGCCACAACCCATTTGTTTTTAGTGCATGCATAGACTATGGAATATCACAATATTTCCCATAGAGAAGTTACTATGAAAACATAGGCGTAGGTACATAAGAGATTAAGGTAGAGATAAAAATAATAAAAAATCTATACATAATGAAAAAACATATTAAGTATAGTTTGGAATACAAAAGAATGACATTTAAAAAAAAATCACTCATATAACATCACTTCCTCAGCAGCGCATTCCAGCCATACCCAGGTCCAAAGAGGTTGTATTAGTGATCTTTTTTACAAATTCCCTTTTGAATATAGATTCACATGCACTAAAAATGTCAATATGGTCATTAAAGTTTTTACATATTCTATAAAGCGGTATCCTGAATCCTGCATTAGTTCTCGGGCTATTTGTGAAAAAAAAGGTACCAACTTCAATTTTCACAATAGAATATATATTATTAAATTAAGTATATGTAATTTAATTGAGTTCCTTAACTTTTATTAAATTATATAAAAAAAACTCGAGAGCCACTGATATGGCAGATGTTGTACGCACATAATTAGATAGTGGTCAGGAAGTCCTTCCTTTTCTATTGTTTTATTAACCTATCTCTTATCTAATCTCTTATCTTGAACCTTTCTTGTTATGGGAATGATGACGTGGTGCATTGCATGTTTGTGATGAGTGAGTAAGCACACTGAAGAATGTTAGGATGGAAGATACTGTGGAGCGGCACCTATTGAAGACGGAATTCATCTTTTGTTTACCGACAATACAGAATATTCAATAAGAATAGAAGCTGATATAATATGGAAATTGATTCATTTATTCCATATTTTCGAGTATCTTGATAGTAAATCATTTTTGAGGAACCTACATAACATAAAAATGCACAAAATAAAGAAATAACATAAGAAATTTTCAAATAGTTGTATGTAAATCGAATATTTTTTCATTGTTTAAAAATAAACCAATTTCTCAATAGATGGCGTTACAAAGAAAAGGTTTCTTCGTTACTTCATAGTTGGAAATAGTAACGAGGTCTTATTTTCAGGTGAATTATTACACATTATTCAAATATATAGAACTTAAAAAATACATTGATAAAGAAACTCAATAAAAAGGCGTGATTGCTGAAAGTTACGCAAGTGCATAAAGTGATCATAAACCAGCTGATGACAGGTCATAAGCCCTGTAGGTGCCTTGAGTTCCTGGTTCTTCTATATTATCCTAGCTTGGTCTCTATTGAGATGTTATAAAAATGTCATAAAATATAATTTTGTGTTTGGTACGGACAATAATGATATCAGAATTAGATTACGCGTCGGTCTCACCAAGTGCAAAAATAACATGATCAGGTGGTGTATAAGGGTGGAAGGTGATGTCTCCTGTGAATGCGGCGAGATCCAGACTGATGAGCACCTCCTTATCTGTCGAGACATGCCAGTGATGTGCTGCGATGCAGGAGACCTGATAATGATCATTGACAACACCGTCGCGGCTGCTGTATTCTGGAGTGGAGTGGCCTAGTGGAGAAGTGCTCGGAACCGTAAAGTAAGTTGTATCCTCAAACATCTAAACATAGCAAATTCTTGTGTTTTAGGTGAAAAAAAAATGGTCGAGGTATAGATTTGAACCCGATGTTAGCAGAAAGTAGGTATGTAGGTATTCATGCTGTGATGTCATGCATTTCCTTAATTATGTTACATACATACATACATACATACATACATACCATCACGCCATGTCCCTTACGGGTTAGGCAGAGAGAACCACACGCCACATTTTTTATATTGACACACATTCATCGCTTCGTCGACATTCATACAACGTCTTATACATGTTCTTCTGTTGTTCACGCTTCTAACATTTCCGTCTTTCAAAATACCGTTCACATGGACGTGCCATACCTTTCTTGGGCGGCCCCGACCTCTGATTCCATTCCTGTCCGCAATGTATATTTTCTTCATCAGGCGTTCCTCATTCATTCTCCCCATGTGCACAAACCATCTCAATGTGTTCACTTTCATTCTATTAATGACATCTTTCTTTATCATACATTCTTTCCTTATGTCCTCATTTCTGACCCTGTCATACATCGTTCTGTTACAGATTCTTCTTAGCGATCTTATTATTATGATATCTAATATTAGGTAAATGGAATCTATATGTACAATAATAGATATCAAATGCACAAGTCAAATATCTTATATTGTCAGAAAATTGGTGTTTTGCATAAAGAAACGATAAATTATATTCAAGACAATGGAATTGGCAACATGTTAGTATTTGACATTTTGTTTTGATATATTGCTATGGTTGTATAAAGATCTTGCCAATGTGAATAATCATTAAATGCAAATATACTTACTGATACTAATAAAGAGACGTAGAATACTTTGATAACATGTTAGTTTTGAACTACGTCCAAATATTATAACATAAGAAAATCACTCGATTCCTCTTTTTGATAGATATGTTTTTTGTATCTACTGCTTGATAAGGTCCTAGTTAGTACAATACAAGGAAAATGTACTGAAAAAAATATTATGACAACCGAACTGGCTACCTGCGTCTTAGCCAAATCTTTGTTATCAGTAATAATAGTTTATCTATTTATTGTTGTACTATTTATTATTGTTGTAGCTGTGTGTACAAAACATTTAGTTGCACAAAACCAAATGTTTTGTAGTCACTATAGTTAATTTTAATATGATATTTTGTTACTATTAACAAAAAAAATATTAGTTAACCTATGTGTAGAACCATAATCATTGAATCTGAGTATGTTTCATTGAATGAAATATTAATAAAAGATTTTTAAACACAACGCTTAGGTAAATTGAAGTTAACGAAGTAAGTATTTTTTTTTTTTCATAAAATAACGAATCCATTTAAGTTATTGATATTTTTCTCGAATTGTAAGAAATTAGTTCAGAATTCCTTCTATTATAGATAAAAAAATATATGTAAATAAAATAAAATCATTGTATAAGTGATTTCAAATAAAAGCATGGAACGCCTACAAAAAATATGTCAGCTTCATAGTTTAGCTCATGGGGGCAAGTCCAGTTAGACAGCTGAATCAAAACCATTCGTGTTTACCCATATCATGGATATACTTAATTATATTATGGAGTTCATCGATGGTTTTGATTCCGCCGGTTGATTAGACTAGCCCCCTTGGTCAAACGGTGGAATCAAAACCCTCAAGACTACCTATATCGTGGATATAATAATCATATGGAGTTCTACATATTATATGTAAGGATATTATAAAAATCCATGTGATTAGTATTTTAATGATATGAGTAATCGTGAGGGTTTTGATTTCACATGTCGAGTCTAGATGCTTCCAGTAAATTATTTCATACTGATTGACTTCACAGAGTCAACGATAGACAGACTTGGTATAATTTCATTGTCATAAAACTACACCTAATAAGTTTGTTTTAGATTTATTTTATTTTTATTTATTTAAGTTTTACTTCTCGACAGTTAACAGGTACCTACTATGTCAAATATTAAATACGCATCCAGTTACATATTTTATTTTTATTTATTTAAGTTTTACTTCTCGACAGTTAACAGGTACCTACTATGTCAAATATTAAATACGCATCCAGTTACATATTTTATTTTTATTTATTTAAGTTTTACTTCTCGACAGTTAACAGGTACCTACTATGTCAAATATTAAATACGCATCCAGTTACATATTTTATTTTTATTTATTTAAGTTTTACTTCTCGACAGTTAACAGGTACCTACTATGTCAAATATTAAATACGCATCCAGTTACATATTTTATTTTTATTTATTTAAGTTTTACTTCTCGACAGTTAACAGGTACCTACTATGTCAAATATTAAATACGCATCCAGTTACATATTTTATTTTTATTTATTTAAGTTTTACTTCTCGGACAGTTAACAGGTACCTACTATGTCAAATATTAAATACGCATCCAGTTACATATTTTATTTTTATTTATTTAAATTTTACTTCTCGGACAGTTAACAGGTACCTACTATGTCAAATATTAAATACGCATCCAGTTACATATTTTATTTTTATTTATTTAAGTTTTACTTCTCGGACAGTTAACTACTATGTCAAATATTAAATACGCATCCAGTTACATATTTTATTTTTATTTATTTAAGTTTTACTTCTCGGACAGTTAACAGGTACCTACTATGTCAAATATTAAATACGCATCCAGTTACATATTTTATTTTTATTTATTTAAGTTTTACTTCTCGGACAGTTAACAGGTACCTACTATGTCAAATATTAAATACGCATCCAGTTACATATTTTATTTTTATTTATTTAAGTTTTACTTCTCGGACAGTTAACAGGTACCTACTATGTCAAATATTAAATACGCATTCAGTTACATATTTTATTTTTATTTATTTAAGTTTTACTTCTCGGACAGTTAACAGGTACCCACTATGTCAAATATTAAATACACATCGAGTTACATGTTGGATACGATATTTTTCGTCTCACTGATACAGACTGAAAACACAATTAAATACTGTGTCTCCACCGGGGATCGAACTCGGGACCTTTGGTACCATATTACATGGTTTTATTAAATTGATTATTACAGTGGCAACCCTATATAATGTATCCGAAGAAAACACTAGTTTGATCCGATGTTGAGATAATGGGTATTTCAAATAACGTATTTCATTATTTACGATTCTATCTCCACCGATTTGAAATTTATCGATTTTATACCGATCGATAAAACAAATTGATTCGTTACTTTTTTACTCGGTACCTATTGTTATCTCGAGATAACTTTATTGCTCCCATTATTCGGTCCAATTCATCCAAAGTCAGCCCACCGGCGCTGAATTGAACTATCAAATCATTACATTTTTATCTTTTAAAGTGATTCGGGGTCACAAACGACAGTTTGATGGCATAAATCAACTCAATCGTGCCATAAGATAATGTATAAAATACAATTTATCGAGTCTCGGATTGAAATTTGCAAATTTTTGATTTTCCATAATGTAGTAGGTAGATCGCAAATCGGCAGCTTACGGTATATCTAAGCACTTATAAAGTTGACCAGTGTTTTAGTTACACACCGTGTAAAGCCCGTGCAGCGATTATTTGAAAATATTCCTAATAGACGTTGTATAACGACTGTATAGTTGCAACAAGCGTAAAACAAAAAAATATCCGACAACTTTGTAATTTTGCATTCGCGCAAGCGCAGAGCCACCAGCCGCCATCAGCCATTATAATTTCGACGTTTGTCGTACTTAGTTAATATTTTTATATTTTTCACATTTCAAAATAGGAATATGGAAAATATAACGAATACTTGCATCAGACGAATTACCCAAGCAAACACCATTGTAGATTTTATAAAAGAGAAATCTTTTGACAACTTTTCACTCCTTAAATGCAAAACTATCGAGAATATAATAATTTGTAGAGGTTTCGTCATATTATTCCAAGATATAACAATATAAACACGCATATCAAAATGAAATTTGATTTGTGATAGATGAAATTCGTCTTAAAACACCGCTAAACTACCTAGAACAGGCGTGCAAGCGAAGTGTAAAATTTGTATGAGTGATACACAGTCGTTGACCAACTGATCTGCTACACAGCGTTTATTGGTAACGTTTTTGCCTACACGGGTGTTAAACGGTTGTGAAACTTTTACAAGTTTATTAGTAAGACTGTTTTAAATTATTCAAACACTACAACGAATTCATCGGTTATGTACATAAGTATAATGTATTTTTTTAAATTATAAACAAAATTAGAACTATTTACTATAATTTTTTTTTCTTTTGTAAATATTACTGTAAACAAATGTATTTTTAAGTTGCACTGTTTCTTCTGCTGATTTGTGTTCAAATTTTATTTGTATATACCTATCTTTTTTATATTTAGTTGCTTCACATATTGTTTTATTAACTTTTTTATTATGTTTTCTTTTTTTGTTTCCGTTTACTAAGTGTATTATTGTTTTTAGTCTCTATGTTTTTTCTCAGTACCTATGTATATTTTAATGTATGTTTGTAAAAGGCAATACATGCCGTATGAGAAATAAATAAACAAATAAATGAATAAATAAATAAATAAATAAATAAATAAATAAATAAATAAATAAACAAATAAATAAATAAATAAATAAATAAATAAATAAATAAATAAATAAATAAATAAATAAATAAATAAATAAATAAATAAATAAATAAATAAATAAAAAAATAAATAAATAAATAAATAAATAAATAAATAAATGAATAAATAAATAAATAAATAAATAAATAAATAAATAAATAAATAAATTAATAAATAAATAAATAAATAAATAAATAAATAAATAAATGAATAAATAAATAAAAAGTATCGATACCTGAGTTTTAAAAGGCAACACGTCCTAAAATAGATTTTAGTTAGTATTAGCACTGAAACCGGAAAAAAAGTGAAAAAGGTATGATTAACAAAAGAGAAAATCCCTTGAAAATGGCGAGAAAAGGTTTTTTCTTTATAAATGTAATGGATAAAACATGTTTCTTGATTATTAAAAGGAAAAAAAATAATAGTAATTATTAGAAAGTAAAAAAAAATGACATTTTCGACTTGTTGTTCTTTAAAACTCAGGGTATGATATGTAATATATAACATTGGATTGATAAGGAACTCAATAAGAAGGCATAATTGGTGCACGTTGCGCAAGCGCATAATGTGATCACGTAAACCAACCGATGACAGGTCCTAAGTAAGCCCTGTAGGTGCTTTGGGTTCCTGGTTCTCCTATAATATTCCAACTTCGTCTCTAATGAGATGTTAAAAAATGTCATAAAATATAATTTTGAGATATAAAACAAACGAAATTAGAGTATATAAATTGAATATTTATTGTCTCTACTGAGATATTGTCGTAAAATATCGTTGACTCCCGACAGGGGAAAATATCCAATGCATGCGTTTATGCAATTTTAAAAATATTCGATGTGACCTTAAAAAAAGGTATATAAATATATACAAATACAAAACACAGAGTTTCTCAAAAAATGGTAGGTATATGATACAACAAATGCTTACGTTACGTTCCTTAATGTCCAAACATTTTATGAATGAATTTATTTTAATTGTTAAATTATATACATTATTTCTTAAAAAAATACTGTGGGCGTAACTGCTGTTAGTAGGTACTTGATAGTAAAATAACAGCCATACATGTAGATAACCAACTATTTATATACAAGAATTAAGGCATAAAATTTGTTGGGTTATCCCAAACATACTTAATAATGATTATACCAATAGTTCTTCCAGCATCGATTGAATTAATTTTAAAAGCTATATCATTCTTCCTATCTATCAGCAGGCATAGTATCAGACACAGATCGTATCATGCATAGATATCATCATCATCATCAGCCATGTTGGACATATGTAGGCCTCCCCTTTCAACCTCCATGCTTCCCTATCCCTCGCCACTCTGTGCCATTGACACCCTACTATTCGTTTGATTTCGTCAGACCATCTTGTTTGCGGTCTGCCCGGGTTTCTGCGTCCAGTTCTCGGTCGCCACTCCAGGACGCGTTTGGTCCATCGATCATCTGCTGTCCTAACTACATGGCCAGCCCAATTCCATTTTAAGGAAGCTACCTTGTATGCAACATCGGTAACTTTTGTCCTTTCTCTGATCCATTCGTTGCGTTTTCGATCACGAAGACTAATGTTTAGCATCCTCCTCTCCATTGCTCGTAATGTTTAGCATCCTCCTCTCCTCCTCTCTGAGAATATACGATAGCTTACTGAATGCAGCCCATTCAAGGCCCCGCCTGCGTTCGATCTCTGCTTCCTGCTTGTCTCCACCTAGCTTTACCTTATGTCCGAGGTAAATGTATGAATCTACTTTTTCAATTTTCCTTCCCTCTACCATCACTGGTCGAGGTTGTTCTGTATACCTATTTGAATATTTCCTGTATGAATAAACATTCTACAGAGGTAATTGCAGAATTCATCATTTCAGATTGTTAACAAAAACAATCTAACAAACAGACAAGATGGAAAGAGTTCGTAGAATATTTGTCGGGTTAATTGAATAGTACACAACCTTGTCTTTCTCCTTTATTGACTACTTCTTCTTGTTGTGTCAACACATATGTGACTAAATGCCCATCCGGGCCCAAAAAGCCACAAACTCCTTTGCGTCGTCCTCTAGGTGGGCTCGTTCATAAAGAGTGTCCCAATCACACTGGCCAGGAGCCATTGGACATGCTAGGAGGTGCTCGCTGTCCTGCGTTTGTCCACAGTCGCACATTGCGTCTTCAGCCATTCCTCATCTTTGGAAGTTTTTCCTTGTACGACCGACCCCAGTCCTAAGCCTGTTGAGGGTTTTCCACATTGGTAACGGTTGGTCATGTTTTGGGTAGGCAGTGCTTCAGTTGGTGTATTGAAAATGGCCCCTTGTATGCCCTCCTTTGTGTCCATCACATTAATTATTTACATGAAATCAAGATGTTAATGAGTAGGTAATTTATATTGAAAATTATTTGATTTTCAACATTCATTGGGGAATCGAGTATTACAATTACAAGTAATTAAAGGTATAAAACCACGAAACTTGACAATGCTCAAGGCTAATCATGGAAATATCGAGGCTTTTGTCTTACAGCTTACTGCACATATTGTACCTATTTGTTTATTCTTATATGACACACATAGTTAATTTTTGATTATTATTTATAGTACATTATTGTACAAATTTTCTTAGGTATATTTCTGAAATTCTGGTGTTATTAGAAATGAAATAATCTTATTTATATCTAAACATCCATGTGTTTGATGCGTTCCGTGTATGATACGACGGATGTCTGAAGATGAACATTCTTTAAAACACAGCATTTACTGTCGATTCCGTAATATAGTAAAATATACATCCATTCAAAAGTTTCGTTTAGATCCATTGAATTTATTTTGAAAGTCAAATCGGTTTTACGGTCATCAGAAGATGCATGTAAACGTTTTCTGAATGTGAAGATGATTCTGAAATGACCCGAATTATGGCCGATTGTGAAATGATATCCGTAGTACCTGCATGGGTTCAACTATGTTAGTCGGAATATTATTATTTGTCTTGTAAAAACATCACAATTGATTTAGTTGTAAAGCCGCCTCCATGAAATGTTTGTATTGTGATAATAATAGTCTTTGTGTGATGCACAAATATTGTATTTCGTAATTTAGAGATAACACTTAGCTATAGCTATATGTACTTACTTTAGGTAAAATTAAGTTGACGTTACCTAAAATAGGTAAATAAATATCATTAATATTTTAGGAGTCAACCTTGTGGAACATTTTTGTTTAAATTTCATTTTGGAAATCCAACATCTCATAAACATTTTGATTTTTTAATTTAGACATGATCACATAAAATTATTGTGGCACCAAGTGACGAATAGCACCGAGCTATGGTAGAGATTCTCAGGTTATGAAGGCAGAGAGTAGTCAATTATGTTAGTAGATATTTAGCAGTATATAAGCAGATTGTTGTGAGAATTGCACATATGTGGAATTGTGGCATCCTTCCTGTCATTAGTTCTACATACATATTGGAACATTAACAAGGTCGGCGAACAGTTCTGCTTGGAACATGGATTCCCACTAGGTTGACAGCTTCAGGCGAGGAATTTTATATATTATTACAATTCATTTTGTTTTGACCACGAACGAGTTGTTTGATACGACCGATTTCGGACTGAGGAAGAAGCGGTTGCTGCGAAAACAGCTAAATAAGGTTAACACATATCTTAGGGATCGGAACTTATCAGCTAACTTTTTGTTTTCACAATAAAAATAAAATAAAAATACAACATACCAAATCTAAAATAAAATTAATAATTGTTACTTATTTTGGGAAACAACATTTTTAGGAAAATAAATACATTTATAGCGAGTTAAGGAGCTTATTGGTTACATAGTTTACTTATTAATTTTAGTAAAAAGGGCATGTTTTTAATCACCAAATTAATTGTACGTATTCGTTTGATTTTATTTCAAATAAAAAAAACAAGGGACAAATAATATTTAAATACTATGAGAAGGTATTACGCAACCAAAGACCTTATATACTAAATATATTATAAGGTCTTTGTACGCAACGTACATTTAAAAATAGCAATTCTTTAATTTGTACAGTTGAAATAACTTACGCACTTTATTATCAAAATGTCTCGCTACCTACGCCTTCAATAAGTGGACAGCATAAATATGTCGGAACTAACAAAGTACATTTTTACTGTCAAGTACTTAATTTGTGGTCTATAATTTAAAGTCGTTGGTAGATCGAAGACACCAATAGATGTACCTATCAAAGAAATTATTTGAAATATATACCCTCTAAAGCAGTTATTTAACATTCCGCGTTAGAAAATGTTAATGGCCGTTAGCATTGATTACCTATTGTACATAAAATTGTGAATAATAATAATAATAAACACTCCCTTACACTGGGAACCACCTTAGCTACCCTAGATCCGCTTATTAAAAGCCAAAAAGCAGTGGTAAGGGTAATAAATAAAAAAACCATATAGACATCCATTCGACCAACTGTTTCGCGAATTAGGTGTACTTGACGTTAGACAAATACACAAAAACAATTGTACTACTTTACACCAAGCATCAACATCTGCTGATACCATTGTCTCATCAAATTTCAACGAGATGTCGTAATGAAAAGCATTACAAGGTGCCCAAGACCAGAACAGAGTTTGCACATAGTCACTTCTCATTTTTGGCACCCAGGTTGTTTAACATGATAAAAACTTTAACCTGAAGCAGATGATTGGTAATCCTGCACTTAAAGGATTGTTGACGTATTGGTCATTAAGAATGGGAAGAAAGGATACTGAAAAGGTACTAACCTACATATGTCCCTGCCTAGTGCACAGATGAACAGGGTGTGTATGTACATGTGTGTAAGCGCGAGCGTGCATGTGTGTGCATGTGTGTGTATGCGTGTGCATGTGTGTGTATGTGTGTATGTGTGTGTGAGGGTGTGTACGTGTACGTGTACGTGTTGGTGTGTGGGTGCAAAACAGGCCACACTATATCTGATATTGTTATGTTTTATTTTATTTATATTATTTTTTCGCCTTATTGATTGATATATTCTTGTTTACTTCTATATAAATCATTGAATTGTTTTATTTTTTTGCTTTATTGTTTGATATAATATTCTAGCTAACTTCTATATAAATCATTATTTTGTTTTATTATATTTTTTTTCTTTATTGTTTGATATATTCTTGCTAGCTTCTATATAAATCTATTCTTGCTTACCTATATATAAATCATGTTATATGGAATGCATACTGTTGCGAAAACTGAATGAAATACGAAAATATTGTATAAATATGTATTAATACACATACATGCCATCACGCCTTACGGGGTAAGCAGAGAGAACCGAGAGCCATACTCCTCTATTTTTGCATACATTCCTCGCTTCCTTTACATCCATGCATCGTCTCATACATGCTCGTCGATTATTCAAGCTTCTTATATTTCTTTCTTTCAAAATATCATTCACATGGTCATGCCATCCCTTTCTGGGGCGGCCCCTGCTATTCACTCCATCTCTTACACCAATGTATATTTTTTTGGTCAGTCGTTCATCGTTCATTCTTTCAATATGTCCAAACCACCTCAAGGAATTCACTTTCATTTTATTTATAATTCTCTTCTTCATCTTGCATTCCCTCCTTATGTCCTCATTTTTTATTCTATCATATATCGTTCTATTACATACTCTTCTTAGTGATCTCATTTCAAATATGTATAAATGTGATTGGTAAATATTCCACCTCGGTACAGGCTAAGCCTAGTGGGGTGGATATAATAATATGTAAAAAAATGATTTTGTAAATTATAATAAATAAATAAATAAATTGTTGATTCACTGATACTAGCTATTCTTGGATCATTCATCACAGTGAAAAATGTTAACCTACATCTAGGTTCAGTCGAATTACAATTAAATTCATTTGAACTAAGTTGAATCTTCCAGGTTAAGTCATCATGTTATGTCATTATGAGGTGCGAAGTCTACGTACTTATTACTCCTTCCATTGATTTCCTCTGAAGATATTTACATATTCGATTTGATTTCAACCACTTTTTTATACTTCTTTACATTGGTCAAAGATAAATGTAATTGCAATATGCTCATAGTACAAGAAATGGCACTGTTCAATTATTCAAAACACGAGTCAATTTACATTTTACAAGTTCTAATAAAAGGCACACAACCACTACACGAATTTAAATAAGTAGACACCTTATATTATTATAAGTATATATTATATCGTCCACTTTAAATATAATAAAAACAAAATATTAAGTTGCTTCGTGCTTCTGTATGAACCAATCTAAATTATAGAGGTTAACGCTTCGAGAGTTACATACATATATAATTAATGTTATATTCACAACCATAAATATTTATTTAGGATTTATTTTTATTTAAACTTCTCAAACGGCTCGCCATTGCTCATTAAAAATTTAATCTCCATACGATCTCAAAACACAAAACATATTATATTATTATCTCAAAACAAGTTTTGATGATCTACATCTGTTGCGATACAATGTTTTATTTTTTTTGTACGTTGAGTCGGCTACCGGACTTAAGTCATCGATAGAATAAATGACAAATTTGGTAGACGGAAAAAAAACGGTCGTAAACTTGTTTCAGTATGAACTACTGTATATTGATTTTAAAATTTAAAATATAAAATTTCGTGTTTAATGATAAATGTATCCGTTTTATGTAGGCACTATCGCGGAATAGAAATTGAAATTGAAAACTAATCAGTAACGGATATTAATACCGATAGAAACGATGCAATTTGTTTGAAAGCAGCAAACAAAATTTATTAGACTAATTCGATGTAGATAGGATAAATAAATTCTAATTGCCGATTAGATCTAAATACGCTATTGAATAGATCAGCGCTAGATGGAGTTTTAATTTTCACACGCGGTTGGTACTAAAAGCTCACGTGGTTTTGGTACTCTGAAATATGAATTACGTGGACGATGAATGTAGTTTCAAGAATATACAAAGTAAATGCAATGAGTGGAGCAAGTAAATAAGAAGAGCATGTCTGTGTTTAGTTTCAGAGTTTTTTTCAAATATACTAAAATAATATGTTCAATAATTAACATTGAAATGAATACGAGTATAATAACACAGTTTTAATCCACGTATGACTTACAATGAGCCTGAGAGCTTTCAATGGCTACACCACCATCCAAGACGACAATTTAAACTTCATATTGTACCGAAATTTATATTTATTTATTTTATTATGGTTCAAAGTCTTATTTATTTTTACAATTTATATTTCTACAATTTATATTTTTACAAGGTTTGTCTAGTTTTTCCAACTCACTGCTCCATCTTTTGTTTTCATTTTTCTTGGGTTCTTATTTTCAAAATATTTCTATTTAAATTTTCAATTTAAATAGAAATAGTACTTAATTTCATAACACTGCCTCCCTCTTAGTTCAGTTCGTCCCGAACAGAATTCTCTAGATGAATAAATCGGCATTTTGAACCTTCTCTACAGTGAGATGCTTTGAAAAAGTAACATGGTACACTTTTTTTCATATTTTTACTGTATCTTGGATTATAGCAGCAAACTAGAACATTAATTCCAGTATTATGAAAAATCTCTTCTATCATATTCCGAACCACTTTCCAATCCATACCATCACTGATCTTTGGAATGCCGAGCTTCATAAGATTCAACTGTAACATTTGATCCCGCATACTTCGTAGACAGTTCCACATCTGAGCATACTCTGCTCGTTCCTCAGACGTTTCCTTATTCGTCATGTAGAATAAATGCTGTTTTCCATGCTGTGAATGGACCGCTTCTCCAATCTTCAGATTCTTGGCTTTTAGCTCATATAACATCCCATACTTTCTCATGATAACTTTGGCTATACCACTAGTCATCTTCATGTCTTGAGCCACACAGTAAGCTAAAACATTATCTTCTGGGATATCGAAGAGGTCTTGCTCAATTTCCACAGTCACACCATGGCGAGTGCGTCGATAAGGAGTCATCATGAATTCCTCGAAGGTCTTTTCTTCACTTTGGACATTGCAAACTTGAGCAACTGGATTTTTTTTCCTCATCCTTGTTATCACCTAAAAAGGGAGCCAGGCGATTGAAATGTACCACTCTTGGCTTTCCATTTGGTTTTCTTCGTATACGATAAACCACATCATTTATCCTTTTGATCACTTCATACGGTCCTTCCCAGGATTTCTGAAGCTTTGGTGAGTAGCCTCGTCGTCGTTGTGGATTAAATAACCAAACCAAGTCTCCAGCCTGATAACCACCTTCCACAGCTTTAATGTCGTATCGCTCCTTCATCTTGTCACTAGCTACTTGAATATTGGACCGTACACGGTCATGTATAGCATTCATTTTCCTCCGAAGATCTGACACATAATCTTCTCCAACTAGATCTTCTCCAGGCTTAGATCCATACTGCAGGTCGCAAGGTAACCGTAACTCACGGCCAAAAATCACACTTGCCGGTGTTTGCCCTGTTGTCTCATGAATTGCCGCTCGATAAGCTAATAAGAACAAGTGGATGTATTCGTCCCAATCCTTCTGGTGATCGGACACTGCTTTTGACATAAATCTTCCAATTGTTCGATTCATTCGCTCCACCATTCCATCCGACTGTGGATGCAAAGCAGTTGTTCTCGTCTTTCGAATTCCTAATGCTTCACAAATTCCCTGGAATACGGCTGATTCAAAGTTTCTTCCCTGGTCCGAGTGTAACTCCAATGGTACTCCAAAACGACTTATCAGTTCCCTTACCAAGACTTCAGCAACAGTGGTAGCTTCTTGATTCGGTAGTGCATAGGCTTCTGTCCATTTACTAAAATAGTCCATTGCTACCAGAATATATTTATTCCCTCTTTCCGTTGTGGGAAACGGCCCCGCTATGTCAATGGCTATCCTTTCAAATGGGCTACCAACATTATACTGCCTCATTGGCGCACGCCTTCGTTTCTGAGGTCCGTTTGAAGTGGCACAAGTTACACATCTTCTACACCAATCTTTTACATCTCCATTGTAATTGACCCAATAAAAACGTTGACGAATTTTTTCTGTGGTTTTTTTAACTCCCAAGTGTCCCCCAGACACATCATTGTGAAGCAGTTTAAGAACTTCAGGAATTCTCTTCCTTGGAATCAATAGTTGTTGTATCTGCTGTGTTCCATCTTCATTCTCCAATACACGCTTTAACAACCCATTTTCCACGACAATGGATTGCCACTGAGCCCAGTATGACTTAATATTTGGAGATAGTGAAGCTATTTCTTCCCATAAAGGTCTTTGATCATTTTCCTTCCACTGCATTACAAACCTGAGATCTGGGTCTTCCAATTGGTCTGCTCGTATTTCATCATCTTGCCAAAAATTGTCAACGACTGTGGTTCTACAAGCTATAAAAAACTTTTCCTCAGCCTTATTACAGTGCTGGCAATCCTCTGGACATGGTCGCCTTGACAGTGCATCGGCATTTCTATGATGAAGTCCGGCTCGATGTTCAGAATCATAGTCATATTCTTGCAATCTCTCTATCCATCTTGCCACTTGACCTTCAGGATTCTTGAATCGCAAAAGCCACACAAGTGCCGAGTGATCTGTCCTTAAAAGAAATTTCCGTCCATATAAATACTTGCGAAAGTGCTCAACTGACTTGATAACAGCAAGCAATTCTCTTCGTGTTACACAGTAATTGCGTTCTGGTTTCGACAATACTTTACTGAAGTAAGCAATCACGCGTTCTGCCCCATCTTGTACTTGGGAGAGCACACTTCCGATACCAACGTTACTTGCATCTGTATCCAGAATAAACATTCCTTCAGCTCGAGGATAACTCAAAACCGGAGAATTAATTAGAACCTGTTTTAATTCTTCAAATGCATGTTGGCACTTGAAATCCCATATGAATTCACTGCTTTCCTCCGTGAGTTTTGTCAGCGGCTTTGCGATGTCAGCAAAGCCTGGAACAAATCGTCGATAGTAGGTACTCAGACCCAAAAAGCTTCTTACTTCATGTTTGTCTTTAAGTACTGGCCAATCTCGAACAGCTTTAATCTTCTCAGGATCTACTGCTACTCCCTCCTCAGAGACAACATGACCTAGATAGTTGACTTGCTTTCGGAACAATATACATTTCTTGCAATTTAGTTTAAGGTTGGCCGACCTCAATCGTGAAAATACCTGTTCCAAATTTCCTAAATGTTCTTCAAAACGCTTCCCAAGTACGATGATGTCATCTAAGTATACCAAACAGGTCTCCCACGATAATCCTCTTAGCACACTTTCCATTAGTCGTTCAAACGTAGCAGGTGCATTGCAAAGTCCAAATGGCATCACTTTGAACTGCCACAATCCACTTCCAACAGAAAACGCCGTTTTTTCTCTATCCTTGGGTTCCAATCCAACCTGCCAATAACCACTCTTTAGATCCAAAGTTGAGAAGATCTTACAACCAGCCAATGTATCTAGGGTGTCATCGATTCGAGGCAGTGGATAACTATCCTTCTTAGTTACATTATTCAATAAGCGAAAGTCCACACAGAACCGAGTTGAGCCATCTTTTTTTTTAACTAACACTACTGGTGAACACCATGGGCTGCTTGATGGTTCAATAACGCTATCCCTTTCCATGTCTTGAATAATTTGATCTGCTTCCGCCCGCTTTGCTAATGGTAGCCTTCTAGGTAATTGGCGGATAGGCCTTGCGTCACCCGTATCTATTTGATGTTGAACAACATTGGTTCTTCCTTTAGAAAGACTCGCATTCTCAAAAACATCTTGATAATGAGCAATGAGGTATCTAATTTGTTTGCTTTGTTCTTTGGTAAGTTCCTTACAAGCATCTTTTACAAAGTCTTCAAGATGTTTTGGTACATCCTCTGAAGAAACTTGTGCGATGCAGGCGTTTTGTGTTACTGATGAAACTGATGAACACACACTTAAATAAGCTCCTTTTTTGACAGTTACTGGATATTCATTTATGTTCATTAATCTGACTAAAATTTCCTTTTGGTTTTGAATCAGTGCTCTTGCAATTAATACTCCTTTTCCTGCTTCATTGTTGGCGTTGGACTCCACAACCAAAACATGTCCATTCGGGATAACACAGTCTAAATTGACTCGTACTAACATCTCACTTTGTTTTGGAATAGTTACAACATCCGCTGCAAGAACACGTGTAGAAAATTCCTCACGCTCTTGTACGAGAACATCTTCATCTCCAATTTTCAAAGATCGCCTCTTTAGATCCAACTGGAATCCATATTTCGCCATTATGTCCATTCCGAGAATAACTTCCTCCTCTATATTCGCCACTAGCACCTGATGATCGAAGATAGAACTACCAATTTGAAAGTTGGCATATATCTCACCACATATAGATGCCGACTCCCCAGTAGCTGTTCGTAATGTCCATTTAGTTGGTGTAATACACTTTTTGTTATAAAGCAAATCTGGTCTCATGATTGTCATCGTTGCTCCAGTATCCAGCAAAAGTTTCAAATTCTTTCCATTTACTTTGCCATTTATAAACATACTGGTATCTCGACCACTGAATGATGCAACAACTGCAGATCTCTTTGAGGCATTGGTAATGTAGGTCAACAGTTGCCCCTTCCCATCAACCCTTTTTAGTTTTCCTGTGGCTGTTGCTGTTGCGTTGTTGCTTCATTTGGACACCGATTACGTAGATGTCCAGCTCGTCCACAACCCCAGCAGCGAAACTGTCTTTTTCTTCCTTGCAATGCCTTCATCACCTTTTCGACAATGCATTCGATGAGTTTTTGATTCTCTTCAACGGCCTCAACAACGCGGGCTTGAGCATGACCTCGTAAAGATTTTTTTATAGAATCAAATTCGAGTGCCTGGGTTAAAGCGTCACTCAAAGTTTGTGGTCTAGCTAGTTTTACAGCTTGTTGTGTCTCGCTTGCCCACAATCCATCCAAGAACTTTTCTACTGCAAGGCTTTCACACACATCATCAGGAACCGTAGGGTATGCATATCTAATTAGACGCGCTATATCCGCCTCAAATTCCTGGAGAGTTTCATTAGATTTCTGATTACGATTCTTAAGTTGTGACCTGTAAAACTGTTCCATGTGCTTATGTCCAAATCGCATCTCAAGTCTCTCAATCAACAATTTTAAATCTCGTCGCTCAGCTAGAGGAATTGTCTCCAAAACTTTTAAAGCATCACCTCGTAATGATACACTCAACACTGAGGCCTTTCTTGTCATGGACCAGCCATTTATCATGGCCACTGTCTCGAACAATGTTAAATATTCTTCCCAGGGGCACTTTCCATCAAAGGTTGGCATATCATTTCGCACGCACTCCACTGTTGGTACTCTTGTATCTTCTACACACTTAAAATTTGTATCTACAGCTGAATTTTGCTCGGAATTCATTGGCGTGATTGAAGGAAGCACTTGATTCTCCAAAACTTTCATTTGTTTAGTTAATTCATTTATCTTCTCATCAAAGGTCATAGAATAATTCTGGAATTTCTTTTCTATATTATTTGAATGCTCTTGAAGCATCGCTACTTCTCCTTTGATTTCTTTAATTTCTCCTTTTATATCTCTGGAATGTTCTTGAAACTTCTCTTCTATGTCTCTGGAATGTTCTTTTAAGACTTTACAAAGATCGTTGTTAGAGCAAGGCATTTCAAAAAGGTATGTGTCTGGATCCTCACCTACTTCTTGCATCACTTTTCTCAATCGTAGTTGAAGTGCATTTTTATTTCCTGATGTATCAGCGTCTCTCTCCTCCAACTCATGTTTTAAATCAACCACTTTCAACTCTAAAAGAGTTATTTTCTTTGATGCCATAATAAATGTCTTTATAAATAACTAGTTTATTTTATATTAATTTTTTTTTACACAAAAAATACTTATTATGGTTCAAAGTCTTATTTATTTTTACAATTTATATTTCTACAATTTATATTTTTACAAGGTTTGTCTAGTTTTTCCAACTCACTGCTCCATCTTTTGTTTTCATTTTTCTTGGGTTCTTATTTTCAAAATATTTCTATTTAAATTTTCAATTTAAATAGAAATAGTACTTAATTTCATAACAATATAATCCAATGAAATGGCCACAGTACTCAGCATGATCTGAGTACTGTGGCCATACGTAGATTAAAACTGTTATCATTCTCGTAATAATATGATTATGAATAAAACAACATAAAACTTTTTTTTATTTATATATTTAAAAACAATTCATGTTTATAGTTATTACAGAATTTAAAAAAAATATACTCAATCATCTTCATAATATCTCGCATTTTTTAAAATTTCCTTGTGATATTGAGGTGTTCCTCTAAAAACAGAAATATACGACGTTAAACATGTTTTTCGCATTTTTTTTCAACCGTTCACGACATAACTTTATGGTTTTCTGTAAGAAGCTTTCTTTAGCCGGTATACCTGCTCATTTTCCTGTTCATTATTGACGTTTTTTTTCAGTTTGAGATTCTCAGTGTCTTTACACTTATATCTGACATCAAACCATAATACATCAATCTTAATTTGGATTGCTGATAGACGTTAAGATTGGGCGATATATCAAAAGAAATGCTTTTTTTTTCGATTCAATATTGTAGCAAAATAATGATATTTAAATAATTTATTAGCCAGAAATGCCCGAGTTGTGTATTCTATTCAATAACCGTTTAAAATAACTAGTTTTGACATTCTGTGTAATTTAAAATTGATATCAATGAAGAATAACATCCGCCTTTAGAATCCTGATCTACTTAATATACGTTATCCATCATTGCTTTCAAGATACGCGCGTTTGTGAAAATGCTCTCAATACGCCCATGTCAATATATTATCATATAGCCGATAGAAATAATAACATATACACACGATGATATTAAATTTGTTATGCATCGACATCATTCATGAGCCTTATCACAAACTGAACATGTCAATTGTCATTTTTCCTACATTCAGATGCCTTAGTGCGACCCTTGTGTTATTAAAACAATCCGTATGAGTACAATCTACTTCGATCACGTTATTCCGTATGACTTATCACAGCAATCTCAAAAGTGGCAGTGTCAACTGCTTTCATATTTCAAATATAATTTATTGAACGACCACGTATAATGTTTTGCCGAAAATAATAATAAGTGAAACGTAGTTAGGTATAGTATTTTTTGACGTAGTATTTGACAGATAGATGTTCGATTTCTAAGGCTGAAAGCTCGTTGTAAATACAAAATTTAGACAAATGATTAAAAAGAAAATACCAACGTATCGACAAAGTGTTGTTTCATATATTGAAAAAAGAGGTTTTCAGATAGCATTTACATAAAAAAATATTTATTAATTTATTAAGATTGTTGATATTATTTCGCAAGACGAAACATTGATCAAAATACTATACCTACACAGTAGGTATTCAATATTGAAAATCTCCAGAAAAACAAAAAACTATAATTTTTCAAAGAAAACAATAACATTGAAGAAATAATTAACAAAGAACGGCTTCCGTAAAAACCATAAAAACAAACATTAGATATAGGTAATCAAATCAACGATTATTAATATTTTTTTGACAAACTTTCTAACATCTCAATACAGATGAAGTTGGAATATTGTAAAAGAACCTAGAACTTATGGCACCTACAAGGCTTACGACCTGTTATTGGCTGGCTTACGTGATCACTTTATGCGCTTGCGCAACGTTCACCAATTATGCATTCTTATTGAGTTACCTTATCAATGCAATTTTTGAAAGTTCTATATACATATTTTAAAACTGAGTAACAGATCACCTAAAAATAGGGCATTATTAATATTGCCATGTATGAGGTAACGAAGAAACCTTTTTGTAACGCCATCTAATGAAAAGTTTATTTGTAAACATTAAGGTATATTTGGAAACATTATGTATTTAAAAAAATGTATATATGCATTTAATAAAATATTCGATTAATAAATTAACAAATGTACGCAACCGCATCACATAACTTTGTGATTTGTTTGTGTGAGTGATATCATTTCACAAGGCATTTGTGACACACATCATAAAGATAGCACTAGGGTTCACGATAGAATATCATTATCTGCAATAAAACGAGTCAAAATGGAGAACATTGAACTCCATATCGACCTTGGATATTTTGGCATGGACTGTAGGATGATAAGAGACTGAAATGATGTCATATTGTCAAGAACGGATGTGGCACCTGATCAGTTACTCCTTCCTACTTGTTCATACTTGCTTATCATCATTTTTAAACTTTATTTATTGTGTGTATTATTCATAGTACCAATTAAAATAATATTAAAATATTTTTTAGTATGGCCAAATTAAACTAGTCATGTGACGTAACACTACCACTGCGCGAAGACAGATTGCAAAACCCTCCCGAACGCTACGTAGTGCGCTTCATCGGAAGAGTTTGATGGACCCAAATCCTTATAGGTGTAGTTATCCAATTGTCGATTTGTTCAAGAGAATTTATACAACATATCAACAAAGTATCAAGCCAAGATACGCGAGATTTGTCAGGTCTATATTTTAACGGCGTGCCCCCCCCCCCCAGTGTTTGTTTCAGTCGGGGGTTATCTGGATCGGATCTCATGTGATACATGTAATTAGTGTTAAAAAGATAGTTGATATAATATTGGAAATGATACAGGTTTACTTATAGAGTTCATGGGTTTACATTGAATTATACATTGAATTTATAGAAACCGTCAATTAAAAATTCGAGAGCGTCTTCGACAGGAAAATGACACTAAGGAAAATGACACATCCATGAAGAATATTACACAAGTATTTGGAAACGGATGAGAACCAAGGAAGGCTTTTTTGTATTTTTTCTTATTTATTCCATAAAAAATACTATATGTCTTTATTTAAATGATACAATGGAATTTATTACCTCACTAGACGAAGCCTGTTCTGAGGTAATACTAAAAATAATTACGCAGTACATTTTTGCTACATGAATTCTCAAATTAAGTGAATTTGTGAGGGTTAGGGTGTGTTTGCATAAGTAAATAACAAATATTGTTTTAAAAAGTAGACCTCAGAAGATTATGGAATGTATGAAGATGTAATAAGTACAAATAATGTAAGTACTTGTATCAAGGAAATTTGTACCTATTATTTTTTTATACATATAGAAGAAAAATGAAAATGAGATAATTTTAAGAATTCCGACAATCTAATCCAACACGAAAACAGCCCACAACGCAATGTACGATACAAACTAAAGAAAATATAAAAAAAATGAATAAAGCTTTTTTTAAGTAGTGACAGAAAAGCTTTTATTGAGGTTTATGATGTCTGTGGTCTAAAGATAAAATCAGACTTACAAAAAAATATTATCAATTCAGTAAGTCAAGTAAAATAAAAGTAAATTTATGTAACTAGACAGTTTGGCAGAACATTTCGTTGCGGTTTGAATTTGGCACGTATTTATATCTGAATTTCATTATAAATAATGCAATAATTAACTCGGAACCGAAATAAAATAAAAAACAATATTCGATATTTAAGTTATACATCGTCATCATGATACAGGATATTGGAGACATTATGCATATCTTCCTAACTGTTCCTGGGTAGACAGTGAGAACAAAACGCCATTCCTTGTATCTTTGATACATTATTATAGGTATTGTCATATATGGAGCACTTTGACAAGTTATGAATGATCACAACGTATTAAAGGAAGCCAAAGTGGCCATTCATAACGCAATCGCAGTGCCAACCTTGAAGTATGCAAGTGAAACCTGGACACGGCAGAAGTCGCACGAAATCAGAATAAATGCACTTGAAATAAGATCGTTAAGAAGAATCTGTAATTGAACGATGCATGACAGGGGAAGGAATGAAGACATAAGGAAATAATGTAAGATGAAGAAAGATGTAATTAATAGAATGAAACATTGAGATGGTTTGGCCACACGAGGATAATGAACGATGAACGCCTGACGAAGAAAATATACAATGCGGACAGGAATGGAATGAGAGGTCGGGGCCGCCCAAGAAAGGGATGGCACGACTATATGATTAGAAGCATGAACAACAGACGAAAATGTATGAGACGGTGCATGAATGTTGAGGAGGCGATGGAAGCGTGCCAGGATAGAAAAAAATGTGGCGTTCGGTTCTCTCTGCCTACTTCGCGAAGAACATGGCGTGATAGCATGAATGTATGTATGTATTCTCATCTAAATTCATTCACTTTGATGCGACTTGTGACATTATTATGAAAAATGGACATTAATACTTGGAACATAGGTATATTTTCTTGACATAAGATTATCTAAAATAGCTTAATATTACTTGGAATCACAGAACTGTGAGTATAATGTGGCTTACTATAATAACTGTTTTAGTTTGAACGGGTCTTTTAAGTGGAATAAATTATCCCCGACATACTCATAATTTTTACAACATGTAGCTCAGAGTTTTGATAACCATAGTATTTTTTAAAATAATAATAATGAAGACATCCTTGTAAAAAGTACAGATTCATTCATATATGACGAATTCGGTCGAGGCAGCATTCGAACTCGCGACCACTGGATTATACTAACCCAGTGGGCTATCCACTCTACCATACGCTCACCACCTTCTTCCCCCTTGGTATATCCCAACTCTGTCTGTGTCGACTGTTGGGGTCAGGACTCCTCATCCTTAAATTATAGGTCCTTCTGTACTGTACTATGACATCAAGGCCATACGACTTCCACCCATCATACTTAAGACAACTTTGTTTCTTAAGGCAACAATTATTGTGCCTTTGGCATAATTTTGTATTATTAAAATGGCGCTATGCAAATTATTATCATTTTATTACATTTATTTTTATGATTGTAAGTAAAATTTAAACATGTAGTTACGTCATGAAATTTTAAGATACGTTAGTGGAGTGAATGACATTATAATTAAAACAGAATTATTATTGATACAATTTATACAAAATATGTTTTATTATTAAATTCTTGCAAAAAAAAACTTATCAACTTCCGGCGATTAGAATTATCATTCAAGTGAATGAGAATATAAAATAATTCAGAAAAATAAAATTATAATCAATTGATAATTACCAAAATAAAATGAACGAATATTTTTAAATATTTTATACGTTTAACAATAAAAATTGTTTTCAATAAATATGTGTTCTTGTAAATTATGTTTGTAAATGTTCAAAAATAAAAATAAAACTAAGTAACTATATTATTTCTTCATTTTCTACATGTCCAATAATTCCTTCCTTTGTTTTCAATTTGCTCTAAATATTCAGTTGATTGCTGTTAAGGTGACGGGATAGGCTCCAAGGTACTTTTTGGATGCTCTTTACGCCGTATTCTTAAAAGTTACGTCTATAACAAAAATATATATTATTCTCAAATTATTTGTCTATACTTTGGCTCGATACACTTTTTTTCATCTTGTGTACTTTTTTCGTAATATTTATTTTAATAATACCTGTTTTCTCAGTTTTTTTATCCATAACTCAAAACTTATAAGGCTTCGAAACATTAATGTTTTTTCAAATGATAGGTATTTTATAAATCTAAACATTGGCTCGATTCGTTTTCACACAATGTTCTCACTTTTTTGTAAAATCAAATAAACCATAGTATTTTATGTAACGCTCGTTTCAAATATACTTACTTAGGCGCACACGATTGTAATCTTTAAGAACGTTCATTCTCATACAATAGTTAACAAAGTTTGCATTTGACATGCCTACATTGCCTTACCCTGCCCCTTAATATATTTAGTGACACAGTATAAATACTATTGTAGCTAATTTACTTGAGGTTTTCATTGAAGAAATTTATTATGGCAATAAATAGGTAATCCCGTCTTTACACAATTGTATTCATATCCATTTTATAAATAAATCAATAAACTCCTTCTAATATTCATTGAAATTTATTTTCTTTGAACATATATCACGTAGGGATTGCAATCCAGCATTTTTTTTGCGGTTTTTCTTAAAAATTGTTGGATTCGCGCCGGACTTTTAATAAAAACTGAAATATTGTCATACACATAAGAAAACAATTGAAATTAGTATCAATAAGTCATATTTCTCCTTTATTGTCTTTATTATGTCGTGTAAAATTATTGTATTGATAATTTTGTACATTAAGGCTGCGTTTCTCGAACAAAGATTAAAAATAAAGGTATAGTCAATATTATTTGATTTCATATAATTTTGGTTGTATCATTGAAATCTAATGCCGTCAAACGACACAATTTTGAACGATTTTATAAAAATAATGTACAAATTAAATTAAAAGATATAACTTTGTATTAACCACGTTTTTTGGTTGAAACGATGCGACCGGTTTCGGAACTAACCGTTCCCTCATCAGGCTAACTTTCAACTGAAACAGAATGTGACGACGTGCTTACAAGAAATCTATGGGGGCGGAGGTAGAGGTAGGGTGGGGGTACTTAGGGTTGGGTCTTGTGCAGGGTGGGTCCGATTGGCTGAAGGATTAGAAGTAAAAGGAAACATATTTAATAATGGACTGAAAGATAAATTTAACTGATTGTTTATTATGTTCAGTTTTGAATTAATACACTTTTTAATTTCTAGCGACTCTAAATTATCAAGACGGAGACCTACTTTGTTGACGTGTAAAATTTTTGTTCCCGATTGCATATTAAATTGATGATCATTAAGTACTAAGTGTTCTGCGAATTCCGAAAAATTATCATTGTTTATACATCTAATATGTTCTTTTACTCTAGTCTCAAATTTCCGTCCTGTTTTTCCTATGTAGACTGCAGAGCAGTCTCCACATGTCAGTTGGTAAACGCCGGAGTTTTCCATTTTATTATTTCCATTTTATTTATTTTTAGTAATAAAATGGAAAAAATAAATAAAATGGAAATAATAAAATGGAAAACTCCGGCGTTTACCAACTGACATGTGGAGACTGCTCTGCAGTCTACATAGGAAAAACAGGACGGAAATTTGAGACTAGAGTAAAAGAACATATTAGATGTATAAAGAATGATTATTTTTCGGAATTCGCAGAACACTTAGTACTTATTGATCATCAATTTAATATGCAATCGGGAACAAAAATTTTACACGTCAACAAAGTAGGTCTCCGTCTTGATAATTTAGAGTCGCTAGAAATTAAAAAGTGTATTAATTCAAAACAGAACATAATAAACAATCAGTTAAATTTATCTTTCAGTCCATTATTAAATATGTTTCCTTTTACTTCTAATCCTTCAGCCAATCGGACCCACCCTGCACAAGACCCAACCCTAAGTACCCCCACCCTACCTCTACCTCCGCCCCCATAGATTTCTTGTAAGCACGTCGTCACATTCTGTTTCAGTTGAAAGTTAGCCTGATGAGGGAACGGTTAGTTCCGAAACCGGTCGCATCGTTTCAACCAAAAAACGTGGTTAATACAAAGTTATATCGTTTAATTTAATTTGTTAAATATGAACCACAAAGTTAACATTCAAACATTTGAAAATAAAAATAATGTATTTTACCTATACCTACTATTACTGATACTTTTGTTGAAACAATCCGGCCTTGCAAAATATACATGGCAATGACTTATTTTTCAATATTGGTAAATTTACAAATTTCTTACGTGGACACTCGTAATATAACTTATTTACAAAAACATGAAAATTCAATGTAAGAGTTGTCACAATTTTACGTAGAATCTTAATGTTCTATTTAAACAACGTAGATTTTTACGCTATTATTTGGAAAATTATTTACTTGCGGATCCGCAGCGCTGATTCCAGCAAGCTGGAGAATATACTGGATCCAGCATGATTGCTGGATGCGGGATACAGTAATTGCAATCCCTAATAGCACGGTGTTCAAAAATATTTCACTCTTCGTTTAATATTGTATTGACCTGAACTTGTTTCAGGTCTCAATCGGAAATAGCTGAAGCGATAGCAATAAATTTAATAGATATAGCGTTGATATTAAAAATAATATGTAAATATCATTGTAACATTCCCAACAGAATATAAACTTTCGGACTGAGATGAAAATTAATTATGGAGACAAATTAATATCGTGAGAAACCAGTTGAAATTAATTTTATTGGTCGCTTTCAAAGTATTTGTGACGAAACAAACAAGAAATGTATATGAATAGTCTAGAAATGCTGTACCTAATAAATAATATTGAATATAAAAATATGTTTACTAATAAGACGCTGAACATAGTCCCATACATACAAACACAATTATCACATCAATTAAGATATCCATAATTAGTATAATGTTGTGTGTTTTACGTTATTTTATATAAATGCCAATATCTGTTAGCACGTAAAGTCTAATGGATTTTACGATATTATTAATTCATCGTTAATTTTGTATTCTTGATACATTACAGAAACTAAAGAGTTAATTGTTGACCAGTGATGAAATATCAGCAGTGTCCATCTTAATTAAGATATGAAGGTACTTTTTGATACAAAAAAGCGGAACAAGTAGTGGTGGTGAAGGAAGACGAAGAACGATTAAATTTCCCAAGTCTGGATACTGATATTTGATTTAAGATAAAAATCGGAAATTTTTTAATCTTTTCGTTTAAAATGGCTTGATTATTCAACGTAGATCAAAATGTAGTACAGTTGGAGCAGGTACTCTGATTTCATAAAAACGTTTTCGATTTTTTTCATTTTATTGAATTAAGGCAAAACGAGCACTCACCGTATCTAAGTCCTTTCCATTGTCGACTCCAAGGTCCATATGATGGTCTCACTCGGTATTGTCTGGCTGGTAGGACATATCTACATCCTGGAGGCGGATACCCACAACAAAATCTCACTACTCCATTGCTATCAATATACGTGTATCTCTTCCTCCTATCTGTATCTGTAATATTCAACAACCCTCTAGATTTAGAATGTCTCCTGTGATGGCCGTTTTTGTCTGGTTTATCTCTGTTCTTTTTTTTCTTATTTCTTCGATGGGTTTTAGTACTGTTTGACTTATCTCTGTGCAAATCTCTAGAGACTCTCTTGTGAAACCCCGAAGATTGTTTGTCAGATTCCCAGAAACCAAGAGGTGTCAAGTCACCGTCACTATCATAATCTTCATTGTCACTGACACTATGTCTTTGCGGTCGCGATGGGCCGCTCAATTGGTCCGATAGAATTGGATCGATTCTCCTCCCGGCGGTCGACTCATTTTCTTTATAATTGCTGTTATCGGCAACCTCATCTGATCGATCGTATCTTTCGATGGGCGGAGGTCGATCGATCCGGAGCAATTTAGCGATGGCTTCATCTCGACTCGATCGATCGGGGTTTTGATGGGAGCCTACGCAGAAGATCAGCCACCCGGCGGACAGCACCATGATGAGCGCCAAATAGGACGGGTGGATTCTGCAACGAGGGAGTCTCTGGATGGTGATCCCATTGACATTTGGACACCTTTGTGTCGCCATTTCATTACGAGGTCTTTGGCCGCGAGGTCTTTTTAACCCACGTCCATCTCGAAGTTTATTCAACACTACTTTCACAATTACATTGTAAGATGCACAAACGAACGACCAAAAATGTTTATAATGCGGTCAAGACTCTTTTACAGATGAAACATTTTTAATTGAACTTTTAACACATTATATTAATTGAACTCGACACCTTGGGTTATTAATTTTATTTCATGTTTACAACTTATATGTATGTGCAATATTAAATTTTGATTCGTTAACTTTTAATAACAGCGAACATTTAATTTGATACCTTATCATGAGAAATGATTTTTAAATACTTACAATAATTATTCAAAATAACTGTATTTATTACAAAGATTAGATATTTAAAAGTGAACAATGGTTCATAAATTTGGGTAGCGTACAGTACCTAACTATGTCGTATACAATTTGACAATTTGACAAGTACGTAATCAGATTTTGGAGAGAAATTTTATTCACTGTCTTACAAATTTGATATGTATTTCTGAGAAATACCTTTGTACAAGGGATTGAACTTGAGAGCTTTGATTTCATTAAAGATTATTTCAGGCAAATAACACCGAAACAAGACAGAGAATCACTTTAAAAATAAAAATATACATTTATCTAATTGAGAAATTTTTTGGTAATATGAGTTTAAAATAAAACAATAGACACAAAGAGCTGCTAGCATAAATTTTAATTTGACACGAATTCGAGTATTTTAAAAATAAAAATACGTATTGTAATGAATTATATAGTAGTTTTTTATTTTTTAGTAATTTAAGTTAATTTTTGATAATGCTTCTTATAACGATTTCGATTCGTTATATTGCCAAATATTTTTTTCCGATTTAATTACCTTTGATTCGATCATTTTAAATAATAATGACACTTTTGACACTAACGAGACGTTTCTTGAAACTTGTTAAATATATAACACTTTGCACTCGCTATTTTGACGTACACCTTATTATATATTTGACGTATACCCTATTATAAATTTGACGTTACGAACACGAACATGACGTTGAGTGTGTATAATAATAGTGTTTCACTTCCGACGTGGTTTTGACGTTTAACAAAATACGAACACGCTGCTGCGAGTGATTGTCGCGGGCGCGTCTAGCGCGCGTGCTCAAAGTACCGTGCCTTCCGCGCGACTAAAGAGAGGCCTCAGCAATCGCCCGCGTAAAAGACCAGATTTGTTGAAAAACCTATCTTCGGAACGAGATTCGAGATGCGAGATGTTATACCCATTGTTTGAAAGCATGGTGAACCCTCGAGATTGAGGGTGAATAAACAAAATCTATGAAACTTATAGTCCAGCATGAATCATTAGGAAAAGATCAGTTTATAACAAGTACCTATACATTAATTAAATCTCACCTCAGGTTCATTATTCTATTTTATTGCTGTTTATTTTCTTCTGATTTGTTAATATAAATCTTTATATTATGTAAATACAATAATTTAATTATTACGAGTGTAATAATTCGCTTTTAATCCACGAATGAGTTACAATGATACTGATCGCTTTCGACGGTGTATACCATCATCCTCGGAGGCGACAATTAATGCTGGGTTTACGCTCATTGTAAAGCATACGTGGATGAAAATTGTGTTTTTATACTTGTAATAATTTCATTATGAATTTCTAATCTGTGAACGAAACAACATTGAACTTATTGAATATAATATTTATTTATTTATCTTTGTGTTTATTATATCAACACATATAATGCACACTGGCGGGCGTATTGCCATCATGCAATTTCTTCCAACTAACCAGATTATAGAGTATGACAAAATTATATATGTGAGATGGGTTATGTGACATAGTACTTTATGTACAGAAAGTATACATTTTTAATTAAATAATCTATCAAGCTGATACTTGGTCAATCTTTCATATACTTACAAAGTTGCAGTAATCAATGTGAAATATGATTTTAAATAATCTTTGTGTGTTTTTCATATATGTATCATCGATCAGATAATATTTGCATTACGTGGGTAAATTTATGCAAATAATTTTTTTTTCGTGTTATTTTATTGCGTCTTTGCAGTGCGGTCTCTTTAATATATCTGATAGACTAAACACTATTAAGAAACAGCTTTCAAAACATGAAGATGTTTAAGAAGGTACGTAGGTACATGGAGTATGCAATCATAAAATACAATCACGTAAGTATAAGAGTGTAAATTACAATCAATTCTAAGTAATACTACGAACTGAATGTTTATATTATTCATAATAGTTCTTCAAACTTATAATCAACGTTCCTTATAATGATATACATTGTGAAATGTTTGTCATAAGTTATGCATATACTTACTCCAAAATTATAACTATAAGTGGTAGGTGCTCAAATGTACTATCAAAATACCTATTTCTTTTCTTATCCTAGCATTAAAAAATGTAAAAACTTAAATCGTTTCAATGTTTATATTCAATTACATTTTAAACCATTTCCCATAGGCCAATTTTTTATGTACACTTACTAATGCAATTATATAAATAAACAAACAAACGGGTTGTGGTTAATACTACATTCTTTACTATGCTTATTATATTCATTTTAATTTCAAATCACTTCCCAAAATCCATTATTTGAAACTGAAGGCACAGGAAAGACTGAAGGGAAGGAACGGAAGGAGGGACGGGAAGGGACTTATTGTTTTTAAACTTACTTATTTTTGTTAATTTTTATTTATTGTATTGGATATTTTTTACTCATTTTGAATTAATCATAACAAATAAACAGTTCAAAATTTATATACACGATTTTTTTATTAGTTTGTTTATTACTTTACATTTCCGAGCAATCCCGGGTATAAAAAACTTATAATTATATAGAAAGTATTTAATATCTATGCTACAAACTGCTTTGATATTTTTTTGTAATATGGATACATCAATATGTACTCCAAAAAATATTTCCATTGCTATTATTGGATGTCCAGGTGCAAGGTAAACCTGGACAGAAGGAGAATGCTAGAGGATGACCAGGACATGGGATGCGAATGTGGGGAGACGCAGAACATGTTACACCTGATATCCTGCCCGCTTATGGAAGGAGGGTGCTCTGAGGAGGCGAATCTGTCGCAAGCAAATGAGAATGCTATTATGGCTGGAAATAACTGGAGCCACACAATATAGGTTGATGATCTTGGACACGGAAAGAATAGAATTGCGATGGAGAAAAAAAACATTTTATAATACGCAACACGGTACCTAAAATACGGGAACGTTTATAATTTATGTTGTCCAATAATTTTAATTAATCACATAATTTTATGTCAATACTTTTGGTGATCTGTGAATAATTTTTTTATGAAGGTACTAATTTACTTTTTTTTAATATCAATACCTACATGTAATGTGCAGAAACTACTGATTGGTTTTTCTTAGTCATAAGTCACAAAACTGCAATTCTTTTTAGTAATTTTATATATTTACCTACGTAAGAAAAAATATGTACCTATACATAAAGATATAGGAATGTGACGCCATGTCTTTCTACTTGTGGAGAGTAATAGTCAAAATGAAGTGGGTCAATTGTGCACTCCATATACGAATTTTGCACAACACTATAAGGTACTACACGTAGGCACAATTGGGTGATAAGATATGTAAACAAAAAATAAAATGGAAATTACAAATATTGACTGATTGTAATATTAACTATATTAATACTTCATTTTGTATAAGTGTATGATTATTATGTAGATAACTTATACAATCAAATGTAACTTATACAATCCACCGTGTGGTGACCTGGAAATAGCCAGAAGCTCGGACGATAAGTGAACAAAGAGTGTGCTGACTTGGAGATCTCGTACGACAAGGAGAGGTGTGGGGCGATTGCAGCTGAGGTGGAGGGATGATACACAACGCTATCCTGACACATCCTGGATTGCAGCTGAGGTGGAGGGATGATACACAACGCTATCCTGTCACATCCTGGATGTAAACTGCACAGGACAGGATGATATGGAGTCAAATGGAGGAAGCCTACGTTCAGGAGTGGACGGAAATAGGCTGAAGAAGTAGAAGAATAATTATGGAGGTATATTTTTTTCTGTTTTGAATTTTATGTCTCCTTCACACACGAGTGCTATCAAAATTTTGTTTTTTTATACATGTTGAATATTGAATTGTATCATGAATAAATATACCCAATAATATGGGAAGATAATATAATATATTTGGATGTAGAAGAGAGAGATGGTTGTTCCCCAATATCAAAACGTATGCTGACCGCTGTGGCACAGTTGGTAAGGCATTTAAGCAATATGGGTTCGATCCCCAGCAGAGGAAAAATTTATTTAAATTAATTTCTCACGCAAATATTGCTTCTCTGGGGTGAACACTGGTTAGTTGGAAGAAATTACCTTATGGCAATAAACTCGCCACTTGCGCAGGGTGCAAGGAATTATTGTATGTATTATTTGTAATATTGTTTCTTGGGCAAGTATGCCGCATTCTGAAGACTTACGATATTAATCGCCTCACAGACCAGACTAAAATTAAAAGACCAGAATTATATACTGTGTTTCCACCGATGACTATCGAACCTTTCACTCGGGAGTCAGATATCTTACCAACTGAGCCACAAAGACCTTATGCATATACTATGTATATTATGATTTTGGCAATGAACTAATTTGCGAAGAATTGATAGATCACCGTTGAGGCGTTTTGACGGGCTAGGCGACTAATGTGATGTAATGAGATAAAAGAACTGGATTAGCAGGTAGGTATCTACTGTATAATAATTGTATTGATAAGTTCAAGGAAACTTGACATAGCTATTTTGATGTATAGGTGTGTTGTAAATAAAAACATCAATGGTCAGGCATCGAACAGTACAATGGTTTATGGTTATATTTATAGTATTGTAGTTGGTTTTCGCAACCAAACAACTGCCATCGGAATTTCTATTGTTATTTTGAAAACAAACCGTTCAATTATATTATTGTATTGCCGATAAACTTAAATCCATCAGCGAAATGTAGATATGCACATTAATTTGACATTATTACCTGGTACCACAAGACGAAGTAATACAAAATGATAAAATAAAGAAATAAACGAGGGTTATAGAGAAATTGGAGAGATAAGTTCATTAAAAATATTTTTTTAGGCAATTCTTAGTTCTCTAGCTGGTAGTACTGGTTAGTTTAAAGTGTACTTCTTGTAAAAGGTACAAAAAAGTGTTCATCATTATTATTTTAGTTTCCAAAATAAAGCAAATTGTTATTGTGTGCAAGGTTCAAACAAGTATCGAAAAACTACAACTCATTATAAGGTTGACCATATGGGGTCGTCTTATAATATATTCGTTTGATTTTTCTGTCGGCGACCTGGTTTTGATTCCCATCAGGGGAGATATGCAATTAAAATAATTTCCCGTGCAGTTATTGCGTTTCTGGGGCGGGTATTAATAAAAAATGCTCTCAACTTTCAGAAAATTGAGATGAATAAAAAATATAGATACAAACTAATAATGGTGTGGTTGTCAGTGGGGATAGGATAGAAGAAATGAATAAGTTCACGTATATGGGTAACATTCTCACTTACTCGTATGAAATAATGTTCCGAATTCAGATTGGCACAAGGTAGCAGCGGCATTAGGAACATTCCCGATTCCAAAGTCACACTTCAGGTCTACAATATCCTTATTAAACATGTAATCCTGTCTGGTTTCGAGTACTGCTGCATGACACTCTGCTGAAGGACCAACTGAGATTACTGACATTTGAAAACAGGATATTACGAAAAATTTTAGGCTCAAGTTTGGGAATGGCGACAGCTACCTGGACACCAAGAAGCAATGAGGAAATTCGCACATTGACAGGGCAACCCTCAATCACTCAGATCTAGAAACTGGATTGGACATGCCGTCAGATCGCGACAAGAAAAAGCCACAAAACGGACCCTGAAAAATAATCCTGCGAGTAATAGACATCTGGGAAGACCAAGGCCGAGAGCTCAATGTCATCCGAGATCTGAATGTGCCGAATGTTTGTGATGACTGGGAGTCTGTTGTTGCTGACAGGAAGGCTCCGAAATCCAATGTTCATGAGGCTAAAGCTCTACCGGAGTTGTAAGACCATCGTAAGTAAGTAAAACAGAAATGAGCTTCATTCAAATACATCTAGCGATTTTCAACCCAGAGAAGAAAGATGTGTACCTACACTGAATTATGTAGAATAAAAAATGTAGTGTTGGCTACAAGCCACTCGGTATTATTTAGTATATCTTGAATATGAGGTAGGTGCAGAATGTAAAAAAAAAATTATAGTGAGGTACAAAATAGTTAGAACTCTGAAAATTTCAGAGTTTTCTCACATTAAAACATCACATTTAATGTGAAGCACGAAACAACAAATATTTACTTACAGATTATTAAGAAATGTGAGAAACAAAATAATAAAAAGTAATTATTAAAAGTGAGGAACAAAAAAATACATTCTGGCTATGGTTTTGTTTAGGGATTCAGTCATTATTAAAGTTAGAATTTTATTTTATTTTAAGTGATAAAATTGTCTATAGGAGATCAAAATTTATCTATAGGCCGTGTCAAGTACACGTAGGCAGAAATGACTTTGTCACGCATCGAACTGGGATCGACTGAATTAAACTTTTTATGTGCCGATATCGTCATTTTATCGTCCATGAATGTCATTTCGTGAAACTGATGGTGTAAATTACTCCAAAGATATTTAGGAGTGCCGGTAATTTAGCTTTAAAGTACTATTGTGACGGCCAAATATGCCAGAACATTGTGCGTGAGCCATAAGATAATGCTTAGGCGGTTTTGAAAAGTCGTAAAAACAAATTATTCGATTTAATTAAAACAATAAAATTTAAGAAAGAAAAATGAGTATCGAATAAATAAAATTTCGAACTTAACAATCCATCTCCCATCTCTACTGTGAGGTCATGACATTTAAGACTATTACATTTTTGTTGACGATTATAATACAAAAGTACTCCTTCTATTGCAATCATTATACGGCTTGATTTTACTTCAATATACGAAAAGAATACTGTAAAATAACGAAGCTTTGTTACATACATAATTCGTCAGATTTTTAAGCATATCAAAAATAGCCTATAGTACCTAGTTTTATTGTCACCCTTTACCTTGAACTACCTGTGCGGTAGGAAATTCAGACCAACTGTTTCTTTACAGTAAATTCTCTTTGGTACTTAGAAGTGCAGTACCTGTAAAGTTTTCGAGTTTTCCGGACTATTCTCATGTTATTTCGGATTCTTCTAGGGGCCTTTTTCAGAACAAGAACAAGTGTTGGTGAGGCAACAGTCAGCCATTAACATTCACTTTTTCTCTAAATATACTTTTTAATTGTAGTATAACTTAGTTGCCTATCGGTTCACTTACAGGAAATTTGGTCAAATTTGTTAAAGTTCTCAGTTCATAGGTTAATGTCTACTGGTACTTAAGGCTCGTCTTAAATATCTTCTAACAAGTCACAACCCATAGAGTATGGACATGTGACTATAATTTCAGAAATAAAATATATAATCCTTCGTAGACATATGTAGAGATAATTAGGTGCATGTAACACATGAGATCCAACTGTCGATGGTGTTGGTATAACATGTATTATAGTTGAAGAATACATACCAAACTATAAACCCCTGAATACAAATTATTAGAAATTTTAAGATATTTTGTTATCTATACAAAAAATGGGTGTTAAGTTTGGATAGTGGGGAGATCAGTCCTTTTTTCCTACCCCGAATATGTAAACAGCTTGATGGTATGTATTTTTTATTTCTAATTTTTTGACTGCTAATTCGTGATGGAATTCCATTATCAATTCTATAAAATTACTTAAAAATAAGAAAAAACATAAATTTAACTTTTTTTTCACTAATTTAAAAATACTGAGCACTGACGCGTTTCGCGCACCTACTGGATGGTGTACCATTTAGTCGATGCTCTTTGAGCGAAGCGCGTCAGTGGTCAATATTTTTAAATTACTGAAAAAAAGTTAAAAAATCGTGTTTTTACTTATTTTTAAGTAATTTTAGAGAATTGTATGTATTTATATTTGAAGATTTAAGTATCGAACTATAGCTACTCCATCAAAACACAATTGAGATATTATATTGTCTATATTTATATAAATTTTCGGCGTTCTATCTCTCAAAAAAAATTAATAAATTTCACAGAAAACTACATTATGTATCTAGTTTGGGTGTTTCGGCGTTTTTCGATTTGTAATATAGGCAGTTAAACACAAAAATTTATCATAAAAAAAAAGATTTTCTTCAGAAGAGATTTTTTTTCGATTGTATCAATCTATATTTCATCAAATTTTCAGTGTTTGAGCTTTAATAGTTTCTGAGATGTTATGTACTGTGATGGGGTGCACAGTACTATAATACAGAAAAATAAAGTAATAATTCAAAGTTGATAACCCCTAAATAAAAATTCAAAATTCTGAGTATAAAAGTTTTGTAGGCCTATAGCTTTCTATATTTTCTCAAATTTTGGACCCTGTGCATCAAGCGGATCAAAATATATAAGGGACGACGACACACATACACACACACACACACACACACACACACACACACACACACACACACACACACACACACACACAGCCACACTAAAAATGTTCTACTCCGAATTATGAGTTGATCCATAGGTATATGCTGCAATTTTGAATATAAATACAATTTTGAAGTGTTAATTTAAAATATCCTAAGGGGCATAAAAACATGATTAAGCCCACCCATTCAGTAAGTAGTGTTTCCTTATATGACGACAGAATGATCAAATAAACACAACATGACCTGTTTCATTATCATGATTCATAAAAATACTTATTATAAGTATTATGTACATGTCCATATTTTCCAATCGATTACAGTTATTTAGAACATTACTGGTCACTACAATAAGTCAAACAAAGTAGGGTGTACTGGGGTTATATGGGCACCTATAATGGCGTATTATGTATAACATTTTATAATAATAATAATAATAAAATTCTTTTATTATGCAAAAAAAAATCACATAATGTGGCGGACTTATTGCCCGTAGGCATTTTCTACCAGTCAACCACAATATTATTTAACTTTTTAGTCCCTAAACAAGTTAAAAATCTAATAATGGATAGTAGACAATTTCTAGCAAAATATTTATTTTCACATCAAATTCTAAACAGGAATGTATTGTATATTTTTTTGTGTGCTCTATAGGAACAGTTCAAATGAATGGAATATGCTGAAGACGAAGTCGAGACTCTGGACCATGTGTATTTTTGAATACCCAATACACACCGAACATGATTTGAACTATACACTTAATACCCCATTATCAATGTGTCACATCTCCTCTCATCAAATTCCCTGCATATTTATTTTCACAGAGCAAAATTTCTTCGTCTTAATGGATTCAATATATAATGCAATAACCTCAAATCTCAATATAATTTAAAAACATTTTTACACTGGCAGAAATCATCCTTGTGATTGGGTGGAATCGTGGAATGCCACATAAGAGAAAAATAAGGTTATGTCGTGATGTGATGAATGCGACATGCACGCACAAAGACACTGTGATAGCAAACACAAGTGGAATCCGAGTGGCCGAATATTGGGGGCTACGAATATGATGGTGTTCCGGACACGGAAAGTAAGTAAGTGATGAATGAATAAATATTACTTTCTGAATAATAATCGTTAAAACTGCCCCCTTTTACCCAACCTATGCGAATTTCCCTCGTGGCTGTGAAGAGGACGATATAAATAATACCAAATTACTATGTAGGTACAATATACGGATTAAAATAGTTGGTATTAAATCATCGTCATACATACATAGAGTACATATATCTGTCTAAATGGCTCATGTAATAGCCCACCACAACAGAGAGTCATGTAGTAGGTAGTATGAAGAGATGTTCAAGATGTGGCAAAGCTGACGTGAAATGATAGGCTGTGCCATTAAATAATGAAGTAATTCGGCAAAAATAGCTTTTGATGTAGGTAACATTTTAATTATAGATTGGGTTAATTGAACACCGCTGTGGGATGGATTAACACGAGTACTGGGTGTTTGCAATAATACAACAACTATATATTTATCAACAGATTAATTGATTTTGCATTTTTATAAAGTAGGTTTATTTATTTTGTTACTTCTTGTACATATAATTTGTACACTAGCGGGCTTATTGTCACAAGGCAATAGTTAGTTTTTTTTATTTTATTATAATTATAATTGGTAATATACAATACAATGGCAATAAGATAATGACGTAACAAAAATAAAAAAAAAATAAAGAGATAACAGCAGAAAATTAAAATGAAGAAGTCAAAAAATAGTGCTTCTGGAAATCAAACCCACTTCATAGGAAAACCCGCCCCTTATTACATTCGCCCAACTTCAACCCCATAGTCATACCGTCACATTCTGTATTACTGGAAAATTAGCCTGACGAGGGAAAGATTTATTCTGAAACCGGTCGCATAGTTTCAACAAATTATGTGGTTGGTAAAAAAAATATTATTTACATGCATTTTAATAAATAGCCTAATTCAGAAAGTTTGCCCCATTACAAAGGTCTATAAAATATGTATGTACCTGTGCATATTGCATATTATATTGATATAGGGAGGGGATTTTTGTAAAATTTCAACATGTTCAATGTTTTGTGCATTCGTGAAGTTTGTTTCTAAATAACTTATAATACAAGTTTAATGTTTAAAAACAATTGATTTCTCAATTAGAATTTGTATTTCTAGATTAAAAAATCTAGGATTTTAAATTATTTCACAACCTTCCAAAGAAAATATTGTAAGTCGTTTGGCTTCTGTGCGGTCGTCCTGGGTTCGATTCCCAGCAGAGGAGAAATTTATTTAAATTAATTTCTCTAGCAAATATTGCTTCTCTGTGCTGGAAACACTGGTTAGTTGGAAGAAATTGCCATTCGGCAATAAACTTGCCACTTGCGCAGGGTGCAAGGAAGTGTTTATTATTAAATTGAGAATTTTGGACGTGGAGGGGACTGGTGTACACATATACCAACTAAGCAAAAAATGCAAATTTTGCACATTTTGTTTATGGGACGTAAAAATTAAAATTTATAAAATATACATATATTTATTGAAACATATAAAACATAAAAACGAATGGAAAAGGAAATGAGGTGACAAGGATATGATAAGGAGACAAATTTGATTATTATATGTAAGGAAATGATTCCTCAGGATAACATAATTTACTTGAGGATTGACGTTTCTTGAGTTTGTTAGAATAGATTTCCTTGTGGGAATACACTTGATTTAACACACTTGGTTGCATAGTATTAATTTTATTTGAAAAATGAAAAGGAATTCTTTAAAAATATATATTATTTTTTAATCACCTAGTGTTATTGGTTCGTAATGGTACAAAATGTATCCGCATAATATCTACTGGTAATATGCGGCGTGAAGATAGTTATTTAGTTTAATATTAGTGTATATTTTTATATCTGAATCGTTGGAAGAAATTGGATACAGTATATTATGTATGTGGCAATCAATGGTCCGACTGACTGATACGGTAGTGCACATCCATATCTGGTCCATCATTAACTATTTGGGTTATAAATCATTCACAGAGTGTATATTATTGAACCACTCTATTAAGTGGTGCTATGGCAAAGAAATCATCGAGGTAATTATAATATTTAGACGACACATCAATATTATAAGCTCATGTTTCTTTCATCTAAGATGAACCACTGCCCGAACTTACTGAAAAATGAAGCAATTAAATGCATCAGTTTAGTAGAATGCAAATAGGCTTCAATGCAACTGTGATTGGTTCATATTATAAGGAGCTGTTAAAATATGACACATAACTGCAGTAGTTGAAGTAGACATAATGAATATGCAATGAAGTCTTTCAGCCTCTAAATGACATGACACCACATTTCATACAAGAAGAGTGTATGACATGTATGATGTTTAGTAGAGTAATAAATGTGCATATTGGGAAAGAATATACTTAAGATAAACAGTATGTCATCAATAACATGAAAACTAACACACTAAGATGGTTTGGTCACATGGCAAGAATGAATGAATAACGGAAACATTAAAAGTTGACAGGGCAAGACTGAATGAATAACGCTTTACGAAGAAAACATACAAACATAGAATGAACGAATAACGCCATACGAAGAAAACATGAAAAGCGGACAGAGCAAGAATGAATGAATAACGCTTTACGAAGAAAACATGAAAAGCGGACAGAGCAAGAATGAATGAATAACGCCTTGCGAAGAAAACATATAAAGTCTGCCATCGAATCACCGAAGTCTGCCCACATATAACCACTGTTAAAAGATCTTCATTGGTTGCGGATATCGGAAAGAATTCAGTACAAGATATACTGGATAGTACACAAAGCTATTCACGGACATGTTTCAAAATACCTTACGGATCTTTGTGTACCAGATGATCTCAACCAAAAAAGATCTACGCTTCTATCTGCAAGTAATACGGCCATGCATCGTCTAAAAGAACATAGGGTTCTCCAAAAAAATGATGGTTTGGAGTATTATTCCGCTTTCATACGATTGCTGCCATGCCCAATGCCCAAGTCCAAGTAAACACTGCGACTGCGTTGTGAATGGCAAATCTATGCGAGAGACGCATGTCATTGAAGCATTATTGGAAAGTCTATGTGTTTATATTATGTTTTTGATTTGTATGTGTATATTTATGCCAGTGTTCTGTTGGTGTCTTCAAAAATAAATAAATAGCCTTTCAACGGTCAATCGGAATGGACCTAGGTTCCTGTTTAAGTTTAAAAATTTAAATCACAACGATATGTGTTCCAACAATTCAAGCGTAAAACAATATGCATAATGATAAAATGAAATACAAGATGGATGTATTTATCCGTAGGTATTATATACTCTTTGGATGTATTGTACATATGAATGAAGAGACAATGAGATGAATAACAGGTAATGTAATATGACGTTATTAAACCGGATGGACCACCAGTAGAGTTTGAAGATGAATTTCAATTATCAACACTTCAGCTTTTCCAATGGTAAGAGTGTTCACGCTAAATTTGACTATGCAAACTTATTCAAATTACCTACAGTACAAATACGTAACATATAAGCACATCGAAAATAATATCACATTAATAGGAGCATATAGATTCTGTACAGGAATCAAATCTTAGAAGTGAAAGTATAAGATACATATTAATAGTTGTAAAAGTAATATAAAAACGAATAAATGCAAGAACAAAAATAAAAATAGGATGGTCAATCTTAGTACTTTACTCATAATATTAGTCTTTAATGCTTAGGCGTGTCTTGGTCTTGATCATGCATATGGTCTTGCTGCAGAAATGTTGAAATTTTCTCAAAACGTTATATACCTATATCTAAAATTATGATATTTTATTTAATCAAAATTTGTACATTGTCGGCCTTCGTGGCTTAGTTGGTTAATTAACTGACTGCTGATGCAAACGTCCCGGGTTCGATTCCCGGTGGAAACACAGTTTTTTTATTGTGTTTTCAGTCTGGATCTGTAAGACGATTAATGTTGAAGTCTCCAGAATGTGACAAATTGTTATTGGGTGCGTATTACATTAATATTTGACACGACACCTGTTAGTTAAATAATTAATTTTAAATAAAAACTTTCAAATATACCGATATTATTGTTTTATTTTAGTTATATCATATTTATGAAATAATTTTTTTACTAAATCTAGTGTTCATCGAAAGGGATTGATTGACTTTCACATGATATATATATATATATATATATATATATATATATATATATATATATATATATATATATATATATATATATATATATATATATATATATGTTATATTTGATGTTTTCACGGGTGAAATATGTTATAATATTTTTATCTCGGTTTTCCCGTGTCAGTAGGTCTTGACTAAGACCATTTGTCTTCCGACGTTTCGCCTGAATATCACCAGGCATTTTCAAGGACTTAACGAAAAGCACGCGCGCGACACACGTCTACTCACACTGAAAGCTCACCGTCAAGCGAAACGTCGGAAGACAAATGGTCTTAGTCAAGACCTACTGACACGGGAAAACCGAGATAAAAATATTATAACATATATATATATATATATATATATATATATATATATATATATATATATATATATATATATATATATATATATATATAAGAACACATGTTATGCTAGTTTTCTATAGAAATTATTATGTCTTATACGTATACCTACCTAGTGAATTATTTAAGAGTTTTAATTACATTGAAGTTCATGTAATTTTCTTCAACTAGCGTATTGTCTAGATCAAAATAAGTAAATTTCATTTCATTATTCAGGTTGTCAGACATTTTGCAAGATGAAGATTTCTAGTTTGAATGTTACTTGTGGGTTGAAATATGCATACGAAAATATTATGGAGACGAAAATGAAAAATGAGCGGTGAGGCGTGTAAGACTTGAGATTGAAAACATGTGGTGTGTCGAGTGTTCCTTCCGACAGCAAAGTATGCTACAAGTGCTAAGTGTACCTTATAATATACCTAAGTAAACCTCAGTACCTACATACAAATACTTGGAATTTTAAGTAGACGATACTGCGCAAAAGTATCCACATTCAATATTACCTATGGTTTAACTAGACAGATGCACAAATCTTCAGATATATTAAAATACCTAGATATTGCATAGGATTTTATGATGATATAAAAATATTCAAAATTAATTTTTGATGCATCTGGGTAATTAGTTTATAAATAAATATGAAAAGAATATAGCTTTTTTAGCAGGCGTAGGTACTTAATTATCAAAATTTATATTTATGTCGATATATTTTAATTGATAATCACTCTGTAGAGCTTTTGCAGCATATTTGGAATGAAAACAGTTTTTTTTAAATTCCATATTGCAATAGGATTTCTAAGTGATAAAAAAATTGAATTTGTAAAACCAATGATTGGTGAAAATAATTTCGACACTGTCTTAAAATAAAACCTGGATTTGGAATAGATGATCTAATGAATAAAAAAAGTTTTAATATTACTTATAAATTGTAGTGCATATATTACGATAATTGAAATAATTTTTTTGTTATAAATTCATTTTGTATTAATTTTTTAGTAACGAATTCAGAGCCTGACAATAATCCAAAATCTTTCTCGTATAATTCTAAGAATATCTAAAAATTCTAAAACAAATAAGAAAAAAAACATAAATAATTACAATATATTTTTCATGTTGATTAGTTTATCAAAAAAATATTTCCAAAGACTTAAATTTACCAATTTATAAAAACGACAGACATTAAATGGCGGAATACATTAGGGCCCTTTATCGCTTAATAAATTATGTTAATTGTAAGTTTTTTTTATATTTTAAAACTAATTTATAGTAAGAAAATTATTCATTATTATCTTTAAGTAAATCTATGGAAATTAATAAAGATAGAGATATATCCTCATTATAAAAAGCTACGTTGTTCATATCTTTAAATATTATAAATCAACTTTATTATATTTACTAGTTGTTTAACCTGGCTTCTCCGACTTCTTTTTCTCGTGTCATGTCAGGTCCCCTCGACGTTGGCGTCCACCATAGAGAAAACCTCCCTGTACCACGCAGTGCGAAACAGCTCCTCCACAGTTCTCATATCGGTCCATTCCCGGATGTTTCGAAGCCAGGAAAGCTGCCTTCTTCCGACACCTCTACGACCCTCAATCTTTCCTTTCACTAACTATATTGTTGCAATAATTGTGTAAAGACTCATCAAAGCCTAATATTTATTTCCCTACATCGAACATAGTTCGTTTGATTGAATGTGAAAAGAAATGTAATGGTTTGTAATATTAATAACTATAGTTGCCATCACAAGCATTAGGTACAGCAAGTTTAAGCTGCAAAACAATGAGATTGCAAAAAAAAAATCATAGTTGCCAGCCTGAAAAATGACACTGGCTTTAAGCCTCTTTTTCGTTCATTATTCCCATGTGGTCAAACCATCTCTGTCTTGACTTTTATACTGTTTACAAATTATAAACCATCTTATTGCATAGACGTTTACTTTCTTACACTTTTTGGTATATTCTTCACGTCTCATTCCATACATACATACAACTGGTACTATAGACATTTTTATTCATATAAGAGATAAAAGTAGTACTTCATTAAAATGCCAAGAAACACACGTGTAGATAGAATTTAAACTTACAAATACAAATTATTTTAATAAATTAATAATTATTGGAAAGGCGTTTTACTACTCAATAGTAGCTATTTAACTACTAACAAAATGTATGTATGTTGTAATATATATTTTATTTGTATGATGGGTCAATTCTTTGTTATGTTTATGTACTTGTATTAATAAATACTGATTACAATCTGGTTTGTATTTCGTCGGAATATACCGTAGTGTTAAAATGGATTTATGTAAATATCTTGTAATCTTCAAATAAATCTTGTTTTATAAATATTATTCGTAGAAATTAATTGTAAGAGATAATAAAAACTACCCACCCAAATTTTATTCAATTGATAATACTTTTGAGCATATATTTAGAAATGCACTTAGTAATTTATTTCGACAAATATTTTTCTAATGATTTACTATTTTGCTAAGATTTCTTATAAAAATAAAACAATTATGATTTGGAACAAAAGAAATTTGGAATTGTAAAAAATATCTTTAAACTTTATTTATTAATTTGTTGAAAGAGAGTTATACAGTCTACCCGATTTATGTACAAAATAGACAATGTGCATTGCTTTATTAGTGGACCAGTGAAAACTCCATGCATTATTCAATACGATAGTTAATACTGATTACATAAATTTATAAATAATATCTACATAATCAATTTGCTAGTACATAAAAAAACACTAAAATAAGACAGCTGCTTCAAAGTACGTACTGGGAAAGATAGGAGGAGACAGATGTCCAAAACGCACTGAGAGAGCTCGCAGAGATGTCGAGCGTAACATTGTTTATCTGTCAAATGACAATATTTCTACAATTTTCAACTTCAAACCTTGAGTATCCTTGAAAAAATCATATTTGCAAAACAATTTAATTTGAAAAAAGCTTTGCAGTAAATGCCTCCATTTGACGAAACTGACATAACAGTTGATTGTATTATATATTTCGACGTTTCAGAGATTTACTTTGTTTTCTATACTTTGATTTGGGAAAATCAGTTTTAAGACAAAAAAACCCTTTCATGGCCGCTTTAAGCTTTTAAGTGTGATGATCAAGTTTAAAACATTAATATTTTGAAATAATGTAACTAAGAGTATTAAGGTACTTTGTTTGAGGTTTATTTTTCATCGAATATTTTATATTATAATTAAATTGCAAAATCAATTACTTTTTTAATTGGTTTCTTTAATATTCCCAATTTGAATAAGTAGGTAACTTCAATTCGATATTAATACAATGTTTCAATAGCTATAGGTAGGTTGTTAATTGGCATAACACATCAAACTATGGTAGGTATGTCACGTTGTGAGATGGATCCATTCGTAAACGAATCGATTTGCTACGGTTTTTGGACCTTCCTTTGAATTTTTAACAACGCTTACAATACTTTGTTGATACAACTATGTTACAAACGCGGTAAGATTTTTGAGAGTTAAATGTTCAAATATATTTCAAAGGTAATAAAATAATCTTGTACGAGTGAAAATGAAACACCAACCACAAAGACTAATAAAGATGTTTGATAGTCTCAATTAAATGATAGGTATGAATAACCATCTATTTCATAGTTAAGTCCAACTCCTTCCATCTTTTGGGTGATCTTCCGGGTAGACGGCAACAAGAGGGGATTTAATTTGCTGTTATACATATACGCAAGTCTATCACTGTCCATTCTGGCTACGTGGTCTTTCCAATGGCTTCTTTTAGATCTACTCCACCGAACGATGTCCAATATTCCACATGTTTTCCTTATTTGAACATTGCAACTACGATCTCGGAGAGTTTTTTCAGTGATTGACCTTAGAACCTTCAGTTCCGTTGTCCTTAGGAGCCCCTTGGTTCGTATAGTATCTGCTCGCGTTTCCACAGGGTACGTCATGATCGGTCGCACGCATGTCTTATATATTCTGACCTCACTGTCAATACGCATGTGTTTATTTTTCCAGACCATATTTTTAGACATCCAGAAACGACATATGTTTGATGCTTATTGACTTGTTCGCGGACTTCAGTGTATAGATCGTTATGGCTGCAGATCTCTATTCCTAAATATTTGAAATTCATTACTTGTTCCACGGGCTTATAATTAACTTTAAGCTAATACTTTAGAGTTTGTTTGGAAAAAAATACTGTGCGAATAAAATTGTCCGCACATAATTTAATGGTGCATATTATCGCCCGAAGCATTAATAGAAAATAATTCAAACATAATACATGAAATATCACTATATCTGAGATTTATTAGGTAGATATACTTAAACAATATTGTCAGTTTTTTGTTTTGTTATTTAAGTAAATTCGCCCTGCAAAGAGTGCTCTATGAACCTTTTCAGTATACCTTTTATTTGCAAACAAAATATTGCGATTCGTGTAAGGAGCCTCACACTGCAATATTATTTTTTAATCCTTTTTATCGCCGTTTCCAGTGTTCTAGCGAGCACTACAAACAAATGATAAATATTTTTTCCGATAAATTTTGATTCAGCTGCGGTGCCTTGTTTATGGTATTTTTATTCACATTTTACATAAATATATTCTAGTTATTTTCAGTAATAATGCATTGAGAGAGTTTGAAATACTATACAAAAACATATCATTGTAGTCTCCGTCGCGTAATTCGTTTCATCAATATAAGTGACTGATATAATTCATCAAAGATGAAACTGATAAATAATTCAAATTATCATTAATTCAAAACATCTTTAAAACATGAAATAATTCGTGTCTATCGCAGAATCTAAAGAAACAAGAAAGGACTGTTAGATAAAACAAGATGTATTAACGAATTTGGGACTGTTTTCTTATGTAACTCATAATATTATAATTAGGTAGGTACAAATATATTTAAAAAATCTGCATATGAAATAATTTTTAATTTAAAAATAAAAACGCAATAAGAGAATTCATGGAATCTGAGAGCCTTTTAATAATTTTGATAGATGTTATTTTTCTCTGAATTGTGGCAAATCTGAACTGGGCATTCTTGCAATTACATTATTTGTCATTTAGATTAATAGGTTTATGACATTTTGAACGACTACAAGACTCCTTTCCTTTTATAGAAATTCCATATTCTACATATAATACATCATCTTGCTCGTATATATCGTACATTCAATTAAGTTATTCAGCATAATTTAATTGACATTCAAATCCCATGTCTACAAGATAACAAGTCTAGCACATCTATTTTTTTATTAATGCAGGTATCCTAAAAAATACAAAACTCAATATCTGTAACATTTAAAATTCAATTCATATACTTATAGTTAATAATACGTTTTTATATGAATTTTTATCTATGAATTAAATTAGGTTTCAATGTTCATCGTGTGATGTGGAAAATATCCATTGAAAACATGTAGGTACTTGAGTGGAAGTAGTAACATTAATTTCTTCATCGAATCGTCAAAGAATATTGCTATGATCTTTATCGATGTTGGATCTCACCATACCACAAGGCAATCAAAAGAACATTGATAAGATGTGAGATTAAGAACCAAGATAAGCAAGAAAAAGAATTGCCATCAAGTTACCACAGCGAAAAGATAAGAAATTAAGTGACTCCCGACTAGATGTAAAAAGTAGAAATTTATAGTTTGATTAATCTATTGAAAATAATTAGATACGCATCGAAATTATACAATAGAGAAATAACTAAAGTGTTGGGAAATATTATTTAGTTGTCTCGAACATTTCTTGAAACTCCATAAAAAAATAGCAATAACTGTTCAAAATCATACAGAATTATTCAATAATGTTGTGTTAGGAAATATAATTTTATTTATTAACTTTGTCAATGGACATTTCTTGGTGAAACTCCATTATAAAATAGAAATAAATACTCTATTGTAAAAAGGTTTCTATTGTCCAGAAATTTAAAAACAAATATGTTTAAATATCTATTTTAAATACGATTTATTTTAATATAATCTAAGTGTCCGCTGGAATGTTTTTTTTCGTTCAATAAATTTCGTCATTCGAATACGAATCCATTTAAAACATAATTAAGTTTTTATTAACAATAACATCTCAATAGAGATGAAGTTGGGATATTATGGAAGAACCAGGAACTCAGGCACCTACAGGACCTACCAGTCATCGGCTGGTTTACGTGATCACTTTATGCGCTTGCGCAACGTTCACCAATTATGCCTTTATTGAGTTCCCTTATCAATGTAATTTTTGAAAGTTCTATATATTTGAATAATGTGTAAAAATTTCACCTGAATAATACGAAATCATACTATTGCCATACATGAGGTAACGAAGAAACCTTTTTGTAACGCCATCTATTGAGAAGTTGATTTATTTGTAAATAATGAAAGCAACAGTCCTTGTGCCTGAGTTCCTGGTTCTACCATATTATCCCAATTTCGTCTCTATTGAGATGTTACTGTCAATAAAAATATAATTTGACTCCCGACAGGGAAAAAAATGCAATGTTTGTGTATATGCAATTAAAAAATATATTCGATTTATAATTAAGTTTGTTAAGATAACAATCAAATTATAAATAAATATTAGAAAAAAGGATCATAGAAGCGGGAAAATTGGTGGAGATAGAAAATGTATCTGTACATCAATATAAAAAATACGTAGGTTATAGCCTAATTAAGTTATTGATAGAAAATTATTGATAGAACTAGAATAAGTCGACAAAGAGCCTTGTACGGAACGCATCAAAAATGTGTAAAATGTTAATGTATGATATAGAAATATTACTAAGTATTTTTTATTTATAATTATATATGTAAGTATCCATAAATTGAGACGACGCCGACGCGAAGTATGTAGGTACATAATTTACTAAATAGTTTCAATTGTCTTGTAAAATTGACTTTAAAAAAACAACTCATAGATTTAATAGCCATATTTCATTTTAAGTGTTAAGAGGACATATAACGCTAAAATTAGTGACTAAAACATGATATATTAAAACCGCCCAATGCACTATGAAATTACGTGTTAGTAAGGGTAACTATCGCGTGCGTTAAAAAAGGTTTATACGTGATTTAAATTATCGGAAACCGCAAATTTGTTGATTTTTTGCATTTTAAGAACAAACCTAAGTTGAAATGAGAAAACTTTATCGGTCATTCACTTTAGTTTTATGCATTTTTTAAGCATATAAAATATTTATTACTCTACGACACATAGTTATGGAGTAATTTAAAAAAAATGCCGTAAAAAAGGGTAATTTTAATGATCTTTTTATGGGAATTTAGGCTGAATTTTAAAATTGTGTGACGAACATTCACTAGAGAAGTGTTGAAAAAACTTAAATTATTTTTTTCTAGAAACACACTGTAACATATTTGAGGGATTTGATTTGAAATTGAGGTGTTTAGGTTTATATGGCCCCTTAACAATTTTTTTTGTAATATAAAAACGTATCTGGTGGTGCGCTACGATTTTTTCAATTTACCTACATACTCTACACATAAATTTAAGTTATGTAAAAACTAAAAAAGTTAATGGACGATTATTGAAGCGAAATCATGTAACGATCCCGAATATCAATAAAGCTAATAAGATGATGATTTCGAATAAAAAGGCTAGCGAATGTTGTTTATCATTTAATGGAGCAATTTAAAAATAATAAAAAGCTCCATAATAGCGCCGTGTAAAAACTATATTAAGTGTTTTCCATTTGCGTATAGTGGTTTATGACACGCAATAAAAAACTTCTAAAATTCATAATTATATATGTTTAGGTATCAAAATTGACTAACTACCTAACGAGAAAAGGAATTAGTCAAAAGATCTATTAAGCGTCTCTGTCAATAAAAACAACAGTTTAAGTGGATAGTCCACTTTTGCGAGAGATCCAATGGCGCTTTTTAAAATAGATCTTAAGCCGGTATGAGAGTGCTAGGATCAACTATAAAGTTGTGGAAATTATTAAGTCACGAGCGAATTTACATCTGAAATGAAAGCAAAGATGGAAATATCTAATAAAAATACATATTTAAGTAATAAAAAACCAATAAATTGTACGGCTATATATCGATTTCCATATCAAGTAGTAACGATTAATGTTGATATAACTACATTAATATGAACGTACCTATACATATTTAGTGATGAGCAAATGCAAGACCAAGACCAAGACCGGGGTGGTCTTGGTCTTGGTCTTGGTCTTGCACCCGCGGTCTTGGTCTTGGTCTTGCGTTTACAAGTATAGTCTTGGTCTTGGTCTTGGTCTTGCATACATAGTCTTGGTCTTGGTCTTGCAGCAAGAGTCTTGCAAGTCTTGCACTTTTATGAGTAGGTAAAGTAGGTACATATTCGATTTTTTTTAATAAAACCTAAATTTTCCTTAAAGTAAACATGTTATATAATTTTAGGTACCTATCAAACATATATAATCTAAGATCAAATTATTACAATTTTTGGAAAAAAAAAATCACCAAACTATGAAATATCGTTTATATGTCGTCTTGAAATTTCTGTATTTTTATAACTTTTCATATAATGTTGTTATTATAGTTATAAAAATAAAAAATGAAATACAAACATGTTGAAGAATTTAAGATCCATAACGTCGATGTATAAGCTGAAGTGAATCAAAACTAAAATCATTGTCTGAATATAATAAATCTTTCAAAGATTATTCTTATGAAAATATCTAACAACATATTTATTATTCTAGTCATGAACATTGATGCCAATAATTATATAAGTCCTCTCCCTAAAATAATAATAATGAAACAAGGAAACTATCAGACATGCGATGGTATGTTTAGTTAAAGAATACGCACAGAAATAGAAACCCCTAAATACAAACAATTGAATATTTTAAGATATTTTGTACTCTATACAAAACATGTAGGTATGTATGTCAAGATAGGGTAGTATGGAGAGGTCAGTCCTTCCTTCTTACCCAGAATATGAAAACAGTTTGATGGTATGTATTTATTTTGAAGATTAAGTATCAAACTATTTAGTCACCTTAGATCAATGATATTATATTTCATTGCCTTATAATATAGGTATTGTGTATAGGTCACTGCCACACAATTTTTATGAAATGTCGTCACTAAATTCAATTTTTATAAAAAATGTTAAAAAACATTACATACAAAATGAATATGTACTTGCTAAACAAGTACATATATATGAATCTTCCTACTTTCCCTAAAATAAGCATAAATGCTTATGCTATAGGTGAAAGAAAACGTTCAAGGCAGGATTCGAACTGACAACCACTGGATTACTAGCCCAGCACGCTAACCGCTCTGCCATCGACCCATCTAATAATAATCTATTTATATAACATATATGCTGAGTAGCCTCTAAGTTGACTTTTTTACTCCAAAGTTGAAAAAAACACGAAAAATATAGACCTGGCATACAAATCTCGCGTATCATCGCTTGATATGTTAAGAGAATAAATTCCCTTAAACAAATCGACAGTTGTTGTTGGAAAATAAAAAAAAATAAAATATTTATTAATGTGTGTTTTTAGTTTGATACGTACTCTTAAATTGTGTCTCATGTGTTACATGCAACTCGTGAAATAATGAATATACCTTCCAACTTACTTGAATGATAGATATTTATGTAGGTATAATATTATATCATGTCAAAACTCGCACAGAAACATATACCTACGTCCTACACAGGATGTTAAAATATGAACCGTGCCAGATTCAAAATGTCTTATTTCGTGCAAAAATATACTTTTATGATACAATCATAAATGTTATGTTTGTCTAACGGCGGCGAAACACAAGAGAAGTACTAATCCTTTCTTTGACATACATACCGCTCGTTCAGAGCCGAGTGCCGTGTTTTTTTTTATTAATAATTGATTTTATTTTATTTCCTTGTATGGTAAATTTAATTAATCATTTTTTTATTGTTTAATTAAAATAATGTGCATCTATTATTAAAAGTGGAAAAAATGTTATGCTTTTAGAAAATTGGCTTTTTCAATCTAACTTCATACAAAGATTTCTTAAATTTGTATGTACCTACTAGTGATCATCCAATGGTCAAACAATCATACGTAATTCATTAGATTTTTAAGTTTGAAAGTCATTGAGGTTCTTTTTGTCAAAGAGTATACCTCTATATTGCTTATGTATGTATATACATAGGTACCCTCTTCTATTGGTACCCTATATAATATTAATTAAATTACATTCTTTTACAAATACATCATTAGAGTACGTGTTGTTTGCCTTAAGTACTTACTGTTTATTAAATATTGTTTCACAGTAGATATTATGTATTTTTACTTAACATGGTTGAACCACTGCGTTTGACATAGGCAATATGAACGTAAAAAATCAATGGTTTGATGTGAAATATTTTTACCCTCCACTACCCCCGAAGGTGATATAGAGGTATTCTTTTTATTGCAGATTATTAACTAGTATCATGGTGAGATTGTATTCTGAAAGGATTACTTTACAAAAATACAAAATTTAGGTATTCATACTAATAAGAAAATCTAAACACTTAAAAATATATACATGCATACATACATACCCATATATACATAGATACATAATATTCCAACTGTCGACACGTTCAAGAGAATTTATTTATCTTAATGAATCGTCAGTATTAAGAGAATTTTATGCCAGGTCTATATCTTTCATGTTTTTTTAAACTTTGAAGTCAAAAAACACCAACTTAGAAGCTTAGTGTGTCTGTGTGTGTCCCTTATATGTATATTTAATGCTTTGTTTGCATATTCATTCAATCGATAAAATAAATAGGTACATTATTATGTTTTTCTAATTGACTGTGATGAATATTTTTATTTGTATTGTGTATAATTGTAATTGTAAATGGCCTTCGGCAGTATTATTCGTATTAAAATTAAATAGTTGTAACGTGCTCCATAGGAATGGTATTTTCAAAGTTGAAAAAACCATGAAAAATATAGATCTGGCATACATATCTCGCACATCTTCGATTGAAACTTTTATCGGTCTGTTAATAGAAATAAATTCTCTTGAACAAATCGAAATTCGGAAAACATTAAATAAAATAATTAATTGTATTTACTTTATGCACAAGGTAAAGTACCTACACTTGCAACGCCTCTGAGTACGTTTGTTTACATCGGGCAAAATTATTGTCTCGAAGAATAATATTATTTTATTCTTTTACACACCGCGGTCAAATATGACATTTGCGCTAGTAATGATAAGAGTTATTTTTGCATCACGTAAACGTAATATGAGACAATTTGAATCTGAGATGTTGACTTCCTGTGTATACACGCACGTGTTCATAGTATAAAAAATATTTGTATTTTAAACCGATTTGTAAATTTCATTCTTAAAGAAGTACCTACCTAGAAATTACATTTTGGTAACTACACCTATTTATTATTATGAATTCATTTAACAATGAAACAAAATTATTTAAATTATAAATTATTTTTATACCATTTTTATAAAATGATGTCATAAAATTCGATCTTTGTATGTTATTTTAAACCATACTACTAGTTGCATGTAACACATGAGATCCAACTGTCGATAGCGATAGTACCTATGTATAGTTGAAGAATAAGTACCTACCAAACTATAAACCCAAAAATCAAAATTATTGAATATTTTAAGATATTTTGTTTTCTATACAACACATGTAGGTATGTATGTCAATATAGGATAGTGTGGAGGTCAGTCCTTTTTCCTACCCGGAATATGAAACCAGCATGATGGTATGTATGTATGTTTGGAGATTTAAGTATCAAACTATTAAGTCTTCTTACATATTGTGTATAGGCGACTGTCATACAAATTGTATGAAGCGATGTCGTAAATTTTTATAAAAATTGTTAAAAAAAAAATGGAGATGTAATACTACAATGCTAATATTTTTTATAGAAAATTAAAATTTCTAGTTGAGGTGTTTCGGCTTTTTGCGATATTTTTAAAAATTATGGAAATATAGGCAGTTGAACACATAAATTTGTCATAAAAAATATATTAAAAAAGAAACTCTGTAATTTTTTTGAATAATTAAATTTGAGATTTTGTATTTGTCTATATTCATACCAATTTTCAGCGTTCTAGCTTTTATGCTTTCTGAGATATATGGAAAAATAAAGTGAAAATTCAAAAGTTGATAACTCCTGACTGAAACAAAAATTCAAAATTCTGAGTATAACAGTTTTGTAGGCCTATTACTGTTTATATACTCTGAAATTTTCGGCTCTGTGAATTGAGCGGATCAAAAGTTAATACGGGGGACGGACACACACACACACACAGACTCACGAAATGTTCTACTCCGAATTCTGAGTAAATCCGTCTATGGAACATATATGCTGCGAAGCCTCTATGTTGGTGTTTTTTGACTTCAAAGTCGGAAACACCGTGAAAAATATAGACCCTGCATACAATCTCGCGTATCTTGAATTTAAACTGCCTCTTCCTTCAAGAGAATTTCATTCCCTTAAATGAATCGACAGTTGGATAAGTCATTTACTGTCGTTCCAATGCAATTTCTATGAGTAATATGTCAACATATTGAAAAAAATGCAAGACCGCAAGAGTCTTGCATTTAAGTCTTGCAAGACTCTTGGTCTTGCAAGCATGGTCTTGTTCTTGGTCTTGGTCTTGCGTACCTGGTCTTGGTCTTGTTCTTGCAGTGAAGTATGTGGTCTTGGTCTTGGTCTTGGTCTTGCAAAAAATGCAAGACCAAGACCAAGACTGCAAGACTTGCAAGACTTTTGCTCATCACTATACATATTATGTACAGATACATAAGGATATATAATATTTTTTTACCTCTTTATTAGCAAAATGAATACCTTGGCTTACCTACATAAGATAAAAATACACAATTCATTAGATGTAATTTTATATTTTTAAAAAACTTTATAGGTGTTTTTTTGTATAGTTTTTTACCCGATCATATTTTATATTTTGTGATTATTTACGATCTAAAGTCTGTTCTTATTTACGTAATGGTAAGAAAATCAGAGCGACTTCGATTTTCAGCCAAACTCGTTGTATAGAAAACGTAGAACATTACAATGAATATCTACTTATTGACAAATTTATAATATAAATGACTTGAGACCTGAATTATTCGCGTTATTTTTATAAGAAAAAGGGTTGGTATTATTTGTGTAGAAAGGTGATGTTAATATTCGCGTTATATTTTTGAAAAGTGATGTTTTTTTATAGAAAAGAAAAAAGCGGTGTTAATATTCGCGTATTTTTATTTTCGAAAATGTGTGTTATTTTTTATGAATAGCGGTGATATTTTTCATTAAAGGGTGACATTTTAAAGAAATCGATGTTATTTTCTACAAAGAAATGTTAATAAATAGAAATCAACACACGATGTAGATTTGTAAGTTCTTTTTAGACCACAAATGATAATATTTTTAAATAATTTCCACAATTAAGATTTAAAATAGTTTGAAAAGTTACAAACAAATAGAACGTTGTCATCCGAAATCCTCGATTATTGGGTTTAATTAAAAACACTATTTCAACACAAACACATTTTTTATTCATCTTACATTAATTTATATTTATATGTAAAAAAAACAACATTATTTATTTTATTAAATTTTAATTATATTCAATAAGAATCGCCATCATAGCTAAGCTGTTTTTAATGGTTTGTCTGTCAGCCAAAACAGTATTATAGGATGATAGAAACCTATGTATCGACATTAGCGTAAAGCATCCATATTATGATATATAGCTTTATTATTTTTTTCAAAGAATCTTCATAGTTTTATTGTCTTGTTTTAAATAAATATTTTTAATGCATTGACTGTTATACTACGACTGTATAGATTTCACCCACATAAATTTGAGATACAATTTTTTTACAATTTCAAATAATCAATAATTTCATGCAAAAATGGAAAAAAAATATAAATGGGTCGTATTACGCGAGTTCTTTAAGAATAATGTAAGAAAAAGTTGAGATCCCGTAAGCAGTATTCTCGCAGTATGGGACCTTATCTTTTACTTACATTTTTCTCAAATAACTCTTGTAATACGACCCTATGTTGCGTAAAGGAAAAAGGAATAAAATCACAAAAAATGAGACGGATCAAAAAAATAAAAGTAAAACTGTCACTTCGATGATATATTTTTCCATTGGGCATAATATAAATTTATAGCTTAACATGTAAATTAAAATTACCCATCTGAGTAAATCGATTGATTGAAAATATATTAACAAAATTTAGGGTCAGCACTAAATATATATAGATTTTTTCTTAGTTTCATTTTTTTGTACAATACATAGAACTTATTTTAAGTAAAACATATTTTTAAATATTTTTACCTGAACCTATCAATTTAATCTCGATATACTTCATGTTATGTAAGTTCTTGATGTCACGCGTCTTCATAACATCTGTATAATACCGTGAGAATATAGATAACGTTTCTAAATATTTAACTACATATTTTAAATATCATATTAAAGGACATTTTTAGGTATAATTTACATAAATTTGTTCAGAGATAATACTGTTTATGATACACAATAGTTAAGGGTAGGTACCTACACTTTTTGTATGTTTTAAAGGATCGTCCAAATCAAATATTAAACATTACAATAGAACAAAAAAAAACAGATAATTTTTATGCTGGCAAAAAGGAAACGCAAACAAGTTTAGTTTACTTTGATCTAGATTGTTTTTTCGAACCCATTAGGAGAGCCAACCGCAAATAACGAAGAAGAGGTACTTATTAATTTAACACGCACCCAATAACGTGTTGTATTGTTCAAAACAAAATACATAGGTTAAATATTTTTTCATGACAAACATCTCAATAGAGACGAAGTTGGAATATTTTTGGACAACCGGGAAATCAAGGCTTTACGACTTGTCATTGGCAGGTTAACGTGAACACTTTATGCGCATTCGCAACGTCCAATCAACCCACCTTATTGAGTTCCCCTGTCAATCCATTTTTTGAAAGTTCTATATAATGTTAATCGCGAAATTATTTCCGCTTGAGAATAAGCTTAAACACCAGCTCCATCTATGAAGTGACGAGGAAACCTTTTTGTAACGCCATCTTTTGAGAAATTGTTTTGTAAACAATGAAACAACAATACATGAGGTGAGAATGCTTTCGCATAGGTGTCATCACAGAAAGACTCGACAGAATTATAAGTTAATTTTTGGCTTGTTTACTTTCTTGTACCAATGTATATTGAGATAATGTATTATATAAAATGTCATAGATAAGGTATCATTGACAAAAAAAACTAATGTTTGCGTATAATATGCAACAGTAGAAATATTCGTATTTTTAATAGTTTTTATAGGCTTTGGATTTTTTTTATGAAAAGTTTTTTGAAACATGATCAATAAATATAATTATATCATTATTAACATATTATTATCATCATCATCATCATTGGCGCTACAGCCCACTGTGAGCCTTGGCCTCCTCCAGAATTTTTCGCCATTTAGACCGGTCCATCGTCTGCATTCTCCAGTTTGTCACGCCAATCCTCTTTAGATCCTCCTGTACGCCGTCCATCCACCGCAGCTTGGGTCTCCCCACACCACGTCTCCCCTCCGGTCGTGTGTCGAGAATCTTCTTTGGGATTCGGCATTCCTCCATTCGCTGAACGTGCCCTAACCATTGAAGCCGATGTATTTTAATATATTTTACTATGTTAGGATCACTGTAAAGGTTCTCCAGCTCATGGTTGTACCTTATCCTCCATATTCCACTCTCACAAAGAGGCCCAAAGATTTTTCTCAAAACCTTCCGTTCAAAAACCAGCAGCGCTTTTTCATCCTTCCTATTAAGAACCCAGCATTCAGCACCATATACGAGTACTGGTCGCAGCAATGTTTTATACAATAACAACTTGGTATTTCGTGTCAACAATCGGGACTTGAGATGTCGGTGAATACCGAAATAGCATTTATTTGCCACAGCTATTCGTCTTTTAATCTCGACACTAACATCGTTGTTACTGGTTATTATTGAACCTAGGTACTGAAACGACCCCACAGTTTCAATGGTATGATTACCAGCACTAATCAGAGTTTCTTGGGCATTTCTATGGTTGGACATTTTAGCTGCAATCATATATTTTGTCTTAGAAGAGTTCACTTGAAGTCCCATTCTGGCAGAAGCATTTTCCAGGTGTATAAACGCTTGTTTTACATCATTTGGTGTTCTTGCAATTATGTCAACATCATCTGCATATGCAAGTATCTGGCTTGATTTGCGAAAAATTGTACCTGCTGTCTCAATTCTGGCATCTCTGATGGCTTTCTCTAGTACTATATTAAATAATATGCAAGACAATGCATCACCCTGCCGTAAGCCATTATAGGTTTTAAATATGTCCGAGGTGCTGGTTTGTATTTTGACCCTACAATTTGAACCATGCAATGTTGCTCTCACTAGTCTTACTAGTTTGAATGGTATTCCCATTTCCATCATGGCCTCGTACAATGTCGCTCTATTGACACTATCGTATGCTGCCTTAAAATCTATAAATAAATGGTGGGTCTCTATATTATACTCGAGCGTTTTTTCCAGTATTAGCCTAAGGGCAAAAATTTGGTCAATTGTCGATCTTCCTGGCCTGAAACCACTTTGGTATTGCCCAATTATATGTTCTGCATGTGGCATAAGTCGCATGAATAGAACCCCTGCAAACACTTTATAGGCTGAACTCAGGAGCGTTATACCTCTGTAGTTGCTGCAGTCCATTGTGTCACCTTTTTTATGTAGTGGACATATAATCCCAGTATTCCATTCTTCTGGTATTGATTCAGTGTCCCATATTTTACCAATAATTGTGTGCATGAGTCTACCTATTGTCTCTCCACCATATTTGAGTAGCTCACCTGGTATTCCATCGTGACCTGGAGACTTATTATTTTTGAGTAGGCTTAATGCTTTGTTTACTTCTTCCAAGGTTGGGTCCGGTTGATCATCTTCATTTTGTTCGAAGGGGGGGATATTTATGTCTGATTCTCTTGTGGTGGTTTCGTTATTCAACATTTCATCAAAGTGTTGTGCCCAGCGCTTAAGGATATCTACATTTTCATTAAGAATTTCACCAATTTTGTTTCTACAGGCAGTTGTTCTGGGTTTGAATTCCTTCCGCTGTTGGTTAATCCTTTGGTAGAACTTTCTTGTTTCATTTTGAGACTTCAATGTTTCCAATTCCACCAGCCTCAGCTTTTCATATTCTCTCTTTTTCCTTTTATGAGTGTGCTTTTCTTCTCGTCTTCTCTCTCTATATTCTTCTTGAGTGGCCCTTGTATTTCTCTGTTGCATTTTCTTATATGCCTCATTCTTTAAATTTGTCACCCTCATGCAATCACCATCAAACCATTCAGGTCGTCTTGTCTGTCTCACGTTTCCAAGTACAGCTAGGGCTGCTTCTTTGATATTTATTTGGCAGTCCTTCCATATTTCAGTTGCTGTTTTATTGAAGTCGACACTATTGTTTATCCTATTCAATTCCTCTTTGAACCTTGCTCGTATCTCTAAGTCCTTTAAAGCTTCAACATTTATTTTGTTCTGTCTTTCTGTTGGTTGCATTTTGGCCTTAGAAATTCGTGCTCTGACTTTACTAACCACCAAAAAGTGGTCAGAGTCGCAGTTGGCTCCTTTATAGGTTCGTACGTCGATGAGGTTGGATATGTGTCTTCCGTCAATCAGAATATGATCGATTTGATTATTTGTGCGGCCATCCGGAGACTTCCATGTGACTTTATGTATGTCTTTGTGGATGAACATAGTACTTCCAACAGACATTCCATGTGATGTAGCAAAATCTATCAGCCTTTCACCGTTATCATTATGAGTCTCATGAAGGCTATTTGCACCGATTACAGGATGATACATTGAGTCTCTTCCAACTTTTGCATTCATATCACCAAGAACAATTTTAATATCATTGTTTGGACACGAATCATATGTTCTTTCCAACAAGTTATACCATTCATCCTTATCTTCCTCTGTGCTTTCTTCCGTGGGGGCATGTGCATTTATTATGCTTGTGTTAAAGAATTTTCCTTTCAACCTTATAACACATAATCTCTCACTTATTGGTTTGAAATCTATAACCAGATGCTTCATTATTTTTGCCACAATGAAACCTGTCCCCAGTATATGGTACTTCTTATGGCAGCTGTAATAAAGATTATATTCTCTTTTTTCCATATGACCACTTCCCAGCCACCGTATTTCCTGTATAGCAGTTACATCAGCTTTGTATTTTACCAGTTGTTCCCATAGAACCCTCAACGCCCCCGGGCAATACAGTGTTCTTACATTCCATGTACAGAGTTTAAAATCGTTGTCCTTATTCCGTTTGCGTGATCGATATTCCAGTTTCTGTCCGGCTTTTTCTTCTTTTGGTTTCGTAATCATGGGTTTCAAGAAGAGAGGTGATTAACCTTTCGTTCTCAAGGTCTCTGGTAGGTTCGCCACCTTAAGGCATGAGACCATGCCCTGGTTTTCTGTCAGGGTTTTCCTTCCCTTATCCGTATCATTCAGTTTTAGGGCGCCGAAAACTCGCCCTCGCCCCCTCCTTATTCGCTATGTCCCTTAATTAGTGAACACATTGCCCAGGGTTCGCGGGGTCTAAGACCTCTCGTGGACGCTAAGGAATAGGACTTGCTGGTGGCTTGCAGATTTGCAAATTGGCATTACATGGTATTTTATAGAAATGTCCCCACGGCAAGGAACATTTCCCCATGACCTCACCAGCCCTTGAACATATTATTATACAGATAGGTAAATATTATATGTAATACAGGTATATGGTTTAAATAAAAAAATAGATTTTGCGTATGTATCGTTACTAGATTATAAATTCATATTAATAAATTATTTTGTATGAATAATTATAGGTAGGTACATAATATTGGGTGGCACCCGAGATGCATGATTTGAAATTGTACCCAAGAAACTGCAGTGCTACTTAAGTATTCAAAACAAAATATAATAATTTTGTTCCATAATGGAAATGGTAGGTATTTTTGATTTAGAAAATAATTATAGTGTTGAACCGAAAAATAATATCGGGTCTTTGTAAGTGAAACAATATCGCATGTCAAACTATTCAGAAAACCAAGGTCAAAACCTTGGTTCTTATACATCCACGAATCTTCTCATATAAGAAAAAAGTTTCATTAAATATATTTCTCTTTAAATATGATCCATTTGTTCTGGTTCATAAAGAATAATATTATTTATTAATTTTCGTATAATATGAAATGTCCAAAACATGTCCTAACTATTTGCATATATAACTCATCAATGTATAGAATTCATTGGTTGGGCAATGATTTTGGTTAACTGGCTGATGTTTTCTTCGATTCTATTAAGCACTATATGGACACTATATTAAATTTTATTGTTTGCAAATTTATAAGTATTTAGTAGAGCATTTTTTTAATGTTCTTTTTTTTATTTTTTATGCATATATTTTTATAAACTTGGTATATTTACGGGCAACACAGGACAGAGAGTGATCGCCAACGTCGGGGGTTCCTGACAGGACACCAGAAGAAGAAGAATGTACTCTTGTGATTGGTATTTAATTGGTCTTATTTTTGAACGTCTTTTATTTTATAATTTTTTATTTGACTGCATACTAATACAAATAAATAAATGTATACAATTTAAAGGGAAGGAAAGAAGATTAAATTGTTATGGATTTTTTATTGTTCTTTTATTATAGAGGCATATGGGTAAGTTTTTCGTTTTTTTTTGCTTAGTTTATTATTATTTTCTTTTCTATGATTTCGTTTTCAATATGTGTTTTTATATATGTTTGTAAAGGGCAATATAATATGCGGTAAATGATTAAATAAATATTATCAAAAAAATCTATCCTTTTCTTACAATTAAAATTAATACTATTTAAGTAGATACCCAATTTGGACGAGTGTTTAGTTCAAGCTAATAACAACATGGATCCACATAACCTTGAGTGCAAAATAGAATAACGCTAATAGACTGGGTATTGTGCGGTATCATGCGGCCGGCATCCAACGACGAAATTTCTTTATTATGTCATTAAATTTAATGTTTCGGTCATTCGATAGGTAATAAAGAACGTTCTCGATAATAGTGTTCGATATCGAGTTTCGTGATTGATTGTCTGTATGATTATGTCTATTGTATCGCAAGTGCCTGGTCAACCGCTAGTCAACCTATCTACCATAGTAGTTGTAATGAATAGCTAATAGGTTCGGTTAACTCAACATACTTTGTTAAACGGTCAACGAGGTGGAACAAGTTTTATTATTATATTTATTGAAACTATCGATACCTAAATCGGTTAATGGAATCAAAAAAGTGTACAACTACATCATAGAAAACTTTCCTGTGATGACAAATCGATAAGAATACTAAATTGTACGTTAGTTGTTCCCAAATCGATATTGTTTTATCACACCCTTTAATCAATTTCACATGTCTGTCCTTACTGGAATTTAATAATAGATTTTTATCTAACTTCCCGACCAGGGGGGCAAGGCTGGTTCAACCGGCGAAATCAAAACCCTCGTGATTACCCATATCATGGATATAATTATCATATGGAGTTCTATAACATCTAAAGATATAATAGAACTCCATATAATAATTATATCCATGATATGGGTAATCGTGAGGGTTTTGATTTCACCAGTTGGACCAGGCTTGCCCCCCAGTAAAAGCTCTGAAACTTTCAAGAATTTGTGTATTCTCGATGACAGTGCATGTTTGAACAGTTTACAGCTTGATTCATTTGAAATTTTGATAAAAAATAATGCATAAAACCAGGGGGGGGGCAAATCTGGTCCAACCGGCGAAATCAAAACCTTCGTAATTACCCATATCATGGATATAATTATTGTATGGAGCTCTATAATATCTTAAGATGCCATAGAACTCCATATGATAATTATATCCATGATATGGGTAATCAGGAGGGTTTTGATTTCGTCGGTTGGACCAGACTTGTCCCCCAGGAGTATTTTTATGATTTTTTTTTTGACAATCACATATTAACGGGAAAAAAACTATAAAAAGAGTGTCGTATATTATTTTATATTTACTTGTTTCATCATTATGTTCATCTGTTGTTCACGCTTCTTATATATCCGTTTTCTTCTTCTTCGTCTTCTGCTTGTTCTAGTATTGGGTACTGTTTATTCTCGGATTCACTCCTGGGACGCGGATGTCCAGCTGTCCTTCCATCTCTTTGGCGGTCGTCCAGGGGGTCTGCTGGTTGACGGTATCTCATCTGCCGCTATTTTCACCACTCTCACTGAATCCGCTCTTTCGACGTAATCTCTCCAGTAACGTCTTATACAATATAATTCACAAAGTCGTGCCATCCTTTTCTTTTCCGTTCCTGTCAGATTTGTATATTTTATTGGTCAGACGTTCTTCATTCATTCTTCCCAAGTGGCCAAACTATCTCAATGTGTTGACTTTCATTCTATTTATTACATCTTTTTTAATCTTCATATTTGTGTCCTTATTTCTTACCCTGTCATTCATCATTCTGTTACAAATTCTTCTTAGCGATCTCACTTCAACTGCATTTATTTTGTTTTCGTGCGACTTGCATGTTTCAATATTTTAAAATGAATTCATTTCAATATGCGTTCAACAAGAAATCAAAACTTTTCCAGAGCTGGTAAATAATATAGTGCATTCTACAGACTTGCTTAGTAAAATTGTGTCAGTGATCGAGCAGAATTACCCAGATATCCAAAGTATTATTACAACTACACACAAAATGATTTTGTGAATTGTGCACGCTCTATATTAAATACATTCTTTAATAAATTTGAAATCTATGCGAGCTCTTTCATCTCGTTTAGGACAACTGTTTCTTCTTAATAATAAGAATAATTTGAATTGATAAACTTTATAATTTTTAATATTAAGAAGGCATGGAGCTTTCACTGGTCTACTAATTAAATATTGTCAAATTGATGTTTTAAAAAGTAAATGACTGTATCAATTGATCAATAAAATAATGATAAAAATATAAGTGCAATTTAACAATTCATATTTTCCAAAAGTGTGTTTGACATAAAAAGGCGACCTTTCCACAAGCGTATTAAGTAATCACATAAATCTTCCTATGCCAGGTCGTAAGTTATAAGTGCTTGATATTATGCTTCTATTATGTATTCACTCATAAACATGACAATTTTCTTAACTTTAACCTTTCTCGCGTTTGTCAGTTGTGTAAATTCAAAAGTTATTTATGAATAATAAAAATAATGAACACTTCTACCTTTTAACCTGTACAAGTGACGAGTTTATTGCCGAATAGCAATATCTTCTAACCAACCAGTATTTATAACCTAGAGTTGAGAGAATTGAGTGATAATTTTCAATAAATCCTCTGACAAAAGTCGATCCCATGACGCTTTTATACATTATTAAACAAGAAATTTGAATATAGTTATATGCAACATCTACTAATATTATCTCTAGTTAGTTGGAAGAAATTGTGTAGTGACAATTAGCTTGTCAGTGTACTATCTACAAAAAGATAAATAAATAATACCCAAATATATGTGTTAGCTTATAAGTTTTACTAAATCAATAAAAAAAATATTCTTCTATTATGAAAGCAAAACCGATAATCTACAAATATTCCTAATATATCAAGGTCACAAATACTTAAAGCCTTTTCAAATTATAACAAAAAGAGTGGGTTGTGGCCAACTCCTCACTTAACAAGTCATTCTATAAAGTATTAAAATTTTGTATGGAAAATATTCAGCATTTTCATGTAATGATTTTATTATGAAAAATTGATAACTCTTCAATGCCATTTTATGAGAGTGATGTGCCTTTTTACCAATTTGAAAATTAAATTTTAAATTTCCAGAGCTTGGGGTCACTTTGGAATATTTGACAGTTAAAAAAATTGATAAGGAATATTCAGATATCGTTCAAAATCTAATGGGGTTTAAGCGAGTATTAGATATACAATATTATACATTATACAAATTTGCAAAATTTGTAAAGAATCGAATGAGTACTTTAGTCTATAATCGACAAAGTAAAATAAACACGCCGTACATAGCACACAGCACATGGCACACACAAACTTATACATTGTGATGAAACTTTCATAATACAATCTCAGCATGATACCTACTAGTTGATAATCTGCAATAAAAAAATATCCTTAAAATTGCGAAATCATAACTCCCCACTATAATATCCCCTTGGGTTTGTGAGGAGTAAAAACTGTTGGAGATTAGTTTTGTATAGGCATCTCAACAAAGTAATTTGCGCGAAATTCTCGCAAGAAATACGCACATACAATTATTTATCTGGCTTGTGTAATGGCCGAATCGCATGATACAGGAATATGATAATCTGTCAAAATTAATATCCAGTAATCAATTTAACTGTTCAATATGCACGTTGAATATATCTGCGGTTAAAACCTTAAAGTTATTTTGTAATGTAATCTGATATAGCGGGGCATTGGTGGAGGAGAATCGAAAGGAGGGGAATATTATGATAAAATACTTCTTGAGTTTGACGGCACCGATTTTGTAGATTTTGCCTTATGAATCAGAATTTTGATTTAATTTAAAAATAGTAATTTTCTTATATTTAAGAAACCTCCAAGAACGAAAATTTGAATAAAAATTCTAAAAATATGATGTCTAAAAAATGCTGTCTATTTGTAAGCGAAGAACCCAAACTAGTCGAAATGAAAGTTGTACATTGTACATATTAGGCATATTGACCAATAGATGGAAGGACATCTGGTAATCCACGTCTCAAGAAATACATTGACGGATTATAATAGGCCTACAAAAAGAGAAAGAAGAAATATATTTATTTTATTTTCTTCGGAAATATAACAGCTTTTTTACAAAAAGCATCATAATACAGTTACACAATTAACAAAGAAATTAGCCAATTACAATGTTTCACTAAAGTAAATAAATATTTTTGCACATTATTCCATGAATTAGATTTAGGACATGGTAAAGAAACTGGAAAATGAACTGAAAGGATGAAATAGGATTATTTATCTAACCGATGCTTGTAGTCGCATTAAGTACAAGGTGTCTCATAAGAAATTTTATATTTAGTAGATCGATTAAAAAAAGTAAACCGTGTATCGAAAAAATGTTTATTATTTATTGAAGTAGGTACACAATTTGGGAATTTATTTCTTAAAAATAATATCGTCCAAATGTAGACCCTCGCGTTCGCAGCACTCATTTAATCGAACAGTAAAATTACTTATGACGGCTCGGCAGGTGGACTCAGTGATGGCTACCATTTCGTGACGGATATTTTCTTGCAAATGAGCCAGGGAAGTGGTTTATTGGCCTAAACTGTAGATTTAAGATAACCCCATAGGAAAAAGTTCATAGGGGTTAAATCAGGACTGCGTGGAGGCCAATTAATGTCACCTCTCCTGGAGATCAATTTGTCTGGGAAAATTTCACGAACTCGTGGCAGAGATGTAGTGGACGTGTGTTCTTTGGTTATAGCCAGGAAAGTTTTGCAGTTCAGGCACCAAGAAGCCATCTAACATAATGCTTTGAATTCAAATATAAACTTTCTTTTAAGACACCTTGTATACGCTTTACTGCTTTAGTTCTTGTAGAGGCAGATTAAATAGATCGGGTTGAGGACTAAGATTATTGGTTTCCAAAACCAAAAAGGAAAGACGATATTGGAAAGATCCTTTTCCTGAGATATCACCCTAAAGAAAAAAAACAATGAAAAAAAGGATAGCTATTTTCGAAATAAAAAGCTCTGTTATATTGCAACACCACTGTATCACTAAGTACTCCGTAATGGTAATTTGCGTAGGAAGTTGAAAATGAAATAACTGAATCGTAAATAAGACCTTCCATATGACAAAAATAATATATTATCATAAAACATGGATATATACAAACTCAAATAATACACAGGTAATGTTAATATGCCATTAAAGGTAGGTAAAGGAAAAAAAATAATCACATTTACGACTTTGTCACACAATGAAATTCAATATTATGTTGAAATTATATCTAATTTATAACTGAGGTATATTTTTGTGAATCGAAATTCGCATATCCAAAAATATTAGTAGCACAAAGTATACAGTGAGTGTTAAAATTGAAATGTTTCAAAGTTTTATAAATATTTCAACATAACTATTAGGTACGCGTTAAAATATTATGGTGGGGATTATAAACCAATCAAAACTGTATAAACTATGTAAATCATAGTTTACGTACCTCGCATAAATATGAAGGAAAAGGTTTGTGAAATTCATATATGAATTTATTTTTTACTGTTATAAGACACTGTTTTTTACGCTGGATGCCAGCAGATGGTTAACAAGGCGAAACTCAAAAGTATGATACAGTCTTGATAATATCCGTTGAAAACTTAACAAAAAATAATACATTGAATATATATTTATTATCTGGAACAATCACCTTGTTCATAATTGCATATAATTGTCAATAAAAATTGTAAACTGCTTATCCAAGAACAGGATTTCCTAATTGGGCAGCAGTAATCTACTTATTGTTGTCAATATAAATATAGATGAAAGGATAAAACATAAAATAATTAAATAAATGTGTATACTGAATCTAACCAAAAAAAAATAGGGGAATGGAGTCATATGGAATCATACAATTGATGTAGTTAATTGCATCCCATATAACTTTCGGTTAGATTTGATTAGTCAATAATAGCGACTCACGCGAACGAGGTGCTTTATAAATTGATTGGAAATTGGTTGCAGGAAAAATGTTATCAATACCTTTGTTTGAGGTTAGGAATAAGTGTATCATGTATTCGTATTTGTTCACATTTTTCAAATAAATCATTAGTTTCAAAATATTATTTATGTAGTTGTAGGTATTGTTCGGTCTCGTAACGTTTGATTTTTTGACGTGGTAGGGTTGTTAGCCCCACACACAACCCCCAATATGAATGGAGGGCCGCACTTGCAGACGATATAGCCTTGGTAGCAAAAGAACACTTGGAGGATATGTACTCCACCATCAAGAATCAGGCTGTCACAATGGGACGTAAAATCAACACCCAGAAGACAAAGTACCTCTACCTATCCAAATTAAATTACTTTAGGAAGCCACCCTATAATGATGTGGTTGTCAGTGGGGATAGGATAGAAGAAGTGGATAAGTTCACGTATCTGGGTAGCATTCTTACTAACACGCACTGGGAGCATTTCTGTCTCCAAAGTCCATATCGCGAAGAGTGAAACTCCAAGTCTATAATAGCCTAATTAAACCAGTAATCCTGTATGGTGCTGAGTCAAGGACCAACAAAGACTACTAACATTTGAAAACAGGATATTACGTAAAATATTAGGCCCAAGACCAGGAATTGCGCAAAGTACCTGGAGACCACGAAGCAATGAGGAAATTCGTGCATTGACAGGACAACCTTTAATCACCAGCGAAATCAGGTCCAGAAGATTAGCTTGGATTGGACATGTTGTCAGATCAGGGGAAGAAAGAGCCACAAAACGTATTCTGCAAAATAACCCAATGGGCAAGAGACCCCCTGGGAAGACCAAGACAGAGATTGATGGACAATATTACCCGAGATCTATGTAGACGTGCTGAATGCTTGTGATGACTGGAAGTCTACTGCATGCAGCTGATAGGAAGGCTTGGAAAGCTATTGTCCAGGAGGCTAAAGCTCTACCGGAGTTGTATGGCCAGCGGAAGTAAGTAAGTAGTAGTTGTAGGTATGCTTTTAAGCACTATTGTTTTTTATATTGAAAATTTTCGCGTTTAATGTCAACTTTAACCGGTCTTGGTAATGTGAGTGTATTTAAAGGTAATTCGGAATTACCTCGGAATTCTAATTCCGAAATCTGTGTCAAATTTTATTTAGTACAGCTACTTTCATAAATATTTTGTGCCAACTTCCAAGATCAGTGGGGGCAAGTCTGGTCCAACCGGCGAAATCAAAAAACTCCATGTGATAATTTATATCCATGTGATTACCCAGAACATGGATATAATTATCACATGGAGTTCTATGACATCTAAAGATATTATAGTACTCCATATAATAATTATATCCATAATATGGGTAACTGTGAGGGTTTTGATTTCGCCGATTGAACCAGACTTGCTCCCCAGATTTAACATCCAAGTCGATTTACAAGCCAAGACAAGTGCAATATACAACAAGTATGTCTTACCTACGTTTGTATAACTTTCATAATAATATGTAGGTAGATGGTTGAAAAAATATCTTAAATAAAATTGCAGGAAGTTGGTAGTAAAAGTAAATTGCAAACACTAAACTAAATTAAAAGATTACCAGTAAAAGTGATCTCATTTTAGAAGTATCTAATAAAATTACTACTTAAGGTTGGTTTTAATATGGAATTTGGAATATGGAGTCGTATGGTTAATGCTGTTAACGGTAATTTTAGAATTTTTAATAAATGCTAAAAATAAATGAATACGAAGTGTTCAACTGGTTAATATAATGATTGCTTTATTTTTGTGTGTTTTGAAATATTTTTGAAAAAACGATACGTGAGATTTGTTTGTATTGATTTGTATCACACATCCTTTTTCATTATTGAAATCAGATATGGTATAATACTAACTTGCAATTTTTTCAATACTAATTTTTATATTGTAGCTTCAAATTATCTTATTCCAAGTCAATTAATTTGCCTCTATCATAAATCATAAATAGTTATGAACTTGCTAAAATATTGTTTTTAGGTTAGGTCAGGTCAGGTCTTCTCTATAGGTTAGGTCAGGTCTTCTCTATAGGTTAGGTCATAAATTATTTTCATAGATCTGTATTTTGAATATCATAATGAATTTAGTGGAAAATAATTATAGAAAATCCAGTGGTCGCGAGCTCGAGTCCTGACTGTTCACAAGCACTTTTTTAACAAGGACTTATTCATTTTTTTATATAAAAAGATGTTTGTATTTAAAAACGCGGTTTTATAATAAATTTTCAAATGATTTGAGGCATTATATTAAAGCACATATCTGTTTACTTTTTATTTGTATGTATATTATTGCATACTGCTTTGTTTGTTGACATAATGATTTGTTTTATGGTTGCTTTAAATATATTTTTTTCATTGCTATGACGTATTAACGTATCTATTTTTATTTATTTGTTTATTGATTGCTTTCTAATTTCTAATTTATTTTTTCATTACGTATTCTTCTTTTTCTTTCAATATTACAATCATGTAGCTTGAAGTGGACTTGTTATTAAAATTGTAATAAAATTGTCCTTACTTAAAACAGGAATTACTCCTAGTTAGATAGACAAAGATTCATTGGAGGAACTAAAAAACATGGTACTTCCTTCAACAACTCTAAGTTCCTGTATGTATTTTACTATGGAAAAATAAATATATTACTAGTTGCATGTAACACATGAGATCCAACTGTCGATAGCGATAGTATGTATAGTTGAAGAATAAGTACCAAACTATAAACCCATAAATTCAAATTATTGAATATTTTAAGATATTTTTTTCTATATAACACATGTAGGTATGTATGTCAAGATAGGATAGTATGGAGGTCAGTCCTTTTTTCCTACCCGGAATGTGAAATTAACATGATGGTATATATGTATGTTTAGATATTAAGTATCAAACTATTAAGTCTTCTTAGATATTGTGTATAGGCGACTGCCATACAAATTGTATGAAGCGATGTCGTCAATAAATTAAATTTTTATAAAAATTATTAAAAAAAATTGAGATGTAGGTACTACTACAATGTTAATATTTTTTATAGAAAATTAAATTATCTAGTTGGGAAGATTTATCATAAAAAAAAAATTTCTTAATAAAATATGTTTGAGAAACTTTTTTGAAAATATTAATTTGAGTTTTGTATTTGTCTATATTCCTACCAATTTTCAGCGTTCTAGCTTTTATGGTTTCTGAGATATATGGAAAAAATAAAGTAAAAATTCAAAAGTTGATAACCCCTGACTGAAACGAAAATTCAAAATTCTGAGTATAAAAGTTTTGTAGTCCTATTACTATTTATATATTCTGAAATTTTCGGTTCTGTAAATTGAGCGGATCAAAAGTTAATAGAGACGGACGGACACACACACACAGACACACGAAATGTTCTGCTCCGAATTCTGAGTAAATCCGCATATTTTATTTATTTTATTTTATTTTATTGATTTTAAAGAACCAACAGTTTACAATATGAATTTACAATAGGTATAATTAAAAGTATAATTGCAGTAAAACACGCGAAAGCGGGGAAAGCTGCCGGGTATGACAGTGTATCAGCTGAACTTATAAAATATGGCGGCGAACAGACGTTGGAGTGGTGTCTCTCTCTTTTCAACAAATGTTGGGAAGAAGGACACACTCCCTCAGACTGGAGAAATGCAGTCGTGGTACCTTTGTATAAAGGTAAAGGATCGAAGCTCGACTGCAAAAACTATAGAGCCATAAGTTTGCTAAGCTCAGTTGGTAAGATGTATGCAAGGATCCTGGATCAAAGAGTACGAAAGGTTACAGAGAGCAAGATTTGGGATGCTCAAGGGGCTTTTGTTGGCGGCAGAGGATGTATAGACCAAATTTTTTCTTTACGTATGGTCACAGAAAAGGTTTTGGGAAAAAACCAAAAACTTTTCTGCGCCTTTATAGACCTTGAAAAGGCCTATGATAAAGTCGTAAGAGAAAAACTATGGAATATACTATCGATGTACGGAGTGAAGAGTAAGCTGATACGTGCAATCGCTTCATTATATGAGAACAGCAAAGCATGTGTTCGTGTTAACGACACAACAACAACTTGGTTCTCTATAAATAATGGCGTTAGACAGGGGTGCGTGTTGTCCCCTTGGCTCTTTAATCTCTACATTGATTTCTGCATAAGAGCCCTTAAGTATGAAAGTAAGGGTCTGAAACTGAGTACTGTAACAGTACGTGATCTGATGTATGCAGACGACAAAGTATTGTTAGCAGAAAGTATGGAAGAGTTACAGTATCTTGTAAGTATGGTATATGAAGGATGCATAGAAAACGGACTTAAAATGAATGCCAGCAAATCAAAGGTAATGGTCTTTGAAAAGAGTGAAAGCAGAACAGTGTGTCAAATAAAAGTAGAGAATGAATGGCTTGAACAAGTCGACGAGTATGTCTATCTGGGTAGTATGTTCCAACGGAATGGACGGCCTGATAAGGATATTGAAAGAAGAGTTATGGCAGGAAACAGAGTGAATGGAGCACTTAGACCAGTTATGAATGATCGCAACATATCAAGAGACGCTAAAGTTGCCATTCATAACGCAATCGTAGTGCCAACATTGACGTATGCAAGTGAGACCTGGACATGGCAGAAGTCGCACGAAAGCAGAATAAATGCAGTTGAAATGAGATCGCTTAGAAGAATTTGTAACAGAACGATGTATGATAGAGTTCGGAATGAAGATACAAGGAAAGAATGTAAGATAAAGAAAGATGTAATTAACAGAATGAAAGTTAACACATTGAGATGGTTTGGCCACTTGGGGAGAATGAACGAAGAACGCCTGACGAAGAAAATATACAAATCTGACAGGAACGGAATAAGAGGTCGCGGGCGCCCAAGAAAAGGATGGCACGACCATATAAACGATATTTTGAAAGATGGAAATGTAAGAAGCGTGAACAACAGACGAACATGTATAAGACGATGTATGAATTTTAAGGAGGCGATGAATGCGATGAGGCGATGAATGCGAAATGCCGGTGCCGGTGCGCCGAAGCGGACGCACGCATTGCGATGCGCTCCGTGAAATTGTCAGTTTTTTCGCGTCTAGTGTAAATATACCAGTGTGGAATTTAACCCCATGGAAAAGTATGTAGTCTTTAAGTGTTCTGTCATAAGAATGTACAAAAACAACCGCGCAATAAAATAGAAACAAGTGAGTGAATTATTCGCGTGTTAGTTTCAAAACATACTTGAATCGTAACACTCTCGACACTACACCCAAGAAAGGTCCACTCCCATACCTACCCTAGCTTGGCAGGTCAAAACATATGTTTCGTCCCCGAAGTCAGTCAGTGCGAAAAGCAATAAAGAGTGAAATAAAAAACAGTGCCCAAATTTGTGATGTGGGAGACAGCAACCAGATGTGTACATGCCTGCCACGCGACCTGAGATGCCAGTAAGGACATCCCAACCATATTCGGCAATGGAATGCGCACTAAGAATGAGGATGAGAGCAGGCCAGGACCAACCATAAAACGACCATCCCCTACAGGGCAGGTAGAAGAAGGGATGCACAAACAGTTGTTGCCGCTCATACCCGGGTAATATGTGCACGTCAGGAAGTACTGCAGCCCCAGCGAGTGCGGGGATCGCTAAGGAGTAGAAGAGACCCCGTGGAGGCAACAAAATGACCCGGGTCAACGCCAGCTATGAAAAAGTGACAAGACACGAAGGATGTACCAAAAACTTTTTAGTAGATTAAGTATCATAAACTTTTTAATAGATTAAGTGAACTAATGAGTGAACTTAAGTGAATTAATAGATTAAGTGAATTGTGTATGAACTGAGCCTAAATTTAAGTTATTTATTATAAGAATCTGACCATTTGAACTGTGCCGGAATTTAAGTGATTTTCATATGTGTATATTTGTTGAGATATAGTAGGTATAGTGTGATAAGTTTTTATTAAGTAATGTTTCAATATATTGTACTTTACATACATAGCTTCTATACTTCTATCTAGATGTAAGCTGTGTAGTGTAGGATAAACGGGACTTGCATAGTGTTTAAGTAGGTATTTATATTTGTATTAAGTGTTTGTAACTAGGATAGATATGTGTAATCGTAGATGATGAATGTGTGGGAAAGTGTGATGTATGCATAAGTGAAGGAAGGAAAACCTCCTGGACTCCGTTAGGAGACCATCGATGCAGCCCGCCACTCGTCATGGTATGGTCCAGGGGGTAGGCGAAAAGAGGAGAACCGAGTGCAGAGTGGGAGTGTGGAATATCAGAGGAGGGATGGATAGAAAGATGAACGAACTGTGCGACATAATGAAAGGTAAAGAAATAGATGTTATGTGTGTAAGTGAGACAAAAAAGAAAGGAAGTGGGATGAACGTTAGGAATGATGGTATGATAGAGCTGTGGTCGGGAGTGAAGAGTGACGAGTTTGCATGCAAAGGGGTCGGTGTGATTCTAGCGGAACGAATGGGGAAATGTATGAAAGAGTACAAGCTTGCAAGGCCTAGACTGATGTGGGTAAGGATGAAGATCGGAATAACAAGCGTATTTCTAATAGTAGGATATGCACCTGGGAACTCCGACAGTGAAAGTGAAAAGGATGATTTTTGGAACAGTGTGATCGAAATAATGAACGAGAGGAAGGATAATGAAAGAGTGATTCTGGCTGGAGATCTAAATGGATGGGTGGGTGTCCGTAGGAAAGATTTCGAGTCTGTCCTCGGCCCCCACGGTGATATTAGAGTGAATGACAATGGAAAGAGGCTACTAGAAGTGTGCACGGAAGGGAATTTATTTGTGGCGAACTCAGTATTCAGCCACAAAAGAGTGCACCAGTATACATGGGAAAGAGGGAATGAAAGGTCGATTATTGATTATGTATGTGTTGACACCGCACTAAGGAAAGCGACAGTGGACACTAGAGTGTATAGGGGCGCGGAGCTGGAGACTGATCACTACTTGGTGATATCAAGAATTGATCTGTTCACCGGCTGGCGCTCTAAAACCCACCGAAGTGAACCACCGAAGCGAACCAAAGTTGAAAGGCTGCAAGATGAGAGTGTAAGAAATGAATATGGAAAAAAGACTGGAAACGAACTTCTTAGAGCAACACATAGTAGAAAAAATATGGAAGACGCATGGACGACCCTGAAAGAGACCGTGTGCAAGACAGCGAAGAATGTCTGTGGTGTTGCTAAAAGAGGTGGAAAGAAAGGCGACGCATGGTGGAATGAGAAAGTTAAGTTAGCTGTGGGTGAAAAGAAAAAAGCATGGATGGAATTAATAGCTGCGAAAGGATCGGATAGTGAAGAGAGAGCAAAAGAGAAGTATAAAGTGTGCAAGAAACTAGTAAAAGACACCGTAAAAAGAGAAAAAGATCGTGTGAAAGAGAAAGAAAGCCTGAAAATAGCCAACGACTTTCCTGGAAACATGAAAATGTTCTGGAAAGGCGTAGCGAAAAGGAAAAATGGAACTGTGAAAGCATTGCAAGGAATTAATGATAAAGACGGAAAAATAATTATGGATGAAGAGGGCGTGAAAGAACGATGGAAAGAATATTTCATGGAGCTATACGATAGCGGTATAAGCGGGGGCGTGACTCAGAGAGCATGGCAAGTAAGTGAAGACGAAAAAGATGAAATTACGCGAGAGGAGGTGCTTGAAGCAGTAAAACACGCGAAAGCGGGAAAAGCTGCCGGATATGATAGTATATCAGCTGAACTTATAAAATATGGCGGCGAGCAGACGTTGGAGTGGTGCCACTCTCTTTTCAACTTGTGTTGGGAAGCAGGACGCACTCCTGCGGACTGGAGAAATGCAGTCGTGGTACCTTTGTATAAAGGTAAAGGATCGAAACTCGACTGCAAAAACTATAGAGCCATAAGTTTGTTAAGCTCAGTTGGTAAAATGTACGCAAGGATCCTGGATCAAAGAGTACGAAAGGTTACTGAATGCAAGATATGGGATGTCCAAGGAGCGTTTGTGGGCGGCAGAGGATGTATAGACCAAATTTTTTCTCTACGAATGGTCACAGAGAAGGTTCTGGATAAAAACCAGAAACTGTTCTGTGCCTTTATAGACCTAGAAAAGGCCTATGATAAAGTTGTTAGAGAGAAACTATGGGATATACTATCAGCGTATGGAGTGAGGAGTAAGCTGATACGCGCAATCGCGTCATTATATGAGAACAGCGAAGCATGTGTTCGTGTCAACGACACAGTAACATCGTGGTTCTCGATAAATAATGGCGTTAGACAGGGATGCGTTCTGTCTCCATGGCTCTTCAACCTGTACATTGACTTCTGTATAAGAGCCCTTAAGGATGAAAGCAAGGGTCTGAAACTGAGTAATGTAATAGTGCGTGATTTGATGTATGCAGATGACAAAGTACTGTTAGCTGAAAGTATGGAAGAGTTACAATATCTTGTAACCATGGTATATGAAGGATGCATAGAGAACGGTCTGAGAATGAATGCCAGCAAATCAAAGGTAATGGTCTTTGAAAAGAGCGAAAGCAGAACAGCGTGTAAAATAAGAGTAGAGAATGAATGGCTCGAGCAAGTCGACGAGTATGTATATCTGGGAAGCATGTTTCAACGGAATGGACGACCTGATAAGGATATCGAAAGAAGAGTTATGGCAGGAAACAGAGTGAATGGAGCACTGAGACCAGTTATGAATGATCGCAACATATCAAAGGCTGCCAAAGTTGCCATTCATAACGCTATCTTAGTGCCGACATTGACGTATGCAAGTGAAACCTGGACATGGCAGAAGTCGCACGAAAGCAGAATAAATGCTGTTGAAATGAGATCGCTAAGAAGAATCTGCAATAGAACGATGTATGACAGGGTAAGAAATGAGAACATAAGGAAAGAATGTAAGATGAAGAAAGATATCATTAATAGAATGAAAGTGAACACACTGAGATGGTTTGGCCACATGGGTAGAATGAATGAGGAACGCCTGACGAAGAAAATATACAATGCGGATAGGAATGGATTGAGAGGCCGGGGCCGCCCAAGAAAGGGATGGCACGACCATGTGAACGATATTCTGAAAGACGGAAATGTTAGAAGCATGTACAATAGACGAACATGTATGAGACGATGCATGAATGTTGACGAGGCGATGAATGTGTGCCAGGATAGAAAGATATGGCGTTCGGTTCTCTCTGCCTACCCCGTAAGGGACATGGCGTGATGGTATGTATGTATGTATGTATGCGATGAATGCGTGTCAAGATAGAAAAATGTGGCGTTCGGTTCTCTCTGCCTACCCCGTGAGGGACATGGCGTGATGGTATGTATGTATGTATGTATAATTATATTAACAGGATATAATCCTTTTAAAAGTTCTTTTAAATAGTTTAAACTAAGTAGGTGCATAGATTATTTAACAATTGCAAAAATATTTTTTTTAACACAGGTAAATTAAAATATAAAAAAGAAAAGAGTTAGGAAGAGTAGTTATATTAACCATTCAGCCATCCGCATCCGCAACAAAAAAAACGAGCTAATACTGACCGACCAGTCAGTATTGTGCTATGTAGGTAATAAAATTGTTGCTAGAAGTATGCACCGAAGTTTTACACCACAAACTATTGTACGAAACACAGACAAAATCATGTAACGGTGTGAGAGGTCTACGTACATTTTTATAAATTTTATATGTTGTATTAAAATAAAAATAAAATTTATATTATTGTATAATAAGAATGTGAAGTAATAATTAGAACGTATTTTTATTTCGTAGGATGTTGGTGAAATTTTTGAGCGAGATATTAAATATATCAACGTCATTGAATTTATTATTAAAATAAAAGCATGATCTTTCAATGAAGTTATTTTTTCTTATATTAGTGTTACACTTATTGATTTCGTACGTATTATTGGTTCTGGTATTTCGGGGGGGAACATGAATATTTATAATTTCTAGTAGATAAGAACAGTCTATCATATTGTTTAAGATTTTATATAAAAAAATTGCGTCGTTAATTGTTCTTCTTATTTCCAGTGGTGGAATTTTTAGATGATTTTGCACATCAGAAATAGAGTTTAGGCTTCCATACGATTTATACATTATGTATTTACAAAATCTATTTTGAATTCTATCAATTCTCTGTTTAGAATTCTGATACTGAGGGTTCCATATTTGGGATCCATACTCTAGGTGGTTTCTAACATATGTGTTGTATAGGAGTTTAAATGTGAATATATTGTTGAAATTTTTGCAGTTTCTGATAATGAACCCCAGCATACTGTTTGCTTTTTTAATGATGTTGTCATAGTGTGAGTTGAAAGATAATTTACTATCTAACGTTATTCCCAAGTCTTTAATCTCATCAATTCTATCCAATTTAGTACCATTAAGTGAATAATTGTATAAAATTACGTTATATTTTCGAGTAAATGTTAATATTTTGCATTTTATAGCGTTTAGAAAAAGGAAATTTTGTTCACAAAATATAGATAAACGGTCAAGATCCGATTGTAAATTCTCACAATCTTCAATGGAACATATATGCTTCGAAGCCTCTAAGTTGGTGTTTTTTGACTTCAAAGTTGGAAACACCGTGAAAAATATAGACCCTGCACTGCATACAATCTCGCGCATCTTGGATTGAAACTGCCTCTTCCGTTAAGAGAATTTCATTCTCTTGAACGAATCGACAGTTGGATTATTAATATTATTAATCTATATTTAATGATATAAATATATTATAAATTTACGTTTTGGATGAAATATATAGGTACTAAATTATAAAACAAATTTACTTGACATATAAAACAGTCATCTAAGAGATAGTTGCCCCAGTTCACGTAAATATAATATAATAAAACCATGTAATAGTTAAAGTCAAAAGGTTTAAAATAAACTGAAATTTAGAGCAAGAGAAACTAAAAATAATAAACTACTTCCAACTTCCACGGTTGATTGGATACCGGCATTGTGTAAATCACGAGTATTTTACACGAAATTGAGAATTTATGGATGCCCCATAGTCGTTAAAATTGAAACAGACACGGGAAAGAGGTAGAGTTGTCGTAAATAAGAATGAAATATTATATTATATGAGATTTATTTGAAATTAATTAATTAATAGACCGGCACACTTCCCGAGAAATATAGTTTTTTTTAAACCTAAAAGAAGAATAATTAATACCTAAAACTTTTTATTGACAAACTATGGGATATTATAGAAGAACCAAGAACTCAAGGCACCTACAAGGCACCTTAATTCCAGGTGAATTGTTACACATTATTCAAATATATAGAACTTACATAAATATTAAGTTATGTACATTGATAAGAGACCTCAATAAGAAGGCATAATTGGTGAACGTTGAGAAAGCGCATAGTGTGATCACGTAATACCAGATGATGACAGGTCGTAAGCCCTGTCGTCGGCAGAGTTCCTGGTTTCTCCTATAGACGAAGTAATAATATTCCAACTTCGTTTGTATTGAGATGTTAAAAATTTGTCATAAAAAAAATCAGCAATAAAAAACAACTAACAAACAACAACCTGGTGTGTGGGGATGCACGAAATATCATTAGTAAGACGAAAATAAATGCATTGATATGGTTTGGCCACCTAGAAAGAAAGAGTTATGAACGTCTGATATAAACTATACAAGGCTGATAAGAAAGAAACAAGAAGTAAAGATAAGCTAAGAAAAAAATTGGTACAATCAACACATGGGATTTCGAATGATTTAAAGAATTACAGAGGAACCTGTATGAGACAAGAAACGATGCATAGATGTGAATAAAACGTTAAATGTATTTCAAGCGAGAATTCTGGCGTTCGGTTCTCTCTGCCTACCCATAACAATGGAATGGGTTGTATGTATGGTATGGTAAAAAAAGCAATAAACCCGTAAGTTTAACAATGCATTAGATGATCTACATACATACATTAAAGCGGTGCATCTTACATTGAATCAGAAACAGGCCACCAAAGCAGGATGATATGACCTAGAGGTATAAGGCTCGTGAGCAACCAAAGAGCTAAAGTATGAAACAAAAGATGTGTTATTATGTATGTATAAACATCAATTTTCATATAAATAATGACAGCTTGATGCAGACTATAGCGAATTCGTAAAAAAGGGAATTTTCAAAATTGCAGGGCATATGTACGGATTGATTTCGATTCAAAAGGAATTTTAATATTCTATAATAAAAGGAAATAACGGAACTGATTGTTTTTTTCTATAATTTTTCATTATTATTTGAATCGATTATGTTTCGAGTTAATAAAAAAAACTGCCGTACAAATCATTAATACCTATATTATGAGATCTTCATATTTACATAATATTCTAACACAACTCGTGAGTACCTGAGTAGTGAGTTGTTCAAAACATTGAACACCGTAATACAAATCTTATATCTGAATATAAATCTTACCTAATATGTAGTTATTTTTATTTCTCAATTAATTTATAAATATAAATAATTATTCCAAATGAAATTAACGTAGTCCTTTCACAATAGGAGTGTCCCGTGTCTGGGAGAAACAAATTTACCTATATATTTGCTCTGGGCACATCAATCGGTAAGCTGATATTTTTGGTAACCCTAGCCAAGATACAATTTAACAGTTGGATTAGATTTGAAAATATTTTTAATTGTTTTGGTTGAAAAAAAAATAACTGACCGATTTAAAAATGTTCATATTGAATACCGAAGAAATTGATCCTTGCTGATGTATTATGCATAAAGATACTGAGATTCTTGTAGATTATAATATTATATTTCTATTTATCTATTTTGTGTATTAAATATCGAATAGGATCTGTAATATTTTTGAGATGCGTACATTTTATTTCATTTGATATCACACTATTCACATACACGTCATTAAAAATTGATAACTGCTGGCCACCTAGGTTATGCCAATTCTACCCAATATTTCATTGGAGAAATAGACATATAGGTTGCGTTTACATTTTAACAAATAACTATATAAACAAAACTGTTTTGAGATATTTGAGCCAACATGAAATGCATATACCTACAGCATGTATGTAGTGTATTATATTATTTATTGGTTAATTCACAGAATGTATTACATAACATTATTTTTAAAATATAAATACATTCCAATTACGAATTTACACGTGAAATATTACAAATTAAATGTGCGGAACAAAAAGTATTAACAAATAAAATAAACTAAACTATGTTGATAGAGGAAGTAACAATAACAATCAATCAATTTACAATAAAATAAGCGAGAAGAAATAAATACATTAATAATTATAGAGAAAACAAATCATAACAAATTGAGTAAGTAAAATAGGTAGAAAAATCAAGATGCACAATCTTTCAAGACTTATGTACGTCATGAATATCATCGTAATATATAAAATATATGAAAGAGAAAAAAAATATGTAGGAATCTCGAAATTTATATGTAGTATTTGCACAAATCAAATCGATGAAAAAAGTATTAGCAATGACACTGACAGATTGTGCATATTCTTTTGTGCAAATCATTTTTATTGGATAAATTTAATTAGCAAATATTCTCATAGTATGTAAGTTGCTGTCCAATTTTGATTTTTTCAGATTTGCTTTTACAAAGAAGGATTGAAAAATGAAACATTTTTCAATGTATCATCAACAAACAATATTTTTTAAACTAATTCAAATATTGCACAATGTGAATCCAATATTGTTTTCATCTATGTGAGTGATCAAATATATATTTTATCTTATTTATGGTTTGTGTAGTTATTAAATATGCCAAGTGCTTTTAACAATGTATATTTGTAACTAAAAATACAAAAAAAAAATTAATAATTCGTCAGATGGGCTGACGATGCTCATCATAGAGCGATACCGGTGAATGGGAGTCGCGTTTGCGAAAAATTCAAGTAGAACGTAAAATAAAATATATAAATTTTTTCATAATTTTAGTTGATTATGGAGTTCTATCATGAAGTAACAGTTTCACACATTGAAAAAAAAATGTATATTTGTAATTAAATATTTTACGATGTGAATATAATAGATACTATGTCTATTTGATAAAGATTATTATAGAGTGTGTCGAGCTTGGTATTATTATTATTGACGTGTTAAACATTTGTTTTATCTGAATGTATCCTTGTTCAAAAATCATGGAAGTATTTACATTAAATGCTATCTGCTAAATTAATACATTTGAGAGGTGATATGAAACTTCGTTATATTGTGGGTATTGATTTAAACATATCAAATAAGTGAAATAAGTGGCCAGGTTTTAACATCGCAAAGCTATCATAATCTACAACAGATATAACAAACTATTGAATTAATATATTGCTTATACCTACTTAGTTTTGTATACGAAATTCCTAGAAAAGAGTTTTCTTGAATTTTAATATAATTGAAATAAATCAGGAATGATATGTCTTATTATTTTGGGATATGAAAAGGGGACTGGGCCGGTCTCAGAAACGGTGAGCCGGTCTCAGGAAGATGAGCCCAAAATGTCAAAAAAGACCAATGGAAATACTCAAAAGATGCCTACATCCAGCAGTGGAGGGAAGAAGAAGGAGAAGAAAAAGTCTTATTTATGTAAATATAGGTATGTACCTAATTTGTTTTTGGCCGTTCAAGATTAACTTTTTTAACACTTTTATTGAACTTCACCTGTGTGTCTGTACTGGAATTTCGAAATTGATTTTTAACTATCTCCCTCATTCATTTGATAAAATTGAAAGATATTTTTTAACAGATATTTAATTATCTCAATAGAGACGAAGTTGGAATATTTATTGTAAGAGAACCGGGAAATCAAGGCACCTACAGGGCTTACGACCTGTCATCGGCTGGTTTACGTGATCACTTTATGCGCTTGCGCAACGTTCACCAATTATGCCTTTTTAATGAGATCCCTATCAATTAAATTTTGAAAGTTCTATATATTGTAATACTGAAATTCTTTTCGCTTGAAAATAAGGAATTTTTACTACAGCCATCTATGGGGGAAAAAAAAATTTCCTTATTTTCAAGCGAAAAGAATTTCAGTATTACAATATATAGAACTTTCAAAATTTAATTGATAGGGATCTCATTAAAAAGGCATAATTGGTGAACGTTGCGCAAGCGCATAAAGTGATCACGTAAACCAGCCGATGACAGGTCGTAAGCCCTGTAGGTGCCTTGATTTCCCGGTTCTCTTACAATAAATATTCCAACTTCGTCTCTATTGAGATAATTAAATATCTGTTAAAAAATATCTTTGACTCCCGACTGGGAAAAAAATCCAATGTTTGCGCATATGCAATAATAAAAATATTCGAAAATTGAAAGATTTTGAATTTTATTAAAATTTAGTGTAATTGTTTAAGGTCCATTTATATTGATTCAGATAATATATGTATGTTCTGTATTTGAATTTGTTTATTATATAAAACAACTGCGTTTGACATTCGTAGTCCGTAGTTTGTTTACATGTGAATGTAAACAAACTACGAACTGACATGAACTATTTTTTTATTTAATAATTTCAAAGTTTTTTTTGTTAACACAGTGTTAGTTCATAATTATAAATTAAAATATATATAAAAATAAATAAAAACACATGGTTTTAATCCACAAATGAGTAATCAAAGTAGAGTTTGATTTCTGCATCTGAGAATGCCGGGTATGTTCGGCGAAAGCGCTTAGGCTCATTAAAGTCTTACTCATTTGTGGATTGGAACTATGTGTTTTTATTTGTTTTTATAAATATTTTAATTTATATTTTTGTTATTCTTCATTTCAATGTGAAGAAAACTTCTCGTCGAAAAAAGAAAAGTGTGCCCTCAATTTTTTTGGATATATGTTTAATTTGGAACTAGATGAGTATATTAAGAGTTTTATAAATTTTCTACGGAGTTTCATCAAGAATTAAGGAAGCAAATAAAATATAATAAGAAGACAGAAAGATGTCTAATTTCTATTACAAATTAAAAAAAATACAGATAGATATATCTCATCTGTATTTCAATTAATTAAACATCGCTTAGCCTTTTTATTTCGGTTAGTTATATATCTGACTCCTGTCTATAAGATCCCAGTATTTTTTACTAATCCTGGATTTCTGAGATCATCCTGGCGCCGAACGATTAGGAGAGCCGATTCTACTTAAATTTGGAAAAGGAAAAGAACAAGAAGATGTGTCAAAATGTTTGGTGTGTGTTGAATTTATATGACTTATTACCTATTTTTTTCCGAGAAGCAATACTAAATTAAATAATACAGCATAAAGTTTTATTTATATTAATAAAAATCTTATATGCATATCAAAGGTATTTTCCATTTAAGCTTTCAATGAACAAATTTTGAGGTATCGTCGAACAAATTTTGAAATATCAATGAAAAAATTTTAACTCTGATCATCGACAATCAAAAAACATAAATAAATAAAGTCATGATTCATATTTTATCATTCAGATTAGGTTAACGTGAAAAAAAACATTAACTTTTAAGCTAATTTAAGTTAACAGTATTTTTTCCTTATGATTTAGATCCGACCGTTCTAAAATTATAAAACCATTAACAAATCAAACTGCAAAATTTAAGTCCTTGCGAAAACAAAAGAATATTTGCGGATTTAACAATATCCAAGCAAAGTCAAGCCATTATGGTTATTTTTGGGCTAATAAATTGATAATATCCGCATAATTCCGTTGTATATACAATAGGTATAAGGTTGCCGACCTCCCGTATAAATCTGGCAGGTAAATGTGGATATAATGACTTTATCATGTAAATTCATTTTATATATTCGAGCTGGCGATTGATTTTGAATGCGAATCTATAGCCAAGAGCTTTAAACGAAGAAAAAATCAATCGTTTTTATTACCAATGGCTCGTGCCAATATTACGAAAAAAAATTAGGGACACAATATATCGATAAGTAATACTTACTTTTCTATTATATAATTATAGAGGCAAAGTTATCGAGGAAAGAGGATATCAAAGTTATAGATGATAAGTTATCTATGTATATCATTATAGAGGCAAAGTTATCGAGGATAGAGGATATCACAGTTATAGAGGATCAGTTATATATGTATACCATTATAGGGGCAAATTTATCGAGGATAGAGAATATCAAAGTTATAGAGGATAAGTAATCTATGTATATCATTATAGAGGCAAAGTTATGGAGGATAGAGGATATCAAAGTTATAGAGGATCCGTTATATATGTATATCATTATAGAGGCAAATTTATCTAGGATAGAGGATATCAAAGTTATAGAGGATCAGTTACATATGTATAATCATTGTAGAGGCAAAATTATATTTTTCTGATTTGTACCAGATTGATTCATATTGAATTTGGTGTATAACGCAGTTGTGAGGTTGAACATCTATTTTCATTAACATTGATTAAAGATAGGACAATTAAGTAGGCTTGGTGGTTTTGAAGTCTCTGTATGACTTCCTTCTTTGTGTCAAAAGAATGAATCATCAAAAAGACCACCGCACATCTGTGCAGCTGCCCCTCAAGTCCAGTAAACTGCACCATGCACGATCTTATTTGAATGCACTGGTAGAAGATTATTTAAATGCGTTGCTGACACGATAGAAGAAGAAGAAGAGGAATCAAAAAGGTCTTCTATATTTATTCGAGATCGTGTGGATCTTAAAGAGAATTCAATAAAGCTAATATTGTGATAGCAGTGTTATAATCTTCAAATTAAAACGTATTACGAAAAAAAAAATTGGAACAAAGTAGAGATAAATGTAAGATGTACATATATCACGAATAAAAACCTATTATATTACTTTAAGCAATTTCTTAAAATATGCAATATACAGCAGTAATAGATCGAAGAAATATTGTAGATAAATGTACTGAATTAAAAAAATAGCTTTCCATCTTAACAACTCGACAATCTAGTTAGAAAGCACGATAATATTGCAAGTATTTTATAGTCTACAATGCAAGCAAGCAGGAAATGTTAGAGAAATAAATAGATATCTAGCAAATCGAATGGAAAACACAGGTGGAGCATTCCTATATAAGATTTATTCCTATAAACGTGGCGTGGACAAGCATACATGATTAACGACTTAACCAAAGGATTTTATAATATCTCCGATAAACAAATAATCACAACTGTAGTAGGAATAATTGATTAACCATTTAATTATTTTGTATCAAACACATCGAACAGAATTGCCTGTTGAGAATTAATATTTGATGAAATAATTACTGTAGAAACATGATTTATGGATAAAACACAAAGCGTTACAAGTATGTATTGAAATAATTATAAATGGACTCACCTTCATGTAATTTATCATAGAAACGATAAAATAATCATTAATTCAGTTTGTCGATGGACATTTGTTGGTGAGACTCGATGATAGCATAAATTGAAAATCAAAAACGCTCGTTGTAAATTATTTACTTTACAAAGCACTACAAACTATATTTCGATAAAAACACAAAAAAATCTTAGGTATATCTCTAATAATATTTGGCAATTGTTACTAATGATAAATATGATCCATCGGGTACATTTTTACTCTCCATGCTATGGAATAGTGGAGAATCATGATTTCACAATTTTTAAATGAATTTTTTTTACATCAATTTCTCAACGGGTATCATGTAGAGAGTGCACACTGTGAATTTCGTCATGATGTGTTTGTATGTATGGCGTACGTAAAATTCTTTTTGTGTCCTCTCTACAGCCCAAACTATAAGTCCGATCGACTTCATATTAACATCATATGTGTAAAGTACATAGACCTAGAGCTGATTAGTTTTCCATAGACAACTTTTGATTTCTTCTCTATGAATTCATCATTTACGTTGTTTTTTTGTGTCCTCTCTGCAGCCCAAACTATAAGTCCGATTGACTTCATATTGATATCATATATGTTAAGTCCACAAACTTAGAGCTCATTAGTTTTCCATAGACAACGGTTAATTTTTTCTCAATGTTTCTTAATGATTTCATCTATTAAAACTTAAAAAAACGCTCTCACGACCTGGAAATAAGAGATATTTTAATTTGGTTTCAACTATTTACACAACACTAAGAATCTTCATAAAATTGTATTCAAAGTTGGTCAATGTTAAAAGAAAAATATTCAACGGTTTGAAAAATTATATTTTATTTAATGGATTTTTGTATGAAACTTATATGTAACAAGAGAATTTTTTTATGTTTGGCAATGTTCAGTTCTTTGATTTCATATTGATATAGGTACCTAAGAGTATTAATAGCTTGAACTTAGAACTGATTAGCTTTCCATAGATATCATAAAATTTCTTCATATGATATCACGTGTCAAAATGCTCTCACGCTCTTTAAAACAAAATTTATCTGCTCTTATTAAAATATTTTTTAATCATTTTTTATTAAATAATATTTTTTTAATATACGTATTGCGTGACGAACATTCACTAGAGAAATGTTGAAATTATTATGGTATTTTTTTAAGAATCACACTCTTTTACATATGTATTTGAGATTTTGATTTCAAATAAGGATTTATTTGACCTAATATATTTCAAATAAAGGTTTAAGTTTATATTACGGCCTCGATATATATATTTTGAAAAGTATGTATACCTAAGTATTGAAATTAAATTAGTAAGTATTTGATAAATAGCCGCAGAGAAAAGTAAAAAAATGAGTTAAAATATCTTAGATTATTGTAAAATATGTTTTTATTTATTTGTAAAAACAAATGCAATTCAAATACTAACATCAATATATGTAATAAATGTTAAAAAAAACATATTCTTATTTTATAAATCTTATCAAAACACGGAAAATTAAAATCAAATACCAATGATATTTAATTCGGTTGTAGAGCTGGTAAGTTTTTGCTAATGGAAATAAAAATGGATTGTGTGAATAGCTATTAAGTCGCGTGGTACCTACATAATCAATGGCACCTCAAGGAACTACGCGGTGGTCTCTAATTGCAGCTTCATTATCAAACCATCAAAACATCTTTATTTCCTTTCTTTGTTCTGTAACGAACACCTAACTCTCGTAGATTGACTTGAGAATATGCTATTGCATATTTTGAAGATTATTAAACCTAAATAATAATCTCTTTTATCCTCTATCTCCTCATATATATTTTTATTGACAAACATTTTTTCAACATCTCAATAGAGACGAAGTTGGGATATTGTAGAAGAACCAGGAACTCGAGGCACCTACAGGGCTTACGACCTGTTATCGGCTGGTTTAAAAAAGAATATTCGATTTACATACACATTGGTACAAGTAGGTAAACAAGCCAAAAATGAAATAATATTTCTGGCGCAGTTCAGGGGTGACATCTGTGTGTGACATCGTCATCTCATTTATAAGGACTGTTGCTGTCATTGTTTACAAATAAAAATTAATTTCTCAATTTCTCAAAAGATGGCGTTACAAAAAGGTTTCTCCGTTACTCCATAGATAGCAATAGTAATAATGCATTATATTCACATATATGTTACACACTATTCAAATATATAGAACTTTCAAAAATTACATCGATAAGGGAACTCAATAAGAAGGCATAATTGGTGAACGTTGCGCAAGCGCATAAAGTGATCACGTAAACCAGCCGATGACAGGTCGTAAGCCCTGTAGGTGCCTCGAGTTCCTGGTTCTTCTACAATATCCCAACTTCGTCTCTATTGAGATGTTGAAAAAATGTTTGTCAGTAAAAATAACATTTTTGACTCCCGAAAGGGGAAAAAAAATCCAATGTTTGCGTATATGCAATTAAAAAAAGAATGTTCGATCCTCATATATTACATAGATAAAAAATTATGAAATTTTTACATAGGCTTAATTTATGGTATTGTGTGTTCACATGTCTGGATCTTGTAAGCATGGTATATGAAGGATGCATAGAGAACGGTCTGAGAATGAATGCCAGCAAATCAAAGGTAATGGTCTTTGAAAAGAGTGAAAGCAGAACAGCGTGTAAAATAAGAGTAGAGAATGAATGGCTCGACCAAGTCGACGAGTATGTATATCTGGGAAGCATGTTTCAACGGAATGGACGACCTGATAAGGATATCGAAAGAAGAGTTATGGCAGGAAACAGAATGAATGGAGCACTGAGACCAGTTATGAATGATCGCAACATATCAAAGGTTGCCAAAGTTGCCATTCATAACGCTATCTTAGTGCCAACGTTGACGAATGCAAGTGAAACCTGGACATGGCAGAAGTCGCACGAAAGCAGAATAAATGCTGTTGAAATGAGATCGCTAAGAAGAATCTGCAATAGAACGATGTATGACAGGGTAAGAAATGAGAACATAAGGAAAGAATGTAAGATGAAGAAAGATATCATTAATAGAATGATGACTTTACGTAATAACAAGACTTTAATACTATTATAACAGAAGGTAATGACTTAAATAACATTATGTATGTAAGTATTTGTGGATTGTAAGTTGAATTTTATTGCATTTGACATGAGAACTACGATTGGTAAAGAATTAAATATCTATAATTAATAAACAGAGCATCAAAAACTTTTGTTATTATGGGTTAACAAATAAATTACCAAGTTATTTTCGGCGAAAAAATTATCTAAATTAAAATCTGCGTTATTCTACTTTTTGTATGTCGATCAATACATCAATTATTGCAAATATTGTGTATCAAGGTATAAATAATCGTCTCAATCTATAAAAAAAATTCAGGGGGGCAAGTCTGGTCCGACCGGCGAAATCAAAACTCTCACGATTACCCATATCATGAATATAATTATTATATGGAGTTCTATAATATCTTTAGATGTCATAGAACTCCATACGATAATTATATCCATGATATGGGTAATCACAAGGGTTTTAATTTCGCCGATTGGCCCCCCAGAAGGGAAAAACTGCTTCAAAATACACACACGACGCTGTTGCCATCTGTTTGAGAGGATCTGAATCAACTGCCCCAGGAAGCAATAAATTGTAAATATTATTGTATTTTACGTCCCGTGATAAACAACGCCACTCCAACAGAATACAATCATACCTAATGATATTATAATTAAAACTTTTTTTGCTATATATGGCAATTCAACCTATTTAGAGTGCTACATATATGCCTTGAATTAAAATATAAAAAAGGAAGGTTTGAGGCAGTTTAAGGAGAATATAAAATGTTCTTATTCTAAAAAAAAACGTTTCATAGAATAAATTTCTCTAAAGTTGTTAAGACTTTGATATCCATACATGTCAGAGGGTAATTATTTCATTTATAGCTTATTTAGATTACTAACTAAATTCTAATGATCATGCATTACTTACATAAATGAAGGTAGGTATGGTACATTTGATTATTTTCCAGGTGCCTACATAGGTAGGTACTGCTTGTCTCGTTAAAGTTATTTCATCATAAAAGCGATTAAATCTATATTTCTAGTTAAAATGAATTACGAGTATTGCTTTATGAATGTAACCGATATCAACCAATCATAGATATCTTCAAGACATTACAAAAGGCAGACAAAACAAACACGCTATCTCTTATGACAATTGTATGATATATATAATTGCTATCATTTTATTCGCGAGCATTCGACAATTCATTGCAAGAAATTGCAATTCGATGTGACTGTTCAATAAACAATAATCATAGATGAGAAATGAACATCGAAAACGGAATTGACATGTGATTTTAATCTTTGTCACAAACATAACGGAAAAACAACGCTATTCTCTTTACAACCAAGTCACTCCACAGAATATTAAAATTTTGTATGGAAAATTTTCAGCATTTTCATAATATGAGTTTGTTTAATTATTTTATTATGAAAACTTGATGATTTTTTAATGCCATTTTATGAAAGAGATGTGCCATTTTAACAATTTTAAAATAAAAATTTCACTTTGAAATATTTGACAGTTAAAAAAATTGAGTAGCACTGATCAGATATCCTTCAAAATCTAATGGGGTCTAAACGAGTATTAGATATACAAATTTGCAAAATTTGAAATGAGTACCTACTATAGTTTATAATCGATAAATTAAAATCAACACACCGTACATAGTACATAGCACACAGCAGACACACACATATGCATTGTGATGAAACTTTCAGAATACAATCTAAGCACGAAAATAGTTGATAATCTGCAATAAAAAATGCGAATTCATAGTTCCCCACTATATCCCCTTGGAATAGTGAGGAATAAAAAAAGGATTTTGATTTTGAGTTATGGATATCGGTAAATATCTTCGGGGACGGATCTACCAACCAGGCAAAAATCCAAAAGTTGTGTTCTGCATAGCCCATGTGATTTTCCAAGATGTTTACCAATAAGGCAACTTTAATCCGCATTGGTTTGAAGTTTGACTATAAAGTATGATTACCTACCCTATGTAATAATAAATATATAACTAAAGGTATAATTTCAAATATTATGAATATAATACCAAAGACTCCCAAAACGATGGTTTTGGGGATCCAGTTAGCTTGAAGGTCCAGTATGCGGAAGGGACAAAACAAGTGGAAGTAGTTGGAAGGACCCATTATTATCTAACAGTGGAGATAATGCTAAGGAATAAGAAGTAATATGTCAACGGACGAGTTTATGCTGTCACTGTCGCCGTTGCTGGACGAATGTTTTTTGCAAGTATGCGAGCAATTAGGTTTTATTGATGAACTACCTACTTTACTGAGAATCTAGGCCCTGACACTGAAGTAAAGTGCAGAATAGAAGTGGCCCGATCGGCATTTTTCAAAATGAAAAATCTTCTCGACGACAATATCAACTTAAAGCTGAGATAAAAAATGGTCAAGTGTTATATGTGGTCAGTTCTGCTTTATGGGGTGGAGGCGTGGACTCTCAAAGTTAATATTATATAACGCCTTGAAGCATTTGAAATGTGGATCCATCGCAGAATATCGTGGACTGACATGGTCAGTAACACTGAAGTACTACGTAGAGCCAACACCAACAGAATTATTCACCAATGTTTAGCTCCGTAAAGTATTGTACTTCGGCCATATACTGAGAGGTGAAAAGTATGCCATCCTTCAGCTCGCCATGAAGTGGAAGATTGAGGGTCGTAGAGGGGTCGGAAGAAGGCAGCTATCCTGGCTGCGAAACATTCGCGAATGGACTATTATAAGAACTGTGGAGGAGCTGTTTCGCACTGCACAGGACAGGGAGGCTTTCTCTATGGTGGTCGTCAACGTCGGGGAGGCCTGATATGACACAAGAAGAAGAAAAAGATGAACTACATAATGAAAAAACTATAGATTTACTTCACTTTGGTAGGTAATTGTCATGCGGAAATAGACCTTTGAAAATTTTTTATGCCTGTGTAAACTTAATAAATAAATTTACGCATGTTTGAAATATGAAAATACAAAGATGTAACAAAAGTAGTGAAATGCTTTAGAAAAGTAAAATTAAAGTATCCCTATCAAAATATATTGATTAGCGTTGGGTTATCACTTATCACTGCTTACCACTATATGAATGTGAACACTTCCCTGTACACTTTGCAAATATTGGGGAGTTGATTACAAAATGGCAATTTCTTCCAAGTAACCAGCATTTCCAGCCTAGCGAATCGAGAAATAATAATTATTTTCTTCTCTGTAAAGAATCGAGCTCAGGAGACTCAAGACGCCCGCACAGAAGCCAACTAGCCAAACCAAGTACTTAAAACTATGTTACCGCAGTTCACTTACACCTAACTTATTAGAAGTGTGAATTTTGTACGCAATTCGATTATTTTCACAGATTGTAATTGGTAGAGTTGGTTATAGATAAATCCTAGATATATGTAGGTGTATTATGCAAGTCTTGTGTCGTTTTTTAAGCTTTCACATATGTGAAAATAACATCATAATGGCTCAATAAGTGCAAAGTGCTGCCATAAAAGCTTTTAGCCTATCACACCACTCAATCACATTGGCTATTGCTTTTATTATATGATAGGATAACCTATGTTTAGCCTTTTATGCAACATTTAACTATGCTTTGTATTAACAGAGATATAATCGATATTGAAGCAATTCTGTTTTCACTCACGCTTGTACGTCGTTTGTAAGCGTACCGAGAAAAATAATAAAACAATTTAGATTCTTGAAGTAAAGCAATTATTTTTTTATTATATCAAATCATGAATAATTGGACAACGTAGGTATGTAAATAGCGCTATTTTCGTAACAATTGACTGATATGACTTACCTACTAAAAGATGTGTTTTTATATTTTTTTTCTAAAGGGAGTAATATTTTTTTTTGTGTGTTTCAAGGTAGCTATGTAGTCAATTTTAATGCATTTTGACTTGCTTTGTACGATTACAGAATTTTTTATTTTTTATTTATAATAAACATGGCATTTTACATAAAGAGGTTTGACAACAATAATAAAGGTATATAAAAAAGATTAAATACTATCTATATTTCAGACAATTTTTACAATGGAAAAATTTAGTGTTGTGCAACCCATTGTAATTGGCTTATTTTTCAATCATCTATGAAGATGCAGAAATCAGTAACAAGTCTAAGTAAGACAAAACTTTAACGAATGTACTTTATTTTTTTATTTTAATTTTAAAATGGTATAATTTTATTAGATATATCGTACAAGTGTACAATTCTATAGTAGAGTTACAATGTAATTGCATTGTACAAGAGAGTTTGCACTGAAAAACTGTTTATACAGTCAAGACAAAAATTATTATTATATTCTAATGAAAATTAAAAAAAAAAATAAAACCTCTTCTATTGACGCTGAATTTTGAATGAAATGCATCTATATATGTACTTGTCTAAGCAGAAATCGAAGAAACGCTAAAGAACGTGTAAGTCAGGTGATGCAAGATTTAGTACAGCTCGCAGCCACAATTAAGACGAGGAGATCCCATAAATTGATGGTGAGCTGTTTAATATAGTTGGTCTTGAATTAAGTACCCACTGAATATCTATTCGAACGCCGAGATATTTGAATCTGCAAGTTATCCTAGGTACCTATCTAAGTTCTATGTAATGGTACCTTTGTACTTGTTAGTTGTTACCTATGCATAAAGAAATGATTATAGATTTGATTCGATTTTTTAAAAATTGTACAACTTGTGGAAATGAATACATTTTGATGGATGTTCAAGTTAAAACACGGTATTATTGCTGATACAAAAGCAGATTTGTACTCACTTACATCTCATCCGCTCATGTCAAATGAAAATATTTAGCAGTACCTACGTAATTTTTTCTATATCTATAAATGAAAGAAAGTAAACCAAATACTTGAAGTAAAAAAATCTTATATTGCAGTTCTGACATGTTGCTGTAACGATGTTCCCTTCTTCAGGGGGGCAAGTCTGGTTCAATCGGCGAAATCAAAACCCTCGTGATTACCCATATCATGGATATAATTATTATATGGAGTTCTACAATATCTTTAGATGTCATAGAACTCCATACGATAATTTTATCCATGATATGGGTACCTAATCACTAGGGTTTAGATTTCGCCGGTCGAACCAGACTTGCCCCCCTGGAGTATAAAATTCTATCACACATTCGCGAAACTAGTGATGAGCAAATGCAAAACCTAGACCAAGATCGGAGTGGTCTTGGTCTTGGTCTTGCACACCTGATCTTGCATATACACAGCCCTGAACAGCCCTGGAATTATTGCAGGTCTTGCAACTATTCAAAAAAAAAATCATTTTTCTATTAAAATTCAGTACCTACATAAAATGAAATATGAGAAAAACATCAATTCAATGTATTCTGTCGATACTACGTAGTTAATTACTTACTTTGTAATTGAAAATGAATAAATTTATGAAATTTTGCAAGACTATTCTAGGTCTAGCAAGGCTCTCGGTCTCACAGACCTTGGTCTTGGTCTTAGTATTGCAAGACTAAGTCTCGCAAAACCAAGACCAAAACTGCAAGACTTGCAAATACAATTTTAATCTAACAAATCACACTATAAGTTAATTGAATTGACAAAAAAGTACAATGTTTCTGGTTAAATTTGGCATCTATTGTTCTATTAAAATTTCATGTAGATATTGCCGACTTGCGGGCTACCTATACCTAAATATAATCAAATATTGATTCCAGCTTTACTATACGTGGTAGGCAGTGAGAACCAATTATCATACAATTTTGAAATATTATATTCATCGCTTCTTCAACATATTTTCATGCAGGCTCATCTGTTATTTCATATTTTTTTTATAAATAGGTACGTCGAAGTTTAGGAGGATAAATAAATACCTAACGTTTTTTCACTAGGTACATTTTGAATTAGATGTTTCGTCATAAAAAATGGATATAAATTAAGAAACACGATAAAGGCGGTTAAGAAACACGATATGTAAGGATTTATATAAATTATATTATGTTTCTTTTGCATTGATATAGTCATCGATAACATTAATCTTATTGCATTGGAATGTACCTATATACCTACTACAGCATAATATATTGCGATATTGCTAATAAAACATTCAGATTTATTTGGAGGACATGTCAATTATAAAGACTCATTGCCAGAACTAATTTTCGACGCATGGCGCGTGTAATTCAAAAGGCGCATAAAAGGCGCGCCTTTATTCTTCTTTGCCTTATATTTGGCGCCATATGTTTGTGCCTGGTGCAATTACTCCAGGGCAGCAAATCTGGGGGGCAAGTCTGGTTCGACCGGCGAAATCAAAACCCTAGTGATTACCCATATCATGGATATAATTATCATATGGAGTTATATGACATCTAAAGATATTATAGAACTCCATATGACATCTAAAGATTTTTGAAACTCCAACGAAATAATACACAAATATCTACATTCTACGTATATTATTTGAAATAATACAATATTTACACCGAAATTTTTTTTTAAATAATATTTAACCTCGATTTTTTTCTACATCTTGAAAGTTTTTTTCAATTAATCCTGAAATATTGAATTATTTTATTATGACGACCTACTTTTTTTTATTCATATTATTTTTCTTGTGTCCTTTTTTAATTGTAGGTAATGATTTCACTAAGTATCTGGTCGTTTATAGTTGTAGGTAATGATTTCACTAAATATCTGGTCGTTTATAGTTGTAGGTAATGATTTCACTAAATATCTGGTCGTTTATAGTTGTAGGTAATGATTTCACTAAATATCTGGTCGTTTATAGTTGTAGGTAATGATTTCACTAAATATCTGGTCGTTTATAGTTGTAGGTAATGATTTCACTAAATATCTGGTCGTTTATAGTTGTAGGTAATGATTTCACTAAATATCTGGTCGTTTATAGTTGTAGGTAATGATTTCACTAAATATCTGGTCGTTTATAGTTGTAGGTAATGATTTCACTAAATATCTGGTCGTTTATAGTTGTAGGTAATGATTTCACTAAATATCTGGTCGTTTATAGCTCGCCAGTCAGTGGTGTAGCTATCTAACAACAGGGTCATAAAATTACGTGCACTTGAATTAAATTAGGCAATCATTTTATACTTTTAAGTGCATTTTTATTTATTTAGTTTTTATGTTTTCATTGTACCTAGCTTTTGTTGGATTCAGTTTTTTAAAAAAATTATTTTATTGTTAACTTTTTTATGCGAATAGTTACCTACTATGTGCCAATATGAAGCGGGCAAGTAGTAACCTCGAAAAGTAAATTTTAAAAGCAAAAATGTTAATGGCCCTCACGTGTGTACACTAGGGCTACGCCACTGTAATCAGTACAAATGCAAAAAAAGCAAATAAAAAATATATAAAATCTTATTGTTGAAAAATATTGGTTTAAATATAAAAATATGTAGAAGTATTTGGTGATGTGTATGCATTGACCTGTATTGAAAAAATAACCCTGCTTAGCTGATCTCTTTTGCACTTATTATAAATTTCTAGTTTATTTGAGAGATAAAATTCAAGCTGACTTTTTATCTACGCATTAAAACACGACCCATTTACTAAAAATCAATAAAATGGTGATTTTATTTTCCAGATGTTGGCATATGGATGGGAAGACCTATTCACACTATTATTTTTAGACCTATATTTATATAAACTAACAAAACACAACTTTGCAATTAAGCGGTTTTTAATATAATTACTATATAATAATGATTGATAATATTCTAAATTATATTTTTGTGAATTTCACTATAACGAGAAATAATATAATATTAGGTATACTTACAAAAAAATGTGGTTTGAGGATAATAATTCCTACTAACGCCATCTGTCATTAAACACGCAAACTTGTTATTCCATTTCTTTAGAGCACAACAGAAAACTTCACAAAATGGTTCAATAGAGTTTTAAAGATTTTCTTCAACCGAATTATTTCTTAAAGCCATTATTAAGATTTATTACCACTAAAATTAATATGAATATTTTGATTGCAATGACTTACCTGTACACCCTTCAGAAGAGAATCCATAATGGAGATATTGACATGCATCGCAGAAGAAACCTTCAACACCAGGACGACAGTCACAATGGCCTGATATTGGATCACAGATAGAGCTGATGGATCCTTCAGGGTCACATGAACATGGAATACAACCTGCCGTTACATTGCCATATCCATTCTAAATAGAAAAAAAATATTTTTTTTAAATTTTACTTGATAATCAAATGAAGGTATTAGGTATTCAACCAATATTTTGAAATTAAAAAAAAAGCAAACATACTGAGGAAATTATATTACTTTCCAAATATTTGGTTCTAAGAACAAGAGTTTTCTTATAGAATATAGCTAAATATATTTTCTCAGAGATATTATAAATAGTTTGTAACCTGTAGGGCAAGTCCAGTAAAACGTCGGAATCAAAACATTTATAATAACTTACATCATGGATATAATTTTACAATGGAGCTCTATTATATCTTTAGATTAAGGACTTGTCCCTCAGATTCCTTATCCATAAATAAAACTTTTGATTTCATTTTGGCACAAATCATCCTCATTATAAGGCAAATTATATAATATTTTCAAATTTTTATGTAAATATTTTTATATAAATATATACTACCTACGAAGAGCTCTATACCCACTTATTTACGAAATCATCGTTTTCGTGAGACTGGATTTTTTGCAATTTACATAGATACCTAGTTTAGATTTTTAACTCATATGAATGCCTTCAAGTTTTTAACCATAAAGGTATGATATTAGTTTTAACTATGGACTTATAATATAAGGTAGATGGTTTTAATAGATTAATTCAATATTTTTTTTCTGTAGGTATGCTTATTTTGTTCCTAATTGGGATAAATAAACAGACAGTGAAAAATAAGATATTGTTAAATTAACGTCTTTTATAAAATACCTTTGTTTTGAACCACCATTTTGAGTATTTACGATGAACATCTTCAAAGCTGAGCGTCTTTTTCTTCCAGACAAACATTATCATAATTCTTGATTGGTTGTGTATTTATGATAATACCAATTCAAAAACATAAAACATTCATACTTGGGTGTTATACCTAAAGTTAAATGAATTTCTTACCTTACACATATCGCAAGATCTTCCAGCGTACAATTCTTTACATTCACATTGACCATTGTTGGGATTACATGTTGAATTAACAGAGCCAATAGCATCACAGTCACAAGGTTTACAATCTTTCTCTGACGCCATTCCGTAATGATCATCTTTACAACTGTAAAAAACAATTAATTTATTATAAATGTAGTTTAAATAAGGGCTCATTGCATAGACACTTTATAAAAATTAACATAAAATCTACCTATCACACTTGAATCCTTGAGTATTTCCAGGACACGATAGACATTGTCCCGTGACATTGTTACATGGTGCACCATTACATGTGCATTCTTCACATTTGGATCCAAGAACCTTAGGATCACCAAAATATCCATAGTCACATCTAAAACATAAAAAAATAATTGAACATCTAAATGGATCTATAGTAATGAAATATTTCCATCGTTGTATTTTCATACTTTTTGAAATAAGTTGTACAGAGAATATATTATTTTTACGAGTAAAATACCACAAAACTATTTTAAAATGTAAAAAAAATATCATTTGTTTGATAAGTGCTTTTAAAACTACCTATGTACTATGTGCATAACGTCTGATACAAAAGATGAAATTTAATTATCATGAAAGCTTATTCTAAAAAAAACTAAAAAATAAAAAAGATTATTGAATAAATAAAAATAAACAATCATACAGGAGAAAATAAAAAAAATGATTTATAATTTAATACTTACATTTCACAATGATCTCCCGTGTAGCCCTCTGGACATTGGGTACAGAAATACTTTTCACCGCTGCTATTCCCATCCAGTGCACATCTTGGACTAAAGTTGTTACTTTCTTCCAACAGAGGGCAAGCGCATTTCTTGCAATCGTCTCTTGTACCAATCATGGGATTACCATAGTATCCACTGACACATCGCTCACATTTTTCTCCTATCGTGTTGTGTTCACAGGGAGAACATTTTCCAGAGGCGAGATCACAAGTCTCCGAATGCCCATTGCAATCACACTTGATGCACTCAAAATGTTCGATATGTGATGAAGTGTTCTTAGACACTCGCACATAACCAAATGCGCAGAGTTCACACGAAAAACCAGTGTAGCCTTGAGGACAGTAACATTTTTCCACATAAGAAGTGCTGACCTCAGTTTTGCCAGTGCCAGTCAATATTAACATCTCTTCCAAGCTTCCCTCCACCTGGTCAGTGTGGAACTTGGCTCTAAGAAGTATATTTTTTATGTTTGCCAACACGCTCATGAATTGAACTCTCGTTACAATGTCTCCCTTATATTCAGTTCTGCGCAGTCTAGTGATGATATCTTTAATGTTTGATGAAATATGATACCAGAACTGTTCTCTTAATGGGACGTTGATTTCCATTTCGTCGCCAATTTGAGGATAGGCGATATCGTCGAAAGCAATTTTCAGTCCGTTGTGACCGATGATAATGACGTTTGGTCCTGTTGTAGGCTTCCCGCTTGTGTCTCCTCGCATCACAACCCATCCTACTTGGAAGATCAGCCTTGAACCGTACGCCTTCAGTTTATTTCCTAAGTACAGGTGAGGAGCGTTCCAGTAGTAAGATTCTATTCCAGGCAATTCGAAATTGCCGATTGTTAACCAACCAGTATCTGTGTCCAATGTTGGCGTCACTGAATGTGTTACGCTCATATCACTAACTTGCCAATCGTTTAATGTTTGAAACTGAAATTTCAATGTATTACTTGCATGGATTCACAAGAAACTAAATCATTTCTACTTAACATGACAACATACCAAATACATATTTAGATGATAATATAATATTTTCACTGTTATAATTTTTTCTATAATCAACTGCTATTTGATTCAACATTACTTATAAAAAAATATTATTATTTTCTACCAAATTCAATTACTGATATTAAAAATTGTTTGTCAAACTTATTTTTTACTCTGATAACTTTCTATTTATTAATATTCTCTTTTGCATATCAAATATTAATTCATATTTTTTTCCTTTGATATCTTTTCATTTATTAATATTTTCAGAATTTTTCATATTCCAACTATTTATATATTTTTCATGTCAATTATTAATTCTTATTTTTTACTCAGATATCCTTTCATTTATTAATTTTTCAGAATTGTTCATAATCCACCTCTTTGTATGTTTTTTCCTCATATATCTAATATTATTATAATTAATTATTATTTTTAACTCTGATATCTTTTCATTTGTTAATACTTGTAGAATTGTTCATGCTCCAACTAATAATTTATTTAACATATCAAATATTAATGAAAGTGAAAAATGACTTACAACATGGTTTTCAATAAATGCAGATTGGCAATTGTCACTAACTCCAGAACAGTAACAAGGAATACATCCTTCTGGATTGTTTGCATCCAAAGCATAATATCCTGGTCTACATATATCGCAATATACTCCTTCCACATGAATCTGAAAAATATCAATAATTATTTTATTTATATAAATTTTCATGTCCTTTTATCAAATGTCACTACAAATATATCAATAACAAAAAATAGGTTAGTGGGAGGATGTATTATTTCCAAAAAAAAAAATCTTACCTTACAATGACATTCTCCAGAACAATCAGTCATTGAAAGGGTTCTAGCTCTATCACACGGACACCTCTCACAGTCTGGAAAACCTTTGTAACCGAATGCACACTGGTCACATCTGTTTCCACCATACCCTTCCTTGCATTCACATTCAATCCCTGTTTCCAAATCATCAAATTTGCAATTTCCTGGAAATCGAAAAAACTCGTCAGTAAGTCATTTAGAACTAGATCATTTTATTTGTAAAACTGTTAATTGTTTTGGTGTAACCATACCTGTGGATCCATAGAAATCACAATCACATTTGAGACATGGTTTCTCATCATCTGGAGAAACACCCGGTGGTCTATAATACCCATTGTCACATGATTCACAATTGATTCCAGTTGTGTGTTTCTGTAAATATAAAATTGACTTTAACTTACATTTATTTAAACTACAAATAATTCCGAGAGGGCTGATACAGTTAATTTATGATTGACGATTGATAATTGACAGTTGTAGAACAATTCAGAACTTTCAATTCAAGTAATATAAATTCTTGAGATGAGGCTAAAATTTCTTCTGTAGCAAGAAATCAAAATAATGCAAATATGTAAGTATATCATCATCGACTTTCCCATTTGATTTTAAAAAAAGCTGTATACAAGTTTCTAAATAAAAAAAATGAGGGCACCCTTTTCAAATTTAAATAAAAATAAAATCGATTGCAACATTTCAGGACAGACAGATAAGTGAATTTAAGAAAACTGAAATTCGATCTAATAACAATTTAAAAAACACCTGAATATTATGCAACGTGTATAGTAGTCACAATTTAAGTTCAGAATCACAAATTTGTTCAATTTTATCAAAATATCAAATGAATCAGTTTTAACTTGCATTGTCATTGAGAATAAACCAATTCTGAAAGTTTCTGAGCTCTTACGGGTCGTGAAGTTATGAAGTTATGTAGTCCAGTACAGACAGGTGAAATTAAAGAAAAGGGTGTAAAATAACAATGCCCACCTGACAATTAATACACACACCGCCTCCTTTAAACCTCCCATGGGTGTCTATGCTTTTACCCAGACTATTAATTTCAGGATCAAAGACGCACGAAGTGGCATGACCGTAGCATTGGCAAGGTTGGCAAACGTTAGCTTCATCCATACTTCCAGGAGTAAAAGGAAGTTGATTGTACAGGGGACAGCAATGGTCACAGCTTGGTCCACAGGTGTGATGGATACATTCACATTCAGGATGCTGGAATCAAATAAAAAAAAAGAAAAAAAAAATTAAATTCAAACAAACTGGAAGGAATCAAAAAACAGCTATGAACATAAAAACAGCTTTGCTATTGAATTGGATAATCTATATAACAAGATTTACCTAGTTTTATATATATATTTTTTGATATCATAATCGAGTGAATTATGTTGTATCAAAAGCATTTTTTATTGACTTTTTATAAATACCTATGTATTATTTCTTTATGTTTTAAAGAGAGGATATAATACAGGGTAACTTATATAAAAAAAAGCATATTAATAATATATCGATTAAATACAAAATAATGTAATATGATCGAGACATACAAAATCTTATGTGGCTATTATCACTGTGGTGTTTTTGATAACTTTTTTTACAATGAATCATAATCCACAACCGAGGGGCCATCACTTAAAGTTGAATAAAATATCCTTTTCCCTGAATCCAAGGAAGCACTTCCTGACCAACAGGGTGGTGGATGCCTGCAACAGTTTACCGGATAAAGTTGTGAGTGCTGGAACACTCAATCAATTTAAAAACAGATTGGATGCACATTACACAAAGAAGCACATGATACAGGCCCACCAGCAATAGCTGCCTGCAAGTTAATTAATAATAATAATAAAATTTATCATAAAAAAATGATTTTCTTAATAAAAAAAAAATTAGGAAACTCTGGAATTTTTTGAAAAAACAATTTGAGCTTTTGTGTTTGTCTATATGTATAACTTTCAGGGTTCTAGCTTATATGGTTTTTGAGATATATGGAAAAATGAAGTAAGATTTCAAAAGTTGATAACCCCTGACTGAAACAAAAATTCAAAATTCGGAGTATAAAAGTTTTCTGGACTTATATATCTGAAATTTTGGGCTCTGTAAATTGAGCAGATCAAAAGGTATAAGGGGGGACGGACACACACATACAGATAGGTAGGTACCTACAACAAATGTTCTATTCCGAATTCTGAGTGAATCCATATATATTGAACATATATGCTGCGATGCCTCAAGTTTTTTGACTTCAAAGTTGGAAAAACCGTGAAAAATAAGACCCTGCATACAATTCTCGCGTATCCTGGCTTGATACTTTGTCGTTATGTTAAGAGAAATACATTATCTTGAACAAATCGACAGTTGGAATAAAACAACATGATATTTGTGAACGAAATGCAAACATTTTGTTCATAAATTTATTTATCTATTTCTTAAGTAAGATTCTTACCCCTCTTGCAACATTGTGTCTGCAGTATTGTGCATGGCCAGAACAAGCGCATCTTCCTCCAACTGTGATATCCCTGATGGTATAATATTGTCTATCTTCTCTCGCTGCTCCATGCAATCCCATCAGTCGCAATCTCACGTATCTGGCTTGGCTCCATGATGAATCATCCTCTGACAAAAGTGACACGTGAATCTGGAAATTAAAATACAAATAATCGTCACTCACGGCGAATATTCAGTTTGCTGGGTTTTAAATCCTAATCGCACGTGATTAGGATTCCCGCGAATTTGTGTCGCTAGAAATCCGTGATGAAAGGTTCGGGTGAATCGCCAATTCTAATCACTAACACGAGTACTAAGGGAAGGTGGTCTTGATCCAAGTTTGATTGGCGGACTTAAGTGGCAATGGTATGAAATATGGTGCATAGCAGCCCTACAGTTGTCCGAAGAGAACCTACTTTGGGGATGAACTGTTCATATAACGTTCTCAAAAGGGGTGGAGTAGGAGACTGCGAAATACTCTTATGGTTATAGTAATATGTGTACCATTTAATGGCTACGTCCTATTGATAAATATAATAAATCAGTAAGTGGCTAAGGACTTGATGGACTTTCAACAAGGATGTCAGGAAGCTATAAGTCTACATATTCGGAAAAAAAGTCTACATATTCGTATTGACGTGTATAGTTTACAACTTGCGTAAATCGTATTTATTTTATTTGTATTGGTATTAAATTAAATGAATAAAAATATATTTATTGAAAGAATATTCAATTATAACTATTTGTCACCGTGCGAGATAATTGCCAGGAGGATTGATTGATTGAATGAAATAAAAATGAAACGGAATCTTCATACTTGGAATATTTATAGAATAGATGTGCCATGACATGTAGTCCTTCAAAGAGTTGAAGAGAGTCGCTGAAGACCGATGGAAGGAAGATATGCATCGCTTTGCTGCTAACCAATCCTCGAGATTGAAACCAAATGTGATTACGCCTTACATTGAGCAATAAGCAATACCTCACAGTAGTACACAATGTATTAAAATATTATTCAGGCGTTTGCTTTATAATATTCATTTGGTAATGGCAATTTGATACGATGATACGATATAACAAAAATGTGTTTTTACCTAAATTATGGAGTTTTCTTAATTATTGAAATATACAATGTGTTTTGTGTATAATTAATTGTATCCTGCAGTATTGGTAGATATTTATAACATGAAATCAAAGATGGGCTGATTAGGTTAGTTACAATACTTTGTTATTTATTATTTATTTTTTTATTTAACATAATAATTTTACAAATACAAATCAAGATATAAATAGAACATTTATTATATTGATAAAATTTTTTTCTTTTGTCGCCCATTTTTCAAAATAAATAATGAAAATATATATTTCTCATACTTATTGCAGAATTTCGAAAAATTGGTTTTATAGGATTTGTAGACTAAACTGGATACTTGATTCTTTCTCCTGATATATTCACATAACGAAATCTGTGATTCGATTTAATGTACAAAGCTTGTGTGACTCAATGCCGCTGAATTACCTACCAAAGAGAATAGGAAATACTCCAAAGTGTTATTGCGACTGCAAATGCAAGCAGAACTTGCAATGGAATTTAAGGCTTGTTTGATTCTATATGGTCCCAGTTAACAATAGAAAACCATCCCAAAAACATTCATCTGCACGTTGTCGAAGAATTTCATTTAATGTCAAGGGTTGTGTTGCTGACTCTTCGTTGACTAATTACACGTGTCATTTTTCCATATTTATTTGGGGTTGGCCTTCCTAACTCTTCTTGTATCATCCTCTTATTCAGTTGTACCCTTCGTAACTTCTACTCCATACGATTCCATCACGTGGCGCTGGTTCGACATTTACTACTTCTACCTTCCTGTATTCCCAGTGCAATATGCTCTGAATAATCGTCATGCCTTAATTGCTTAAATTACTTAAAATTACTCAACTCTTTTCTAAAAATAATGCATTGTATTTTTCGAAACATGTTTTTTTATATCATAACTTAAGATTTTTAAAAGCTTCAAATAATACAAAAAATAAACACTCATTGTGTCAGGATTATGGCAGAATCTAATTGAATATTGAGAATCTTATACAATATTATTTCTTTCGACATCTCCACATTTACCGATGAGAGAATTGTCCAATTAGTGGAAGATAGGCACTTAAGTGTTGGCTTTACACATCTACCTCAAATAATAACCACTTTCTTCAGATATTGTATGCAGCAACGGCGAATAGTATTTATCAGATGATTACGCACACCTTCCCAAACGGTATTTTATTTTCATTTTCATTGATTCTATCATATCCGTTTTGGTTATTTTTTAAACGATTTTCATAAATAAATTTGGATATTTTCAAAAAATGGATAAATAATGGTAATTGGTACTGCGCTGATTCCATTTAATGACTACATACCGACATATTTGAAAAAAGTACCACAAAAGCTAATGGAGTGAAAAGTAAAGACCTAAATTATATTATAATGATTGGTATGTATTTTTTTATTTAATGTTGATCAATTAATGACCAGCGATACTAACACAAAAAAAAATCAGCTATTCATTAAATGCAACAACAAATTTTATATGCCCTATGAATGTATGTGCAAAGACATCGACCTATTCTAACTTATATTTTCAAGTATTGGAAGTCAAAAAAATGTGTACACAAATGATAATTTGTGTACACATTTGTATCCATGTATCCATGTTAACAATATTTGAAACGACGAAAATCGGAGAGGTTTATCGATTCGACGTGAATTTTTTTATGTATGTTCATCGATAACTTTTTATTGCATTGTCCGATTGCGATAATTCTTTTTTAATTAGAAAGGGAGTATCTTCCGATTGGTCTCATTTCAATTTGGTCAAGATCTGATAATGGATTCCACGAAAAAATAATCAAACTCTTCAATCTTCACTTCAGCGATAGTAATTCTTTACAATATTATCCGATTTTATTGATTCCTTTTTTAAAGGGAGGGAATACTCCAGAAGTGAACACACATATAAGTTTCGTCGAGATCTAATAATATAATTTACAAGAAAAAATCATCAAACTCTTCATTTTCCAAAGGCGACTGCAATCTGTATAACACGAAGGTACATTATTATTGTATAGGGGAATTGTATGAAAGGTATATACTATATATGATAGGTATGTACATGCCATCACGCCATTTCTCTCATGGGAGAAATGATCGCCCTTTTTTTCTTTCTCGACACACATTCATTTTGAAGTCTGTTTTTTATATGAACGATTATACTAAAACATTTTTTCTATAAGTATATAGATTCTCAGTACGTTACATGGTAACTGTTACATGGTAATTTACATATTCTTCTTAGTATTGTAAAGTGTCTATCTTTGCCATAGAATAATAATAAAACTATAGAATACTCATTCCCATACAATACCTCGCTGAAAAAATGAAGCCTTTTTATTGGCCGGCTCGTCCCAATACCTATAATGTATGACCTATTTGTTCGTATATTACTACTCGTTATGACTGCGTAAATAATTTTTCAAGCAGTTAAAAAATTCCCTAACTGGAGAACGTATCACGCAGACGGCCAAATGATTACTGAATGCTCGTAGCAAAATGTTGACCAAATTAGTCAACATAAAGCAGTCGCGTTTACTGCAGGCTAATGAGTATTATATACTATTATCATTCTATGATCTTTGCATACATAAAAAACTGCTGAATCGGAAGATTGTGTAGTCTTAAAACATTGCATGACAAGGATAATTGGTTTTTTCATTATTAATGAATTTAAACTAAATAATGAATTGTTTAGTTTTAACAAAATAACTGCCTTGCATAAATTGTATATTTTCTCTATTTTATGCATCTTTGAGCATAATCTTAACGATGTGCCTCAGACTAATTTTTCAGCCTTTAAAGGCATAATTGATTATGGCTATATGCTTCAAAATTTGCTCTACGTGCTGAAACTACGATTAATACGTAACAAATTAGAGGTTGAGTAGAATAAAAAATATTACTTTATTTTAACTATTTAATTGCTTGGTAAATGGATTTCCATCAAGAATTATCGATAATTAGATATCAATAATTATAATTACTCATAAAATTTACTCTTCAATCACCATCTAATATCCAATATCTTTTGTCCTTTCAAAATTCTCCTGCATTGTCTGTCATTTCAAAATTTATACTATTTATAATCTAAACATAACTTTTCTTCTTTTCCTCAGTAAAAAATTAAATTGGCACAGATAACATTTTACAGGGTGAATTACCTTATACAAAAAAAAAAGAATTATCGGACAGGAAACAAATTTTTTATATCATTGGTTAGTTAATTTGAAACATAAGTTACCTATCAAAGTTTTTGTATGCTCGCTACTGCTTTACAGTTTTAAACAATAACAAAGGCAACTTAGGCAACCTAAGTGTAGTCATATTATAATGACTCAGCCGGATTTCTATGGGATTATAGTTGGAAGTGAATTTTAAGAGGCGCGTAAGTCTCAACTAATTGGATAATAAAGAGAGGCGTCGAGATCGACTCTTAACTTGTTGCTATAGTCCAAAACTGACAGAAGCAATTTTACAAATGGCCCTTTCATTGGACCAATTTTGTACCGCCGCGCCGCGCCGCGCCGTGTCTTGCAGCGGCAAAATAATTAAGTTCAAACTTTATTGATTACTCCTGTGAATGTGAAACTAATTTTGGGTAGGTTCAAATGTTTTATGGCCGGCAAATATCGGTAGGTGAAAATTGTTATTGGTGATTTACAGTTACGATTAAATATCTTAAAGATTGAATAATGGGAATGGAAGTAAGACGAAATAATTGAAACGAGAATTTTTGATAAGATTGGTATAAATTTACCAATATATGCCAATATGCGGTAAGAACTCATTAAAAACTCATTTATTTAAGAAAAGTTTCTGTGTTTAATTTTAAGTTTATATGTAAAGCGCCCTTGAGGTGGTTTCAAAAAAACGGCGCTATATAAATAAGCCAATTTTATTATTATTATTATTAAGAACGTCGTATGAATATGGCAAAGTCTTATTCATAATATTTCCTTGTATAGATGTAATAACATCATTTAACTAAAACACATTACACAGTATAAGCTTTTATATTGTCAACGATTCATAATAACATTTATGTAGCAATATAATAATAACGTTGCTATGTAACTGTTTGAGCTGACAACGTCGCAATTCATTCATTTTTTTGATGTTTTGAAAAAAAAACCACAATATGGTTATTTAGATATTTAACGAAAACTGGAGCAATAATGAAAAAGTGAATTACCTTAAATTAATATAGCCATTCTCAAATGATCTGTAAGTGGAAATAGGTGTCCTCTCGGAGCATTTGGTCAGTGCCAACATATTCTAAATTTTCTATGTTGCATAATTAATTGTACTATTGTATTATTTTTATTTCTGTATTGTTTATGTGGATTTAAATAAATAAATAAATATGACAAATATTTTTTTGTTATTCGTTTACCTCATGTCAAGACGTGAAACAATAGGTTTGATCGTATTTTTAACCGTCTTTTTTTATTAATTTGTGCAATGAAATAGAAAAAGTAAATAATAATACGTCAAATTTGTGTATTTTTACTATTAAACTAGTTGCATGTAACACATGAGATAGCGATTGTATGTATAGTTGAAGAATAAAAATCAAACTATAAACCCATAAATCCAAATTATTGAAAATTTTAACACTTGTTGGTATGTATGTCAAGATAGGACAGTATGGAGGTCAGTCCTCTTTTCCTTCCCGGGATATGAAAACAGCATGATGGTTCTGTATGTTTGTTTGGATATTAAAATCCTATCAAACTATTAAGTCTTCTTACATATTGTGTATAGGCGACTGCCATATAAATTGTATGAAGCGATGTCGTCTATTTTTATAAAAATTGTTAAAAAAAATTTGAGATGTACAAATTTTATAGAAAATTAAATTATCTAGTTGGGGTGTTTCGGCTTTTTTCGATATTTTTAAAAAGTTTGGAAATATAGGCAGTTAAACTCATAAATTTATCATAAAAAAAATATTTTTCTTAATAAAAAACGTTTGAGAAACCCTGGAATTTTTTTGAATAAACGAATTTGAGATTTTGTATTTGTCTATATTTCTACCAATTTTCAGCGTTCTAGCTTTTATGGTTTCTGAGATATATGAAAAAATAAAGTAAAAATTCAAAAGTTGATAACCCCTGACTTAAACAAAAATTCGAAATTCTGAGTATAAAAGTTTTGTAGGCCTATAACTGTGTATATATTCTGAAATTTTGGGCTCTGTAAATTGAGCGGATCAAAAGTTATAAGGGGGGACGGACACACACACACACAGACACACGAAATGTTCTACTCCGAATTCTGAGTAAATCCGTGCATGGAACATATATGCTGCGAAGCCTCTAAGTTGGTGTTTTTTGACTTCAAAGTTGGAAAAGCCGTGAAAAAAGTAGACCTCTCCATACAATTCTCGCGTATTCTGGCTTGAAACATTGTCGATATGTTAAGAGAACAAAGTTCTCCTGAACAAATCGACAGTTGGATTATTTGTAGGTACGTACGTAGTACATATCAATCAATCAATGGTCTCTATACACTTCTTATACTGCTGTTAAAACAACCCGGGACAGTGTTTATTTTATATAGGCGTAATGTAGCCGTTATATAGCATTATTGCATTATATAATGTATGTTATGAATTTACTAGTTATACATTGTTACAAACCCATCGTAAGTTATTATGAATAAGACTGCTAGTATATCCAGGCATGTCAAAATAATTAAGTACGTTTTACACATACGCGTTAGAAAAATGATTAGAAATGTCTTTGACTACCTATATAGGAATGTATCGATGATTGTGTTGACTGCCCATTAATCGGTTGTGTTAACAGTACAAAGTACCTAGGATTACACATAGATGGACAATTGAGGTGGACAAGCCACATAGAAGATGTCAAAATTAGGGTGAGGCAACTTCTTTATGTTTTTAAAAGACTAAACAGTCTACAAAATGGGTCTGTGTGTAGGATGGTTTATTTTGCATTGGTACAGTCCATATAGACATACGGACTCATTGGTTGGGGGGAGCATATGATGTGCACTTGCAATCACTTGAAACGTTACAGAAACTTGTGATAAAGATTATGGACAGAAAGCCAGGAAGATTTCCTACACAATTGTTGTTTTCTGAAAGCAAGCTATTGCCGATAAAGAAATTATTTTTTGAACAATGCCTAAGATTTATTCACAAACACCCAGACTACTTTGAAGCAAACACTTCTATTAGTAGGAGAGCAAGGAGAGCAAGAACGACAGGATATTTTATAGTACCCATGCGGAGACATAGAATTGCACAGAGACATGCTTCATTCGTAGCACCAAGAACATTTAATACTCTACTAACGAATCTAAATATAGAAAGCAAATCATATACCTTTAGGAAAGAGATGAAAAAATGGCTGCAAGGTGAGAACTTTCCGAATATATCTGATCTGCTGTTACAGAGAAAACTATTACGTACCTATACTTATTGTAGCTATGTTAAATGTTGTGGATCTTTTGGGAATGGCTTATGATTTTTCATGTTTCGAAAACACAATTCTCATTTTTTACCCCTATCGAATACCACAGTGAATCTGAGTCTTGGTGGCTGACGCAACTGCGTATATAATAAAAAAAATGTATATATACCTATATATTATATAGATTTTACTGTATCCTATTCGAATATAATTCCTTAATCCTTACATATATTTTAAAATATTAAAGTTGTATTTATATGCTATGTACCTAAATATGTAAGGATTTGAAATAAAATAAATAAATAAATAAACAGGAAAAAGCAATATAATACTTTTGAATTGCACAAATGCTTTGAATATGACTTTAAATTTAACAGATTTTGAAACCAACTATAAATTTTAAGAAAATTGTTTAATAACAACATTGGGGCGACCTGATTGGCTCAAGAAATTAGAAGAAAAGTATCGAACTCGTAAATTATTTCATAATGTAATATAGCTATAAGTTTACACCGTTTAAAATAGTGTGCCATGTATATATTGGAACTAAAATTAGTAGAAATTTCGCTTTACGGTTTTGTACCTATGATTCAATAGATCTATTCAAGTGCCACATACAGATAAAATATGTCTTGCCCTTTGGAATAAAATGGCTATGCCTTAGATTGGCGTGCAATAGATAATCCGAATGTATTTAAGATTTTGCACTAACAACCGCAAACAACTTCAATATCATTCCAAATTTTGTAGCTGAATACGAATAGAAGCAAACCGAAAATACACCAGTTACATATAAATATTATAACAAATTGAGTCAACTTTTTTATTTTCGAATTGGCGTAACGCTGCATTTCAATTTGATTGAATTATGCATCAATGTTTTTTTTAATGAAAAGTATCCAAAATCCATGCAAATGAATAAAAAAATAAACTTACTTCTCCATTTTCAGGCGGTTGAGCTTTGGAGTAAAATGCTGTGCATGTAGCTTCAGGTCCCGGAAGAGGTTTGGGCTTTCCAATCACCGGTGGAACATTGTGTATCTCTTGACAGTCCGATGGAGTTCTTGCAAAATACTGCCAAGGTTGAAAGTCTTCCAGAGAGTCTATTGACTTCTCTAGAACCCAAGTTGCTGGACGCGAAGACGGACCAGCTCTAACAATCACGTATACCACTTCGTATTCCTGCAATAAAAGAAATAGTTTTTATCATCATATTGTAAAAATAGTATGTTACGATGCAAATCGAATATTTTGTATTTGCGCTTTGTCTCTGATATCAAAAATTTCTCTAAAAAATGTATTAATACTGTGTAAATCAGTCTACATTAGAGGCTTGTATGATCGAATCGTCTTATAAAACTTGGCTTCCGTCGCGTGGTTAGGAAAATAACTGACTCCTGGAGGCAAACATCCCAGGCAGAATCTTGGTGTAGACTGCAGTTTTTTCGCTGTAAGTATTTGTATGGTGATGAACAATGTATCCAAAGTATCTTTTTCTGGTGCCCTATCAGAAACTCCCGACATTGGCGATCGCTCTGGCGAATCCCTCTCTGTCCTGTGCTGCCCGGAATATCTACTCCACAGTTCTGAAGCCCGTCCATTCCCCAATGTTAAGCATCAAGGACATTTGTCTCCTTCCAGTCGTTTGCCGACTTTCTATATAGTAGGTATAGCAAATTGTTATTGAGTGTTCAATGTTAAGTACCTACCCTATGACATTTAATATATAGACACGTTATATGAGAACAAGACGCTCTTACAAAAATGGTACGATTTAACGCATTATTACAATATCACCAAGAAAGAGCACACACCACAGTGAGAAAGAGATAATACATACAATAATATTTAACGCCGACACATGCTGCAGACATATTTTCTCTTTTGCTCCAGTGCAATCACAGTATATGAGTGAAAGGTACGAACTTATGTTAAGTTATAGCTGTTCCTATGCATATCATACAAAAGAATACAGAGGGTGGCCAATTTAATGTACTCACTCAAAAAGTACACAAATCGTTGCATATATCTTACTACAACTTTGGTAATTGAGGTAATATTGGAATACTTTATTCAATTTTTCATTAGTAGTAACATTGTTCTTATTTTTCATTGATACCAACATTATAACACTTGCATAGTGATGTTGGCTACAGATGTTAGTTCAGTTCACGCTATTTTTGTATGAAAACGTATTTTTGTTAATGTTTTTTTATGTCAATTCATTTATTTAATTTCTTCCTTTTTGGATAAAAATTGTTTTCAATCACATAAGTACATTATATTTGTGTAGGTACTGTGTGGTAATTTTAGTCACTTTTAATTCCTTATTTAAGGACATACATAACATGTAACTCATATTATATTGTTTTTTACTTTTTTGTAGGTAGAATGTCAAGGGGATGTGACCTAACACCAAGAAAAAAGCCTAAATATCAACATTATTTTATTAATCCCTTTGTGAATATTAAAAATATAATGGTACACTAAAATAATTGTAAAAATATATGCTTTTAAAAGGATAAAATAGCATTAATTAGGTCTGAGTATATTAAATTGGTCACCCTCTGTATGACTTGTCTACCTCGTTAACTCAAAATAAAAATAGCTATCGAAAAATTCAAACAGCATCTTGCGTTCAACTAAGTGAGACATGCGCCATACTTTTTATTTACCGAATTTAAACACAAGTAACGTATCTATTATTTTATATATCATTGGAAGTACCTGTTAGATACTCGAGAAGCAATATAAAATTAAATTTGTTTTAATTCAGCTGTGGATGAAATCGGCGATAAAAAAAGAGAGAAATAAAAAAGTGGTACCTATCACATATAAGTATTGATTCGCAAGAATTTTGTAGTTTACGTGGATTAACATTGTAAACTAAAGGCTACATGGACTGATTATTAATGTATCGAAACAATTGAAAATAAAGTTGACGATGACCTTTCATTCTCGGATGTCCATTGTGCAGGACTCGGGGTCTCACGAAGTGCTACGCCTTTCAGCATGATACCACATCACATGGAGTCACGCCACCAGCTACCACGCCTCATCAATGGACATGTCCCATCCTTATTTGCCAGAGATCAGGTGTTGACCTCAAATGGTCTTTTATGATCGCTTCTGCATTTCATAACGCATACACCGGCGCTGCATTTTATTGTCTTTATGAATTTTAATCTACATTCGCAGCTTAAAACAGTATACTTCATAGTACCACCATCTTGCTTATTTTATATTGCTCGGTGATGATTAAAATAATGTTTTGTTTACAATCCTCTGTTTTGCATATATGATGATGCGGTTGAAGTTTAAATTTAAAAAATGTAGATTTTTAAATTAATGAACATCAATATTTTATTTCTTAATGTCATTGATTTTGTTTAATCAATTGTAATACCTACTGTATTACTAATTTTAGTAATCTAATTTAAAAGTATTGAAAGAAGACGAACAAAATGCGAGATACGAGTGGAGAATGTACAATTAGAACAAGTGGATGAATATTTATACTTAGGAAGCATGTTTCAGCGTGATGGAAGATTGGAAAAAGATATTGAAAGGAGAGTAACGGCAGGTAATAGAGTGAATGGTGCATTAAGACCGGTAATGGCTGACCCAATTATTTCGAGGCAAGCAAAGCTCGCGGTACACAATGGTATCGTCGCACCGACTCTAATGTATGCTAGTGAGACATGGACATGGCAGAAGACGCATGAAAGTAGAATTAACGCGGTTGAAATGAGGTCACTAAGACGAATGTGTGGTAAAACGATGTATGATAGAATAAGAAATGAGGATATTAGACGAGAATGTATGATTGAAAGAAATATCGTAAGTAAGATGAAAATAAATGCCCTTAGGTGGTTCCGCCACATAGAAAGAATGAGTGATGACCGTCTGACAAAAAAATATACAAGGCTGATAAAAGAGGAATGAAAAGTAGAGGTCGGCCAAGAAAAAGTTGGCACGATCACATAAATGGGATTTTGAAAGATGGAGATGTTAGAAGTAAGAATAATAGAAGAGCGTGTATGAGACGATGTATGGACGTGAATGAATCGAGGAATGTATGTCAAGAGAGAGGAGTCTGGCGTTCGGTTCTCTCTGCCTACCCCAAATAGGGAAATGGCGTGATGGTATGGTATGGTATGGGAAAGAAGACCATAAAATTTTAAAATAAAATTTATATAATGCATAAATTTTTCCATTTCTTCAAAATTTTATTGAAATTATAACTACGGAAATAGAGATACGTTTTTAGTTTCCAGCTGGTCAATGAATACCAATAAATATAAGTACTAGAAAAAAAATCTACGTTTAAAAAATGCAAACAGTGGCGAGCATTATATATACGCCAAAAAGCCTGACTTGATTTACTCTAATTAAATCAAAGACCTTATATACTTTGTCTTTGAATTACATTGATTCGTAATAACGTTTTACGTAAAAAGTATACAAGGCTGATAAAAGAGGAATGAAAAGTAGAGGTCGGCCAAGAAAGAGTTGGCACGATCACATAAATGGGATTTTGAAAGATGGAGATGTTAGAAGTAAGAATAATAGAAGAGCGTGTATGAGACGATGTATGGACGTGAATGAAGCGAGGAATGTATGTCAAGAGAGAGGAGTCTGGCGTTCGGTTCTCTCTGCCTACCCCAAATAGGGAAATGGCGTGATGGTATGGTATGGTAATTACGTTTTAAATCTAATCTTTGTTTTCGAATATTATATATTATTTCATGATTATTAAATAATAGGAAGGCAGAGCTGGTTTACACAAACAAATACATTTTTTGGGCGTAGCCAGCAGAAGAACGTACCATAAAAAATATTGATGATACCTATACGAGTAGATATTATATAATGATCAAAATAAATCGATACAGGTAATGATTGAGTATGGATAATAAAACGACCAGCGCAATTTAATAGTATCGCTTAATTATTGTTTACCTTAAGTACTTTCACAATGGATCGGACATTATCGAGATTGTAGATAAAGGATAATGCAGTTGCGTAGTTTTTGAAATTGAGGGCTATAAAAACATGGTATTTATACGAAGATATGTTTCATACGAAACACTTGACCCTAGTTCCAGTAGGGTCACGGCTCAACCACATCGCATACCTGGGGTCAGGACCACATAAGGATTATACCCAAAGATTTAATTATAAAGGTAACTTAAAATACACGACGCTTTTGTCAATCCCTGATTTGAGAGGAACGATTTTTAAGCGGCTCACCTGACCGCATCAACGTAATAGTTATTCCATACATCTTCTTCTTCTTCTTCTTCAGCCCTCTGTCCTCCACTGCTGGATATAGGCCTCTTCCATATTCTTCCACTTCCTTCTATCGGTTGCTGCTTGCAGCCAATTTCTACCCCCCACAGCGGCTATGTCGCCAGACCATCTTTTTTGAGGTCGTCCGACGCCTCTCTTACTTTCCCAAGGTCTCCATCTTAATATTTTAGGGGTCCATCTTGCGGGTTCCTGTCTAGCAATATGTCCCGCCCATTGCCATTTCAATGTAGCTACGCGATCCATGTCGTCCGCTACTCTGGTCCTTTTCCTTTTCCATACATATTCGATGAAAATAAAATACAAATAATAATTTAGTCATGCGGATTTAGTGTAGTACGGAAGACATCGTCAGATGGGGAAGACAGCGGAGGCGATATTGGAGCTCACATGTAAGCAGAATGGCTGAAAATAGACTCCTACGTATCGCTCTCCAGGAGAACCCAGCTGGAAGAAGACCACCAGGAAGACCTCCAAAGAGATGGCGAGACAGTTGGCAGTCCACATCGCAGGAGACAGAATAGCGGTTCAAACAGATCTTCGGATCTATGAAAAGGAAGAAGAAGAAGGATTTAGCGATCTCGAAAAACTTCTTTTTTCTTTGCCTTATCCTACTTTAGGTAGGGTCGGCTCTCCCCGAACTCTGATCTTTCTGATCAGGCTGGTGCTCGCATATTATGGAAGCGAGACTTGGGTTGTCACATGAACGCAGTCAGTTCAGTCAGTGCAAACAGGCAAACAGCTGAGATGAAGATGCTGAGGTGGATGTGCGGAGTTACAAGAAGAGATAAAATCCGTAATGAATATGTGAGAGGTAGCCTGAGCGTACGCGATGTCTCCGATAAGCTGACGGAAGTACGATGAGGTGGATCGGACATATTCGAAGAAATCGCTAGAATACATTAAGAAACACTGCACTAGACTTTCGAGTGTGAATTAATTGCTAGCTCTGCGCCCTTAGACAACGTGTCATTTAGCTCAAGAAAAGAAACAAGAAAATATAACTCAATATATGGAAGTGACAGTTGTCAGTCACGTGATAACTGTCACATCGATACATTGAGTTATGGGCTGTACTCTAGCTTGTCTATCCATTTGATTTTCAGCTATTATTACTTGTTTTATATTTACCATACACAAAATAAGCTCTTTGTTATACGATTATCCAATTTCACTTTCATACAAAACACGCTGATATGTAAGGCAGAATCTTCAATTTTAGATGTATTGTGGTTTGAAGAATTATGTGAGAACATCATAATATATTATACCATAATATAATAAGCCTTGATTTATTTAATACGCCCTTTATTGTTGAATATGATTGAAGGGTGAATGAAAACAGGAACAAAATATTTCAATAATCATCTAGTTCTCAGTATTATGAATACCAAATAATACAAAGGAATTGATGAGGGGCTATCAAGGTATATTCATAGGTTATAATTTCTTGGAGATTTACTTCATAATCACCCACGTGATTATACAAGATAGGAATAGCAAATAAATGCTTTTCACTGAAATAAAAAGAAAACAACAGTTGGATCTTAAAATGTTAAAAACATCATACGTGCGCACTAAAATATTATGGTGGGTTTAGTCTTGATAAATATTATACTAAAGGTACAAGATGTTTTATTGCTATACAGTTTAACAGATCAAGAACAAAAATAATCAATTATTTTTATTATACTTCGAAATGTGAAAATATTTCGAAATATAAAAAAAAAATAATTGATTATTCATTTACCATACGAAAAAACAGTCTTTGTATTTTTGAATCCTCAACAAACACTTGAGAAAATATAATTTGTAATGTCCACACAGCGAAAAAGGTAAGCGTTCAACAATATTATCATTCCAAATGCAGAACGATAATAACATTTTGTATTGAGATAACGATGATAATTTAGTTGTACTCGCTTACAATACTAAAAATAAGATACACAAAAGAGAATTCTATTAGATAATATTGAACTCAGTTCATTAGTATTCAAACACGGCTAGGTATGAAAAATAATAAAAGGAATCTCATGTTTTACATTATTTCTGTGCGATATTACGGAAGGCAAACAAAAAACTCAAAGATTCGGAATATGAAAATATTTTATAAGCAATACACTAGGTAGTTTACAATTTATTTTTTTGGGAAAGGTAAAATCAAGTTGTTCGTGAAAAATGAAAAGAGATAAGGAAACAGGATAGTATATGTTGAGTTACTTATCATTATTTGACACAAAATAGGTTTGGAGATAGTTAAAGGGGCATACACAGAAAAAACAAGTCCGTTTTATTCTCTCAATTCAAGAGTTTTAATTTTCTCAAACAATTCAAGAGAATATTGTCTTGAGTTAAGAATATTTATTTGAATTATGAAAATCATTTATCTTCAATTTAATAAATATTTTTCTCAAATTATTTTGTTGCTTCAAGAGATTTTTTTTTATTCCAAGTAACATCTAATTATCTTGGATTATGAAAAAAAAACACAAAACATTGATTATTCATTCGAGATAATATTTTCTCAAATCGAGAGTATTTGTAAAGTAAGTTTGTACTAAAGTAGTCAATATAATGTTTTTTTTTGCAACATAAAGTATGTTTAACCATGTTATGCTTTTTTTTATCTGTTTATTGTAATTAAACGGAGTATTACTCTTTTTTAATACGTACCGTTCAGTTTTTATTTAGTTGTTATTTCAATTGTTAGTTCAAAAGAACTTGCATCACTCAATCGCAGCATCCATTCACAGTGGACCTTCAACATATACGAACAAGTCGCTTCTCGAACTCCTTTATTAACACAGCAGCCCGACTGTGGAACGATCTCCCGAATTCTGTGTTTCCATCTTCGTACAACCCGGGTCTTTTTAAAATCCGAATTAATAAACTCTTTTCTAGATTGCAAACCCCTCCCAACGCTACGTAGTGCGCTTCTTCGGAAGAGTAAAATGGACCCAAATCCTAATAGCTGGCGTCCCCTACGTAGACATGTTAAAAAAAAAAAAATTGTAAATAGCTTATGTAATAATTTATATTTAAGAATAGAGAATACATAATAGAGATTTCTCATTTTTATTTAGTTGCACGTTGAGTACGACTTTGTCAAGACATAAAGTGAATGAGCATTATCGTTAAGAGGCTATAGTAGGCTATATGGTATATTTTGAAAATAATTTCCCTATTACCTATAAAAGATACGTCTTTACAATAAAGGAGAGTTTGTATTTACATCTTAATTCTATTGCATGAGTTTTTTGAAATTTGAATTTCTTTATTATTTTTCTTGTAAAATAAGTTTTAATAAAACCCTTTTTTATTTTTTACTGTACGTAACTAAAAAACTACAAGGCCTAAGAAGTAGATTTTTATTTCAATCGAAAGAGAATATGAAAATCTACCGGCTGAGTTTTTTATTATCATAATATTTTAATTACTATTCTTGCTATTTCTAAAAAACCTCTAAATTTTGCCATTTTTTCACGAAAAAGTGTTGTATGTCACAGATTAGGTGATATGCAATATTTTTTCGTGTTTCATACATAAGAAGGTAATTTATAGTACATTTCTGTGTACATCCGTATACCCAGGGTATACAAGAGCCTTAATTGTAAAAATAGCTTAAAAAATGTGTAAATAACTTAAAAGTTTAGATTTTAAGTGTTATTTTTTGTACAATATGTCATTACATACATACATACATACATACCATCACGGCATATCCCACAAAGTGGGGTAACCAGCGAAAGGTGTGCGGGTGTGATTGCCTTATAAAAGGGAGCACAACACATCTGTGTATACCCACACACCAGTCTCGTCTCACCAAAAAGGCACTACATTCAGAATGGGTGGTGAAACTCATTGCTGAACTATGTGAGATGTTATTATTATGATTAAAATAAACGTAAAAACCAAATTATATATTTTTTTTAACAAATTCCATTTCTTCCATGAATATAAAAGTCTTCTTAGATTAAGATAAAATTTTTCTTGGTTTGATGATATTTATTTCTTTCATGAAGATATAAGTCTTCTTGAATTGAAATGTTACATTTTGTCAGTTTGAGATATTTATTATCGAATATTTTTATTATTGCATATGCGCAAACATTGGATTTTTTTCCCTGTCGGGAGTCAAAGATATTTATTTAACAGATTTTTAATTATCTCAATAGAGACGAAATTGGAATATTTATTGTAGGAGAACCGGGAAATCAAGGCACTTACAGGGCTTACGACCTGTCATCGGCTGGTTTACGTGATCACTTTATGCGCTTGCGCAACGTTCACCAATTATGCCTTTTTAATGAGAACCCTATCAATTCAATTTTGAAAGTTCTATATAGGTATTGTAATACTGAAATTCTTTTCGCTTGAAAATAAGGAATTTTTACTACAGCCATCTATGGGTGAAATTATGAACAACAATCTTATTATTTTTTATTTATTTTGTTGTAACGCCATCTATTGACAAAAAACCAATTCTCTCAATACATGGTCGTAAGCCCTGTAAGTGCCTTGATTTCCCGGTTCTCCTACAATAAATATTCCAATTTCGTCTCTATTGAGATAATTAAAAATCTGTTAAATAGATATTTATTATCTTGGTCTGAGATAATATGAAATTTCTCAATTTGACAGAATATTTTTTTCGTTATATATGAAATTATATTTTCTTGACTCAAAGCATATTTCTTTGACTGAAGAATTTTTTTCTGTGTATAAACCTAAACACCTCAATTTCAAATCAAATTTCTCATATATATGTAACAGTGTGTTTCTAAAAAAAATACTACAAGTATTTCAACATTTCTCTAGTAAATGTTCGTCACACAATTTTAAAATTCAGTCTAAATTCCCCTACAAAAATATTGGTACAATCCTTTTGTACAGCATTTTTTTTAAATTACTCCATAACTATGTGTCGAAGAGAAATAAATCTTTTATATGCTTGAAGTGTGTACAAAATTTAAGTGAATGATTGATAAAGTTTTTTCATTTCAACTAAGGTTTGTTCTTAAAATGCATAAAATCAACAAATTTGGAGTTTCCGATGATTTCAATCACGTAAAAACCCTTTTTAACGCACGCGATAGTTGCCCTTACTAACACGTAACTTCATAGAGCATTAGGCGGTTTTAATATATCATGTTTTCACTCACTAGATTTAGCGTTATATGCCGTCTTAAAGCAAGTATCCACTTCTTCACCTGAATTTGATGTATTTCAGTGTTGCATTACAGCAGCGAGATGTATTCTTAGTGTAATTTTTTACTGCTTTGTAATTTATTTACCAATTTTAACCATAAAATCTATTTCAATTATAAATTTATGTATATTATTTTTTGTGATTAACACTTTTCTTTCTCTTATATAATATTTTGTTTAACCCGGTTGCAGGATGAAGCTTTATTTGTTACATAAACATAGGTAATTATATTATGATGTTATATTTTTCATCTTGCTACCGATGGTATGGCCTATCAGCAGGGACTTCCTATTGGCTGTTAAATTATTATATCAATGTAAGACTGCTGCATCGCTGTTACTGCTGTATCGCTGTTAGTCTTCCAAAAATTTATAAATAAAAAAATAAACCCAACACTAAACACATTTTTTAAATTCATTAATTATTTTTAACACCCTGTGGAATTGGTTAGTTTATTTCCAACTAATCAGTGTTTTCTGTCCAGAGAAGCAATAATCGAACCCAGGACATCAGCACAGAAGCCGAACAACTTAAAATTATGCCACTGCGATCGACATCAATAAAAAGTAATATTACCAATAGGTACCTCCAGACATAAAAAATGAATTCTAACAGTTGTATCCATGAAAAGTCTTTCATGTCAGGTAGTCATTAAACCGTTTATAGACTGATAGTTAAATCAAACGATACTACGGTTATTTCATACAATTGATTATTATTCATATCCGCTAAATGAATATCATGAATTCCATACCGGTGTATCGAAATTCACCTTTAATTCAATTCTCCCATAGATGGGAAAGACATGGTTAGCGAACAAATCTATAATCACACCTTTACAAATTGACCACAAATTATCTAATCATATTTGGTTTCTTCTAAACTTATACATACAATAAATATGATTAATTCATTTAATGATCATATCCAACGATTTAATGTTATGTAAAGGTATATTCAAATTACAAAATATAGATGGGTACCTACTTCATTTTGTAATTTGAACATAACACCTGTGTTGGAGTCAATCGTTTATCCAAATGTTGATATGATTTTCATCTTCTTTCTTCAACTATCGAGCCTCATTGCTTATGAGTCAAAATGAATATTATATTTTCAAACACATTACCTTGATCTCCATACGTGTAATTTTTCCAAGTATAGACAAAATTCAAAACTAATGGCATTTTTTCCATCGTCGAATACAAGAAAGAAATAAATTGAAGTTTATAGGATACTATTTATACGATATATTTAATGATGTTGCGCATACCGTGGATTGTTAAAAAAACGAACGTGTCCATATTTGTGTTCATTGTGTATTAATTTATACATTTTTTCATATTTTTTTTATTCTATATTTTTCATTCTACTAAGTATTTGTTTATTTTATGTTTTATAAAAATCAATTATGTTTATTTTATGTTTTATAAAAATCAATTAAGTACTGTAGATTTTAGTAATACCCACAAACAGGCATTGCCTGATGGTGGGATTTCTCTTGTTTCATTTACTTCATTATTTAATAAGATTTTTATGATTATATGTATTATGATATATACAAATCTCTGTTTTTTATGTTTGTTTCTTTCTTTTTACTTGCGTTGTTTTTATTTGTTAATTGTGAGAAATAGTGTTGTATTACATTCAATGTTAAATAGATTACTAAAGGTTCCTCTATCAGAAAATAATTATCGTACTAAATTAAATAATAATAAAAAAATATCAACTAGTAATGGATATGCAAATAATTTAATTGACAAACTTCAAAACAGGAAAAAAATAAAAATACAATTTGATAGATACATGTATCCGAGAGATTTAAAAGATCAACATTGGCGAAAATTTTTATTCATAAATAATGATATTTCCAATTCTATAAAAAAACTATACCTAAGACGATTAAACCTGCATTTTATACTAATAATAAGTTTAAAAAATTATATTAAATAACAAAGATAAAGATTCAACCATGAAGATGTCTGGAGTTTATCAGTTAAATTGTAAAGATTGTGATTTATATAGGAAACTTTTATATAGGAAAAACAATAAGAAACTTTGAAATAAGGGTTAGGGAACATTTAAGATGCCTCCATAGTGATAACTATTCAGAATTTGCTAATCATTTAATTGAGGAAAATCATTCTTTTGATAGAGACGAAGGTATAAAATTTTTGCACACGGGGCATAACGAATTAAAAACTTCAAAGCTAGAAATATTGGAAATAAGAAAAATGTAAATTTAAATAAACCAAATAAATAACCAAATTATTTTACAAATAATTCACTTTTAAACTTATTTCCCTTATAATGTAATATTAGGTAAATTTATGTATATAAAAATTCTGTTTTTGTAAAAATAATGTTTCGTTACATATGGTCACCCTAACCTTCTTTACCTCTACTCCTCCTTTCATCCCCTCTCGCTGAATTTTAAGTTTTGTTAACTAGTATATTAAGTGTCCTGAGGAAGAGAACATTGTTCTTGAAATATGTAGACTTGTTTCTAATAAAAGTGGTTTATACAATATAATTTTGTTGTTATTAATTATTATATTTTTAATTATTTATATTAAATCTGTTTATTTTTATTTACATTAGACATGATTTATTTACATAGAGGTTTGACAACATTAATTGAAGTAAATAACAAAACACTTAAAACACAGGCAATGGACGGATACACATATATATCACACATCCACACCATCGACACTCTTACATTTTGTTGTCAGTGTTTTTTTGCTCTCCAATATGCTAGGGATAATTCCTGTGATATATTAGGATCAGTCTTTGATTTTCTTTGACTTTGAAGTTAAACAACATAATTATTTTCACTAGAAACAGCTTTCTCAGGAATACAATCGCATTAACCTCAACCAGCGAAAAGACAAGAGTTGAGTTGTGGAAGAAACAGTTAGGATGTGAAAACTTCCATGAACCAACAGAGGTACTTCCAACGTGTCACCGACTACCATATACAACATGGAAATCTCTGAACAGACTAAGGACGGGTGTAAGAAGGTGCAAGTAAACCTGGACAGATGGGGAACGCTAGAGTCTGACCAGATCACGTGTGGGGAGACGCATAACATGTCACACCTGCCGAATTGCCCGCATATTTAGGGAGGGTACTCCGAGGAGGAATAATGGCGAGCAAATGATGATGCAATTATGGCTGTAAATTACTGGAGGGACATGATATATGTTGATGATACTGAACACGGAAAGTAAGTATTATCCTCACTGATTTCAGCACATTAGATCTCACAGTTCCTTATACATATACACACACGAGTACTCTCCATATACACGATTAAAATTAATCCAAATAACTCACAAAAGGTCGTTCACCAACCCATTTGAGTGACCTTGTTAAATCTGATACAGGATCTTCGATCATCGAAGCCCATCGATTTGACCGAGACCGTCCTACACTCCTACATAGAAGCGAATCATTCGGCGAGCGACTGATTAATGCCAACATCTTCAGTCATGAGGTCAAGGTGGAAGAAACTTCAAACAAAACACATATATTTTAGTAAAATGGTGTAGGTACCTACCTAATACACGTGGAGATAAACTGATTAGTATCAGTTTCTAATGTCTATATAGAGGGCCTAGTAGGTCGGAATTGGTATCTTAGTTAACCATTATTGTTGAATCAGAACAATCGTCCAAGATTACAGTTGTATGAGAAAGCGAAGTAATAGGTACTGCTATGTACTTCTCTCGCCGATGGAACAAAGGGGGGCCCCCCAGTATCGGTAATCGTGGCACGTAACAAATAAGGACACAATAAATTAGATCCCTTTTATCGGATAAGGTCCTCTCAACTTCCCCCTTTCTTCTCATTCCCAATTCGGGCCGGTCGCGCCTACTCCTTGAATCTAATTATTTTTTTGACAGAATCATTTATAGCGTCATTATCGGAACAGAACTCCATTATCCCGGATACGCGCCATATTTTTGAAATTTTCCATTGAAATAAGTACAACGGTTACCTTATTGTGTAACACGCGAAATTATTTCTATTGTAGATACTGTACGATGTAAATATATGTGGATTGGAATACAATGTATTATCTATAGAAGTCATATTGCGTAAAATGGGAAATAGAGTGGGAAAAATCGTTTTATTGGAAACACTATTTGTGTGATTTAAAACTCTTACCACGATATTTTTTCTTTGTTATTCATTCATTCATACTATCACAGCTTATCAGATAATGTGGGGTAACCAGCGACAGATGTGCGGTTGTGAATTACCTTGTAAATTTTTTTTATTAATTTTACGTATATATTTTTTTTTCTTATCCTATATACCTATTTTTTCATCAATATTTGTTTTTATGTGTGTATATAGTATGTAAAAGGCAATTTATACCGTAAATAAATAAATATAATATGTTGGATAAAAAAAATCTAGTATTGTAGATACCCCCTTTCCAATGAAATAGTGGCCCTATACAAAATTTATACTTATACTTAAGTCATAGTATAAAGGCTGATTTTTTTCTGGAGAGGATACCACAGCAGGTAACAAAATATTGAATAATATGTGTCCTGATTAGTGGTGGCTTTCGGAGATTACAGTCTTCATAGTGTTGAAAATTGCTTTTTTAATAAGTCAGAGACATAATATTTTTTAAAACTTTAAAGATCTGGGGGGTTTCCACCAACCAAAATATCTGTCAATAGAAGGCGTAATTTTTAATACTCTTTCGTAGTAAATATAAAAAAAATCACACTATTTAACTGACGTGTTAAAATAGCATTTTTAACACTTTAAAGCATGTTATCTCCGAAAACCATTACTACTCAGGATTCATATTATGCAATTATAAAAATCACGTCGAATTGACAACATCTTCCTATTTATGAATCTGATTCAAAACGATGAATTATTTGTTTCGTGAATTTTGATAATAATCAAAATTATAAAATGAATGATTAACCGAAAGCGTTTTGGACGCGGAATAAAGTAATGTAACAATTCTTGGCAATTTAAACAATAGAACGGTTGAAAATACTTTTGGCAAAGCTTTCGACTGTAATTGGTCAATTTTCAAAAATGTGACGGTTTAATAGCCGTGAAGAGATATTTGGCAATGAGGGCGAGTTAAGTGCTCCTTCGTCCCTCTAAATACTCTTTTAATGAACATTTGAGAAACTCAATTAGCTGTTCATTAAATTCATTCAATTACCCGATATAATAATAATATGGAGCTCAACTCAAATATACCTACGAAGACGAACACTGCATACGGACATAGACATTATCAATACTTGGCTCCAAAGATACTAAATTTAGTTGCTAAAGACATAAAGGACATACAGTTAATGAAAATAACAAGACTAAAACTAACATTTCATACGTGGCTATACATATAATAAAGGGATTAACTATTGTCAGCAAATACTCAAACCTTAACAACATAACTATACAACAAATCTTACATAGTGAAACATAGACTGCACACTGCACAATATTACATTTTATTTTGATTTTGTAATTAATATTATGTAACTAGTCTACCACCTCGGAACAGGCCTGGCCTAGTGAGGTGGTATAAACCAACCCATGTATTTGATCTGTAATAATTTTAATTTTTCTGATATTTTTTTTTGTATGTACTTATATTGTAATTTTGTATTTTTAGTATCAATAATAAAAAAAAACCTATTAATTCGTCGCTTAAACAAATAAATAGGTTATTCTAATTTTCTTATATTTATAGAGTGAAAATCCATATGAAAAATGAAATATCAATTATTTAAAATAATGTCGAGTTATCTCGGTGAAAACGTTCTGTCTTCGTAATAATGAAATCAGTGGAGAAATACTCATTTAAAATTCATTCGTTCATACCATTACGGCATATCCCACAATATGGGGTAAACAGCGAATAGTGTGCGGGTGTGCATATAAATATTAAATTATGAAATTAAATTTTGCAGATAAATGCCGTCGAAATGAGATCATTCAGAAGAATTCGTAATAGAACGATGTATAACAGAGTAAGAAATGAGGACATAAGAAAATAATTTAAGCTGAAGAAAGATGTCATTAATAGAATTTACATAAGTGAACACGATGGTTGACGAAGAATATATACAGTGCGGACAGGAATGGAATAAGAGGTCGGGGACGCCCAAGAAAGGGCTGACACGACCATGTGAACGATATTCTGAAAGACGGAAATGTAAGAGGCGCGAAGAACAGACGTACATATATGAGAAGATGCATGAGGGTGAACGAGGCGAGGGATGCGTGCCAGGATAGAAAAATGTGGCGTTATGTTCTCTCTGCCAACCCCGCGAGGGACTTTTTTATTTTCTGTCTGCTATTGTACGGCGGTCAATGTCATAGGTTTTCGAAATCTGACAACTTGTTAATATACACATTTAATAATTCTCTGATATTTTAGGATAATTCTGCATGTAGGAGAATGTGGTCTGAAATGCGTATAGTTAATACTAGTCGCATGAAACAGATGAGACCCAACTGTCGATAGCGATAGTATGTATAGTTGAAGAATAAGTACCCATAAATCCAAATTATTGAATATTTTAGGATATTTTGTTTTCTATACAACACATGTAGGTATGTATGTCAAGATAGGATAGTATGGAGGGCAGTCCTTTTTTCCTACCCAGAATATGAAAACAGCATGATGTATGTATGTATGTTTGGAGATTAGTATCAAACTATTAAGTCTTCTTTGATATTGTGTATAGGCGACTGCCATACAAATAATATGAAGCAATGTCGTCACTAAATTAAATAATAATAAACACTTCCTTGCACCCTGCGCAAGTGGCGAGTTTATTGACGTATGGCAATTTCTTCCAACTAACCAGTGTTTCCAGCCCAGAGAAGCAATGTTTGCGTGAGAAATGAATTTAAATAAATTTCTCCTCTGCTGAAAATCGAAACCCAGGACGCCCGCACAGAAACCGAACGGCTTACCAACTGTGCCACGGCGGCCGGCAATTCAATTCAATTGTTATAAAAATTGTTAAAAAAAATTGAGATGTTAATATCATGTTAATATTTTATGTAGAAAATTAAATTTTCTAGTTGGGGTATTTCGGCTTTTTCGATATTTTTAAAACTTTGGAAATATAGACAGTTTACAATAAATTTAGCATAAAAAATATTTTTACTAATAAAAATGATTAAGAACTTCTGGATTTTTTTAGAAAAAACTGATTTTATATTTGTCTATGTTCATACTAATTTTCAGGGTTCTAGCTTTTATGGTTTTTGAGATATATGGAAATATAAACAAAAATTCTAAAGTTGATATCCCCTGACTGAAAATATAATTCAAAATTCTGAGTAAAAAAGTTTTGTAGGCCTATAACTATTTATATATTCTGAAATTTTGGGCTCTGTAAATTGAGCAGATCAAAAGTTATAAGGGGGAGTCGGACATACAGACACACGGACACACTAAATGTTCTACTCCGAATTCTGAGCACAATTGATTAACTGATTTTACTCAATATTGCATTCGTTCACACATTAGTATTGGATTGTAATATAGAATTATACATGGAGAGTATCATAATAACGAGATTCTCAGATTAATTTATTTATATCAAACAATGTCAGAATACTTGGTATAGCGGTTCCGTTTCCCTCCATAAAGTGGTTAGACTTATTTAAGTAGGTTTTCCATTTCTTGCAAAGCCTTAGAAGACTTTCCTCACAACTGTATGGACTCTGCCAGACGGAGCGGTAACGAATGAAAATATATTGCGATCATTTCAACACAATTACACACATTTTAACAATTCTACTTTTTTTTGTTCAAAGAGTGGATACATATTTTAACAATAAACAAATAAAATAGAAACAATTATTTTATTATCAGCATCAAGAATAAAATTATTTCATAAAACATTTTCAACAGTTTGTCGACGAATAATTTATCACTCGTCAAAATCAAACGTTTAATGAATTAACTAGTTGTAGGTATGTAACACATGAGATCCAACTGTCGATGGGGATCCAACTGTGTATTGTGTATAGTGTAAGAATACGTTAAAATCCATGTATGTAATAAATTGAAATAAAGAAACGTACCATAATATAAAACATCAAATCTAAAATATTGAATATATTTTATTTTATTTTCTTATACACAACAAATATGAATTTCACTATGCTTATATTCAATTTAATTTCAATCCACTTCCCAAAGTCCATTTTTTGAGACAGAAGTCCTGAAGGAAAGGGACGAAAGGGACTGATTTTTTTAAAACTAACTTATGAATTTTACTTTTCATTGATTATATCAAATATGTTACTCTTTCTGAATTTATCATAACAATTACACAATTAATTATTAATTATTCAATTCATAAATTATAAAAACGATTTTCTTGGTGAATTAGATTGGTGAATTGTGATGCAATAAGCACTTTCCCAGCAGCGCAGGTTATAATAAACTAGTACATAACTAATATTTATATAATAATTCTTGTATTCATTATGTGAGATGTCGTAACTAGAGAAGTATTTTTTTAAATACATTTCTCGCAGGTGTTTAGAAAAGGTATTTATTCCTATCTATAATACAGAATTTCTCAGCTCTTCGTTCGAAGTACAATCAGTAAGATTATGGAATAGTCTTAGTCCGGATATTGCGTCGTCTAACTCACTTTGAATTTTTTAAGAAAAAACTTAAGAAGGAATATTTATCCCTGAACACATGATCCCGATTTCCTCTCCTTGCCCTTACCCTATCCTTTTTTTGCTATGAAGTATTTTTCTTTATTATTTTAATTGTTATATTAGTGTTATATGTATTTTCTTTGTTTTATTTTACTCTTAAGCCCGCCAATGTACAATATATTTGTTAATATTATTTACAGGACGATAAATAAAAGGATCATAATATACTCTTGTGCCGAATTAACTTGAGGCTATACATACACTTGGGTTGATTGGAAGAGATGTTTTGGTCGATCTCGAATTTATTGCGTTCATACTTTTATCATATGTCGTTTGCCAATTTCACTTCCCAAAGGTCAGGGCAACTATATTGCATTTTGTTTGAGAATTGAGAAAAATATTTGATGTGTAACGCTGTTGACTGTTCCCGCGGCTTCTGGTCCTCGGCTGAAGCAGTAATACCAAGTGGCCGTGCGTGGACTGAGAAAAGTGTTAATGTCGGTGACTCTGGTATTATTATACATGCTTTGCTTAGTGCACTGTCCTGAATAATGGATGCTGTGAAGGAGACTGAGACATTCTAACGTCCGAGGGATTTTCATATTTTAAACTACCAAACACTAGAGAGGAATTCTTAAAACTGATATATTTTATAAGGCTTCAGGGTTATTTATTGACAGAATGTATAATACTTAATCTAAATTTCAAAAATTCTATAAAAACACGTTAAATATATAAGAAAAAAAGTGGATTGTGACCATCAATACACTCTTTATGGCATATTATTGATGGTATTGCGCACAGAAATGGTAAATGCATAAAAATAATTTTACAAGGGAGAAATTAATGTTTCGTTACTTTTTTGTATCAATTATACTTCAAAATATAAGCTCATATAAAATTACTTAAAAAAAAAAACACAAATTATTAACATTTTTCCACTAATTTATATTGACCACTGACGCGTTTCGCTCAAAGAGCATCTGACGCTACTGAACCATTCAGTAGATGCTCTTTGAGCGAAACGCGTCAGTGGTCAATATTTTTTAATTAGTGGAAATAAGTTAAAAATTTGTGTTTTTTTTTATTTATTTTAGTAATTTTATTTAAGTGATAATGGAATTCCATCAAGAATTAGCAGTCAAAAAAATAGTAATAAATAAAAATACAAGCATTTTATTGGATTTGAATTATGATCCATCGTTGTATAATTATTGGTAAATACACTTTTTCCGGAAAACTTAAAAATCTTTCAATGTCATAAAAGTATGGCATCCTATGACATTTGTAATCTATTATCAGCTTTTACTAATCGGTTAATTGACTTCATACTTATCTTATTCGTATAAAGTACCTATATAAATATATAGATGATTAGTTTACTATATATTTTTTTAGGAAATCTCTTTAAAGGTGTCTGTCGGGGGTTTCCACCAAATGTCTGTCAATGGAAGACGTAATTTGTACAGCCGTGTTTATAATATAACGCTTCATATTGTTGGCCTTCGTGGCTCAGTTGGTTAGGTATCTGACTGCTGATACAAAGGTCCCGGGTACGATTCCCAGCAGTGGAGGCACAGTTTTTAATTGTGTTTTCAGTCTGGATCTGTGAGACGATTAATATGGAAAGTCTCCATAATGTCGCAACTTGTTATTGGGTTCGTGTTAAATTAATATTTGACATAGTACATATTACTTGCCCGAGAAGCGATATAAAAATATTAAAACAGACATGTTAAAATAGGAATTTTCAACACTTTGAAGGTTGTAATCTCCGAAAGCAGGAAATAACAAAAACTCAGGGTTCATATTATCCAATCGTTGTATCCTTTTACAGAAAAAAAACAGCCTTTATACTATGACGTTAATTTGGCTGACTCTACAGCTCATAGAGCTACTATTCTCGTATTTTGAAAAACGATATTTTAAAAGAATGTCAATTGTATATACATAAAAAAATATGTTTCATCTAAAGCAGTAAATATTCATTACATACAGAAATATGTTTCAAATTAATATTTAATGCTGGCTTTAATGCTCACTGTTGCTTTCATTGTTTACTGCTTGAATATATTTCTCAATAGATGGCATTACAAAAATGATTCTTCGTTACTTCATAGATGGCGATGGTAAAACAGTTTATTTTCAAATGATCAGTTTCTCATTATTAAAATAAATATAACTTTTAAAATTGCATTTATAAGGGAACTCAAAAAGAAGGCATAATCGATGAACGTTGCGCAAGCGCATAAAGTGATCACGTAAACCAGCCGATGACAGGTCGCAAGATCTGAAAGTGCCTTGAGTTTTTGGTTCCCCTATAATATTCCAGCTGTTAAAATTTTTTCATAAAAATTGAATTGTTTGTCCAACAACAGACAGCACGTGCAAGTATGCACACAATAAAATTCATCCACGTAATTCTTAGCAAAACTTAAGGAATACTTATCAGTAATCATATAAGTGATACATGATAATTTTAATCTATGCAGCTGTTTTGAGTCATCAAAAACACAAAGGATGTGCGTGGAACTAAATCGAACGAGCAACATAAAATATTTTCACTACAGACATCGGAACTGGTCAAACTGGACGAGTTGGGCATCAGCTGAAACTTCGATAGTATGGTATGTAGTAAGTAGTATTTGTCTTGGAAGCGGTTTCTTGCGTATACGATGGTCACAAACGTGTTCCAATGTGGATGAACAAATAAACTAAAGTCATCGATAAGGAGCAAAAAGTACACACCGACGATATCCTCAAGAAATTCCAGGAATTTTTTCGACTGCATGAAAATATTTTTAAAGCGTTGTGACTTGTGGCTTTCATGCTATCACTGACTTAAGTCGACCACCTTGGCATATTGGGAAGTCGCTTGACTTCCATCTAGACATTCTGAGCTTCATTCCTAACAGAGGAGTAATTGATAAAATCATTTCTTAAGCAACTCTTGTTTCTCTGGGCTGAAAGCACTGCTCTATAGGGACATTAAAAAAGGCCTATATTTTCAACTCCGAATTCTAAGTTAATCCATACATAGGTACAAAATTCCTTCACACACAAGGCTAAGGTTAATAAATACTGTCCATTCATTAAGAGGAATAAATATTCTTGAACAAATACACGGTTGGATAAATCATCTGAAGAACATAATGAAAAGCGACACGTAATGATTCAAGATCATTTTTAAAACGCTGATTAATTATTTCTGTGTTACATACTCTTTCCTTTTAGAGAAAGTCTTTTTGTTTTATTTATCTAGGTATTTATTATGCATTTGTTTTAATCGCTGGTGAACATTTAGACATTCTAGGCGTCAAATCTGTTTTATAGAATCAATTGCACTAAATTATCGATCATAGTAAGCTTCTTTGTTAACTTTGTGCACATTAAAATGACAATGAAAGAAAGTAATCACACATAAGGGATAGTTCTTTGTGTGATTGTGGGGAAGTGTAAACTTTGGATTAAGTTTTCATGGAGTGTCCAATACACGACAAATTTGACTTTTATTCCACCCTATAGATAGGTTACCTTTTAATAAAAAATATATTATAATATCCAAAAAAAGGAATTTATAAGAAAACTGGACAAATTGCATAGTTGGAGATGGTGTCTGATTTGTCTGCTCCTTCTAAGAAAAAAATATATGTGATTCGTTTCTGTTAAGATACAATTTATCATATTGAATTATACAAAAGTGGAATAAAATACCCATCTATTTTATCAAAACCCATCTCAAAAGTACAAAAAAATATCAGCACGCATTGAATCGCTCTGTAAGACTAAATATGGATATAAATGGAGATGCGACAGTGGGTAATTTTGGGAACAGTTTCGAATATAAATATCCCTTTATAGAGTAGAAGTAGTTCCATGTACCCAATAATAAAATACAAGAGATGCCGCGCGCGCACTGTTCTCCCGTTGTAATAAATTCACATGAGACAGTCGAGTCCGTCAACCAGTCCAGTCTTGGCCAGGAGTCTCCCGGAATGGAAATGATGCGTCATGCTTGTTCTGTTGCCAGTTTTTGCTGATGCGTTTACTGTCCGTAGCCAATATACATACTCGTTTCACTTGTGGGAATCTCGTTCGATGTCATCCTACACGATTTGATCGATACGAATATAAGTTTTATTGTACTGTTTGTACCTAGACTGTTGTTTTCATTTGATGGTGAAATCAGCAGTAAACCCAGCGTAAATACGTAATGAATTATCATAAATGTAACACGGATAAAATTTCATATCAGTAGATTTTTTTGCATGGATGCATAGGGGACAACGGATATTAGGTCTACTGTACCTACATTTCCGAAGATGCGCACTTTTTATGTAGCGTTGGTGGAGACTGGTGAAGAACGGGCGTCGGCAGATCTAAGAACAACCTGAAAACATGGGGGATCCTAACGGATGATGACTGCCTCTCGTGTGAGTGCGGCTTGCCGCAGACCACAGGTTGCCCTGCTACCTGCTCATATGAGGACCTGCTACTCTGTAGCGGAGCAGCGGTCGACTTTGCCATGTATTGATCGAGAAGAGTTTGATTGCTGCTGACACGAGAGAAGAAGAATAATGTATGATGTGAATAGCTACTGTGACTGAGCAATACGTGTATCTTTTTTACGAATCGGAGAAGAAGGGACAAGCAGCTTTACACTTGACGTTCAGATCTGATCCCAATTTCAAATTTTCGCTTAGAACATATATTTTATTTTTATTAAATTCACAATACATATACAAAATATAAAAACCGCCGTGGCACAGTTGGTAAGCTGTTCGGTTTCTGTGCGGGCGTCCTGAGCTCGATTCCCAGCAGAGGAGAAATTTATTTAAATTCATTTCTCACGCAAATATTGCTTCTATGAGCTGAAAATACTGGTTAGTTGGAAGAAATAACCATGCGGCAATAAACTCGCCACTTGCGCAGGGTGCAAGGAAGTGTTCATTAGTATAATTATACAGAAAAGATGCACAGTAAGATAAAACATATTTCCCTTTACCAGAGTGCAAGCACTCGTGTGTAAAAGAAAATACCTATGTACCTGTTTCCTCTGTACATTAAAATTATCTACTAATACGATTAAAAAAATATCTAGCTACCGTCTTAGTGCCTTTTCACACGATCCGGTTTGCCGGTTACCCGGCGCCGGCTACACAGCAACCGGATCGTGTGAAAAGGCACTTATTCTTCGTTATAAATGTAGGTAGGTTCTTAGCGAAAATTTGAAATTTGGATCGCATTGAATAAGACCGCTGAGATGCTATAATTTCCTTTCTCGAATATTTCTTTAAACAAATACAATTTATTTTAATACATTCTGTAAAATGAGTTATGCTTGTGTTGGAACGAATTGGTTAAGGCCCTACTATACCCTGGATATACGGATGTACGCAAAAATGCACACTAAATTAGCTTCTAATGTATGAAACACGAGAAAATATTGCATATCACCTGATATGTGATATACAACATTTTATCGTGCAAAAATGGTAAAATTTAGAGGTTTTTTTTAAATAGCAAGAATAGTTATTGAAATTTTATAATAATAAAAAATTCAGCCGGTAGATTTTCATATTCTCTATCGAATAAAGTAAAATTATACTTCATAGGCCTTGCAGTTTTTTAGTTACTTACAATAAAAAAATAAAAAAGGGTTTTACTGAAACTAATTTTACAAGAAAAGTATTAAACAAATTCAAAATTCAAAAAAATCATGCAATAGATTAAAGATGTACATACAAACTGTTCCTTATTTCAAAGACGTATCTTTTGAGGGTATTAGTGAAATTATTTTCAAAATATAATGTATAGCCTACTATAGCCTCTTAAGGCAGAATACTTGCATAAGTTCACTGAATTGCTGACGCAGCGGATTAAAAATATCAACTACCTTATTTTCTTTCAAATGTATGTAAAATGTCAACTCGATTTGTGAGTACCTATATCTTCAATTTTAGCCTTCATGATATAATTTGAATAGTGTTTTTTGTGGCTAATGTTTAGAATAATTTAAAATAATTACAAGTTTAGTCATGTTATCATAAACGTAAACATTAATCTAGTTAAAAATGCTTTACGACACAATAAATAACATATTTTAACAATTTTATTGCTGTGCCAAATTTGGGTTTATAGAAGGTATCTTGCTATCACCCAAAGTAATTAATTTAATTGACAGATATCACCTGATTAGTGTAAATTGGGTCGTAATCGGATTTCAATACCTATTAAAACATCATTAATAGGTAAGTTCATGATCTGTGTAAGTAATTTGAGAAGACTTTTGAGTTCTACAGAACTTGACGATAAAATGGATATTACATATTTCTGTAATTAATTGATTCTCAAGTTCTCATATTCGATTTGACACAATTGGAGGATCTGAATACGTATGTCGAAATTTGAGCGGTAGAATAATATGATATTGATAAACTTGATTATTTATATTCAAAGATTTTATCTACTGTCTAGTAAATTATATTTTTTCTGTGTGTACCCACTGAACTGTCATTGTCATTTTTACATGAGGTTTAATGAACTGCACGAAGTACGCATTATATAAAAATCCCTGCAATTGATTTCTTTTCTATCTATGCAGCATTTGCCGGAAACATACTTTGAATCAGCTGAAATGCTTTTTGAGATAAATATACTTTTGAGACGGTTCAGAAAAAGACACTTCTTTTGGAAATCAAATTTATTTGATTAAACATCAATCGATTTTATAGAACACCTGGAATTGAATTTACAAAAAACATATCTTATTTTGAATACTCGCTAAAATATGTATTGAGTCAATTTTTATTTTAAGTTAATCTAAACATTCACAAAAGACTTGGAATATTGATAAACACCTGCAACTGAATGAACTTGATAAAAAAGGGGCTTCCGATTTATTTTCTTAGTAACAAGGACAATTTAATAGATTCATTGAGATAAGAGAATAATTTGTATCACTAGATAGTTACATAAGACGAATTGAAATATATATTGTCGTTATGAGTAAGAAGTATCACAAGTTTTTTTATTGATAGTTTTCAAAATAATAAACAGTAAAATATAGAATTATAATTAATCCAGCATTCTGGGTTCTGATGCCATATATGGATTGGTTTCAGCAATTAGGATTACAAAATATGTGTACATTATATTATTTCATGCATATTCCAGTATAGAAACTGCCAATGTTGTCTTTTTAGATTGTCGTATAGCGAACGTATGACTCATGTTGTATGCCATGTTGGTAAGGAATACAATGCCTCCATATATTTCCTGGAACTCGCTTTATCGTTTCCTAATTTTATCTAAACAGCTAATTAGGTACCTACCTAAATATTTTTTATGCTTACTTCATTTTTATACAACTGTTCGACAATTTAGGCTTCCTAAAACAATTACTCTATTAAGTGTTACAAACTGGAGGACGGCAGTTGAGGACAGACGGGGTTGGAGGCAAAAGTTGAAGGAGGCCAAGGCTTGACTTGGGCTATAACGCCATCGAAGAAGAAGAAGAAGAAAAATAATTACCAGATCAATGTCTACCTAAATTGTAAATAACTTTTGAAAAAGCACATTAAAATGTAAAAAAAAACTACGCTTCAATTTGGAATTATTCACATCTCCAGAAACTGAACATATCAAAGAATTGGGCTCTGAATGAGTCATTGATCTACTTTTTGCAATTTTATTAATATTTTTTTCGACAAATCTAAAATTTGTAAAGTACAGTTCAATGATTTATGAAGATTGACATAAATGGTGATACTATAGTTCAGGTTCAAGTTTTTTTAGACCTCAATCATACAGAAACATCTTGGCGAACACGTTCGGTTGTAAAAAAATATATTTTATCGAATATTTTTATTATTGCATATGCGCAAACATTGGATTTTTTTCCCTGTCGGGAGTCAAAGATATTTTTTAACAGATTTTTAATTATCTCAATAGAGACGAAGTTGGAATATTTACTGTAGGAGAACCGTTCCAACTTCGTCTCTATTGAGATAATTAAAAATCTGTTAAAAAATATTTTTGAGTCCCGACAGGGAAAAAAATCCAATGTTTGCGCATATGCAATAATAAAAATATTCGATTACTTACACATTGGTACAAGTAGGTAAATAAGACAAAAATGACCTTATAAGTCTGGCGCAATTCAGGTGTGACTTCTATGCGAAAAATGCATTTGTCACCTCAGGTATAAGAATTGTTGCTCTCATTATTTACAAAAAAAACAATTCTCTCAATAGATGGCGTTACAGCAAAAATAAATAAAAATTATAAGAATGTTGTTCATAATTTCACACATAGATGGCTGTAGTAAAAATTCCTTATTACAATATATAGAACTTTCAAAATTGAATTGATAGGGATCTCATTAAAAAGACATAATTGGTGAACGTTGCGCAAGCGCATAAAGTAATCACATAAACCAGCCGATGGCAGGTCGTAAGCCCTGTAGGTGCCTTGATTTCCCGGTTCTCCTACAGTAAATATTCCAACTTCGTCTCTATTGAGATAATTAAAAATCTGTTAAAAAATATATTTTATTTAGATTTTATTCAAGAATTTTATTAAAAATGATAATATTTAAATATAGTTGACGAGGATGTCAAATTCGTTACCCGAACATAAATATATTTTTCATTTCATTTTCGTATTAAAATTAATATTTTTTATTAAAGAAACGCAGTTTGTATTTTTTTATACGTACATATTTAAAACGACCGTGTTATTTCTCATTTTCCACGTCTCAAAACCCTTTATGGATGAACATGTTATTATGACATGTTCAAATAATGTAAATTTCAAACGATCTCATTTGAGGATCTTAAAAAAGTTTCTCGCCCCTCCTGAAATACCCCCGGGCAAATTATAACATAATATAACAATTTGTAATCGAAAATGTACCGAATTAAGGCGCCTACATACGAATTATGACGCCTGCGTTTTACTTTAAAATAAAATCAGACAGAGATGTATTTAATTTTATCGAGGAGTCATGTTGGCGTAGAATATTGAGAATACTATAGGCTGCTATGGGAACCAACATGTCTGGATTATTTTTAATTTTATTTGAATTGAGCTACATATGAAAAATCTTCAATCTCTTTAACAGTGGATCTTTACGGAAAATGTGCAGAAGAAAAGCCCCGGATGTCGGTCATCGACACGATGGAATGTGAGTAGTTTCCGTCAAACAACTGGAGAATTTTTGTCGTGGAGGGAAACGGTTTGCACATACACTAAAAAAAAGGGTTGCGCTCTGCGCAGCCTACGTGATGTTTTCCGATAACAATATGTCAAGATAAGATGGGTTTGTGACTGAGCGGCTAGTCTGAATTAGAGATCCAGTGGATATGGGTTCAAATCCTTAGTTCGCCATACTTTAGGAAATGTACCTACATAGATAATGTTCTTACTATGGAGATATATTTATTCCGAAATGGCGTTCGCTTATAAATTACTCCAAAAGGGGAAACGCAATCGTTCTACGTATAAAAAGAAAAAAAAATAATGTTTTTAACAAGACGTATGTTCACCTTAAGTCTGTAAAGGAATGGTGTTTTATTCTTTGGTAAATTAAGACCCCATTACTGAAAAGGAATTCCATATAACAAAACGTCCCTCAGAGGGTTAAGGCAACGCACTCATTATGGTATATTTGCACAACCAGTATACACGTACATATAATACTTATCATCACAGTATAACATAGTGGCGCTAGCCTTTCTCACGCTCGTGCGTATGTACGGTGTTCTGTCTGGCGAGTAAATTGCATAACATTGCGGCACGGTCACACACTCGTGTTGTATGGCGCCGAGGATGTCCAGCAAAACATTGTATGCATTGTCACGTTTAATAATGCCCTTACTAAGTATATTAATTAAAAAATAATACATATAAGGAACATAATATTCACTTAGGTCTTTTATCGCTAAATTTCATCTTATAACAAAAACATAAAATTTTCTGTATTTATTTTTTTAATTGCATATACACAAACATTGGTTTTTTTCCCCTTTCGGGAGTCAAATGATATTTTTACTGACAAAATTTTTAACATCTCAATAGAGACGAAGTTGGGATTTTATAGAAGAACCAGGAACTCAAGGCACATACAGGGCTTACGGCCTGTCATCGGCTGGTTTACGTGATCACTTTATGCGCTTGCGCAACGTTCACCAATTATGCCTTCTTATTGAGTTCCCTTCTCATTGTAATTTTTTGAAAGTTCTATATATTTGAAAAATGTGTAACAATTCACCTGAAAATAAGGAATTATATATAATATTGCCATCTATGAAGTAACGTTTCATTTTTGGCTTGTTTACCTACTTGTATATCGAATATTTTTTTTAATTGCATATACGCAAACATTGGATTTTTTCTCTGTCGGGTTACATACATTCATTGTCATCGGGAATATACAAATTCTGAAAGTCTCAAAGATCCTTAGTATTTGGTAATTGAGTGATTAACAAACATTTTTCGCAATTGTTTTTTTTTTCATCCATTGTATAATAATCGTAGGTGCTTAAGATGTAGGTACGTGTACCTAATTGGCACTAAGTGCCAACTTTAAACACTCGTTTTGAATGTTTGTAGAAGAATGTAATAATGCCTTCAATAATTGCTCTCTGTAGAGCAGTACATTCCGATACAATATAATGTCATGAGATTCGTTGCAATAAGAAAATTAACGACTAATTATTTTGTATTAACTACAAACATTTTTTTTACTAAAACAGAGTATGTATTGTCAAATTTTAAATTGTGTACCCAATACTATTTAAATTTTGACGGATGAATTAACAGACTGTTGACGACAGATTACTAATCAGTTAATGCACTTTACTCAAATTATCTTGTCTTCAGCCATCTCTCCACTTCTGGATGAAGGCCTATTATACCTATATATTTTCACTCATATCCCAAAAGAGAGATATGAGTGGAAACTCAAATTATATCGATTTGGCTGTACATAGACACAAATTTTCATACTACCTACGTCACACACACGCGTACACACACGCACACGCATTAAATACGAAAATTTTTAACACAAATAATGAGCACAAAAATAGTAAGTCTCACATAATTAATTAAATAATAAATAATATGTTGAGAAATCTAATTAATTAAACAAATAAAAAATAAAATAAAATAAATAGCAATAAATAATAAAAACTGATGAAATAAATCACAAAATAATTGTGTTCAAGAGAAAATAACAATTGACTGACAATGGATTGCAATCACTAGAACACAGACGCAAAGTCGGTATTTTAAGTTTATTCTATAGATACTACCACGGGAACTGCTCAGAAGAACTTGCATCTTTGGTCCCTCCTCCACCCTCTCGCAACAGAGTCACTCGCTTTACTCAATCACAACACCCATTCACAGTAAACCTTCAACATATACGAACCAGTCGCTTCTCGAGCTCCTTTATTAATACAGCAGCCCGACTGTGGAACGATCTTCCGAATTCTGTGTTTCCACCTTCGTACAACCCGGGTCTTTTTAAAATCCGAATTAATAAACTCTTTTCTAGATTGCAAACCTCTCCCAACGCTACGTAGTGCGCTTCTTCGGAAGAGTAAAATGGACCCAATTCCTAATAGCTGGTGTCCCCTACGTAGACATGTTAAAAAAAATGACATAGGTATAAAAGCTACAAATATTGATTTCGTAACAGAAAATGTATTAATACCTACGTCAATTATAAAAGAATTGGATAAGGGATATTTTGAAGTCTTGTCAAATTAATGTACTTACTTTACCCAGAACTACTATAAGTATGGTTGTAGATATCGATCGCCTAAATAAACTGTTTACCAAAATGGAGATTCTGCATTCCACCATGCCCTGCACGCCTGTGCCAACGGCTTGGGTAATTTTTTGTTAATCGTAGCGCCAAACATGAATTTATCACCCAATTTTCATCCGGCTCTTACATATAATAATGGCCGACCAGCTATATCATTTATTATTTTATTTCCTTAATTTGATCGAAAATTGCACCGATCCGAATGCCGCCTGCACTTTGCAACAGTTGCCGCGTTTATTTGTTTTAAGCTATCGACGTGGAATATTAAATTTATGTGAAAACTTGGAAGGTTTCGCAGACCAACTTTGAAGAGGCAAAATGAACTGAGATATTATGTAGATGTATGTATATAGGTGTGTTAAGTCAAATAATACTTCATTATAATTAATATGCCATGTCTAATGAAGGACTGCATGATGCTGGCTTAAGCTGGGATGAACTGTCCATCTGGCGCAAGATAGAGAGGCTTGGAGAAATTTCGTGACGTCCACATGCTCCACACTGGGAGCGAACGTGGATTAAGAAGAAGAAGAATATTTGTAATGCAGTGGACGCGAGTTTGAATATTGCCACGACCGTTTTCGTTCATCTATAGCACAAGCATTTATACTTAATTTAGGTAATGTATGAGGATGTACATGTACTTATCTTGAGGAAGGGAACTTTGTTCTCGTAACATGTAGAGGAATTTTTATTCATTTGAATAAAAGTTATAATTGTAGTGGTCTACACAAAGTTGTTTTATTTCATTTAATTAATGTAAAAAAAATGCGTTAAAAGTAACCAAATTATATTGACTACTATATTAAGTAACTCGAACCAAATGTTTGGTGCATACAGACAAACCATATTGCTATAATAGCAGAATATCGGTTACTGATAACAAACGTTTGGTTATAATATTGGTAGCCAGATCGTTTAGTTATCCTTTTTTCAGTTGTATAGACGAATTCCAAGAAATTTAAAAACATATAATTCAATATTTAGTAAAAGATATTATTATTCAAATATATAGAAATTTCAAAATTGGCATTGATATGGGAACTTAATAAGAAGGCATATTAGTTGGTGAACGTTGCGCAAGTGCATAAAGTCATCAGGTAAAACCAGACATTGACAGGTCGTATGCCCTGTAGGTGCCTTGAGTTCCTGGTTCTTCTATAATATTTCAACTTCGTCTATATTGAGATGTTGAAAAGTTTGCCAAAAAAATATCATTTTACTACCGACAGGGAAAAAATTCCATGTTTTCGTATATGCAATTAAAAATATATTCGATTGATTTTGTTGTTTCATTCTCCCATATACTAAACAAAATGAAATAATTTACTTTGTATTTTGCAGTCACTGTTATCATTAATAATTCATAGGTGTGATTGTTCGTTTAATAATCAAATGATAATGGATTTTTGTATAAAATATTATACCTATATCTAAGCAGGTGTTTAATCGTGTCAGGTATACCTATATGATAAGATATAAAATTTCTTTCATCTATAATAAATAAACACGTGATGATAAAATTATGATAATATTTCAGGTGTTTAGTAATTAAACAAGTATATTTTTAGAAAAAAAAAATAGACAGACGGCAATCTCTTCTAAACAATCATTAAAAATAGGCGGTAACTAAACGGACACTGTAGTAACAACATTATTAAAATGTTAGTTAACACAAATAAATTATTTTTACTCCTTATTACCCCAAGGGAAGTTATGGGTGGGGATTAATGAATTTGCAATTTCTAAAGTTATTTATTTATTGCAGATTATCAACTAGTATCATATTGAGATTGCATCCTGAAAGTTTCATCACAATGTATCTAAGTGTGTGCTGTGTACAATGTGATTTATTTCATATTTTGAAAATTTGTATATCTAATACTCGCTTAGACCCCATTTTACACCTAATAGTTCATTATTCACTCTTATCTTCCGACTTTTACAAAAACACAAAATAAATATTTATATTTTACTATTTTAATCAAAATATTATAATCTGTGATCTCATTTATACCTTTAGACGATGTCATAATATCATACTTAAGAATAATCTTTTGTTCTTAATGACAAAGATTTTGATCCACGATAAATCTAAGATTAAATCCAACGATATTATAACATAAAATTTTTACCTTCTGCTATTATCTGTCATAGTTCAATGCGGGGTTAACCAATGTATATTCCGCGGTCTTCGAATATTTTACAGAAAATCTTTGTTTACCTTTTGGTATTATCTAGCCTGTAAGATTGCCAAAAATCTAGTCAATTTATGCTTATTTAAGGATAAAAAATCTTCAATTTTCAAACTAATTATTCTTGAATTCATGTTCATCTAATCATAGGAAAATTTGTCAATTATTGAGTGTTAATTATTGATAAGTAGGTACCTACTTAATTATTCAACAAAACACATTTACAAGTTTTATTCCATTATTTTTTTTCGAATATGGTATAATTTAAAAAAAATGAATATGTCTTTGTTGCATAAATATCTTCATACATTCCCTAAATTAAGCATATGCTTGTGTTATAGCTGAACGATATCGGTCGTGGTAGAATTTGAACTCGCGACCACTGGATTACTTACCCAACGCTCTAACCGCTCTGCCAACACCTTTTTCAAATTAAAATTAAATTCTTTGTTTAAAACTTTTAACAAGAAATAAATTTTTCGATTATCGTTCAGATTTATAAATTCGGTTCATTTTATTCTCAAGATTATCATTGTTTCTAATTTATCTTAATATTTTTTTTCTTAATTTTAATTTACTTGACAGTTACATCAAATTTAGAAATTGTTTATTAAGTACTATTAGTGTTAGGAATTTATTTAAGAATCGTTTGCAAAATTCCTGTACAGACAAGTGAAATTAAAGGCAAGGGTGTAATGATATTTTTTTTAACATAGATGCTCATTTAAAGTGCGTTCTTTCTTAATTAATGAATCTGTGAAACAAAGTAAAATTTCAAAGTAAATATTTCACTGAAGGTAACAAGACCGCGCTTCACGTATCAGAGTACCATTCATTATATCTATATAATTAATGTCCGTTTATACTAAAACTTCGGCCCTATTATATGCTCTAAAATAATTGGTTAATACTATAAGATACTATTATTGTGGTTTGTTGGAAATGATTGCCTAATGGCAATAAGCCCGCCAGTGTACAATATATCTGTTTATATTAGGTACAGAAAGATAAATAAATAAATAAAATAAATAAGATCCGGACAATGTCGGCCTTCATGGATCAGTTGGTTGGGTATCTGACTGCTGATCTAAAGGTCCCGGGTTCGATTCCCGGTGGAGACACAGTTTTTAATTGCGTTTTCAGTCTGGATCTGTGAGACGATTAATATCGTAAGTCTCCAGAATGTGGCAACTTGTTATTGGGTGCGTGTTAAATTAATATTTGACATAGTACCTGTTAGTTGCCCGAGAAGTAATAAATAATAAATAATAATAATAATGTCAATGAAAGGTGTCTTTCAGAATGCTCTTTTTTGACATAGTTTTGGAATTCGGGGCGGAGCCAAGTCGAAGCAGACCCTTGAACACTTACACCCACTGGCACATGAGTTGTCAACTTGAATACCTCTGACAACAGCCACCGTCGGTCGCTGTAAGATTTAATTTGATTTTATAGGTAAGATTATTATAAAGGAATTGTTAAGTTGGCATAGGTATTAATAAATTGTATGAGGTAGCTGACTATTATGGGCCCACGGTAGGAAGGGCTCCTGTCAACCGATACATAGTTCAAGAAAAATGAAGACTATATCTACACAAACCTACAAAACATCACGCTATTTCCATAATGGAATTGTAACAGAGAATTCCTTAAAATTCACGTATCGTGTCATATTCATCGATAGTTCGAGGTTTTTGTTTCTTTTTTTTTTATCAATACCTTTCTAGGGCGATTCCTGCTATTCATTCCATTCTTTCAACCTCTGAATATTTTTTGTTCAAAATTTTCATATCATGTAATATAATAATATATTATAGAATAGAAAATGAGGACAGGATGCAAGAATAATAAGGATATTATATGTAAAATGAAAGTGAATGCACTGAGGTGGTTTGGACATATTGAAAGAATGAACGATGAACGACTGACCAAAAAAATATACAAGGGTGCAAGAGATGAAGTGAATATCGAGGCGACGCTATAGAGCCCATTGGCCCTGTTTACCACCGGACGCAGCCGCAACATCGGACAAACACAAAATATCCACCATCCATCGGGTTCAACCACTGCCCCCGAGAATCCAACCTCACACGTCAGGCGTTGGCGTCCGAAGGTTCCGCGGGCTAACACCGGGGGCATCCGACGCAATCATCACCTGTCAGATTTGACGTATAGTTGTCAACACAGGATGTCTGACCCGACGTCTGCGCCGGCGGTGTGCCCGATCCACACAACAACATTCGCCACAGTTTGACGAGTAACTGCCGAGCGAGACTGAAGACGTTCGTCCTGCTCTTCTCTAAGTTCAGAATTGACGAGGGCACAACAGCGTCGGCCGCCCACCCCCGCCTTTACTGCCTAGGTCCTTAGAGCCTCAACCTAGGCCCTAAGATGGAGTGAATAGCAGAGGTCGCCCAGAAAAGGATGGCATGACCATGTGAATGATATTTTGAAAGAAGGAAACATAAAAAGTTTGAATAATCGATTAGCATGTATGAGACGATGCATGGATGTAAAGGAAGCCAGAAATGTGTGCAAAAATAGAGAAGTATGGCGCTCGGTTCTGTCTGCTTACCCCGTAGGGGACATGGCGTGATGGTATGTATGTATGTATGTATGTATGTATCTAAGAGCATTGACTATCATTCTGTTTAGATTTTGTTTGTAGATTTCAGACAGTCACACGTTATATTTTATTTTAACTGTATTTATAATCTGCCCTACGATGGAGAATGCTAAGTTACATTTTTTTTATTAAAAAACACAGCCTGTACATTTGAACAATTCTTCTGTGTCTTAATTATTTACAATAAGGAAATTTGACAAATATCATGTAGATTTATTTTTTATTACTTACATTTTATTCAAGTTGAGTGTCTGCATGTCGTACTTTGTATTTTGTGGATTCCAATGATGCATTGAAATGACCGTATGTTGTCTGTGAGGACTGGTGTCTTTATATGGACTAAGGAGTGGATTGTCTGCCATCTGTATATGGTGTGTCTGCCAAGTGCACTGTGGCGACAATGCAATGCGATGCCATGAATTTGGATTCGAAATAGCATAGGTTCTTTATATATATTATAGTGTAATTGTATGGGATACTGTAGAGGCAGGTATTGTAGATTGTAGATATTGAATGCTTTTTACTTTTTATAATAACATCAGGGAAGTATATTTTTCGATTTATTGCATTTTCTTAATTTAAGTTTTCAGTTTTTACAATATTACATAATATACGAAAAGGAAATGTGATGTTACTATGATACATTTTGCAGTACCTCATCAAGAAGATTAGTATATTGTGCATGGTGAGGGATTCACGTGATAATTAACAATAATGAAAGACAGTATGTAACAAAGTTATTCAAAATAAAAATTTAGCAAACATAATATATGTAATTGAAACATTAAATCATACCATATATCAAATTATACCATACATCAAATTATACTATACATCAAAACATACCATATATCAAATTATACCATCCATCAAAACATCTCATAACAAAACATACCAAACATCAGATTAGATCGATATATTGTCAGTTATTATTTGAACAATTTATATATACATATGTATATTTTTTTTATCAATTTTATAATCCATATATAATAAAAAAAATATAGAAAATGATGCACAGTAAGTAAAAACATTTTTCCCTTTACCAGAGTGAAAGCACTCGTGTATAAAGGAGACATTTAAATTCAAAAGACACAAAATATTATACATACATACATAATTATTATCTATATAAAAAGAATAATTTACATATCAGTCAAATTTAATAAGTTTATTTTATTTTTTATTTTTATTTTGAATTTATTATATTCAGTTTCTAGTCTCAAATCTGTTTCAAGTTGGTTGAATCACACCGCCCCATTGATTTATATATCTTTTATTTATTTTGGGAGGCCATAGAAATATTATATTTCCAAAAAATATGCAGTTGTTTTGTATTTACCCGGTTTTAAATTTGAAGATTAGGTATACCTAATGAATTCGTTTCGGATTCTAAGCATTATCTTGAAATTTTTCTAAAATATTTAATGATGAGTTAAAAAAGAACTGTGATTTGAAATACTTGTATTATGTACAAGAATAGTACGTTACATGATCTTCAATTACCGAAGTCCATTGATCTGCCTAAAATCGTCTTACATGGAGGAAGTGATTGAGTGTAACCGCCAACCCCAGTCTTGAGGTAAACAAGGAAGAAGTAGAATAACTTTTTACAATATATAAGTTAGTTAAAACAAAATGACATAATAAGAAGGGAAAAGAAAAATAAATCATCACAGAGGCGTTAAATATAATAGGGAATTCCTCATTTAAAAACTTCAAATACAATTAGATAGATTTGATTCGGTACTCAACGCGGACTTACTATACTAAACAATAAAGATGAATTGATTCGTGCACAAACAATTTTCATAATATATTTTGCATGAGGCTTATCGCTTATCTTAAATACTTAGTCGACCATTAATCAATCATTAGGGGAAACAATTCATCGAATATTTACTCCGATAAAATCCCTGACAGTGAGAATTAAAAAAATGCACTAAAAAGGTTTTAAAAAAATATTAATAACCGCAGTTTACATTTTTGTGGACAAGTGTAATAGAAAGGAAGCATTTACTTAAACAAGTGGTTATGTTGATTCAATCGAAGGGAAGGACACTCGAGTTGATAAATGACATGTAAGCTATTGAAATTTATTGATGTGTATTAACACTACAAATAACGAAAGTGTTTGACTAGAAATAGGTATCTATTTAGGAAACGCGACAACTCATATCTATAGGAAATCAATAATTGTATGTATAAGACAAAAATACGGAACGCGTCACCACTTAATGTACTACTCTTTCGATTGTATTAATATTGTTTATCAGTGAGTCTAGCGGGTATGTGTTATAAAGGTACCATCTCTTATCTTTATCATTATGCTAACGCAACAACGCGAAAAAAAATCAGTTACCGGATTCTTTGGTGAAGTAACATAACGCAGTGTCAAATGCTAGGAAACCCGTGACTAAATACAAACATGTTATTCTAATTATACATCATGATTCAATTCCGAACTGCTACAATAGTTAAAAACAATTAGTTTTCAAGACTATCGTTCTGTGCTGTGATAGATGTGAAGTTAGTGCAGTGAAGATATTAAAAAAAAATGGGTCGTCCAACCGACAGCAATCATCGGCAAAAACGCGACGAAGCCGAAGAACTTCCCAGAAAGATTGTTCTGGACAATAGGCTGCAGAGGCATAGCGTGACCGAGATCGCAAGCAAAAATGCGAAGTCGCTTAGGGCGACACAATCTTTCAGCGGCGGTAAGCCTAAATTGTCCAAGTCGAACGAGACGATTATATCCGTGATCTCCGAATGCGACGAGGCCCCAATGCAGAGAGGAGACGTTGGTTCGGGAAGGTTCGAAAGACACCACAAGACGAATGGCAGCCACAACCCTTACAAAAAGGCGAGTTGCCAAGAAAAACATTTGTCGGTACCTGATTGCGGTGGATGTGCGGAAATCCAACCATCATCTGTACAAGGAAGTGTTAACAGTTTACCGTGAGTATGATAAAGTTATATTACACACCAAAACATGAAGATTTCATAGTAATAGTTTCATAGTGTCCGGACATACATATTAGGTCTTTCCACTCAAATACGTTGCTACAGTAATTGCCAAGTAATTCTCGTTCTTCCTCGTTACATCCATGTTTTGATAAAAAAAACAAGTTGGTATTTTTTGTTATGATGCCGTTCGTCGCGGCACAGTTGGTAAGCCATTTGGCTTCTGTGCGGGCGTCCTGGGTTCAATCCCCACTATCCCCAGTAGAGGAGAAATTATTTTAAGTTATTTCTCACGCAGATACTGCTTCTTTGGCTGGAAACACTGGTTAATTGGAACAAATTGCCACATGGAAATAAACTCGACACTTGCGTAGGGTGCAACGAAATGTTTTATTATTATTGTTAATATCAATTTTTACCTTTTCCTCTTTTTTAATATACTACCAAATATGCAATCAATGTTTAAGAAAGTACACACAGGAGCGTGACTAGAATCTTCAGACTACGCAAACCCTGAAAGAAAATTTGGAAAATGTCGAATATTTAAATTTTCTTGTTGTTTATTTCAGTGGCCATATAATAAATGTTCAACAACAAAAAGATTGATAGTGAAAAACAAAAAAATAAATGAAAAATACATTACATTAAGATAAAAAAAGGACAAAAAAATAAGGCATTGGAAAATGAGAGGAAATCGAGATCAGGTGTTAGCGGATAATTTCTATTTTTTCTTCATGTGCCACTCCTAGCGAAGGTTGGCGACTTTCGCACCAAACTTATTCCGATCCTGTGCCAACTTAATTAGTGACGCCGTATCCGGAATCTCAAACCACGACCCATACTCCGTCTTCCCTCTGTCTTTCCCTCCACTATAAGTTGTAAAAGGGCGCACATATCGATCACCATGGAATATGTGTCCAATATATGAGGCTTTACGTCTTTTGACAGTGGCCACTGATAATTATTCCTTCTTTGTTTTTTTCTTGATAATACAATTTATTCTTCACTTTAATTTATTTTTTATTTTTTTATTTACATAATTAAAATGCACACAAACAACACTAGGTAAAAAATTACAATGAGTAGGCTTAATACATAATTGTTAAACTATCCCTACCTAGTGTCAATTACTTGTGGCAAACCAATTCATACATATATGTCATAATGGGATGTGAATGTGTAGTTGTTGAAAATGAGAAATGAGGTGTGTAAAATAATGTGTAAAATGTGTCTTGCTATGCTGATTTTAAATTGAACAGTAAGTTTTTATATTGGTAAGGCGAGTTATGAAAAATATCTAGTTGTAGGGTACTTTGATGCTTATTGTAAGTGGTGAGGATTCTGTTTATTGGTGAATTTAGAGATGAGTTAGTTCTATAGCAATAATTATAGAAGAGTGGCGTGTGTCTTGTACGTCGAGTCGGTACATGCAAATTTATATATGAAACAAGGTCTGGACAGTCAATATTGTTATTTAGTATATTATACAGGAAGAGTAAATCATAATGGTTCGTCATACTGATAGGCATGGGATGTTACATATATCATTGTTTTTTCTGGTCATTCTGTAGATGAATTTCAATTTTAATTCACATAGTCCCGTAATATATCTTGACTTCTTCAACTCATTCAACTCAACAAAACATGAGCCTTCTTGTGAAGATACATTAATTTTGGAGAATCATGACAGAAATCTGAGGTGCTCGATGTTTTCTGCTTACATCATGAGGAACACGGTGTGATTAGTATGTAACACGGTGTGATTAGTATGTAACACGGTGTGATTAGTATGTAACACGGTGTGATTAGTATGTAACACGGTGTGATTAGTATGTAACACGGTGTGATTAGTATGTAACACGGTGTGATTAGTATGTAACAATATACAAATGGTGACAAGTAATTTTTGGCAATTGTTTGACCATTCAACATTGCAACAATGACAGCTAATGTTTCATTTAAGTGGTATGGAGAATGAACCATGAATTAAAAATATTGTGTAATCATCACAATACTATTGTAAAAGTATTTTGTGATAATACCATGTGATAAAAATTTTTCTCATATATTTTATCGTGAAATCGTATTTTAAGTGAATTATGGATGCACGATAAATATAACATACTGACATATGACTCAAATAATGGAGACGGACTATACAGACACATTTAATTACACCTGCTTAAGTTGTCAAAATATAAATAGCCACCACCTCAGAACAGGCCTGGCATAGTGAGGTGGTAAAAATAATATAAAAAACCTTGCTTGAAAATTGTGTAGTTTCGTGGATTTAGTTTAGTGTTTTCGAGTGTCCCGTAAGAGCCGGGTAATCGAAAATACAACAGGCAACAATAACATCTGACATAGTTAAGCAATGAGGTTCACCACCCATTCTGAATGTAGTGCCTTTTTAGGTGAGACGAGACTGGTGTGTGGGTATACACATATGTGTTGTGCTCCCTTTTATAAGGCAATGCACACCCGCACACCTTTCGCTGGTTACCCCACATTGTGGGATATGCCGTGATAGTATGAATGAATGAATAGTTAGCACCTATAAACTAATAAAAAAAACCTCTAAAAATATTACATTACAGACGAGTATGTATGAATGTGAAAGAGCAAATAATATTCGTAGCGATATGAGTGTGTGATTTATTTCTATCTACCTTAAATATGACAGGGCGTGAAGATATAAAAATAAAAAATAACAAAAATAAATTGATAACATTTGTGAATTGTATGTATTTTTTAAACTTTCATAATCCTTTTTTCAACTCCTCAACGGACAATTCTTCTTGATGGAACTCCATAACAAATTGGAAAAAAAATCTTGGTTAAATAATGCAATCGATTTTAAGCTCCACTGTAATAATATCTATTCCATATACTGTTTCTATTCCAATTAAATCTATAGCTCTTCATCAAGTATCATCAGTATAATCAGCAAGGCTATGGAATAGTCAAGTCCTTGGCTATCTCATTAAACATATCCAAAAAAAAATAAAGTATCTATCTGATTTCATCTTCTTCTACTTGTACTTTTGTTTTCCTATCATTGCTATGAACTATTGTCGGCCTTCGTGGCTCAGTTGGTTGGGTATCTGACTGCTGATACAAAGGTCCCGGGTTCGATTCCCGGTGGAGACACAGTTTTTAATTGTGTTTTCAGTCTGGATCTGTGAGACGATTAATATCGTAAGTCTCCAGCATGTGGCAACTTGTTATTGGGTGCGTGTTAAATTAATATTTGACATAGTACCTATCTGTTAGTTGCCCGAGAAGCTGTATTAAATAAATAAATAAATAAATAAATAAACTGTTATTCTATTAATTGCATTGTATTGTATATTATCATTCAAATTGTATTGCGTGTTAACATCAACTCTGGTTGGTTGCAAGAAATTGCCGTTTGGAAATAAACCCGCCAGCGTACAAATTATATGTACAAGAAGATACAAATAAATAAATAAACAAACATATAAAATAATATGTATTTTTAACACCAACTTGAATCGTTCATCAGACTATTTCTGTGTCATAAAATTAATTGTTTTTATTGGCAAAAAACATTTTTTTATCAATTTACATTCATACTAATTGATATCTAACATCGGAGACTTTTAATTGTGTAGCTGTTAAATTATTATATTAAATGAAACACTGATGTACCTATATCTTATGTTAAATAAATATATTATTATTATTATTATTATTATTATAGCTTCAAAAAATAAATAAATGCGTGGTGTTGGGTCTTCACATGGTGCTGATCAAATCGCACCTTTATTTTCATAGTGACACTATACTAAATTGTAAATATTAAATTTTTATTTTTTATTACCAGCTATGTATTTTAGATGAGCGCTATCTATTGAATACAGAAACACCAGATCTCTAGTTCAAATATTTACCGCCAATTGGCATTATTGCAATTTGTATTTTTTTAAATTAAATAAGAAAATCCAAAACTTTAATTCCTGATAGTCAAAAAAAAATTTTTCTGTTTAGTGTCACTATGAAAATAAAGGTGCGAAATGGCCTTTTTGTTGATAAATTGTGAGTTGAAATTTATATAACGCATTATACCTACTAACCAAATTTGTACCATTTTTTTTTACGTTATTGGTTTGATTTTTAGCATTGTTCGAGAACAATATTGTTCCTGTACAAGATGGTCCAAACTGGAAAAAATACTGATGCTAGCCGTAATACTTCTTTCTCTAGTGATTGTCTGTCTTGTTATAGCTGTTGGAGTGGTTTCAGATGGAGGGAAACTCAGTTCTCGATGGTTGGTATGTTTATCTCGTTTATTATCTTTTTGTACATATTATAATATCCTATTCTGATACGTTTCAGAATACGAAAACGTCTATAACCAACGGGCGTAATGAGTCCCGTATAAATGCAGTCAACTTTTTTGACATTTTTCTCATATACTTACTAAAATTCAGACGGATAAATTTAGACGAATCAGAATAGAGCCTATGGTGCCTTTTAACGAAAAGGCTCTTTTAACTTTTTAACATCTCAATTGAGAGGAAGTTGGAATATTATAGAGGAACAAGGAACTCAAGGCACATACAGGGCTCACGACCTGTCATCGACTGGTTTACGTGATCACTTTATGCGCTTGCACAACGTTCACCAATTATGCCTTCTTGTTGCCTTGATTTCCTGGTCGTTCTATAGTATTCTAAATACGTCTCTGTTGAGATGTTAAAAAGTGTGTCAAAAAACATTATTTGACTACTGACAGGAAAAAAATACAATGTTTGTGTATATATGTATAATGAAAAAAAAAGAGTTTTCAAAAAAAATTAATAATTGAGGTAATAATCGAACACATTTAAAAAGGTCCAGTAAAATTGTAAGCTAAGAAACATAGGTAAACATAAAAACCAGAAACTTTTCTGTGCGTTCATAGACCTAGAGAAGGCATATGATAAAGTGGATAGAGAAAAATTGTGGGATATCCTATCGATATATGGAGTGAAGAGCAAACTAATACGTGCCGTTGCGTCTCTGTATGAAAATAGTGGAGCCTGTGTCCGTGTCAACGATGCGTTGACAACATGGTTCCCTATTAATAAAGGGGTGAAGCAAGGCTGCGTATTATCTCCATGGCTGTTCAATCTGTATATTGATCACTGCGTTAGGACATTGAAGAATGAAAATAAAGGTCTGAAACTAAGTACTGTAAACGTACGTGATTTGATGTATGCAGACGACAAAGTGGTGATTGCTGAATGTGCGGATGAGTTACAGTATTTAGTAAATAAAGTGTATGAAGGATGCCTGCAAAATGGACTGAGAATGAATGTTAGTAAATCTAAGATATTGGTATTTGAAAAGACTGAAAGTATAACTGCATGTATGATAAAAGTAGAGAACGAATGGCTAGAACAAGTTGAGGAATATTTATATTTGGGGAGTATGTTTGAACGGAATGGAAGACCCGATAAAGATATCGAAAGAAGAGTTATGGCAGGGAATAGAATAAACGGAGCACTTAGACCAGTAATGTCCGACCCAAGCATCTCAAAGGAAGCCAAAATTGTAGTACACAATGCAATTGTGGTGCCTACTTTGACGTATGCTAGTGAAACATGGACCTGGCAAAGAACACATGAAAGTAGAATAAATGCTGTAGAAATGAGATCACTAAGAAGAGTATGTAATAGAACGATATATGATAGAATAAAAAATGAGGACATAAGGAGAGAATGCAAGTTAAAGAAGGATATTATATGTAAAATGAAAGTGAATGCTTTAAGGTGGTTTGGACATATAGAAAGAATGAACGATGAACGACTGACCAAAAAAATATACATGGGTGCAAGAGATGGAGTGAATAGCAGAGGTCGCCCCAGAAAGGGATGGCATGACCATGTGAATGATATTTTGAAAGAAGGAAACATAAAAAGTTTGAACAATCGACGAGCATGTATGAGACGATGCATGGATGTAAAGGAAGCCAGAAATGTGTGCAAAAATAGAGAAGTATGGCGCTCAATTCTCTCTGCTTACCCCGTAAGGGACATGGCGTGATGGTATGTATGTATGTATGTATGTATGTATATTTCATGTATTAACTGTGAGACACCGGCTTAGAATAGTGCTTCCACTTTTATCTATGATTGTTTTGAGTGTTGAGTGTAATAGCCGGGTAGTCAAAAAATACAACAGGCAACAATAACATCTCACTTAGTACAGGTATGAATGAATGAACGTATTTGCTCGCTATGATGCTCGGGATATACGACGATACTGGCATTGAGAGAAATGTCCACATTAGTGTCGCTTGCGTCCACATCGTGGAATGCGATTTTTTGTGTCGACATTAGAGTTTTCAACTAGTTTTCCTACACGGTCTACACGGCAGCGACACAGATTTTGCAACTGCAATTCAGTGTCGCGACGGTGTACAGTGTACACGACACTTGATGTGTACAGGCTACATTCGAGTGTCTAATACAGCTCTGGGCAAAATGCGGCCCCCCGAGCGATTCAGTGCGGCCATCGAGCAATATGCTAAATTGCTCGATGTATAGCTCGATGCTCGATCAATGGCAATACGATTTTTCGAAATGAACACGAGAAATCTGACATTTTCTCGCTGCGTGTAATATATGTCATTTAAATTATAGAAACAAACAAAACATACGTGAAATTTTTCAATGTGCTGATTTTTTTTAATTTACCGAAAAAATCACGCAGCACGGAATTTTACTCCTCACTAACCCAAGGGGATACAGTGGGGAGTTATGATTTCGCAATTTTTAAGTCTATTTTTTTTGCAGATTATCAACTAGTATCATGCTGAGATTGTATTCTGAAAGTTTCATCACAATGTATCTGCGTGTGTGTGCTTTGTGAAGTATGCTATGTACGGCGTGTTATTTTTTACTTTATCAATTATAGACTAAAGTGCTTATTCGCTTCTTTTCAAATTTTTCAAATATGTATATCAGATACTCGCTTAGATCCCATTAGAATTTGAAGGATATCTGAATAGTGCTCCTCAATTTTTTTAACTGTCAAATATTTCAAAGTGACCCCAAGCTGAGGAAATTTAAAATTTGATATTTTATTTTCAAATTGATAAAAAGACACATCACTTTTATAAAATGGCATTGAAGAATTATCAAGTTTTCTTGATAAAATATTATATGAAAAACAATTTATCAAACTCATTTCATGAAAATGCTGAATATTTTCCATACAAAATTTGAAGAATTTATAGATTGACTTGTTAGTGAGGAGTTTAGCGTTGGTTACAACCCACTCGTTTTTTATTGGGAATAACCGATTGAAAATTGAAAGTATTTCGTTTAGAAAATGAATAATACATAATAAAAATATATTAATATCTTCATAGTATTTATTAGTATTTATTATACAGAAAATACTTATCTAAGCCTTGATTTCGTAATTGAATGTGCTCATGGCTTATCTTAATACGGGTAATATGACGAGATAGAATTTACGTTCAATAGTTATTCAATATGTATATTAATATATTGTGTGTGTGTGTAAATAAAATGAAATAATTCAGTAGCAAGGGTTGTGGAAATGTCACGATAGTTAAATAAGCTTACAACCTTCAAAACCAGAATTGTAAATACTTAGATATCAAATATTGTGGATAGCATACAGATTTTATCAAATCGATTTTATGGAAATAGAATTGTCATTAAAGGTATATTGACATTTGAAATTGGCCATGTACAAACATTAATAAAATTTACATAGTATAAATAATAATAATTACATTTACCCATATGAATATTCATAAGATAGCGCTTTGGGCTAAAGAGATGTGTTAAATTTGGATTGTATTGAATTAATAATTGAACCACATAAAACAAGTTATGAACTATATTTACTCCTCACTAACCCATGGGGATATAGTTATGATTTCGCAATTTTTAAGGGTATTTTTTTATTGCAGATTATCAACTAGTATCATGCGGAGTTTTGTTTTTGAAATTTTCATCACAATGTATCTGTGTGTGCTGTGTGCTGTGTGCTGTGTGCTATGTACGGTGTGTTCATTTTACTTTATTAATTATAAACTAAAGTAGGTACTCATTCGATTCTTTTCAAATTTTGCAAATATGTATATCTAATATTCACTTAGACTCCATTAGATTTTGAAGGATATCTTTATAGTGCTAGTCTTTTTTTTAACTGTCAAATATTTCAAAGTGACCCTAAGCTCAGGAATTTAAAAATATTTATTTTCAAATTGGTAAAATGACACATCACTTTCATAAAATGGCATTGAAGAGTTTTAGTAATAAAATATTTAAATAAAAAATAATTTAACAAACTCATTTCTTGAAAATGCTGAATATGTATTGTATATTCCTTACGAAATTTGAATACTTTATAGAATGACTTGTTAGTGAGGAGTTTAGCGTTGGCCATAACCTACTCGTTTACATATAATAAAATATTGATGCTTTTGATATTAATACAAACGAGTATGATCGATTTGATCCAATTAGCAGATCTATGTTTGTTAATAAATAAATGCAAATTGTTTATTTATGTAGGAAAACTATATCTACGTTAAGTGATATGATATCAAAAAGCAACTTAAGCCAAACATATATTATCAAACGTGGCCGAGAATTAAGATACGATTTGAAGATAAATTATGAATTGAAACAGAAGAATGTAGTAGGTAGGTACCTAGTATAAGATTGCGTTTTTAACTATTGAGGTCGTTCGTTGATATTTTTTTATAATTTACAGCTTAAATTTATTCACTTAATTATGAGTAAAATTTTATGTGCAATTTGTATTTCTGTTTAAGAATGTTATGTTTTATAATAAGCTAAATAAAAAAATGTTTTAAGTTATCATGTTCACCAATTATTAATTAATTTATTTATTTATGTATTTATTTATTTATGTATTTATTTATTTATTTAAGTATTTATTAATTAATTAATTAATTAATTATTTATTTATTTATTGATTTATTTATTTATTTAATTAATTATTTATTTATTTATTTATTTATTGATTTTTACTTTTTTACATAAACAATACAGAACAATAATGCAATATTGCAATTTTTAAACATCATAGAAATATTGGAATATACTGTCACCGACAAAATGCATCTAGAGGACACTTAATTAAACCATGAACAGCATTATATTCTGCAAACTTTAATTAATTGTTTATTTTTTCAGTGAAAATCTCAGTTCACTTCTGCAGCCGTTTTGTATGAAGAATCTTCCACAGCAGTGATCTTCTGAACATGCAATGATGAACTGCCATTTGTTGAAAAAGACCGAAATATCGTTATTTCGGAAATATAATAACGTTGAATGTGAACGAGTTTTAAACGAATTATATTCAACATGAAAAAGTTTATAGATTTGTTGAAAGGTGATAACTTATTTTTTTAAGTTTTAATATTGTACAGTGAACGTTTGTAAAATAGATGAAAATATTTTTGAGTTTACGAAATAAAATTGTATAGTTATTTGCTCAGAGAAACTAAAAACGTGAAACATTTAGAAAAAACACTATTGGTTGATATGTGAGGTGTGAGGTGTGATTAATAAATATATTGTATTTTTCCATCCCTTGTTTGACTGTGTTCATTTCATTGATGATATCTTACAATATTTATTTATGTCCTCATTCCATACATTGTCATATGTACATCGTCCGATTACATATTGTGCGGATGAAACGAGTTTGCTGAGAACCTTTTTGGACAGAGGACCAATGTTAGTTAAAATTTGGAAATGAATGTTCCAATTTGCAACAATGACATGGTATTATTTTTAACATATATTTTGTGTGTTTATTATTTTAAACTATCAATTTTAACAAAACTTGGTGCTAAATGTAATTAAGTTGCTGTAAAATGTTCAGATTTCCGGCAGCTTGATTAAAAGGTAAAATTTTGATTAAACTTTACAGATATTATGATCCAGTATATTAACATATTATATTATGTACCTTATAACCCTTCCAGGAGAACGAGTACAGGAGTAACAGAAAATATTGCGTAATAAATTTTATTATTAACTAATTGTCAATTTATGATATATAATATGAAATGTATAAAAACACAATGCCGTGAAAGGAAAATATAATACCATTTTTGAATTATAAATTTGCTATAAACCACTTGTTTTGTAAACAAGTGGTTTATAGCAAATTTATAAATCAAAAATGGTTTATATTAACTACCACAAAATATACGCCGAATCATTAAATGATATGAAAATATAATACATTGATATAAAAATATTTAAATAAAACATGGGTCGCTCCATAGAAAATTTAGATTATCCTGACTTGATACGTGGCTTTCGACTGCACTCCTTGGCCGATCGAAGAAGATTTCTGGATGTCTCATTTTTATTATAAGTTTTTTTTTTTTTTGTTTAAGGCAATTCACCCTAAAACAAAAAAAAAAAAAAAACTTTTAATAAAAATGAGACATAGTCAACGGAGAGATGGACTGCATAGAACTTGTGTGTGCGGTTAAATTCCACGTCCCGAATAGACGGACAGGACAGGGATATCCTAGTCTTCACATCATTTTTTTTAAACTTAACCTATAAAAGTTTGGTAAAAATACCAATTTAGTCATTTATGTAAATATTTTAGTTAATTTCTTTTTAATATATAATGCAACTGGCTCACGCCAGTCGCAATTATAACTACAAACAAACCTAACCAACCTATTTTTACCAAACTTTTGTAGGTTAGGTTTACAAAAATGGTGTGAAGACTAGGTTATCCACAAGACAGTCGGTGATTTTTCATGAGGTAGCAGCTTCCACGTAATATTTTTTAACTCACCAATACCGCGATTACATAGGTTTGGTAATGAACTATGTGATGTTGCAGATATTTTCGGAGATAGTTTGCCGGTCTTCAAAAAAAAATTATGCATCATTTATATCGATATAGCTGTCAACTTACATAAGATATAGCTGCAGTAGATCTATTGTCACATTCAATTTTTTTCCCTCTTATCATTATTATTATTATTTTTTTCTATTTCTCTGGTTATTTTTTGTGTGTTTTTATCTAAATCTATATATTTATATTTTAACTAAATCTATATTTTATGTTTTTATATTTCATCAATGTCTATATTTATATTTTGTTTCTATATTTCATCTTTGTGTGTAATTAATTATTGTAAGTATATATTGTAACAAGTATATGGCTTATGCCGTATATTTTGTAAATAAATAAATAAATAAGCGTATAAATAAATCGTAGGTATGATTAACGTAAGTGTATTATATAAAAATAAAACACAAAAAGAGAATGAGTCTCATTTTGACCTTGATAATGCCGAGACACCTCGAGTATAACGTTCGGTCGTAAAAATCGATTGTGTGGATAAATACATATTAAAATTTCAAAAAGACGCGTGGTGCGTGCTATTCACAATTAGTATTGCGAGGATATAGGTGTGTGGGGTTCGGTTTTCTCTGCCTTCTCCACGAGGGCATTGATGTGCATGTAATCGATACAAATCTTGTAAGTATGACTTGATTCAAAAATCTATGCATTAACTCGTAGCATGAAACTCAATAGTACTTTAAGACACATGTGGGGTTAAAATTGTACGTGCATATAACATATATCAGGACTATGAAGGATTACATCCGGACACCACACCCTTCCCGGAAGACTGTTTGAAAATTCTGAGCACAAACATTGTTTTAAAACCCAAGACGACGTTAACAGAATAATATGTAATATGATATAGTATATATTATACATATTATATACATCACGTCAGATATTATGTTGTATATCAATCGGTTTGTCGAATTCTATATTCTACCGCGCTAGACTGATTCGACAAGACAAGACAGGATAGCAAAATTTATTGCGTTCATTTAGTTTACCTTAGAGTTTTACCCTTCGTAGTAAATGATTATGAACAAAGACATATTTATTTATTTATTTTACCATTTATCATACCATATTTATAATGACGACGATAAGTAGATTACTGCTGCCCAACTAGGAAACCCAGCTCTAGGGCTAGCAGTTTACAATTTTTATTGACAATTAAATGCAATTAACAACCAGGTGATTTTTCCCGTTCCACACTAAATATGTACACAATCTCAACTTTCTGCAATCACAATCATTACCTTAACAAACATATAGGCTCACACAAAACAGATCAATCAGATCCCAATGTACGCCATAATACCTGTCATAAATCCAATCTCTGACGCGATTTTTATTTCAGAGCCATAGAAAGAGACTAGTTTACTATGTTGGTGTAATTAATATGAATAACTGAATATATGAATTGGAAGGTACTGATGCAGTCACAAACAAATGTTTAGTAGTAAAATATTTTAGTATTTTTTTACTAAAAATGAACAACAAAAAACTTTGTTTTTTCCACTTTTCATTATAACGTTTTCGTTTCATTTTTAGTAAAAAAATACTAAAATATTTTGAATATGGAATTCCACAAAGTTTGCAAAAATAATTTTAATAAATGTTTAGTTTTACACAGCAATATTATATGAGAACACAGAAATGAGATCACTTTGTTCTATATCAATAATTGTTGTTGGAATTTGCTAAATTTTTGGTGGAGGAACGACTGAAGATTTTGCGTGATCGTGTAAAGGAGAAACCAAACCTATGAATAAACAAACTGTTTGGACTCATCTTCACAAGAGACACCTAATTAATTATACCTCATTGAAATAATTTAAATATATATGAAGAAAAGTGGAAGAAATTATTGTGACTGAATTCTTCCATTTATATTGGATCCGTGTATGGATATTGGACTTTATCAGAAGGTTTGTATACCTATAAAACTAAAGAATTTTGGTGAGTTTCATCATATTATCAATATTATTATCAGTGGCTTCTGAACCCGTTGCAGGCCTCATTGTTTTTTTATTTATTTATTTTATAGAATACAACAATAAATAAGATAAAATTATACAAATATACAATGAAATTTTTTATATTGCCAATTATAGTATTCTAAAATATATTACATACACAATTGTTAACAATTTGGAAAATATTTTAACAATTTTGAAAACAAGATGGAAATTTTGAGAGGTAGGGAGGGAAGTGGGGGAAGCATCGACCACTAGAAATTCAAATTATGATTTATACTCCACGTCTCTCAATTTATGAATAATACGTAGTTAAATTACATTGAATAAATTAAAATTAAATTAAAGGGGCACAATCAAAAGGTACAGATGCGCACAACAAAACAAAACAGAGCACATATTAAATATCCGACAAATTTACATTTTTTTACGCTTTAAAAAAAAGTAAAAGGAAAACAATGTGAACATTCAAATATCAAATGGATCCCCACTCCTTTAAACTATAACTTAGACCCAGCTACATATACTTGACAACATTGTAAAATCATTGAAACTCCGCCCACACATCTGACAACATGGTAAATATTTGAAGAATATTGAATTGATATTTCGAATTTAGTTTCTCTATTACCTTGATAATGCCGAGAAGCCTCGGTGAAAACGTTCGGTCATAAAAAATCGAATCAGTGGAGTAATACTTTTGAGTAATAATTTTTGTGTTATTCAAGTATAAACAATATTCGGATCACCCGTTGAATCTTTACGTAATGGTCCTTTGAAAGGATGTTATAAATTGTTCAGATTAAAAATAAACAAATAAAAGAGTTTAGTAATGGAGAGACGGGGATTGAATGAAGATGAATAAATTCGAAATAAGAGGCAGGAAAAAAAGCCTGTGTTTAAAAAAGGTAATAAACTATGGGCAAAGGAGCACTTAAAGAGGGGCTAGTCACATACCACCTATCTAAAGAGTGAGATGTGACTATAAGTATTCGGAATCAATTAACGATATTCTATTGATAAATGATCACAAAAATATACTTTCATATCAGATGAATATTTATTTAAAGGTTAAAAAGCTTTTGACGAAATACATAATACCCACATAATATCATCACGGTATATCCCACAGTGTGTGGTAACCAGCGACAGGTATGCGGGTATGTATGCATATCACATGCTTGTATCTCTACACATCATGTCTGCGACAGCAGAAAGATTGATTGCTAAAAACAAAATAAAAACACAAAAAACAAAACAAACAGGGGTGGCTTCCAAGGTGGGACATATCTTGCTTTACTAGGTTAATAATCGGTGGGACATATCCTGCTTTACTAGGTTAATAATCGATGGGACATATCCTGCTTTACTAGGTTAATAATCGGTGGGACATATCCTGCTTTACTAGGTTAATAATCGGTGGGACATATCCTGCTTTACTAGGTTAATAATCGGTGGGACATATCCTGCTTTAGTAGGTTAATAATCGATGGGAAATATCCTGTTTTATTAGGTTAATAATCGGTGGGACATATCCTGCTTTACTAGGTTAATAATCGGTGGGACATATCCTGCTTTACTAGGTTAATAATCGGTGGGACAAATCCTGCTTTACTAGGTTAATAATCGGTGGGACATATCCTGCTTTACTAGGTTAATAATTGGTGGGACATATCCTGCTTTACTAGGTTAATAATCGATGGGAAATATCCTGTTTTATTAGGTTAATAATCGGTGGGACATATCCTGCTTTACTAGGTTAATAATCGGTGGGACATATCCTGCTTTACTAGGTTAATAATCGATGGGAAATATCCTGTTTTATTAGGTTAATAATCGGTGGGACATATCCTGCTTTACTAGGTTAATAATCGGTGGGACATATCTTGCTTTACTAGGTTAATAATCGATGGGAAATATCCTGTTTTATTAGGTCAATAATCGGTGGGACATATCCTGCTTTACTAGGTTAATAATCGGTGGGACATATCCTGCTTTACTAGGTTAATAATCAGTGGGATATATCCTGCTTTACTAGGTTAACTATCGGTAACTGTATTACATCACAATTTCTTTAAAATAAATGTTTTTAATTGCCTTGTATGAGTGTGGTTAGGAGGAAGGGATTTCGGACAATTATTTTTTAATTGCCATCACAGATTAGCAAATAACGATGTTCTATATTCTGATTTAACTAACACAATTACATTAAAGACATTACTATTATTGAGCTCCAAAAAGTTTTTAATAAGATAAAAAGTGAAATAACGGACATTCAGTTGATGAATAATTTGAAACACAAGAAAACAATAGAAACATGGATTAGAAACAAGGGCATTATATACTGCGGAAACATGATCAAGCTACAATAGTTTATATTTTATTTTTATAATAGGTATATTTTATAACAAGTTTTAGTTAAATACAAGTTTAATATTTTTCTGTCAGATATAACGCAAAAAAAAAAAATTCTGCCACCTCGGTACAGGCTCAGCCTAGTAAGGTGGTATATACCAAATAATCCTATAAAAAAATGTTTCATATAACTTATTTAAATTGTACTTTTTTGTAATATTTTTATTGTTTGTATATTGTTATATTTTGATTGGTTTCAATAATAATAAAAAAAAAATTAATAAATCTCCAATTGATATTTCTCATATATTATCAACCTAAAATTTTAAAGTCATTCACATCTTTTTAAAATACCTAAAACTGAACTTCTTCAGTAATAATAAACAATTTTTACTTAATTTCGTTTTTTATTTTGTTTCTGCATTGAGTGTCGGCCTTCGTGGCTCAGTTGGTAAGGTATCTGACTGCTGATCCAAAGGTCCCGGGTTCGATTCCCGGTGGAGACACAGTTTTTAATTGTGTCTTCAGTCTGGATCTGTGAGACGATTAATATCGCAAGTCTCCAGAATGTGGCAACTTGTTATTGGGTGCGTGTTAAATCAATATTTGACATAGTACCTGTTAGTTGCCCGAGAAGTAAAATAGAGAAATAGAGAATAAGAGCACTTTCTTTAGGATAAATTACCAAGAATCGAAAAATAAACATAACATTAGAAAAAAATCATCACACCAAGGCTAAAATAAAAAAAAACACATCATAGTGCTTACAGTTTACGGATAAATATGTTCATTTTGTTTTTTTCTTGAAAATACTAGGAGTTAAACGACGCAATATCCGGACTTCTATTCCGAAGATAGTCTTGATGAATCTTCTCCAAACAAAGAGCTGAGAAATTAATTATGTATAATGGATAGTTATAGTGTTGTACGTTCAGCAGATCAGAGTGTAAATCCAGGATTAGATAAATAAGTGAATAAATAAGTATTCAGTGTAAAGTAACATATGGTAGGTATTTGTGAATAGTTGACGTTACTAATGAGCCATCGTGGTTGAACATACATACATAGGTATCTCCCGTTTTTTGACAGTACGATACTATTATTTATCCATTTATGGCACTTCCATATCCATCGTCTGGCTGTCAGTCATCGCATCACACCCTCCTTCATCTGCAGAGTTCAACAAACTATAACTGATAGGTAAATCTACAATGCTGGATGCTGGCGTGAGAAATCTTCAAAGAATCCAAGAGGGTACATAGATCATTCGTTATTATTCAATGATTCAAAACTATTCAACTATTTTCATCAACTTTGCTTCTTTGAATGTTGTAAATTAAAAGAAATAACTTTTAAGAAATAGCCAAATCACAAAACTAAAACCTGTTTTTAATTTTAATTTGACTAAACCTGTGACTGTTTCTTGAGAGCAGACCAATTAAAATTGAGCTACATATTGTATCTTTATATCCTGCTCAAGCAATTCAAGCTAACTAAATCTTACTAATTCTTCAAATTCATAAGCGTATTGTCATTGTAAAGTTGTAAACTGCTAGCCCTAGAATACCTATGGTTTCTTAGTTGGGCAGCAGTACTCTATTTGTTCGTGTCATTGTAAAATATGGTGTGATAAAAAATAAATAAAAAAAATGTTTTGTTCACTATTTGTTGCATTACTCGTGCATTTATATTTTATCCATTTTTATTAATAAATATTTCAATATTTTAGTATTTAAATATTAATAAAAATCTCGTGTATCGATGTTCGTACACGTTTATCTCCGAAACCGGTCAACCGATTTCAACAAAATTATCTTAATTTGTATGTTTGATTCAGGTTTAAAATTATTTATATTCAAAAACGATTTTTTTAATTTTATTATTACATTTCTCACCCTAAAATTGGTAGGTACATATATCCGCAAATTTTGACTTCCTTACACCCCCCAAGATTTTTTTATAGGAAAATGTGTAATATTTCAATAAATGACGATGTGAACAAATCTATTGACATTGTATTACGCATTTAGATAACGAAAATATTTTTTTAAATATAAAAATGATGAAATGCGATCTACAAATATGGCGGTCTGTGGCAGAACAACGTCTGCCCGGGCGCACTAATCTTGCCACACAATGATTTCCCTTCCATTGATTTTTTAATATGTAAGTTATATTTAAATACAAAAAAAAACACATTAAAAATAAAACCACAAAAATAAATAATTTCTCATATTATTTGTAAATAATAATTCTGTATTTACTTGTGCGAGTATGCTGTGCAATTTATTGCTTAGTTCAAACATTCAAAGAGAGTCGTGAGCCCTGTAGGTGCCTTGGGTTCCTGGTTCTTCTACAATATCCCAACTTCGTCTCTGTTGAGATGTTAAAAAAGTGTGTCTCTAAAAAAACTCAAAGAGACATAAATTTAAAATGGGATTTTTCCTAAAGTTCACCGTAAGTTAAATTTCACGAAATCGGTTTTTAGATGACTTATAAAATACATGGACGAGATCTTAATTGGTTTTTAAAAGCTCTGCTGGGTTTTTCGACAAGTCGACAAAAGCATATTATAATGTATATAGGTATTGAGTACCTACCCCTGTATGCTGTATAGTCTGGATACCCACAACACAATACATAGCTTGGTTTTTCACCCGACAACATAAAAACTTTTGTGGGTTTTGTTAATTCAATACCCGGTGTCGTTCTGTTTACAACGATACATTAAGGGTTTCGAAATGAAAATACAAGTGGTCTCGTGTGGTCCACACCTCAATTACACCTAATAATGTTTATTTGTGAAAGTCAATCGGGTGATTAATTGTAATAACCAAGTATTGTTTATTTTGATGGTAAGCTATATCATTTCGCTTTTGTTCGTCCGTGCTGCTGTACGTGGATTTAATTTTATCAACCACAAGGATTATTATTCAATTAAGATGTAATTTATTTATTACGATGTTATTATTTAATCAAAATTTATTAGAGTAGGTATATTTATAAAATGGTATCAGGATTCATGTGATACAAATTTGTAAGGAATCGAGGTTATTAATATTTTCAGAATTATTAACTTTGTAGAAAATTTTTAAGAATTTTTATTATTTATTTATTTATTTTAAGCAAACAAACAGTCAAACAATGTACATTACAAAAAATAAGTGTTATTTAAATTGTTTGCAGTTATTTTACAAACAATTGCAGTTTGCAAAAACAGTTTGCAGTTATTTTACTCGTCTTGAAGAAGTTCTCCATATATAAAAATGTGACCAAATATAAAAAGTTATTAATTTAGTCAATATTAAGTACTACAGCTGAACAAAATTAATATAAAGGAAAAAAGAACAAAAAAAAATGTAAATGTGCTCATGAGGGAGGAAAAGGAATGGAAGGAAGTGGGAAATCAGAATCACTGCAACGTTATCAACCTCTAATCAATGACTCAATGACAATGATTATATTTATTTCAATGTAGGTACCTACCACGATATTAACTATATATTAAATTTGTCAGCTAGGATGACAACTTTATACATGTTTGTTTAGCATAGCAAATATTTTTGTAATACAAGATCAAAATTTAAAATTGGCAAATTCATACTTTTCAGTTTTGTTCATATCGCATTAGTAAAAGTTACCCATGGTTTAAACTCTAACAAACTAATTTACTTATAAAATTCATGTAAAAAATGTGTCCAATAGCGGGTTTATTGCCACAAGTCAATTTCTTATGTGTTGGTACATTAAATATATAACAAAAGACAAACAGAAAGATAAACACATAAAATTATAACATGTTAAATCACATTAATGAAGAAAGTAATGAGGTAGAGGTTGTGGGAGGAGAGAGGATGATGAAGGCGAGTCAATTAAGAATTATTGGACAGGTATAACAGCTTTAGTCTTTTTTTAAAGTTGAATCGATTGAGACGTCGTAATATCATCTTAAGGTGTTTTAAGGTGATGATTGCACTTCAAAAGACGGGCTGAGAAATTCAGTAGAATGAACGAGAATAGCAAGTATGGTACGATGAAGAGGCAGACAAGAAAATAACTACCTATTAAAAAAAAATAAGATATTGTGGTGAATTAGTGTTATTTATTATATTATATAGTTGTGAAAGTATGTGAATGCTATGAAGTTGATGTATCTTAAACTTTTTGAAACTTTAAATAAACCATCTGAATGTGTTGCCATTTTATTAATAATAATGTGGTATGGAGATATCACCACAAGGGATACTAACTTTGTATGACCAAATCTACTTCTCGTTTCACCATTAACCATATCTTGAATAACACGAATATATTATTATGATCATTATTAAATATGCTTTGAAGGAAGTTTCAAATAAACTAAACCAGGTTCACCTGCTTATGGTGTAAACGAAAATTTGAATGGACCCTATGTTTTCAAATTGTAAATTTAAGTTAGACAGAAGATATAAATTTCCCAAAATCAGCATTTCGCGACTTTGGTTATTAAGAATTCTACTGTAAAACAAGTTGAGAAAAGGTAAACTATTGGGTTGCGCCCAACAGTAAGTACCTACAAACTTCACAGAAGAACCTGTACTAGGGGCAACGTATGATGGCCATTTTGACGTATGGACATTTCATGTAGTTCCGTAATTATTGACAGCTAAGGGTTGGGAGTCACAGCTGACTTTGAATTGGAAAAGGACGGGATACGTAGCTAGAAGCTCGGACGAGAAGTGGACAAAGAGCGTGCTGACTCGGAGACCTCGTACGACAAAGAGAAGTGTGGGGCGACCGAAGTTGAGGTGAAAGGATGGTATCAAACGATATGCTGGCGTGTCCTGGATACAAACTGTACAGGACAGGACGACGTGGAGACAAATTTAATAGAGGGGGCCTTCGCTTAGGAGTGGACGAAAAGAAGAAGAATAAGGGTGGGAGAACAAATGCTTTACTTTATTGTGTACGTCTACTTCATGAAGTACCGCTTATGATCCCACAAGTTAAGCTGTCGGTAATAACGAATCTTCATGAGAGCACAAAATTCAAAAACATACGTTGCCCCAAGTATGTAGGTAAACATTAAATTTATAAAGAATATAGATATGTTGAAGTGGAAATAAGTAATGTTTAATAATACGAAGTCTTTTTCAACTATATATTTATTTTTTTATTATCATTTTCACCTTGAAGCTTATTTATATTTATTTATATAAGTATTTCGAACTTTTATATATTTTGAAAATTGTCAAGAACAAATTGATATTAAATACCTACGCTTATCTTTTTCAATTGCGACACTCGTGAATAAAAAAAAATTACTTGTAACCATCATAGAGGAAATCTTTGTTTTTTTATAAGCGATATTAGTCAAGCGTGGTTGGTTTTTGCCTATCCATACTAACATAGGTTCCTACTTCTGACCTGAGTGGTCTATTAAGTTTCATCATTTTGTATAATGTAATGTCATAGAACATCAACAGTGGACAGATTATGCTGTCATGGAAGATGTATAAATGATACAATATTATATAAAAAAAAGACAGACACTATGATGTGGTTCATTGCGGCCTTAATGCACCATGTTACATTTGGGTAACGCCCCGCATATAGTAACCATAGTTTAAAAATAACAAAAAATAATTGAGATGCAAATACGTTTCTACATACTACTAAGAGACAGCATCTAAAAATGTGAATCCACATATTTATTTAATAGCGTGATTGTTAGCAAATTCCAAAAGAAATTTCATGGGATATTTCTCGATAAAAGAATAATGTAATAACTATTTTCAGGTAAATAATTGGTACTGTGTCAAATATTCACTTAACTTGCACCCAGTAACAAGTTCCCACATTCTGGATATGTCACATACATTTTGTAATAAATAAATAAATAAATAAAAAATTAACACATCTTCCATTTAAAGACACTTTGCTTGGTGGAAACCTCTGACAGACACCTTTAAAGTTTAATAAATTGTTATTTTTTCCACGTTGTGTGCCACAAATATTATTCGACGGCTTCATACTAACACTGACGTGTTAAATAGCATTTTTTTCATAATTTGAAAGCTGTTATCTGCGAGAGCCACCACTACTCAGGGTTCACAGTATTCAACCGTCGTTACCTGTTGTGGTATTTTCAAAGGATACACGCAGAAAAAAAATAAGCCTTTATAATTTGTCGTAAGTATGACGCTCAAGAGGTCTTACTCTATAAAGACGACTTAACCACTCAGAATTATACTAGAGCTTGGAAAACGCACTTGTCATTTTACCAATGCTAGATGAGCTGTCAATGTTGACATTAATAGCGATAAATAGTGTTCAAAATCTTAACAGTAAATAAAAATATGTTGACATATATAATTTACATGTATTATATGTTGACAAATACATAATAAACTTCTTCCTAACTTCAAATGGCAAAGGAGTTGAAAAAATTTTTCCTGCAACCAATTTTTATTCAATTTATAAAGCAACTCGCTCACGCGAGTCGCTATTGTCATTAAACATTAACTAAACCTTACCGAATATTATACGGGATGTAATAAAATACGACAAAGAAATAATAGTATATGTGTACGTACATAAATCTCCATTCCCGTTATTTTTTGCTTAGGTTTAGTTAGTCTTTAATGAAAATAGCGACTCGCGTGAGCGAGTTGATTTATAAATTGAATATAAATTGGATGCAGGAAAAATTTTATCAACGCCTTTGCAATTTGAGGTTAGGAATAAGTTTATTATGTATTCGTATTTGTCAAGCCATTTGATCACATTTTTTTCAAATAAATCATATATTATGTCAACACATTTTAATCTATAGTTATGATTTTAAATGCTATTGGTTATTTTATATGTTTAAATTATCGAGATTAATGTCAACTTTGCTAGCTCATCCGACATTAGTGAAATGATAAGTGAGTTTTCCAAGCTCTAGTCAGAATTATGGACATCCTAGTTTTGAATAACAGTATGACCGGAATGAGACGAATGTCATATGGATGTTTTGTTATGGCATAATGTCATAGACGATGAACACGGTGAAAACATGAAGGTTTATATCGTGAGAGTTTTTTATGACTGTAATTATTATATCTGTGTACCTAATGACGAATGCAGGAATAGTTCAAATATATACTAATGTTGATAAATCCGTATAATATTTGAGAAAGAATAAAACAAAATGATATTGGGATGATAATAATATTATGATCGATAAAAAATGTAATCATAAAATAGGATGTTTTATATATAGTCAATATATGATAAACTCACCTTAAAAGCGGTTAGAATATATTTATTTATTTGGAAAACAAACAGGATACAATGTTACAAGTAATGAATAGGTATGATAAATACATATGATAACATAAAAAGTGCGATTAGTTCATTTTATCCCAATAATATGTTTTCACATAAGAGTAACAAATATAATTTTCACACCATAAAAGTGAGTAATAATATAATACTATTTGTAGCATAGATTATGTAAGCGTTTATGCGTTATAGGGTATGTAAGGGTATGTATGTATGTGTTATATTGAATGTAGGTATGTGTTATATTGTACCTAGATTATTTCATAAATTATTATTAAAGAATTTAAACTTTCAACTGTTGAAAATATCTACAAAAAAAAACTCATCGTTCCAAATTCATAAAGATATTCTTACAAATTCAAACCAATTGTCATTTTCTATTAGCAGCAGTACATTATAATTCTATGAGCAGCAGAATATATTCACAAGGATGTATTTACCATTCGTCTTTTACGTACATTTGTCTCACAACATTTCTATAAGTATCAAGGTACTAAGTGGATTAATGAACTCCCGTTGAGTCTTAGACTCGAAAAAAATTATAATATATTTAAAAAAAAAAATTGTACAGATTTTTTTTGTTTATTTCATTCTTGTTTTTGTGTAGCTTCGTATTTGTTAGTAGATGTGCAATGTTTTGGCGAATGTAACAATACAAAATAGATACTCCCTCTTTTAACACGAGATTTTATCTCAATTAAAGAGAGTCTTTTTAAATTGTAATTTATATGTAAATTTGTATTAATTTGTAATAAAGAAAGTATGGATGATTGTGATTATTTTATAAAATGTGTGTTTTGAATCTGCTTGTGTTTTATGTGTTATATCGAAAGTATGTTTTGTAGTTGGAGCAATTCCGTCTTATGTTTGTGTTTTTCTAGATTGGTAGTTTTCATAAGACTTGCGGAAGAGGTGAGTTTTCAGATATGAGAAATAGTTATATGTAGGACGTGGGTATTTAAAAGATTTGGACACCAACAAATACACCTCAGTTCGCTTTGAAAATTTAAGCCACAGCTATTGATTCAGTGTTGATTGCTGGAGCATAAAATGCTCTTAATAGACTATGCATGGAATTAATTGTGGTGGTGTACATCGTCTCTTCTTCTTTTTCTATATTCCCAATTTCTGGGTCCAATAATTGCTCGGTGCCTGTGTAGTCTTCCTGGGGGTCGGGTTTCCGATGGTAACCCATTGGCCGCTACGCTTGCATTTTTTACTTTATCCAGTATCGTCTTCTTAAACTTCCCCATCGCACAACATCTTTAACATCGCAAGTTTATCTTATTTCAAAATTTCTCGTTCTGTCTCGAATTCTCAGACCTGCGGCTTTTCTTTTTGGTGTTAACCTGTTTGCGTCCTTTAGTTAAAAATAAATTTAAATATTGCACTGCATTTGATTTGTACACTTAAATAAAAATTATTTTTTCGACACGAAGGAAAGGTACTAAAAGGTCCCGAGTATTTAATCAAAATTTTACTTGTCAGTAGGTACGTACATCGAGAGTGTACATACGGTAGACAATCAAGTTCTTAATGGTTTGTTCCTCTGTAGGTAGTTATTAGGAGAGTATGAACAAATAGGAAATCAATGACCCTTTTCCGTTAGGGTCGATTTCGGACGAATATATCCGAAATGAAATTAGCAAGAGCTATTAGCGATAACTACCTGTGATGTTAGGGCCGGATCTGCCATTAGCTCAAATAGAGCTATTGTGCAGGGTGCTAAGTACCCCGGGTCTCCGAATATAAAGAAAAAAATAACTGATAAAAATATACTGATATCATACTCTCTTTTACTGAAATAGTTCCAAAATAGTTTAGACATAATTCTGAAATCTTTGATAAAATTGAAAATTATTTATTAATTTATTATTAATCGTTTAATACCTATGTAGAATATCTGGATGGATGAATGATTCTTTATTGAAACTGCATTTTCCTACATTAATTTTATGGTTTAATAATTGATAATTTACTCATTGATCTGTTAATTTTCGGACCCGATATTAAAACACGAATGGATTATGGTTAATACTATACTCTCCACTGCATTAAAATATACATTTTTCTTCGGGAAATGTTGACAACCCCTAAATGCATCTAAATCCCTATTAGATGCATTATTATTAGTACATTCCAATCAAATTCCTAAACAAACAAATTGTGTAAAAGCCCGCGATTCTAGACTAAAGCCTTTTTGTATAGTGGGCCCAAACAATATTTAAACTTATTCTTAAGTCATAATATTAAGACTGATTTTTTTCTGTAAAAGAATTACGAAACAACGATTATATAATGTGAACCCTGAGAAGTGGTGGCTTTTGGAGAAAACAGCCTACAAAGTATTGGAAATTGCTATTTTAACACATCAGTATGAAGCGTTATACTCGTAGTATAAAGCGTAGGTATTTCAATTTTCTATATTTACTATGGAAGTCAATTGGATACGGTTGGTGAAAATCCAAAAAAACAAACAATCGATTAAAGATTGTTGGTCTTCGTGACTCAGTTGGTTAGGTATTTAGCTGCTGATCCAAAGGTCCCGGGTTCGATTCCAGGTGGAGACACAGTTTTTAATTGTGTTTTCAGTCTTGATCTGTGAGACAATTAATATCGTAAGTCTCCAGAATGTGGAAACATGTTATTAGGTGCACGTTAAAATAATATTTGCCATATTACCTGTTGCCCAAGAATGAATATGAAACAAAATAAAATAAACTTCAAAGTGTCAGGTGAATTCAATCACGACTGCAAATTTGCAATTTTTCAAAACAAAAGCTGGACACACAACAAAATATCAGGCCGATTATCGAGGAGAGGGGCGCGTCTTTTAAATTTAGTGCGCTAGGCGCTGAACACTGTAGGTCTGTTCCTGGTGACTGTGGATGATTCTAGAACAAAACTTCAACTAGAATATTCTACGGAGCCAACTATCCTCGGATGGCCCGACAAGTGCCTTTGAAAGCGTTCTCTTCTCAATGCCACTGATTTATAATCGAGACGGTTTAATGGCTTTTCTCACTCTAGAAATTGTAATAAAAAGAAAAGTTTAATGTAGGTATATCTATCAACCCATTTTTTTGCTGGAAGTAACTAAGTACTTTTAATTTAGGTACCGGCTTTATTAAAATTTCGTTATGAATTTTTATATCTTAAAAATATTGTTCTTTGAATTTAAAATGTGACCAAGATAGGGAATAACGACATATGTATTATAATGAAACGTTTTTAGAGTAAATGACTTTTTAGATGTCATTTTGGATCTAGAAAAGGGTAAATTTGATTATTTTATTTTATGATTATTACATGTTTTCTTATTATATAGTATGGTACAATATTTAGACCAATACTTTCTCGTATAGTCACAATACTTAGTTGTTCTTCTCCACCACCGCCCGTTCTGCTTATGGGGACTAAAAACGTCCCCTTGCAAGACTCTGAAAGAACACATAAATAATAATAATAATAAGGACAATTTATAAATCGCCGTTTAGTGACAACCGTGGTCACCTCAAGGGCGCTTTCAGTTTGCAAAAAATAATTTAAAATAAGTCCTATAGCTAACACATTGAAAATGGTGAAACATAAAACTTAAAAAAAATACAATAAGTTAAAATTAAGTTAAAATTAGTCCTATAGCTAACACATTGAAAATGGTGAAATATAAAACTTAAAAAAATACCTAGAAATCACAAATTAATCTTGTTACATAATCCAGATGAAATTAATTATAAAAAATAGTCGATTCAAAGTAAACTGGCATAATATTTAGTACACATAATATTATTGAACGGATGAAGGACAATCTGGATACGACTTGCGGAAAAGATGAGTTTTTAATTTCTTCTTGAATTCATTGATATTTTCGGCACATCTTATATCCATTGGAAGATTGTTCCATGACTTTGGTCCAGAAACGCCAAAAGATCGATATAGGTATTTTGGCTTATTTGCGAGATTGGTTTCTACTAGTAAAGAACATACGAAGAGTCCGGAGAACTCTAAAACCTTGCAGACACTGCTCTTAATGTGCCAAAGAGAACTAATCATGTGGAAACAACTGGCTCCCTGTTCACTGATAGTGATGATAAGAGTGCACTGAATTTAAGACGGAAAGTCTTGAAAGCCCTAAAGTTGCTCTTCGTTGCACAATATTTGGTTGTTAAATTAATTTTATTTATCAATATGAGTGGATCAAGAAAATGTTCAATTTTCACTGCATAATTAACACACAGGTATAAAAAATATACATGCAAAATAAACTAATATATTGGTATTAGATATTTATAGGCATAACTACATATGTTTTAAAAAGGTATAAGATTTAGTCATAATTGACAATAGACTCTGCATCGCTGGTACCTAATGGGAAAACATATTAAAGTAAAAATTGTGGCAAAAATAAAGCAAAAGCGAAAGCAAATAATATTATGTGTATACATTGTGAGGATGTTTTTGTAGCAAGCAATACCGGTAAAGAGAATATATATGTCATATTATGTGTATACATTGTGAGGATGTTTTGTAGCAAGCAATACCGGTAATGATAATTATATATGTCATATTATGTGTATACATTGTGAGGATGTTTTGTAGCAAGCAATACAGGCATGCCTTGATTTCCCGGTTCTCCTACAGTAAATATTCTAACTTAGACGAAGTTAGAATATTTATTGTAGGAGAACCGGGAAATCAAGGCATGCCTGTATTGCTTGCTACAAAAACATCCTCACAATGTATACACATAATATTATTTGCTTTCGCTTTTGCTTTATTTTTGCCACAATTTTTACTTTAATATGTTTTCCCATTAGGTACCAGCGATGCAGAGTCTATTGTCAATTATGACTAAATCTTATACCTTTTTAAAACATATGTAGTTATGCCTATAAATATCTAATACCAATATATTAGTTTATTTTGCATGTATATTTTTTATACCTGTGTGTTAATTATGCAGTGAAAATTGAACATTTTCTTGATCCACTCATATTGATAAATAAAATTAATTTAACAACCAAATATTGTGCAACGAAGAGCAACTTTAGGGCTTTCAAGACTTTCCGTCTTAAATTCAGTGCACTCTTATCATCACTATCAGTGAACAGGGAGCCAGTTGTTTCCACATGATTAGTTCTCTTTGGCACATTAAGAGCAGTGTCTGCAAGGTTTTAGAGTTCTCCGGACTCTTCGTATGTTCTTTACTAGTAGAAACCAATCTCGCAAATAAGCCAAAATACCTATATCGATCTTTTGGCGTTTCTGGACCAAAGTCATGGAACAATCTTCCAATGGATATAAGATGTGCCGAAAATATCAATGAATTCAAGAAGAAATTAAAAACTCATCTTTTCCGCAAGTCGTATCCAGATTGTCCTTCATCCGTTCAATAATATTATGTGTACTAAATATTATGCCAGTTTACTTTGAATCGACTATTTTTTATAATTAATTTCATCTGGATTATGTAACAAGATTAATTTGTGATTTCTAGGTATTTTTTTAAGTTTTATATTTCACCATTTTCAATGTGTTAGCTATAGGACTAATTTTAACTTAATTTTAACTTATTGTATTTTTTTTAAGTTTTATGTTTCACCATTTTCAATGTGTTAGCTATAGGACTTATTTTAAATTATTTTTTGCAAACTGAAAGCGCCCTTGAGGTGACCACGGTTGTCACTAAACGGCGATTTATAAATTGTCCTTATTATTATTATTATTTATGTGTTCTTTCAGAGTCTTGCAAGGGGACGTTTTTAGTCCCCATAAGCAGAACGGGCGGTGGTGGAGAAGAACAACTAAGTATTGTGACTATACGAGAAAGTATTGGTCTAAATATTGTACCATACTATATAATAAGAAAACATGTAATAATCATAAAATAAAATAATCAAATTTACCCTTTTCTAGATCCAAAATGACTTCTAAAAAGTCATTTACTCTAAAAACGTTTCATTATAATACATATGTCGTTATTCCCTATCTTGGTCACATTTTAAATTCAAAGAACAATATTTTTAAGATATAAAAATTCATAACGAAATTTTAATAAAGCCGGTACCTAAATTAAAAGTACTTAGTTACTTCCAGCAAAAAAATGGGTTGATAGATATACCTACATTAAACTTTTCTTTTTATTACAATTTCTAGAGTGAGAAAAGCCATTAAACCGTCTCGATTATAAATCAGTGGCATTGAGAAGAGAACGCTTTCAAAGGCACTTGTCGGGCCATCCGAGGATAGTTGGCTCCGTAGAATATTCTAGTTGAAGTTTTGTTCTAGAATCATCCACAGTCACCAGGAACAGACCTACAGTGTTCAGCGCCTAGCGCACTAAATTTAAAAGACGCGCCCCTCTCCTCGATAATCGGCCTGATATTTTGTTGTGTGTCCAGCTTTTGTTTTGAAAAATTGCAAATTTGCAGTCGTGATTGAATTCACCTGACACTTTGAAGTTTATTTTATTTTGTTTCATATTCATTCTTGGGCAACAGGTAATATGGCAAATATTATTTTAACGTGCACCTAATAACATGTTTCCACATTCTGGAGACTTACGATATTAATTGTCTCACAGATCAAGACTGAAAACACAATTAAAAACTGTGTCTCCACCTGGAATCGAACCCGGGACCTTTGGATCAGCAGCTAAATACCTAACCAACTGAGTCACGAAGACCAACAATCTTTAATCGATTGTTTGTTTTTTTGGATTTTCACCAACCGTATCCAATTGACTTCCATAGTAAATATAGAAAATTGAAATACCTACGCTTTATACTACGAGTATAACGCTTCATACTGATGTGTTAAAATAGCAATTTCCAATACTTTGTAGGCTGTTTTCTCCAAAAGCCACCACTTCTCAGGGTTCACATTATATAATCGTTGTTTCGTAATTCTTTTACAGAAAAAAATCAGTCTTAATATTATGACTTAAGAATAAGTTTAAATATTGTTTGGGCCCACTATACAAAAAGGCTTTAGTCTAGAATCGCGGGCTTTTACACAATTTGTTTGTTTAGGAATTTGATTGGAATGTACTAATAATAATGCATCTAATAGGGATTTAGATGCATTTAGGGGTTGTCAACATTTCCCGAAGAAAAATGTATATTTTAATGCAGTGGAGAGTATAGTATTAACCATAATCCATTCGTGTTTTAATATCGGGTCCGAAAATTAACAGATCAATGAGTAAATTATCAATTATTAAACCATAAAATTAATGTAGGAAAATGCAGTTTCAATAAAGAATCATTCATCCATCCAGATATTCTACATAGGTATTAAACGATTAATAATAAATTAATAAATAATTTTCAATTTTATCAAAGATTTCAGAATTATGTCTAAACTATTTTGGAACTATTTCAGTAAAAGAGAGTATGATATCAGTATATTTTTTATCAGTTATTTTTTTCTTTATATTAGGAGACCCGGGGTACTTAGCACCCTGCACAATAGCTCTATTTGAGCTAATGGCAGATCCGGCCCTAACATCACAGGTAGTTATCGCTAATAGCTCTTGCTAATTTCATTTCGGATATATTCGTCCGAAATCGACCCTAACGGAAAAGGGTCATTGATTTCCTATTTGTTCATACTCTCCTAATAACTACCTACAGAGGAACAAACCATTAAGAACTTGATTGTCTACCGTATGTACACTCTCGATGTACGTACCTACTGACAAGTAAAATTTTGATTAAATACTCGGGACCTTTTAGTACCTTTCCTTCGTGTCGAAAAAATAATTTTTATTTAAGTGTACAAATCAAATGCAGTGCAATATTTAAATTTATTTTTAACTAAAGGACGCAAACAGGTTAACACCAAAAAGAAAAGCCGCAGGTCTGAGAATTCGAGACAGAACGAGAAATTTTGAAATAAGATAAACTTGCGATGTTAAAGATGTTGTGCGATGGGGAAGTTTAAGAAGACGATACTGGATAAAGTAAAAAATGCAAGCGTAGCGGCCAATGGGTTACCATCGGAAACCCGACCCCCAGGAAGACTACACAGGCACCGAGCAATTATTGGACCCAGAAATTGGGAATATAGAAAAAGAAGAAGAGACGATGTACACCACCACAATTAATTCCATGCATAGTCTATTAAGAGCATTTTATGCTCCAGCAATCAACACTGAATCAATAGCTGTGGCTTAAATTTTCAAAGCGAACTGAGGTGTATTTGTTGGTGTCCAAATCTTTTAAATACCCACGTCCTACATATAACTATTTCTCATATCTGAAAACTCACCTCTTCCGCAAGTCTTATGAAAACTACCAATCTAGAAAAACACAAACATAAGACGGAATTGCTCCAACTACAAAACATACTTTCGATATAACACATAAAACACAAGCAGATTCAAAACACACATTTTATAAAATAATCACAATCATCCATACTTTCTTTATTACAAATTAATACAAATTTACATATAAATTACAATTTAAAAAGACTCTCTTTAATTGAGATAAAATCTCGTGTTAAAAGAGGGAGTATCTATTTTGTATTGTTACATTCGCCAAAACATTGCACATCTACTAACAAATACGAAGCTACACAAAAACAAGAATGAAATAAACAAAAAAAATCTGTACAATTTTTTTTTTTAAATATATTATAATTTTTTTCGAGTCTAAGACTCAACGGGAGTTCATTAATCCACTTAGTACCTTGATACTTATAGAAATGTTGTGAGACAAATGTACGTAAAAGACGAATGGTAAATACATCCTTGTGAATATATTATGCTGCTCATAGAATTATAATGTACTGCTGCTAATAGAAAATGACAATTGGTTTGAATTTGTAAGAATATCTTTATGAATTTGGAACGATGAGTTTTTTTTTGTAGATATTTTCAACAGTTGAAAGTTTAAATTCTTTAATAATAATTTATGAAATAATCTAGGTACAATATAACACATACCTACATTCAATATAACACATACATACATACCCTTACATACCCTATAACGCATAAACGCTTACATAATCTATGCTACAAATAGTATTATATTATTACTCACTTTTATGGTGTGAAAATTATATTTGTTACTCTTATGTGAAAACATATTATTGGGATAAAATGAACTAATCGCACTTTTTATGTTATTATGATATTCGTCTCTATTGAGATAATTAAAAAATCTGTCAAAAAATATCTTTGACTCCCGACAGGGAAAAAAAATCCAATGTTTGCGCATATGCAATAATAAAAATATATTAGAATATATATGTATGTATTATGTGTATACATTGTGAAGATGTTTTGTAGCAAGCAATACCGGTAAAGAGTATATGTATGTCATATTATGTGTATAAATTGTGAGGATGTTTTGTAGCAAGCAATACCGGTAAAGATAATATATAGGTATGTAATATTATGTGTATACATTGTGAGGGTACTTTTGTAGCAAGCAATAACAGTAATGAAAAAAAAACAATATCGTGTTTTAATGATGAATATTAAGTTAACTTCTCTGTGTACGTCCTGGGTTCGATCCCCAGCAGTGGGGAAATTTATGTAAAATAATTTTTATTTTGTAAACCAATTCTGAATCGACTGATTTCATTCACCACTGGCACAAGTATTTGCTTAGTTTAGGGAACATATGAGCAGATATGAGGGGGATCCAAAAAAACTGGACTTAGAGCATGCTGCCATTCGTAGACGTAGTAGAGTTCTCTTGCTAGTTGGGGTATGTAGAGACCTTCACGGAACAGCTGTTTATTAGACGGCGTCCATTTGTAGGTGTGGTGTGTTTGAAATTTTGTTTCTAGCTTGAAAAATCAGCAACAGAAGTTTACCAAATGCTTTAACAGGCTATTAAGGAGGATGATATGAGTCGCACACAAGTCCATGCTCGTTCTAGATACGTCTTTCAACATCTCGAAAAGATGAAAATATTGAATAAATCCGAAAAAAATCAACGAGGATCATCGTTTCACAATCGACCAAATTTAAGAGGAGACAGGCGTGAGTTGGAGCTCTTGCCAGCAGATTTTGACCGAGAATTTGCAAATGAGACGTATTTCCGCTAAATTTGTTCGTCGCCGGATCAAAAAATTGATTGAATTTGAGCCGAGACTTAAAAAAAGAGATTGATGGTGTGGATCACTTTCAATCTCTTTTGTTAAGTTATTACTTTTCATTACAGGTGATGAGAGTCCGAGTATGAAGAAACATCTAAAAGGGAAGCGTTTTGAAAACAGCTTCGTAATAGGCACTGGACGACATCGAAATTGAGGAGTTCCAGAGATGCGTCAAACAGTGGGAAAAAGACTCGCATTGCAACTTATGGAGAGTACTTTGAAGGTGACTGAAGGAATTTTGTAAAAAAATATGTAGTAAATAAGGGTTTATACATAAAAATACGTTTTTTTTGGTTCCTGAAGTATAATTAATTTGTTTCTGGATCGTTTCAGATTCATTTATCCGAATGTTAAAAAATAGAAATAATAATATTTATCCTCTCTTAAAAGACACGAATAAAACATAATGTTTACAGTTTAACTTCCGTCTAGTCTAGACAGTTGTATGAATGAGACTGAAATACATCATGACGAAAATAACCTAGGATCAATGTTTTGCTCAAAATTTAAAATCATATATATCACTTTATAACTGATGTCTCATAAAATAATGATAAACGCTATGCGGTGTGAAAACATTTATGTGGAACATCTCAATAATTATATTATACAACTTGAGAATTACAATCCCATCATCGTTTCGTCAGATTAAAGAAAAATTCAACGATTTGTCCAACACATCACTCTTTTATAAAATAAAAAGTTGTCATCGAAAATGATTGATCGAAATGATTGATGAGAACTTATGTTCTTAAACAAATACTACTGTATATAAGTGTTTTTCTTTCTTTTTTTCTCTTATACTTTGTAATAACCTTTTAATTGTGTAAAGTTGAAAAAAAGAAAAGGTCCAAAAAAAACTTGAAAAGGTTTATAACGTAATATATAAATTAATATACTTACCTACTGTAAAAATATTAAAAAACTGTCGGTTCTGTGTATCAATAAAATAAAATATAAATAGGTATAATTCAGGATAATTTTAACTTACACAGCTATCAGATAATAATTGTAATAATTGAATTAACCTGTAATAATTGAAGTTCTTATTGACCGCAATGCAGTATTATGGTTTGTCCACACAGAGAAAGAAAATAAATTAAGAACAATTGACATAGAAAATTTATATGTCAAATTGTTATCAATTCGAAATAATCTGCTAGCCCTGAAACAAGTATACCAGTTGGGCATCAGATATCTATTTTTAATGACGCATTTGTAAATGATGTGGTGATAAAGAATAAAATAAAAAAATAAAGTTTGTATGTTTGTATGTACGGTATACTCTTAAACCGTTCATCCGATTGCAATGAAAGTGGAATAAGACTTTGAACCGGGTTCAATTGAACCGCGTGATTCGACCACGATTCAAGAAATTTTTATAAATAGTAGGTACCTACTGTAAATGTTTTAAATTATTAAGTGGTTAGGAGCTTAAATTATTTTCACCATTGTTATTTTGATCGATGTTAAAGCTTATAGTTCGTCAATGTAGTCAATTATATATAACATGATAAGTCAATAATAACTAATCAATATTTTTTAACTCATTTTGAGGCACATATATTATTTAAAAATAATTTTTTGCACTACGAAACACTTACTATTTGCAATCAACCAATTGAATCACCGTTAAAGATGTTGTCAGACTATTTGATTAATTTAGTAAAAAATGTGAATATACCTGACGCCGAAGCCGTCAGTTTGGAAACTAGCAATTAAAATTACACGGAAGCGGAAGTTATTTAAAAAAATAAGGATAATGGCACATAAGCTGTTAAGTATCTAAATAAAATAATGTTATTGTAATATATGGTAGAGCGATTAGCGCGCTGGCTTAGTAATCCAATGATGGAGTTCAAATCCCACCCTGCCTTGAACGATTTCGGTCACCTATGCTTGATTTAGGGAATGTATGAAGATGTGTATGTACTTGTTAAACAAGGACTTATCTGTTTTTTTATTTAATAATAAATTAAACCATGACTCTCCCCTATTACTACATCAATGCAAAGTATAAACTCAACATGCGAAACATAATAAAAGATGAATCGGTCTGTTTGAAATTTGTCTGCCGCCATGTCAGGCTCGGGGGCTAATTGATGATGTGATGACTGTGCGATCGAATGACCTGGAAGGACAGAGATGAAGAGGAAGAGAGAAGGAGTTAGAACACTCAGGTAAATACATATTAACTGTACCAGACGATCTGGCTCTTGTGCTAAAAATAAACTTAATCTTCCCAAACGAGACCCACACTGCGTCAACTCAACACAGTCAAAACTGGAGCAAACTCATATAAAGTGCTTGGTTGATCTAACGATAGAATTCTTTGGAGGTAATGTTTGTTTGTTCCTTTTCACTAATTTCTTTTGCGCTAGATCCGTCGCACGAGAAAGTTTGTTTGAGATATCTTTATTTTGAACTGGAGACGATTTTCTCAAAATAAATATTGACATAGCGTTCCATGCAATGAATAAAATGAATAAACTCAAGAGATTGTAAAGATAATGTAAATAAATTAAAATCTCTACATAATAACTGTACCTATACCAAATATTATGTATTTACTAAACCTTTTTTGTTTACTAATAGGTATACTTCTTTTATCGTCACTTTTAATGCGTGAAAGGTTGCATATAATGGAGCTTTGATATATCTGCCAATCCCGTGACTAATATGATGAAATGTAGGTAAATATATGTGGTCAAGTCATTCGAAATCTTGAAGATAATAATTATAAGTTTAGTTACAATCGTTGAACAAGTTACATATAGATGACAAATTGTACACTTTAATGAAAATATCGATTACAAAGATTAATAGCTTTTCTGGGTCTAATTCCCATTTTAAGATACTTACCTACTTTCTTAAGTTTTTTTTCGAATATTTTAAAAGTTGCATAAACGCAAACATTGGATTTTTCTTTCATTGTTTAAAAAAACAACTTTTCAATAGATGGCGTTATAAAAAAAAGGTTTCTTCGTTATTTCATAGATGGTGACTGTAAAAATGTGTAATTTTTAAACGAATTATATCCCATTTTTGAAATATATAGAACTTTCAAAAAATTGCTTTGATAAGGGAACTCAACAAAAAGGCAGGCGCATAAAGTGATCATGTTAACCAGGCGATGACAGATCGTAAGCATTTTAGGTGCCTTGAGTTCCTTGTTCTTCTAGAATACTTCGTCTCTATTTAGATGTTGAAAAATTGTCAAAAAACAATTTTTTTTATTTTTCAGTTGTTCAATATTATAGCTCTTTTTCGGGTTAAATCGGGTTACTGTTTAGTTTTCGTATCTCAGAAATCAAACAAACTGAACTATGTATAATATAATATTGTAACTTTAGACCAAATTCAAATAGTATTGCCTAAAATTCCCAATAGGAACAATAAACTGTTCATAATTTAAATATTGGAAAATAAATCATTTCATTTCATTTTACATTGTGAGGATTTTTTAAATTGACAAACAAATTGAATATTGTTCTATATATATATATATATATATATATATATATATATATATATATATATATATATATATATATATATATATATATATATATATATATATATGTTAAATCTAAGGTTTTCGCGAGTACAAAATATGTTATTATTAAGTATTTTGGGGATAACCCGCGTCAAATTATGATTCCCGAGAGAATCAGTCGTCTGCCGACGTTTCTTCGACACTTGGTAGTAAGCTTTCGACTCGAACGGACGTGCGTGCACTATCCCTCGAGACGAAAATTTATTAACAAGGCGCCTTTAGAAAATGTCTGATGTGATTCAGACGAAACGTCGGCAGACGACTGATTCTCTCGGGAATCATAATTTGACGCGGGTTATCCCCAAAATACTTAATAATAACATATATATATATATATATATATATATATATATATATATATATATATATATATATATAGGTATATATATATATATATATATATATATATATATATATATATATATATATATATATATATATATATATATATATATATATATATATATATATATATATATATATATATATATATATATATATATATATATATATATATATATATATATATATATATATATATATATATATATATATATATATATATATATATATATATATATATATATATATATATATATATATATATATATATATATATATATATATATATATATATATATTAAATATATCTTAAACAGTCCTTCTCAGGACTATCTGACACGGGTTAACCCAGAAAATTCTTTTTCATCTTATACCCGTGAAAACCTAAAAGTTAACATATATATATATATATATATATATATATATATATATATATATATATATATATATATATATATATATATATATATATATATATATATATATATATATATATATATATATATATATATATATATATATATATATATATATATATATATATATATATATATATATATATATATATATATATATATATATATATATATATATATTCACTTGGTGCTAGGTTCCCGGCTCGTACGGACGTGCTCGCACTATCACACGAGACGGAAATCTACCAACAAGGCCCTGAAGATGCCTGATGAGATTCAGGCGAAACGTCGGTTGACGACTGATCCTCTTGAGGATCAGAATCTGACGCGGGTTATCCCCAAAGAAATCTTTACTAACATATATATATATATATATATATATATATATATATATATATATATATATATATATATATATATATATATATATATATATATATATATATATATATATATATATATATATATATATATATATATATATATATATATATATATATATATATATATATATATATATATGTTATATTTGATGTTTTATATATATATATATATATATATATATATATATATATATATATATATATATATATATATATATATATATATATATATATATATATATATATATATATATATATATATATATATATATATATATATATATATATATATATATATATATATATATATATATATATATATATATATATATATATATATATATATATATATATATATATATATATATATATATATATATATATATATATATATATATATATATATATATATATATATATATATATATATATATATATATATATATATATATATATATATATATATATATATATATATATATTTATATATATAAATTTTTTTTTTTTTTTTCTTTTATTTTTGACAGATCAACCGTTTCGGCTGTCTAGGCCATAATCAATTGAAGTTTTATAGTATAAAAACTACGTAAAATGGAGTTCAATCTACAACATAAATAACGTCAACGTTGACAATATAAAAAGACTATTTATGGGGACAAAACAGTATTATCGCCATCATTTATACTGCCAGGTATACAGAAATATCTAGTCAAGTTCAAACCTTGGTGCCCCAGAAATAAGCAAAGCAAAAGCTCCTCACCAGACTTTCGACACTTTGCATCCAATGGATACTCCGACTCTTCGACCATGTATCGAGGTTACAAAGTGAAAGGTTTAAGAGGTCAGTGATGCTGGGGAGCGTTCCCAATGAGGGGAGATCACCTATAAGATGGTTCGAACTGGCCAAGAAAGCTGCCAACTCCACGACTGGAGATGCGATACACCGTGTTGGAGACAGAGAAGCCTGGATTAGCTTGGTGCGGGGAGGAAAATGACGCAGAGCAAGGAAAACAAAGAAAAATTCACCAGAGTACATTTAACTTTTAAGTGCAATTCATGGTAAAAAGACTGTCAGACAGACAAATATACTGAATAATGTTCCATATCGTCAATTTATTTTCCTCTTATAACAAATTGTAAAATAAAAGAATCTGAGGTTTGATACGTTAGAATTAGTATATATATTTTTTAACAAATTGTGCGTATTTACCAGAACTAACTATTACAAAAGAAGAAAAATATTCCAGCAATGAGGTCTACTACCCATTTTGAATGTTGCCTTTTTAGGTGAGATCAGACTGGTGGTGAGTGGAGATATACGCATGTGTTGTACTTCCTTCTTAAAGTTAGTGCATACCTGGTTACCCCACGTTGTGCGATATGCCGCGATGGTATGTATGTATGTACAAAAAAAATAAAGAAATCCCTAATTGTAGGGAATATCCAGTTTTTAATGCATAACAACACCAAAATTATCACGAAATGCACTTTAAAAAGAAACGGACGCTACTTAAAATTTGATTAACTTTCTTGCATTGGAAATTAATGTGAATTGTCATCCGAAATCTGGCTTTGTATTGATTTTAGCTGCCAGAAAAAAAAAAACAACACATTGATAATGTCTCGCTAGTCTGTAACAACGTTTGTTACGTCGTGTTGTGTGAGTGTTAAAAGATTCATGAATTAGTCACCTTGTATACAAGTGAGTGATGCTATTTTAGGAGTATGGCTCCGAGCTACGTGGGTGAGAGACAGTGAGATAGAAAGAGAGACTGACCTACACATATGACGAAGAAGAAGAAGAAGAAGAAACAGTGTTTTATTAATAAACCAGTTTCAGCGTCACTGATTGACAGCTAGGTCTTAATATAATATTCAGTAGAAAACGCTGGCGTTTAATATACACAAAATCGCTACCTAGGTTAAGCGCATTTCTTGAGAAAGGTACATTTTGCTTCAAACAGACTAAATCGATAGATTTTTTTTTAGATGGCAATTTCTTCCAACTGATTAGTTTTGAAATAAAAAAAATAGTGTCTCAAATATACATACCATCACGCTATGTCCCTTACGGGGTAAGCATAGGCAACCGAGCGCCATACTCCCATGGATCGTCTCATGCATGCTCGGTAATTGTTCAAGCTTCTTATGTTTCCTTTTTTTTACAAAATATCATTCACATGGTGATGCCGTCCCTTTCTGGGGCGGCCCCTGCTATTCACTCCATCTATTACACCCATGTATATTTTTTTGGTCAGTCGTTCATCATTCATTCCTTCAATATTTCCAAACCACCTAAAGGCATTCACTTTCATTTTGAGTATAATATCCTTATGTATCTTACATTCTCTTCTTATGTCCTCATTTTTCATTCTATCATATAAGTACCTATCGTTCTATTAAATACTCTTCTTAGTGATCCCATTTCCACAGTATTTATTCCACTTTCATGCGTCTTTTACTGCGACCATGTTTCACTGGAATATGTCAAAGTAGGCACTGCACTTGTATTGTGTTCGGCAATTTTGGCTTCCTTAGAGATTCTCGGATCGGACATTACTGGTCTGAGTGCTCCGTTTATTCTATCAATAATATCTTAAGATGTTATAGAACTCCATATGATAAAATATCCATGATATGGGTAATTCCGAGGGTTTCGATTTCGCCGATTGATTAGACTTTCCCCCCAGAACAGATAGATTACGAAGTATTGATTTTTTCTATGGATTTTTTCTGCGACATTAGCAATTCTACAACAAACTACAAAATATAATATAAAATTCAGGCTTTTATTTTGATGGAAAACGTTTGTATTCGCAAGCGCCATCTATTGAGAAATTACGCAAACAATCTTTATTCAAAACAGTTTCCAATTTGAATGTAATCATTTCCAGCATAAAATGCTTTGACGATTTCATAGCGGGCTCTGTAATACGTACCAAATGTATGGCCACAATATGTCTGTAATCTTCACAAGGGCCAGAAGCCGGAGCGGATGCTGGTAGAACCACACCACTCAGATCTTCAATGCCTGAAATTTCGTATGGCTATTCCTTTGGAGAGATCAAACACAATGGGGACTGTGGAGTTTCACCCTCTCCCCTAACCTACACCTCTTTCCTTACAAAACCCTTCACCAAACGTCCCCCACTCTCAGATGCCCTTAACTATTCAAGGAGCTTACTCTACATAATACGAAAGGTTTACTGTATTCAATATGTGTACCTACGTAGGTACTATATCACCAGCAATTGTAAAGGTTTTGGGACATATTTGTATGTAGACTAAATAATAATTGATACATTACCTAAGCGAGAATGCTCGGTACATTTTCGTAACTAGCTGGCTCAGTCACTGTGAGGCAGCGGATTAGAATAGTGCTGCCACTCTAAGAGCTGGGTAATTGAAAATATAAGATGTAAAATAACATCTCACACAAGCACTCCAGTAATGAGGTTCTCTACCCATTCTGTTGCCATTTTAGATGAGACTAGGTTGGTGTGTGAGGATACACCTATGAGTCGTGCTCTCTGTTTATAAGGTAATTCACACCCGCACACCGGTCGCTGTTTACCACACATCGTGGGATATGCACTCATGATATGAATGAATGAATGGCTCAATCGCTTTGATAAGGCTTTTAATATGGGTACTCATTATTTCTACTGCTGCTAATTAATCTACCTATTTCATCTAGAAATTTCTTAATCCTCTTCTTCTTTCTTAGATTATATTATTTTTCGATTAAATTTTTCAAAAGAATAAATTCAACAAATAGAAAAAAAAATTACATCGTATAACAAACTTATAAGAACTGTTCTTTTCCTTTTATAATTATTTACCAGTTTTTTTTACCTGCCATTTTTATTTGATCTACCAGTTTTTTTTAGAAAATTATTTCAATAACTAAAAATCTGCATCTGTAACATATAAGAAAGAAAAGAAAATCAAAAAGTAATATGTATAAGTATTCATCTCCATGTATGTAGATATGAAACCTCCAATATATATATATATTTATATATATATATATATATATATATATATATATATATATATATATATATATATATATATATATATATATATATATATATATATATATATATATATATATATATATATATATATATATATATATATATATATATATATATATATATATATATATATATATATATATATATATATATATATATATATATATATATATATATATATATATATATATATATATATATATATATATATATATATATATATATATATATATATATATATATATATATATATATATATATATATATATATATATATATATAATACACGAACCAGCCATGTTAGCAAAAAAAAATCCCAATAGCCATGTTAAAAAAAACGAGTGGGTTGTGGCCAACGCTAAACTCCTCACTAACAAGTCATTTTATAAAGTATTCAAATTTTATATGGAAAATTTTCAGCATTTTCATGAAATGAAGTTTGTTAATTTTTTTTTTAAATATTTTATTATGAAAACTTGATAACTCTTCAATGCCATTTTATGTATGTGGCGTGCCTTTTTACCAATTTGAAAATAAAAAATTCAAATTTTAAGTTTCCTGAGTTTGGGGTCACTTTGAAATATTTGACAGTTAAAAAAATTGAGAAGCACTATTCATATATCGTTCAAAATCTAATGGGATCTAAGCGAGTACCTATTAGATATACATATTTGCAAAGTTTGAAAAGAAGCGAATAAGCACTTTAGTCTATAATCGATAAAGTAAAAATTAACACGCACACTACACATATCACACTGCACAAAGCACACACACGCAGATACATTGTGATGAAACTTTCAGAATACAATCTCAGCATGATACTAGTTGATAATCTGCAACAAAAAAAAAATACCCCTAAAAATTGCGAAATCATGACTCCCACTATATCCCCTTTGGTTAGTGAGGAGTAAAAATATTGTAGGTATATTGTACCAAATTAATCCGTAAAATATTAGAAAATAAAATAAAAATATACTTGCTATCTGTTATAATATTATGTGTTATATCGGTATATTATTGTGCTTGATACTATACTATGTTGTTCGGTTTCGTAGAACAAATATTAAAATTTATGTTTATCTAGAAAACGATGATATATAAATGTTGAAAAGTACAAATATGTATGGTTTGTAGGATTTCTTTCGTCGCGTTTTCTTGCGTCTATTTCCTATCTTGGGATTTATTCTCTCTTTTTTCATATAGTGTCTCCCTTGTATGATTGACATAATACATGATGGGTCTATCATGAAATATCCGGTTGGAGTCTTGTGGAAGTGGAAAAAACTTGAATGCAAAAATGATGCATGGATATTTAAATAATCATAAGTAATAATCGAAAAAATCACAAACGCTTGGTAAAGATATAATATCCGGACCAATTTAAAATTAAATTCTGACAACGCTATTCGAAATACTAAGATATAGCTACTTTATGCTCGTAAGTCCTGCATATGGTAAAACTTTAGAATCTGTTTTCATTAATTGTTGTTTTTTTTAAGAATGAATATTCAATAATTATAAAGATGATGTGTTAAAAACATACATACCTATTGAAAAAATACTGATAGTGAAAATTTTCCGTCGCATCTATGAGGCGAAAAACTTAATAAAGGCTCCAGAATGTGGCAACTTGTTATTTAAATATTTAATCGTAGGTGGATCACACCTGTTAGATGTCCGAGAAGCAACACAAAATAAAAAAAATTGAATTAATAATTATTCGGGAGCTAGAATAAAAAAAAAGACACGTCAGATGACTAAGTGTACAGTGTACAGGTGGCCACGAATGTTTGACAATCAGCTATCTCTGCCTAAATCGTAAGTGACATGTATCTAACACCACATATTACTATTCAACTTGATAAGGTGCGCCGAAATCGGTATAGCTATTATAACGAGTGATTTTGCGTGGATATAAATTTATTGATTTTAAATAATCTTTTATTGTGTCGCTTGAAATTAGTGTCGTTGACTTATAAAGAGTTTCAATGTCTGTTGTCTCAAATTAGACGTGATTCATTGGCTAATATGTCAAAACAACATCACACGTGGGATGATACTATAGACAAATTAAAACCATCACATAGACTATAGATTAAGAATGAGACAAAAACATCAATAAATGCATTCGTCGTGTCTAGGATTGATTACTGCACGGCATTTATGTTGGATTGCCTATGTATCAGCACGATAGACTATAGATGGTATTTAATGCATCAGCAAGGCTCAATTATGTTGCAGAAAAACGATGTCACATAACCACTACTAAACGAATGACACTGGTTGAAGTGTCCAGAGCGAGTTGTCTACACAATTTGTTTGACGGTGTTAAATGTTTTGAATAACAGGACACTGCAATACATTCGAGAGCTGTGTCAGAGAAAAGAGCTATCTGGGAGGCATCTCACACTCAGGCCTTCTGGATCACAGAGTAACTGCTCCCTAATGGAGTTGGTCAGAGCCAACAAAGCGGCTTACTATGATCGATGCTTTAGTGTGAATGTTCCTATAAAGAGGAATAGATTGACTCCAGATGTCCGCATTACACAAAGCAAGAGCACTTTCAATAAATCACTGAAAACTGATTTGTTTGAAAACTGAAATATAAGCGCCCTTGGAATGATCGTGAACTGCGCTATATAAATTATTTATACAATTATTGTTATAGATAAATTGTCACAGATGCAGCAGATTATTTGAATTATTTAAAAAAAATATCTCGTAGTTGATGATACATAAAAGAACGAATGAGTCTACCGCCCATAGATATACTCATTTTATTGCGTTTAATCTGTTCGTTTGTGCATATTGTCAATTTAACGTCTCAAAAGAATGATTTTGCCTCGGGATGACTATTTTTTTGTATTTATTTATTTTAATTTACATAAAAAATACAGAATAACAATAATGCAATAGTGCAACAATAGTACAATTTATTTTACAACCTAGGAATTTTGGAATATGCTGGCAACGACAAAATGCTTCAAGAGTACCTACCTATACTTAATTATACCATGAACAGGGGGGCTACTCATGACAGGTTCCTAATACGTTCTAATCTTGGCTTAATCCTGAAAAAAAATCATCTCCTCGATCATAATCTAATCTTAATCTCCCTCCACATTTAAACATAAAAAAATGTTGATATCAACGTGAAACTGTCACGTAGGTTACTTTTACTTTACTTTTCGGATGGCTAGGCTCTTCTGCGCCCAGTAAAGGCTGCGTCCATGAAGCTCGCTAGAGCCTTAGATCTAATCCCCGCAGCCAGTCCACTGCCGCTTGTTTTGCCCCGTGGATGTCCTCCAGCTCCCCAGGAAAACTGCGCAGCGGGCACTCTTCTACAATGTGGCGGATCGTTTGGAGTTCAGCGCCACAGTCACACTCCGGCATTTCCCTCTTTCCCCACTTCCACAGGAGATAGTTGCAGCATCCCATATCTGTTCTTATTCTGTTGAGCTGCACCCAGGCTCTGCGAGGGAGGTCAAACCCAGGGACACGAATGTTGGGATCCCGGACCAGATTATTGTTTCTCACTCCTGAGTCTGTCCACAGGGCCCTCCATTTATCCTCAATACTAACACTTTCCTCCTCCACTCCCCATATTGGTTTTCGGGACTTTAGTCTCATTCTTGGTGGTTGAGTGATATAGGAGTATACTGGTAGCGTTGGATTTTCTTTTATCCTTTTGACCTCCTTTACAGTAGCCTGATATCTCCTGATTGAAGGAGGGGCGATGTTAGAAAGAACGTGAAGCCACGGGACCGGGGCAGATTTCACTGTACCAGCAATGGTTCTCATTGATTGGTTCAGTTCGGCGTCTATTCGTCCACAGTGCGAGCTCCTCGCCCACACAGGGGAACAATATTCCGCCGTGCTGTAAACCAGAGCCATTGCTGAAGTCCGCAGTGTTTCAGCACTGCTGCCCCATGTTGTACCAGCCAGTTTTGAGATGATGTTGTTTCTGGATTTAATCTTATTTTTTACCTGCTCTATGTGCCGCTTGTAAGTAAGTGATCTGTCTAACTTTACCCCCAGATATTTAGGAAATTTTTCGTTTGGGATCCTCTCCGTGCCAATGTGTATATTAAGTTCCCTATTTGCCTCTTGGTTGTTAAGATGGAGGGCCAACGCAACAGTCTTTTTAGGGTTCAGTTGAAGATGCCAGTTCTGGTAGTGTTTCTGAAGGATCTCCAAGTCCGCGTTCAAAGTACGTTCCAGCTCCTCAAAGGTTTTGGCTTGTATGATTACTGCCATATCGTCAGCATAGGTGAATTTAGTTGACGAGGTTTTTGGCACATCCGCCGTGTAGACATTGAATAGGATCGGGGACAATACCGATCCTTGAGGGAGTCCGTTCTGTAGAAACCTGGGACTGCTGACATCGCCGCTGAGGTGAACTCTAATCTTTCTGTTGGAAAGCATGTTGTCAAGTAGCTTAACTATTTTTTGAGAGCCTAGGATATTGGCAACCTTATATAACAGACCCCTCTTCCACACGGTGTCATATGCCGCTGTTAAGTCCAGAAGCACTAAGCCCGATTTTTTTCCCTCCTGGAATCCATTTTCCACATATGTGGTCAGTGCCAGAACCTGTTCGCATGTACTTCTGCCTTGTCGGAAACCAGCCTGTTCCGGGGGTAGGGCCAACTCAAAGATGGGCGTGAGTCTCCTTGACAAGATTCTCTCAAACAGCTTGTATATAACTGAAAGCAAGGAGATTGGGCGGTAGCTCTTGGGGTCTTGTGGTGGTTTACCGGGCTTCAAGGTGGCAATGACCTTTGCTTCCAGCCACTGCTTGGGCACTTGTCCCTTGTTTATGACAGCAGAGAAGTATCTTGCCAGCCACAGTTTGGCTCGGTCTCCCAAACATTTCAGGAATTCGGGGAGAATATTATCAGCTCCCGCTGCCTTGCCCTTTTTGACCTGCTTCAGAGCAGCCTCCACCTCCTCCAATACCACTTCTTCTGTGAGATTGTGTTTGTCCACATCGTTTAGTAGGCTGAATTTAGTTAGCTCTTTAATTTGGCGTTTCTGTTGCTTGGGTGGTTTAATGTTGGAAGTTTGGAATATGGAGCTTACTAATTGATTGACTCCAATGGTATGTTCCTTTTTGGACGGAGGAGCCGATCCGAGTTTGCGGAGTAGTGACCAGCTTTTTCTGCTGGAGTGGGTGAAATCCATCTGTTCCATTTGTTCGGTCCATCTCCTGCATCTCTCTTCATTTAAGAGATCAATAAGGTGATGTGCTGTTTCCTCATTTCCTGTTTGTTCATACTCCTTTAGAACTTTTTCGCATTCGGCATTCCAACCTGGGGTGTAGTTTTGGCGGCAGCCCCTTGGGATTGCTTTTTTCGCAGCTGCTTTGAGTAATCCAATAAAACGGTCATAATTTGGAGCTACCGGTTTAATTCTGTTTATATTTGCCTCTATGTGTGATGTGTACAAATTCCAGTTTGCCTTTTTTAGGTTCCATCTTGGAATCTGTGGTTGATGTAATACCGGTATGTGCAGTCCCACCTCCACAATGACTGGGGAGTGTTGGCTTTTTGGGAATTTCTGAAGTATGTCTTTTTTGCTCAATAGTGGTACACCTAATTTGTTTGTGGAGACGAAACACAGATCTGGAGAAGTGGTGCTCCGCCATCTGCCGGAGTGGAAGGTGCCTCCCTGTTTGGAGTCATATATGAGGTGCAGGTTATGTAAAGTAGCCCACTCCGTTATCGCTTCCCCATCTCTGTCCTCATCTGAATATCCCCATTGTGTGCTGCGTGAATTAAAATCTCCTATAATAATACATGGATGTTCATGGTATTGTGGAAGTTCCTGTGGTTGCCAATTTCTAGATGGAGGTTTGTATACATTAACTACGGTGAGGTCACCCAGCTTTATGGATATGGAATTTGTATCTTCTCCCAGAGCGATGGCCTCTCCTGATTTTTCGGTTCTGACATATGTTGCTATTCCGTGTTTATTATGGCCCTTGGAGTTTATCAAAGTAAAACCGGAAATCTCCAGTTTTCGTGTATCATTCTCCCCTATGTGGGTCTCTTGGATGGTCAATATGTCCACCTCCTTCATCATTTTAGAGAGAATCTCCGCCTTCGCTCTAGTGAGGCCTTCCACATTTATCTGTCCGATTTTCGAGGTTTTGGCTAAGTTTCGTCCCTCTGTCTTGGGATGTGTATCCTGTGTCATGTTTGTGTGTCTAGGATTATTTGTTGTCAAATTTCTGAGAGTATTCCCTCGGAGAGGTTCGTTGATTTGGTCCTGAGAAGGACCGTTTGAGCCCTGGACAGGAGGTCTACTAGAGACGTCTGTCCGCCTAGGCGTGCTAGTTGGTTTCATGCCTTTCTTTTTTCTTGTTGATTAATAAACATTTAATCTCTTTGTATTTATTTTCGCTTTCATATTTGTAAGTTTCTTTTCTTTCACGTAGGTGAAACTGTTTTAGGACTTCCGATATGTAAACACGATTAGTAGGTATCAATAATTTAACCAAATTTTGATACTTGAAAACTACATAAAAATTATAGTAAAATTAATGGCGAACAAAATAGAATAAACTTAATTTATTGTTGTATTCATCTATGCCGATGGATATAAGCCAACTGCTTATTGTTTTTTTTTTTCAGAATGTCTATTTTCATATTTTTCCAAGCGTCAGGTAGTACATCTTAGGGCCAAGAAATTGCATTTTGTATTTAAAACAACTGGATTTTGATCAACTTGATCATAATTTTTGTTCCATTTGTTTAGAAAAAAAAGTCCGAAAAACCCTAAATAAATAGCTAACAAATAACCCAAAAACAAAAAAAAAACCAAAAACCCTATAGCTAACAAATTTCATACATTTAATTTTCATATTAACAATCATGATCCAAATTCTATCACGTCAAGCTTTTTTCTAATATAGTTCAGCTTTGGGTATTGACTTTCATTCTATCCTTTTGGTATGTAGGTATATATTTACTTGTATATTAAGATAAATAGGGCAAAAATATCTTAAAAATGTTTATTTAAAAGTTATATCGAGAAAGGAAACGTGGACAAACATCGGAAAGAGAAAAGGATGTTGTATGTTGGTTGAGGGAGATCTCAAGGGCACTTGATGTCGAAACTGAGCATCAAATCCAATAAAGATATATTTGTTGGACCCACCGCTGGTACATACCGACTGATTTGAATTGACACGAAACAAAAATAAACAAACAAAATTATCAATTGAAATATTCAAAAAATGTAACTCGTTGAAAAAAAGTTAGACGCCGAAGCGAAATGTTTAAGGTAAATGGAAAAAAACAACATACAGTGATTTAAAGAGTATGTCAGTTTTGATATAGACTTATGATATGTTAGAACGTGTTAGAAAACACATCATCAGTAAGATGTTTTGTAAGAAATATATTTTTTTGTACTTCTTGATGCTTTGTTATTTAGAAATGATCTGTACATCTGTACACTTTAATGTATATAAATATATGGTTGGATACTTTATATAGCGCCGTTTTCGTGAAAACTCACCTCAAGGGCGCTTTGTAGCTATTAGTTTTTCATGTTAGTAAAAGCTTAAAATCTAGGTTATTGATCTTAAATTAAATTAAAAATAAATATAAAAACGACGTATACAATGCTTAGTATATTCTATTTAATTGAATCTAATGCCATGAAACGTTGAGAAGTGTCACGGAGCAGTTAATTACAGTGTTATTAAGTTGGTTTCATTACATTATATTCAAATTCAAATTTAGGAGGTGTTATTGTGTGAAATATTAAACAGGTGTGTCTTAAGTTGTTTTGATATACCTTACCTATACTAATACCTATCAAATATATTAATAAGTTATGAAACAATAAAAAATATGATAATATTTTTGAAAAAAAAAAAACTTGCACCCTGTGCAAGTGGCGAGTCTATTGCCATGTGGCAATTTGCGCGAGAAATAAATATTTTTTTTAACCGATTTTTAATTATCTCAATAGAGACGAAGTTGGAATATTTACTGTAGGAGAACCGAGAAATCAAGGCACCTACAGGGCTTACGACCTGTCATCGGCTGGTTTACGTGATCACTTTATGCGCTTGCGCAACGTTCACCAATTATGCCTTTTTAATGAGATCCCTATCAATTCAATTTTGAAAGTTCTATATATTGTGATACTGAAATTCTTTTCGCTTGAAAATAAGGAATTTTTACTACAGCCATCTATGTGTGAAATTATGAACAACATTCTTATTATTTTTTTTTAAAATTATTTTGCTCCTCTACTGGGGATCGAACTAAAAATATTTGAATAAATAAAATAGTAATTTGCTAATAGATAATCTTTCCTAATCATAGATTTTTTATGATAATATACTAGATGGAGTACTCCGTACAAAAAGTGAGTCATGGAATATCGCGCGTTTGACGTTTTGGTTGGCAACATATTTCAGTTTTCCTTACATTTCAACACATCCTAAATCTTAATGAACAAAGTGTTTTTTCGACAAATAAATCCGAAAACAATTCACATTAGTCGTTATTCTCTATAGAAAAACGATGTGGTCTGCCAACCAAAACGTTAAAAATTCCGTGGAAAATTGCTTCGCTTCGATTCATACATTATAATAAAAATCTATGCTCCAAATAGATACCTACTATCTAGGTTCATAGAATGAGTCTTTGGTTTGTTATCATATTCTAATTGAAATATTTATTTATTAGTGTTTTTAAAAAAAATTGCGCTAAAAAGTATAATTGACATCGTGAGTTCATGAGCATTCATAAGAAGCCAAAACTAGAAACTTAATTTTATTTCATCTCAATAAAGTACAGCCTTTCATATTATCAAAAGTAACTGTTACTTTTAATAAAGGGCAGCTGTCACAAATCATGCATATTATGAATCAGTTTGACAGACAATTTGAAATTAAAGTCAAATATGAAATGCATTTATGAAACGATTTTTATACTGCATAGACTTTATATGTATTACTTATTTGACTAGCGGGTTTTGGCCAACACTAAACCCTTCACAACATAGAGTGTAAATTTATTTATATGACAAAAGATTAAAAAAAAAATTCCAGCACGTGAGAATATTTCAATATTTTTGGCAGATGAAATCTTATGAATGGATGTACATAGGTATACGTGTGGTAAACGTATCATTTATGTCTTTTGAACTTAAAGTTTTAGCTGTAGGTAGAGAGGACACAATTTTTCATAGTACATACCTACATTCGTCATACATCATCAATGATACTTCTTCATTTCACCTTGTCTATGGCATTCTACACACCGGGTATCTGAAGGTCCCTTTCGACTCTATCCATCCATCTTATCCTAAGCCTTACCATACTTCTCTTTTCTCCAGATGCGTTGCATTGTCAGGATTATTTAGGCGTCTGGTCATCGTACATACGATGCGCGTGTCCTATCCAACAGAGCATCGCTAATTTTATTGTTTGATGAAATAGGGTCTCTAGTTCATGGTTGTATCTGATCTGCCATATACACGAAAACGTCACAACGAAACTCAGTGTAGGTACCTATGTACTTTCTACGTGAAAAATGTTTATGAAAATATATTCTTATACATTGAGAAATTATAATTTATAGAAGTTAAGATAAGTTAAAAACTATTCATAATTTCAGAAGAGGAGGCAACTATTTTTGAAACCGGTCAAAAAATACATGATATATCAAAATTCAATCTGCAACAAAAGAAACCATTATTATTTTCTTTTTGTATTTGTTACCAGCCATCATGATTTTTTGCCAAGTCATATTATTAATGGGAATACATAACTTTCATCAAAGTTATGACGGCCCCATTCATGGTCGGTATCAGACAGGAATAACTCTAATAATTAATGTATTTTATTATTATTCTGTATTAATAATTTCTACTTTTAGTTTTTCTTGTGAATGTATTTAGGTATCTACTCCATATTAATGTCATACTGGTAAAAAAAATATATCCGTTAATTACCTTATCAAATTTAATTAACAGAGTTAAATTCGTTATTTATGTAGTTCTGGAAATTGATGTCACGAAAGATAAAGTATAATGATAATGTAAGAGCCGGCTAATCGAAAATACAACAGGCAAATAACGTCTCACATAGTTCAGCAATGAGGTTAACCACCCATTCAAAATGTAGTGAATATTTAGGCGAGACTTCGTGGCTACAAGATCCTCATGTCCAATGGTTTATCTTAATCTAGTACAGTTGCCATAATCAAGATTTTTCTGTTAAAAATTATAGACGCTCTCGACCCTGGTTGCACGAGATCCCGGAATATTGTACGTTACTCTAGAATTGCTGGTAAATTGTTCACATACATATATAGGAATCGTATGAAGATGGATGTCTCAATTTTATATTATTATCTATTCAAGTGGATCCAGCTATGTTGTATGTTGTTATATATAAGTACATATATGTTTGGCCATGCTTTATGCTCACAATAGGAACATTTAATTGTATAATAAAGTTTAAATATGCGTGTAGGATTTTATCGTCGTCGATAAATTTAAGTTAAATGTCTACTGGGAATTATAAGCTATCTTTGGTATTAATCATTGTACCAGAAACACTCGTTGTGTGTAGTGTAGTTTTAAATATAAATTTCACATTCTTACGTAAAGTTTCATTAAAATTAAATTTCATTAAAAATTAAACGAGGCTCCTGTCATTCAAAGAATGTGTTTCATGATTAAGTAAACGAGATTATGAAAGAAAGGGATATGAAGGTAGTAATCAAAAAGCGCCATTAAAAATATTTCATAATATGTAAGTATTTTAAAATCAAACATTCAATCATATGAATGACAAACTCAATGCATATGTGTAGATAATAAAACAATTTTTGATAAATTTGATTAGTAAAAATAAAAACATTTATGATTAACTATGTTATAAGATTAGATAGATTAGATTAGATTTATAAGATATTAATTAGTATCGGTTGCACGGTGACCATCATCAGAGAGAATAATGTTTAATGTAGTATATAATGTATACTTAAGTATCTAAATAACAGGGGTATGTAACCAATTTTCGTCAGATCCATTATTATTACTGCTCGTTCTTATTTGTCGTGTTTCGGGCACGATAAAAAGTCGTGTGATCTAGTGGCAATACATTTTTAATGGAGCTGTTCACACTTTCACTTGTGTTATAAGTGTGATAAGCTCCATTTAAAATGTATTACCACTAATTCACACGACATTTTATCGTGTCCGACACACGACAAGTGGGACCAGCAGTTACTAGAAAGAACCCACTATTTTCGTAGCACTAATTAAAAGTTCTGCAAAAAAGTACATAAGTTTCAGGAAAATATGATATTCTCAGCATATTTATTGAAACATTTAAAAAAATCGTACTTACATTTTTTTATCACAATAAAAAAAATATTTTAGGACACGAATTATTTAAGTATATTATAGGTTATAAATGGAACTTACCTGACCCAGATCTAGGGTAACAGTGACATACTGAAAGTCTTCTCCTTCGGCCATTGACGGACTTTGCCACCAGTGATTTGTGTTACCGTCAATGGCATACTGGATGGGATGTTTCTTGTTGGGATCTGGACTGTTTGCATCACAAACACTGCAATGGGCTGCTCTGCTTCTGAAAACATCGAAACGATTCAATCTCACAGTAGGTACCTACTGAGATTTGATTCCGTGAAAGAATAGAAACTATTGAAATAAATTTCTTGCAAGATTCTTGCTTTTTGAAAATAGAAATACTTATGAATGACAGAAATCGAAATTCGAAAATATACTCATAAATTACACAAGATCACAGAAGAGGGAATCTAGATTGTCTCTTCTGTGCACAAGATGCTATAAAGTTTTCACAAAAAAACTGGAGAAAAAAAAATATTGAAGAAGCTGAATTCTCCCAAAAAAATCTTAATTCTTGATTTTATGACATTTGGTTTTGATCTCAGTATATTTTTTTTCACTGTGTAATACATATTTTTGACCGATTTAAAGGTATCAGAAAATAACATATTTATTAGTTGATCACGCACCTAACAACAAGTTTGCAGAAGATTGTTAATTGTCTTACTAATTAACACCTAATCAATACTGTGTCTCCCTTTGAACCACTTGAAACAACAGCAGCAGCAGAAATAGGTTTGTAAATCAATGAAAGTAAAAACAAAATAAAGAAGCAAATAAGATATGCAAGAAACGCTTTACAAAGTAATATATAATTCAATGAAAAATACACTTTTGAAACTGTAGAGGAATTTGCATACCTGGGTTCAACTATCATTAAAGATAATGAATACACCCTAGATATAAAAAGGCGAATAGCGAAAGGTAACAAAGCATTCTTCTCTCAATTACTAGTGTTCAGGTCTAGAAGTGTCCACAGAGAGACAATAATAACCCTATATAATACAGTTATCCGCACTGTTGTATCATATGGGTGCGAGGCTTGGACACTGACAGCAGTCTGCGGAGATGTTGGACATCTTTGAAAGAAGATTGCTGCGTGAAATTCTGGGACCCCTGAATTATGGGCAAAAATGGAGGATTAGATTCAACGATGAGTTGTACAATATATAAAAAGCTCCCAAACTTTCTGAAGGTATAAGACTAAGCAGGCTGAGATGGGCCGAGCATGTTCAGAAAATGTCATCATCGCGGTACCATCATCCAAAAAACAGGTCGGAAGCCCGAGGCTGCGATGAGAAGACGAAATTGTGAGGGACGCGTCCCAGCTTCTGAGTGTACCAAAATGGAAGGTCGCAGCAAATGACAGGAGAGTTTGGACGAGGAAGTTGCTGGAGGCCAAGGCTCGATATGGGCTGTAGATCCATTGAAGAAGAAGAATACTGTGTCTCCAGTTTCCATATAAAATCGAAATCAGTATGTCTTAAGGTTTCAATTGATTGAAGTACCTATAATTATTGATTTGTATAGTAGGGAATTTTTTCGATTCACGCAATTTTCACATATTTGCTTTAATTAGATCTTAATTTAAAAATAATACATTTTTGGATCAACGCTAAAATTAAAATTTTGCTCTCTGCTGAATTAGACATGTGTGATTTTCTGATGCTGGTACCCATTGGCTATCTGCAAATCCCTTACAATTGTTAACACGACTAATTGTGCTTTATCTATTGGTAGATTCTGCCTCGTTACGTATTACAGAACATGATATAGTACTTAGTTAAATCTCTGTGAGACATCTAGTTGCAAATATTAGCATACCATAGCATGCCCAATCAATGAATTATCAACAGTACCAATAACGTATATCAAAAAAGCCTGATATATAATTTAATTGAACAGTATCTGGGTAGGTGCAAAAAAACTCCGAAAGCTTTTTTTATAAGTAGTTATTTTTACTAATCCATTTTCTTTGATTTCACCTAATTGTACCAGAATTTTGAAATTCCGACCAGTGAAAGCTCAGAAACTTTTAGAATTTGTGTATTCCCGATTAAAATGCATTTTAAAACTTAATTCATTTGAAATTTTGTAAAATTACACAACTTTGTAGTTCTGAACTTGAATTGTGACTGCTAAAGGTACATGATGCATAACATTATTTATATTGTTATAAGATTGTTATAATTTTTCCTAAGCTTCCCCTTGCCTGTCTGTCTGTACTGAAAATTTTCAATCGGTTTTATTTGAATTAGAATTTGAAAATGATGTCCTCAATTTTTTTCTTTACTTATTAATTATTCAAGCGCCTTTTTAAGACTTTAAAGAACGACTCATAAAATAAACATTTTAATCAAAATTATAATAACAAAATACGGCATTTATCTCGAAGTATTAATTTTTAAAAATATACATTTATATATATATTTTTGTATTAATTATACAGACGGCCTTATTGCTATAAGGCAATTCTTCCGATCAGAAAATTAGTTGAAAATTTTAGGGCACGCAAATGGTATCTAAATTTTACTATTGACAGATGGGTGGTTGCAGACCGGTTAGCGCGCTATGTTAAGAATCCAGTGGTCGTGAGTTCGAATCCTGCCACGAAAGATTTCGTTCACCTATAGCACACGCATTTATGCTATGTTTAGGGAATGTGTAAAGATGAATATACTTATTCATTCTTTAAAAAAATACCTGGGCGAGTTAGGTTCTCTGCAGTATTCTTCTCGACCATTCTCTCCGCATGTAGCATTTGCTTCTATCCTTGCTTTGGTGGCAAGATTAAATACACTGGGCCACGCACCACCCGCTCCTAGCGAGCTATTGCCTGACGCTTGATGGCTGCTGGAATGTGTTATAAGGAATCTTCGAGCTGAAACAAACAAAATATTTTATTAAGTATCTCATGTTTCTATGTAATTGAGTTGGTACAGGTCTCTTACTCCGAAGACACTCATCGTATTATTTACATTCATACACCATCTTCAGGCTCCTCATACTGTTTTCAAAATACATTGAAAACTGTAAATATGAGGAACATATGGTAAATAAACATGGACAATTAAAACTAATTGTATTATTTTATTTATTTATTAAACTTCATGTACAATACTGTGTAAAATGGCGGGCTTATTGCCACAAGGCAATTTCTTCCAACCAACCAAAGCAACGTGAGGTCATAGATAGTATATTGGTATGTAGGTACATTAAATTTAGAACAAACGGAAAGAAACACGTAACATTATTAAGAGTAAATTCACAGCAACAAAGGAAGGAAGGAAATAGAGGTTGAGGGAGGGGAGGGAGGATGGATATGGGGTGTCAGTTAAGAATTATTAGACAGGTAATACAGCTTTAGTTTCTTTTTAAAAAGTTGAATCGATTAAGACGTCGTAGTATCATTACTTAAGGTGTTCCATTGTCTTGCTGATTGTACTTCAAAAGAGGAACTGAGAAATTCAGTTCCTCTTTTGAAGTACAATCAGCAAGACACATATCAATCGACTCCAGAAGGATAAAACTATATTATCCTTCTGAAGGCGATTGATATGTGTCTATAGAGGAGAGTGTTGCGAATACCTTGGAGATATAGAGTACATCGAGAGCCGACTCTGAATGGCAATTACCGTCTATCATAAAGCAACGAAAAATATATTATTTGGTGTGTGTTATACGAGAACTGTTACTTGATCCTATATATAAGACAGATTGAGGGAAGAAGAGGCATAAGCCGTAAATAAACGTAGTGGCTGAGGAACATCCGCGAAAGGACCTTTATTAAATAATAATAATAATAAATTTGGATAATTTATATAGCGCCGTTTTTGTGAATATCTCACCTCAAGGGCGCTGAAAAAATGATTACGTTGTATCATTTCGGCTCTGGTAAGATTTGCGAAAAAGATGCGTTTTGAGTTTTTTCCTGAACGAAGATATATTTTCGGTTTGTCTGAGGGTGTGTGGGAGCTTATTCCATGCATTTGGTCCTGCCACAGCAAATGCACGATCACCGAAATTAGTTGTGTGCACCCTGTTTATTTCAACTAATTTCCCAACCATAGATGAAGAGGCAGAACGAAGTGATGATTGTCTGTCATTTATTGAAAGCGGAATGCACAGTTCGGAGAGGTAAGTAGGAGCCATACCACGAAGTGCTTTAAAGATTATGAGACAGAGCTTATATTCAATTCTTTCGGGGACTTTAAGCCAATGTAGATTGCGAAGATGGTGAGAGATGTGAGAAAATTTGGAGGCTCCAGTGATGAGTCTGGCTGCAGCATTGAAAACTGACTGAATTTTATTAATTTCTTTCTTTGGTAAATTAGCATATACACCGTTACAATAATCCAAACGGGAGACAACAAAGGCGCTTACCAAAGATTTCATGGCTTCAATTGGGATACTCCTTCGGATTGACTTTAAACGTCTTAGTTGAAAGAAAGCAGAAGAAGTAACTGTGTTAATTTGGTTTGAAAAGCTTAGATTTGAATCTATTTTGACTCCAAGAAGTTTAACACAGGATTTAGGAAGAATATCTGAATTTTCGAAAGTTAGTGGGGAAGTGTCTATTAAATGGCTTCGTTTGCGTGTTGCTGTCCAGAGTATTGGGACTGTTAAGCAACTCATCGAGCTGGCGAAGGACAGGGAGGCGTTGAATGAAGTGATAACAAGAAAATACATATGATTTTCATGTCACCCATACTTTTAACTTCCAAGAGGATGAATGATGAACGAAAAAAATTAAAAAAAATGTTCACATAGGTACATCATATTCATTTACTATAGTCATTCTGTTATCAATAGTCATAAATCAATTCAAGGCTGACAATTTTATTTTAGCTTTAATATCCTTCCTAACATTGCACCATTTTATTTAATACCTACAATACATATTCAAAATACACAAAAAATAGCATATTTCCGTTTACCAGAGTGCTAAGCATTTGTGTGTATAGTAATTTAAAAAAATAATTATTACATATTGTGTCAACATTTCTTTTTTACTTTTTTACTCTCATAATTAATGTAGGTTTTCGATTTTTTTCTGGGATAACTAACGATATAAATTATGTCAAATTTTCATTTCAAATGCACCTAATAACAAGCTGTCACACTTTGGAGACATTTTTGTGGTATCTAAAATCCAGACGAAAAAAACGGATAAAACACAAACAGGAATCGTACACGGAATCAATGGATCAGCAGTCAGATGTCAGGCTGAGAAAAAGGACAGATCCAAAAACAATTACTAATGATACAATAAAGCACACGATTTATAATTCAATATTAATTTAATGATTGTAAAGTGTTTGTGTTAAGAGAGTGGAAATCCATTTTAAAATTAATGAACCTAAATCATTAAAATTAATGATACCAAAGTATTTTTCCACAAAATTCGATTAAAACGATCGAACGCTTACGCCAAGGTGACTCGGCATTATCAACATCTATAATAAAATAATATTTTTTTTACAAAAATCACCCAACAATGAAACTCCACCCATACAGGTGGCAACAATAATGTTGTAGTGTTTGATGATTTTTATATTAATTTGTTAGTTTCATTTTAGACCTTGATAATGCCGAGTCACCTCAGCGAAAATGTTTGGAAATTTTAATCGAACTTTGTGGAAAAATACTTTGGTATAATCGTTCATTAATTCCATATTTGATCAAATAAAATCAAATCCATATGAAAGCTACCGGTATGCCAGATGTTACCTAATATATTTTTTTACAATTCTGTATTCATAGACATGATCTAACGGGATATGTGTGCGTATTTCGAGATAAATGTTTAATTAAAAATTAGTCATAGTATTGTTATTCATCAAAAGGTGACAGCTATAAGTAGGTAGGTACATATTCCATTTAAGGTCTACGCGAGCTCTTCGAATAAGGCAACGCCTAGATCGACAGCGACCAAGCAATCTTAAATGTTTGTTATGAAAGGTTCATGTATAAAGAACTTAAATATCTAAAGACTCCTACCTTGGCAAACCCTGAACGTTTCAGACAATGCAAACTATGCTGCTCCAATCAACTGAACGATGTTTTTTGCTCCTTACTTACCCAAGGGGATATAGTGGGGAGTTATGAATTCGCAATATTTAAGTCTTTTTTCATTGCAGATTATCAACTTGTATCATGCTGAGAAGTTTCATCACAATGTATATGTGTACAAGTGCTATGTTCTGTGTGCTATGTACGGCATGTTTATTATACTTTATCGATTATAGACTAAAGTACTCATTCGGTTCTATTAAAATTTTGCAAACTTGTATATCTTTCACTCGCTTAAACCTCATTGGATTTTGAAGGATATCTAATAAGTGCTACTCAATATTTTTAACTGTCAAATATTTCAAAGTGACCCCAAGTTCAGGAAACATAAAATTCGATATTTTTATTATAAAATTGCTAAAAAAGCACATCACTTTCAAATAATGGCATTAAAATTATGAAGTTTCCATAGTTAAAATTTAAAAATCAAAAATAATTTAACATACTCATTTCATGAAAATGCTTAAAATTTTTCATACAAAATTTGAATCTTTGTGGAATGACTTAATTGGTAGCGAGGAGTATAGCGTTGGCCACAATCCACTTGTTTTTTTTTATAAAATATTAATTACAATCACATTTTCGCGCCAGATTGCATAGCAGTTTTTTCTCTCTTTCACATACCTACTTAACGTACCTATATTAAAACACAAAATAAAATAAAAAGAAATATACCAGAATAAAATAAAATTTACGAATATATAGGTATATTACCCGCATAATTATGGGGGCAAGTCTGGTCAACTGTCGGAATCAAAACCACCCATGTTTACCCATATCATGGATATAATTATCATATGGAGCTCTATGATATCTTAAGATGTTATAGAACTTCATAAGATAATTATATCCATTATATGGGTAAACATGTATGGTTTTGATTCCGCCTGTTGACCTGACTTGCCCCCCCAAATCGCCATACCGACTCAATCAATAATAATCATTTTGAGTCTAACGAATACTTGACTTCAAATACAGACATTTCAGTGTATTTAATAAAATATTAATTTAATAAATGGTATTTGTACTAAAACACAGTTGACCATTATTTTTTATTCAATAATGATACGACGATGAACATTGTCGTGAACTTGATAATTAAGCTTTTTTCCATACCTTAAAGGTTAATTTTTCAAGTTATTTTTTTGTTACTTTTTATTATACATACATATATGTATTTGTTATTCCTAAGCTATCGGGTGAAAATCTTAAAGATATAGGTACTACACGTGTTTTTTACAGGAAGTCATTTTACCCTTATATATAAATGTATAATGTAAAAGTGAATAAATTATAAGTAAATATAAATTTATAAAGTAAAAGTTTCATGGCTGCTTTAGAGTTTAGATTACTTGATTGAATTTTGACCTGTAATTGGCTGGTTTATACACTTTTTATATACTCTCGTTCAATAATTTAAAATAAATCACAATAAAATAAGATAATTATTACATTTTTATTCTTAATGTGGTTGCCGGTGTGAAAAATAAATGCATTGTATGCGCAAAACGAATGCGTTGTTTTCGGTTGTGTCTGACACGCCAATGTTTGACACGTTCAATGTCTGACGCGCTAGCTGTCTGAGAATGTAAACAGAAGTTTAATAAGTAATATTGTGTTGTGCAGTGATCCTAACGCGATTTTGATACGTCGGCGTCGCCTCGCATCGGCAGGCAGTTTAATAAGTAAAGAGTTTTGATGTGCCAATCAATATAACATTTTTCATAGCATGGACATCAAATTGCTTCCTTCATATTATTAAATGAGAATAAAATAGATTGTTTATTTGAATTTATAAATTGCCCGGATGTCATTTATTAAATTAGACTTGGAACCGCCTTTTATGGAAAAATGTTTTTGGTTAATATTACGACTACGATTGGTGTTGGCTACTTATAAACATTTGAAGGATGAAAAGTTCTTAAATTTTTGTGTAAACATAATAAACATCCATTTTAAAATTAATGAATAAAAAAAAATAGTGAAAAAAAAAACTTTCTTATAAATTAATTAATACATACATACATACCATCAGGCCATGTCCCTTACGGAGTAAGCAGAGAGAACCGAGCGCCATACTTCTCTATTTTTGAACACATTTCTGGCTTCCTTTACATCCTTTATTTACTTTCTTTATTTTAATTAATAATTGAGATATTAAAGACGACGACGATGAATGCAAGAAATGGCATTCGGTTCTCTCCGCCCATGGTTTGAAAGGACTTATTTCGATATATCATTAAGTATGTGCCTTATTTGTACCTAGTGGTATTTCATTGTTTTACAAACTTGGCAACTAGTGTTTCTCACTGTCTCTGTATAAAAGGAATTGATTCCTATGCTATCATGTTATGGCCAAGCCAAGTTCATATACCTACGTGTGTTGATAATGTATCTTTGAAGTATCTCTATATAAATTTTCTGTTAAACCATTAATGTTTGGGTGAAATTTATTAAGTAGATACAATAGACGGTGTCTTTAAAATGCCTTATTTGTTATTTCCTTGCTACCAATGTAGAATGTAAATTTATTACCAGAAGGAATTACTGTGCTGAACATTGATTTAAGTAAGGAATCTCTTTAGCTAAAATACTTAGAATACGTCGAATTACTATCTCGAACTATGCCCTTCTGAAACTCTGTGTCTTGTTAAAAGCTTCCCAAAAAAAAAACGTAAATAATTTTAATTCTACCCTACTACGTTTTCTTGATACTTCATTAAATTATTTAATACAAATAAATTTGTTTCTAAACTCATCATATAAATACCTAATAGTGACCTTAGAGTGATCTTGTATTACTTAAGGCTGCTTTAGAAATTCTAATTATATGTTGATACGGTGGCATATCAATTTGCGACACATGGTTGAAATCGTGTACTTTCCGAACGCCTACCTACTCCACTATTTTTATTTGAACATTTGTAGATTTATTGCACTCTAGGCGTCCCTATGTGTATTTTTAAGTCTACATACATAATTTTAATTTCTTCTTAGAAAACTATTAACATGTAGGTAACATGTCATGCAACATGGTAACAAATGTTGTTCGAAAATGTACCTACTTCTAATGCCGCGATTTCAAAATTAAAAATAACAGTTAAAAGAAACAGGTAGTTCAAATTAGGTTAGATTAAATAAAAAAAATAAGACGTAAATTGTCGGTAAGGCGTTAAACAGGCACATTGCTAAAAATATTCAAATCAAATGTTGTTTTTTTTTAATATAGCATATATACCTATGTTTTTAAGTATGTTTTTTGTTACCTATGATTATTTTGTTACTTTGTTTTTGTTCTATATTATGTAAATAGTTGCAACTCCCTTCAAAACACGAGTATATCTCTTTTTGAAGGAAGTCATATTATAAAGTGTTTTAATTTCTTTTTTGCAATGTATTTTTTTTATGTAAAAAATGTCTTTTCGTAATAAATAAATAAAATAAAAAATAAAAAAAGGGGTCAAGCATGTATGGAGGTGTACGGAACTTCATGATTTTTTCCATGGGCCGAAAATGCACATTCGGAAAATGCACGCCATCATTGATACAGGATGTATTTTCAAAAAAATAGTTCTTGCGAAAGATATGCCAACTATATAATGCAACGCTTATCATTATCATTAAAATGAAAAGCAAAGTCTTGATACTTCAAAATCAAAACATAGAAAATTTAAAATTTAAGTTGATAAAGTAGACTTTGGAATCACATCCCATCGCAACTTCGAGATTCATTAACACCTCCCGATTTAAAAAGAAATCAAAGGAATCATTTCCTTACACATAACACTTAAATTTGTCTCCTTATCCTATCCTTGTCCCATCCTCTCTTCTCCCATCAGTTATTTTTAATTTTGTTTTTGTATTATGTGTTTCAATATATATTTTATTCGTATAAATTGGTACGTGTCATAAACACAATTTAGTTTACCAAATAAATATGGTTGGTTGGAAGATTTTGCCATAAGGCTATAAGTCCGCCATATTGCACATGTGTACAAATTGTTGAAAATAATAAAGGTTAAGCATGCGACATGCGTCTTTTTTATATCACAAAAACGGATAATTTTATACATATCAATTTAGTTTTAAATATTCTTTTAGATAAAAAGTAACATGACATATCAACATGTAGGTATGGTTGAGGTATTCTATTGTTCTGATATTACAGAACAATACTTTGTCATACATTGTATAATACTATTATACAAGCGATGCTTTTGTTTGTAAATAGGTAGATATACCTTACAGTGTAATTCATTGTGGCCGAATACAATAGTTGTTAGTTCTGACAAATTGGATATTGATACGTTAAAATTCATTTGAAATTTAGACAGGCAGGTAGTTTAGTGAACATGTAGATACGTTCCTTAAAACAATACAAAAAAATACAAATATAATATTTTAAATGTAAGTTTTATACTATGGTCCGGTATAGCAGTCAGTCCTTAAGAAAAAACAAAAGTTAAAAAGAAAGCGTTCACAAAACGAAAAATATTTAACTCAATATCGCAAATGCACACATTTTTAGTTAAGTATGTTTCTATGTTTTATTTTTATCACAATGAGGCGCTATTTATTTCTTGTCTCGCTTTTTTGTCTCGCTATTGTTATGAAAAGGAAGATGTTTTTTGTTAAAAATGGATCATTTTGGCAAAACACGCCTTTGTACATAAATTAAAAATAAAAGTTCTTATTGTCGTGTTCCGAGGAAATGTCAAAAATAGCCTTTGTTTTTTTCTTCCAAGATGTCATCCAATTACATAATATAGATAACTAAAAAATAGATCAATAAAATGGCTCCTGTATCCGATTTCATATAATAAAATTCAATTTGATGTAGTAATAAAAGTTTATTTTATTAATATTTGACAGCTGCATAATAGTAAATATCGCCAGAAATTTAAAAAAATGTCTTCAATTGAAAATCTTAAGGAAACCAAATACAATCTTCCCTTAAATTTTATCTAGGATTTAGTAACTCAAGGAATTAAGAACCAACAGTAATACTAGACCTTTGATACACGAATTCGAGTGATCATTGTTTGCATTGATGAAGATAGGACTTTTCGGTAAGTACATACACTAGTGATATTACTTTAACGAAAAAAACATTTACTTTAATAATCGAGTAAAAATATCTTGAAATCCCCAAACCCTCACTTTGTTTTTTGAACATTGAAATAAAAAAAGTAGTATCACATAAAACAACTTTATTTTGATTTAATACAGTTTTTTAACATGCATGTTAACAACCACGTCGAGAAATAAAAGCTTTTTGAAAAACAATAATTGCTCTCTAAAAGTCGTATTGATTTTTAAACGGAATATCAGTTTCATTTTTTTTAGAGCTTGCACAAGGCATACTATCGAATATGAAGTTTGTTTTCAACAGGACGATGGGAATAAAAAAAAAAAAATCTAAATAAATAAATAAATAAAAAAATAAAAAAATGAATAAATAAATAAATAAATAAATAAATAAATAAATAAATATACAAATAAATAAATAAATAAATAAATAAATAAATAAATAAATATATAAATAAATAAATGAATGAATGAATGAATGAATGAATAAATAAATAAATAAATAAATAAATATATAAATAAATAAATAAATAAATAAATAAATAAAAAAAAAAAAAAAATGAATGAATGAATGGATGAATAAATAAATAAATAAATAAATATATAAATAAATAAATAAATAAATATAAAAAAAAACAAATAAAGAAATAAATAAATAAATTAATAAGTAAATAAATAAATAAATATATAACTAAATAAATAACTTGATTAATTAATAAATAATTTTAATCGCAGCACCCATTCACAGTGGACCTTCAACATATACGAACAAGTCGCTTCTCGAACTCCTTTATTAATACAGCAGCCCGACTGTGGAACGATCTTCCGAATTCTGTGTTTCCACCTTCGTACAACCCGGGTCTTTTTAAAATCCGAATTAATAAACTCGTTTCTAGATTGCAAACCTCTCCCAACGCTACGTAGTGCGCTTCTTCGGAAGAGTAAAATGGACCCAAATCCTAATAGCTGGCGTCCCCTACGTGGACATGTAAAAAAGAAAATAACTTTATTATTAAATGATTAAAAATAAATCCCAAAAAATAATAAAAATAACATACATGGACGCACACGAAACTACCATTATTATATGATGAGGAAAATGAGGTCGGAAGATTTCGGAACATTCTCCTCTGCATATTGTCATGGGCGTTACTTACTTAACCTAAATAAATAAATAAATGCATTGTTAGATAAAATCAATTTACAACGAATTCGACGTTGTATCTGTAATTGATTACACTAGTGAACGATGTGACGGTGTACCAAAGAATTCCGTTTTGAGATGTTCATCTTCAGAGTTGTTTATTTTTTTAGATGTTCATTGTCTTTCAAAAGCGATATAAAAAACACGAATAAAATGGACAAAAAAATAAGGCGTTGGTCCACTTCATAATACTCTCAAGGATATTCAAATATGTCATTTTTTATGACCAGCTTTGAACTGTCAAACATGAGGCGGTGCTCAGAATAAATTAAGATTTTTTCTCAACGGTTTAATGACACTATTAATTATTAATTCAAAAAAATAATCACCGTACTTTGACAATACATATTGGACATGCGGACCTTGTAGCCACGAAGAGCAACTTTAGGGCTTTCAAGACTTTCTGTCTTAAATTCGGTGCACTATTATCTTCACTATCACTGAGCAGTGAGCCAGTTGTTTCAACATGATTAGCTCTCTTTGGCACATTAAGTGCAGTGTCTGCAAGGTTTTAGAGTTCTCCGGACTCTTCGTATGTTCTTTATGTGTTCTTTCAAAGTTTTGCAAGGGGCCGTTATTAGTCCCCATAAGCAGAACGGGTGGTGGTGGGGGAAGAACAATACATATTTTATGTTCAACAAAATAATAATTTATTTTGTAAATTATTTTTTATATAATCAAGCACGCAAAATCTTATTCAGACAGATTTTGGTAAAATATTATTTCTCTTATAATTTTTATAAATTGGTTCAGTTTAATATATAAAAAGAGAAATATATCATGTATGTAGAGCTGGGGAAATCGCACCATCAAAAATATCAAACGCGAAACCAATGGTTTTCCCATTGGGAAGACCCAGGCAGAGATATGTGGAAAACGTCATGGCCGACCTAGAGAAAGTAGGGGAAAGGGAAGATTGGCACCAAAAGACCCAAGACCAAAAGAAGAGTCGAAGCATCATCATGGAGGCTAAAACTCTGCAAGAGTTGTATGCCCATCGGAAGAAGAAGAAGTTCAATTTAATACAATTTATTTGCTAGCAAAATGTATGCAATGTATATATTTTTGTTATAATATATATTGTTCTGAGATAACATTTTTATAATTCTTGTTAACAAGACAGGTGTTATGATAAATGAAAACATGAATTCCACGAGGATCTTGATATAAAAATAAATTAATTCCATGTTGTATGAACTCCTACGTGAATATTGAATATCCTTTTGCGGAAATATATGAAAGTAACGGATGGATATATATGTACAAATTCAACAAACAAAATTACCAATATAATATATGCCATACAATATTATATATCTATAATATATAATATTACAAATATATGCTGATTCGTTATGAACATAAACTTAAAAGAGATTTTTTTTAATCTCAACTGAGAAGAGGAGGATGATTCTTCTCGGTGGAGTGATCATATATAGTTAGAAAAACTGGTATTTCAGTAGCTTAGGCTTTAAGAAAGCCAGAGGACAGAAGCGTGTGGAGGAGGCAACAATGGACGACGACTACAACGACCTTCATAAATTATGAAGATCAAGAACACAACCATGGACAATAGAATTTAAAATAAATTGGGACACCTTTACCAACGTTTTCCTCACATATTAAATTTGTAATCGATTTTTCACTAGCATACATAAAATGACTCAATCAATCAATTTTCCTTAATTTTAATTTAGTTAACAGTTATGTCATATTTGGAAATGTAGATTATTATGATTTTAACTGTTTTTACATTGAATTACATGTAAAAACAGAAAAATGTTATATGTGCATCCAACCGAATAAAATTCATTTTTTTAAGCTTAGCAGGAAACGCAAAGTTTTATTTATTTTTTATGAAATACAAGATTGTTCAATTTTAGCAAAATACCAAATGTATGAAGCTGGAATGGATTTATTATTTATTTGAATGAATGAATGAATAGTATATTTCCAACATTATAATTACAAAGGAACTAAAATACAATTTTTTTTTAGTTTCTACCTAATTACAATTTAACAATTTTTATTATTTTTTTCACACATTAGAAATTTTACTTCTTCGCTAGACACTTTATTTGTTTATTTTCATTGTTGGGTATAACATATTAATCAAAAATAAATTGATGACACCCTTTTCAAAGTTTCCAAATCGATCTAATAACGATATAAATTCAGAGTTAAAGTTCAGAAATACACAATTGTTCAATTCTAGCGAAATATCAAATGAATTATGCTGTAATTTATTTTAAGGAGCTGGAGGTATGTACTTTATGTATTTATTTTCGTTATTAAATCATATATAACAAGTTAATAAAAATCAAAGTTTGGTACGTTCGTTTATTTTTAAATATAATATACATGGATTTTTATATATACTTATACTATACACGTAATATCGCCATCGACAGTTTTGATCTCACGTGATGCATGTAACTAGTTTGTATATAATAGAATAAGCATCTCATAAATTGACAAGGCTTCTGATTAGATTTTTAAAGAATGAATTGTCCTTGTCACAAGAATATACACATCTCTATATATTCTAGAAACTAAACAAAAGCTTGTAGGTACTGTGGGTCAATGAAATCGTTCGAGGCAGTTTTTGGGATGAGCAAAACTCAAAAGATGTGTCAATATGCATATTTTTCAAATCGGGACGTTTTGTTTTTCGTTTTTTTTAATCAACTAGTTGTAACAAGCCCGAGAGAGAAACGTGTTTTTTCGAAACCATCAGTAATTTCATTAAATTGTAGTAGTTAAAATAAAATATTAGATATTTATGCCACAAAGTGTAGATATAAAAAAGTAATGCGACGGAATACAGTTCCTACAAGTAGCCATGTCCTATTTAATCGAGAAATTGTGTAGAATTTTTAAATAATAATAGACGTGTGAAAATGAAAAGAAACAAAAAAAAATGTAAAACTTTATTTAAAGAAAATAATAGACAATTGGTTCGTGCATTATAGTGACGAGTATAGAGAGTAAAATACAAAATATAATGTTACTTGCTTGTAAAACGGTAGTTCCTCAAGTTTGTCTAGGATTTTAAAATTTATTGCATAAGATCCAGTCGCTTTATCAGACGACAGGTAGTACATATATTGATCGCTCTCTTTTTCTATATCTATCCAACTTCTAGACAAAGATATAAATCTCTTCAATGGTTTAGTACTTTTAACTTGTTCGTTTATCTTTGCAGAGTGGAAACACAGAATCGGGTGTAACTTTAAATGTTACAAAAACAAGAAAAACACATGTTCAAGGAATTTATCAAAATACAATAATACATAATATACATTCAACACCATACAATACAACACGCAATGTTTTTATGATTTATTAGAACTAACTAATGTCAAGTTTAAAACATGTTTTTTGTTCTGCTTAATTTATGTAAGCGTATGAATTGTTATTTATTTTAATTTTGAAACTATATGGAAACATTTGGTAGAACCCTGGAAGAAGATTGATGACTGCAAATAGAAAAAAAAGTTACTAAATGTAGGTAATTATTTTGAATAACAGGAGAGCATAATATGAGCATGCATAATTTCTTATGTTGGCATAAATTGTGACAGTGTTTCATGTGAGTAATAGATTGAAAAAAATGATTATTTTTGAAATCATTCGTTTAATTCCGAAAAATATAATCTTGCTTATATGAGTCAATTCTAAGAAACATACCTACATTATATACGTATATTCATAGAACATTACGTACATAAAATTTATGGACCTATATGTGTGGGTAAGAATAAGCACGTCGTAAAGACAGGAATAGTAACGAAAATATGTTCCTAAATTCTATTCTAAGAAATTCAAAATGATACTCAACATGGCGATCTAATTATGTTTTAGTTCCTTTAACGCCTTTTATAGTTTATACTTTAGATTACGTGTGTAAAAAGCATTAGTTCCCGAGAGATAGTTCTGGAATCGACACTTCAGTGATGGAAATGGAACACACCATAGAAATAACTCATTTTATTTATTAATAAATTTAAGTCAAGCGGAATAAGTGTTGGCAAGACCTGATGAAATAAAATATATTCCAAAAGGAGATGAATGCTACGTGCCTAGCACAAGGACTTAAGTAAGATTAAGGGAGGGGCATTTATCCAACGATGGAATTGGAAAGCTGAAGAAGAAAAAAAAATTGAGATTACTTGAATTTTTGACTGGCAACAAAAATATGGCAGGGACAGAGCCAATGGGGAATTTTAGTCAATAATGTATGACCGCAGAATGTCAAAGTAAGGCAATGTTGTCATTTTAATAAAGGTAATAAAATAGTGCCGACCTTGGCGTATGCGAGACTTTGACAGGGCGGAAACGCAGAAAAGCAACATACAATGTTTATTGTATATGTAAAATTTATTGACATCTAAATCGAAGATACAATCGTTAAAATATCAACCATATTTGAATTATAATATAAAACTAGCTATTAACTACTTATTTTTGTGAGTCATTTCGCGACATATTTCGGAAGCGCTGTCATTCCATCGACCGGCATGTCGAGACAGGCGTGTAAAGGTTTATAGCTAGTTTTATATTATAATTCAAATATGGTTAATATTAACTACCACAAAATATCCGCCGAATCATTAAATGACGTTAAAAATATCTTTTGAAATATGTCCACTTCATAAAATATGACGATTATGAGTACATTATTTTATAAAATGCAAGTTTTCGTAGTACCTACTACACATGAAATGTTATGATGACATTTTGGAATTATTATTTTGATATATTATGTTTTATTATATTTACAATTATGTACATTAAAATTGAATTCCAAAATTACTTTCAGTGGAAGGCCAAAGAAATACTTAACGAAAAAAGATACCTAAATATAATTGTCGAATTTTATCGATCTGCGCTCCCATTTCCATCCCTGACAATCTCATTTCAGGGCATCCAGATACAGAGTATAGTGATATTGACTCGGCGGCATCTTTGTTATTTTTTCTCTAGGAATAAATGGACTCGGATCTAGGACCCTCTTAAAATAGACGAAGTTGACATTCACCTGCCCAAATTAGTTTAGACTCATCACAAGTTATATACTTTATTGACAAGGAACAGTCTTAAAAATGGAAAAAAATATACAAATCAACCATCACTCCATTTGAAGAATGAGAACCGAACGCTACACTCTCCTATCTAGATATTTTTTAATTTTTTTTCTTATAAAAATATGAAAATGTCCTTGTTAAACAAGTACATATACATATTCCTACATTCCAAAAATTAAGCTTAAATGCTTGTGTTATAGGTGAACGAAATTGGTCGAGGCAGGATTCGAACTCGCGACCATTGGATTACTAGCCCAGCGCACTAACCACTCTGCCATCGACCGATATTCTAGTCAAAAATTGGTCCATACATAATTTCATGCATGTTTATCTATTATTATGACTTCTTTGAATTACATAATATGTTCTTCCCCCACCACCAATCGTTTAGCTTATGGGGACTGGTAACGGCCAAAATATTTCAAAAAGGTTTCTTCGTCACTTCATAGATGGCGATAGTGTTTTAGCTTATTTTCAAGCGAAATGATTTTCATGTTTAACTTACACAGAACTTTCAAAAATTGGATTGATAGGGAACTCAATGAGAAGGCCTAATTGGCGAACGTTGCGCTAGCGCATAAAATGATCACGTAAACCAGCCGATAACAGAACGTAATTCCCGTAGGTGCTTTGATTTCCTGGTTCTCGTACAATATTCCACCTTCGTCTCTATTGAGATGCTAAAAAATGTCATAAAATATTATTGACTCCCGCGAGGGAAAAAATCCAATGTTTGCATATACTCGTAAATGCAACTATAAAAATATTCGATATAATATAATATTTTACTGTATTTATTTAATACTGGTGTCATATTTTGTGTTAAGTGCATGGAAAGGAACAAGATTACACAATTTTTCCTAAGATTTTTTTTATCATATCATCCTAGGGGTCTTCTGTCGCTAGGATAACGATCGTTGCTGAGGATACAAGTGTTTATTATTAGTTTGATACAAGAATATAGAATTAATCATATCATGAATAGGTATCCAGTTGATAAGTTGGAAACTGGATACAACTATACATATGTATGTACATGTGGTGCGGACATTCTATATCAAACCCCCACTGTTTTAAACCTATAGTTTGTTATCACCCCGCAGCACAGGTAGGTTGTTGTAGGCTCCTACATCGTCTTGTTACAGTCAGGTATCGTGTCCTTGCTTCGGATCCAGATTCAACCCATGCCATGGAAGCGAGACAATATATTATTTTACAAGAGAACTCACCACCTGTGGTGATCGCAGTCCTAGACTAGCTATCGTTTAATTTGTTGCATCATAAAGATTTGAGTTAACTATTACCTACAATGTTAGCATGATACAACTTCTAATTTTGTTCATATTGTATTTATTCTTACTAGGTAATTAAATTTTTAATTCTTGTTTTCAAATCGCTAATAGCGTTCACATGAAATTATTTATACGACTCATTATTTAAATCGAATATTTTTTTAAAGTTGCATATAGGTACCCAAACGTTGGTTTTTTTTTCCTGTCGGGAGATAATGATATTTTTTTGATAAATTGTAACATCTCGACGAAGTTTGAATATTATATAAGAACCAGTAATTCAAGGCACCCACAGGGCTTACGTCCTGTCATCGGCTGGGTTACGTAATCAATTTATGCGCCTACGCAACGTTCACCAATTATACCTTATCAATGCAATTTTGAATGTTCTATTTAATTTAATAATGAGAAACAGATCGTTTGAAAAAAAGTTATTTTTACTATTGCCATCTATGAAGTAACGAAGAAACCTTTTTGTAACGCCATCTATTAAGAAGTTGGTATTCTGAGGAAGGGAACTTTGTTCTCGTAACATGTAGAGGAATTTTTATTCGATTGAATAAAAGTTATAATTGTAGTGGTGTACACAAAGTTGTGTTTAATTTCATTTAACATTATTAATTTACTAGTATATAAAAAAACATTATAATTATTAAAAATATTTTTTTAAGTGTACAACAAAGTTAATAATATAACTCATTCGTGGTTTCAAAACGTTTAGTAAAAAATAAATAAAATCGTTTGTAGATTTGACAAAAAATATAACCTGAAAGTCGTAATTAAAGTCAATGGACCCAAATTATGCCATAGCGATCATCGTATCCAGAAACAGAAACAACATTAGGTACCTATGTGCCTAGCTTGCTGATACCTAGATAATTAAAATTTAATATTTTATTATCTCAAAATAGGTTCTAGCTACAATAGCAGATAATATAGTGATTTACTTGTCATCATTATCTTTCAATAAGAAGACCTATTAAGTTGGCATTTGAAGAGATATTATAATATCTCTTTGATGTTTACGATCTTGGGAAGCTCTTTATTGTAAAACTTAATGACTTATTGTGTTCGCTGTTGCATTGACAATTTAATAGATCGCGATTATGAGAAATGAGCTGTTGAAAAAGCTCTTTATATAATAAATGTTCAATTATCCTTAATGTATATAGATTATTATATTATTCAGTATGATATTATAGTCTTACGCATACATTTTTATCCACAAATGTTGAATTTAAAATATATATCAACATAATTTTCTCAGCGTACCTACATAAATAAAAAAAAAGATTTTCAAATTAAAAAAAAAGTAATAATAAAAACCTATTAAGGTAAATAAGTAAATAATAAATAATCAATTTATTATTATTTCTAATAGAGAGTACCTAGGTACTCACTACTCGAAAATGTGACAACTACTAGTGTGAATGGTTGAAAAATTAGTTAGGTATATAATGTATAAAGGTAAACAAATCGTTCGAAAAACTAAATTTAGTAAATTTAGTTATTCGAACGATTATATAAGTTCAATGAGGTACAGAGAATATGGAGGTATTATCAGTAGCGAAATAGCTTATAGGAGCCGAAAACTTTGGCTTGCCTTTAAATATATAACATGTATAGAAATACATAAAAATATATAATCACAGGCTAGAAAACCTGTCATTTTACGAAAAAAAAAATGAAGTTATTACTAATTAAAAACATTTCATATTTTTTAATTGATTTATTGCAACCATGCTACAAAGTTGGAAACTGAATCGGAGGAATAATCCTTTTCATGGCCACAAAATGTAAATATTATTTTGGTATGTGATTGAAAAATATATGGCCACTGAATTGAACAACGATGAACTTATGCTAAAAAATATTATTTCCCAATTTCCTTTCAGGGTTTGCGTAGTCTTAAGGTTCTAGGTACGCCCCTGGGTATTATATTTTCTAATATATAGGTGTTAATAAATTTTCAATAAGTACAATGAGGTATAGAAAATATGTATTATATTTTCTAATATATAGATAGAAGTGTTTATGAATTGTCTTTAAGTACAATGATTAACAGAAAATATGCATTTCATTTTCTAATATATTGAGGCTTTTATAAATTTCATAAGTACAATGAGGTATAGAAAATATGTATTATATTTTCTAATATATAAATAGAAGTGTTTATGAATTGTCTTTAAGTACAATGATTTACAGAAAATATGCATTTCATTTTCTAATATATTGAGGCTTTTATAAATTTCATAAGTACAATGAGGTATAGAAAATATGTATTATATTTTCTAATATATAAATAGAAGTGTTTATGAATTGTCTTTAAGTACAATGATTTACAGAAAATATGCATTTCATTTTCTAATATATTGAGGCTTTTATAAATTTCATAAGTACAATGAGGTATAGAAAATATGTATTATATTTTCTAATATATAGATAGAAGTGTTTATGAATTGTCTTTAAGTACAATGATTTACAGAAAATATGCATTTCATTTTCTAATATATTGAGGCTTTTATAAATTTCATAAGTACAATGAGGTATAGAAAATATGTATTATATTTTCTAATATATAGATAGAAGTGTTTATGAATTGTCTTTAAGTACAATGATTTACAGAAAATATGCATTTCATTTTCTAATATATTGAGGCTTTTATAAATTTCATAAGTACAATGAGGTATAGAAAATATTTATTATATTTTCTAATACAAAAAGGTGTTAATAAATTTTCTCCAATTGACTTTTATCTGATTTTTTGATAATGATAATTGACGGCAAACACTCAAACAAAAGTAGGTAAATGCTATACAAATATTTCCCGACGATTTTTATTCAATATTTGCACGAATTAGCGATAATTAATATTATTTGTTTTGTACGGTAGGTATTATAATCACAATTTTGTTCTTTCCGTTGAATATTTGGGAAAAAAAACATTTTATTGAATAAACTTTCCCTAAAATATGTAAGATAGATATTTCAAAATTGCTTCTAGAACTTAACAAATTGAAAATTTTGATATTTTTACGAATTGATCATATTTATAAAAATGCATATAAGATAAAGCTACAATGAAATTTCGCACATCATGCTATTAACATTACCTTTACCTACCTTTTTGACATTGAGTAAAATGACAATAATTAGAAAAATTCTAGTGTTCTTACAAATCTTTCATTTATTCGTAACGCCAGTGACAGGTGTGCGGGTGTGTGTTACTTCATAACACGTGTGTGTATCAGTGTATCTACACACCAGTCTCGACTCACCTGAAAAGGCATCATTCATTATGGGTGGTGAACCTCATTGCTGAACTATCTGAGATGTTATTTTGTCTGTTGTATTTTGACTATCCGGCAATTTCGGGACACGCGAATACGATATGTAATAGAAAAGAGTGGAAGCACTATTCTAAGCCGGTGTTAGAAATCTGAGTCTATTTTATTTTGTGTTATTAAGATTTTTCAAAAAAATTTAAAATCTCGATGATAATATCAAGAAATTTTCGCTTAAGATTCCTTTGGGGATAAAGTTAAGTAAATAGAAATTTCCCGAAAAAATTTGAGATATACCTACTGATTGATTTAATATAAAGTATAGGTACCATTTTCATTTACCTTTTAATCATTAAGAGCGTATTAATTAAAACAGCATTTTTAGAGGCTATATTTTTTTTACCTTAAGTTATGAAATATGTTAGAAACTAAATAAATCCCTTGACCTCCTGGATGTTCACAAGATCTAAAATCGAAGATGCAGAAAAGAGGAGACTTAGGTACAGGATGAGGACCTGAAGTGCCGACTACCAGTAAATAAGATTATGCCTAGATCAAAGAAGAAAATATGTTAAAAATTTATTAGATATTTACTTTATTTCAAAAAGACTTACGTACAAAAAGTCAAAAATTAAATAGACAAATTAACTGTCCTTTCTAATTATATATATTCTAATAAATACCTACACTGCTAAAAAAAATTGCTGACCACTGTCAAGAAACGCAAAGCCGCATATTTTGGCCACATGTCTCTTTACATCTTCTTCTTCTTCGATGGCGCTACAGCCCAAGTCGATCTTTGGCCTCCTTCAACTTTTGCCTCCAACCCCGTCTGTCCTCAGCTGCCGTCCTCCAGTTTGTAACGCTTAAGAGCTGTCTCTTTACATACCTTGGTGAAAAATATGTCCTTCTACAACTTATAGTGGAAGGAAAGAAAGAGGGAAGACGGAGTATGGGGCGTAAAAGAACATCGTGGCTTAAAAATCTCAGGCAGTGGTTCTGAATTCCGGATGCGGCATTACTCTTTAAGTTGGCGCAAAATCATGATGAGCTTGGTGATGGTTGTCAACCTTCGTTAGGAGTGGCACAAGAAGAAGAAGATTATGCAAAAAGTATGGCGATGAGGTTTTCAAGATTAGTGCTTTTTTTCCTGTTTGCATCCTGATTATTATCCGATGGAAACACAGTTTCTTTCCATACTTTGTAATTTAATAAATATATTTATTTTTAATCGAGTTTCAACAATTTAGATTATAGTTATTTTTGTTAAATTCACTCAACACTTGGCTCAAATAACATCATAAAAAATAAAAAGCATTCGTCTCATTTCTAGTCAAACTTATTTTCATCTTAAGTGTCGGTTTGATATTATCCTGAAAGAAATAGGACATAATATAAGTATTACATTTTTATGTAATTTTTTTGTGATTTACCGAGAAACGGTTATGAAGTTTGAAATATTAAATTAATTTCAAATGAAATCACCTTTATGTTGTAAACGCAACCTTAAAACGTTTATAAAACTCAATATTTTATACAACAAACTTTTTATATAAAAATATTAGTTTTATCATGTGTTTTGTTAAAAATAGTCTATTTCGTTTCATCTACAATCAACGAAAATAAAAAAAAATAAAAAAAATTGTGTTGAATCGCTTCTTCTCTGCGGGGTACATTCGGTTTAAAAATAACTGATAATATTCTCCTACCCTTAGATGTTCGCCACAAAAAAAAAACCTACACAAGAACTGCATTACTAGGAAATACACGATATTTTATAGAGATTTCAAAATGCACCTCGCATTATAATTTTTATTACTATACAAAACCCATCCAACGCGTAATTCAAAATTGAATGACTTTGATATAGTCCGCTGTTTTTTGTATATTTTTTAGAAACTCACTTTTTATTTATTTGAATCTCATTTTGTATACCTAACATACGTGACGAAGATATTTTGTTATTGCAACGATAACATACGAATCAATATATCACGTGTTTTTGTATATTATTTTTTATACAAGGAGGAAATAAATTATGATAGGTATGGTAAAAATGAAATCGCCAAGACAAATATATTATTCTGGCATAGCATGATCGTTTCATGTGTTTGTGAATTATTTTGATTTTTTTTATAACGCACGATATGTTCGTACATAAATATTTGTAGGAATTAGATTAATCGTAATTTTTGAGAGCTCTTATAAAACAAAAAAAACATGGTTTTGTACCTCACGTTTTCCAAAAAAGAAATGGCGGATATATTTTTTTATTTGGTTATGAAAACCTTATCATGCTTTTGAGTGCATGCATATTTGAAAGTAGGTATTATACTTTCTAATGACATACAAAATATTTGGAACTCGGATGTATTCTGGTAATTTCCTATAATGATGATGGGTCTATTGCAGAGCGATTAGCGCGCTGGGCAAGTAATCCAGTGGTCGCGAGTTCGTATCCTGCCGCGACCGATTTCGTTCACCTATAGCACAAGCATTTATGCTAATTTTAGGGAACGCAGGAAGATGTATATGTAGATACTCGTTTAACAAGGACATATTTATTTTTATAAAAAAAAATATATATTTTTTACTTCCAATCATACCACTTTATTAGGACTGTAAGAAGCCTCTCATACATATATTGATATAATATTTACAATAAAATAATTGCATAACGCAAGAGTGACTGGAGCTCTACGTTCTTCCTAGAAAAGATTAGCATGGAGGCAGGCCACACCAATAGTGATTAATTACAATCACCATCTTCAGTAATGAGGAACGAGAGAAAGGGCACTAGAGTAACTCACGAAGCCATCTAGATTACTAATCTCAATTTCAATCAACAATGTTCATTCATTCATTCATTCATACCATTACGGCATATCCCACAATGTGAGATGACCAACGACAAGTGTACGGGATTCAATTACCTTATAAAAGGAAGCACGATATATGCGTGAATCCCCACACACAAGTCTCGTCTTATCTAAAAATGAACTACAATATTCAGAATGGATCGTGATCCTCGCTACTGAATTATGTGGGATGTTATTTGCCTTTCGTACTTTCCAGCTCCTTCGGGATACCAGAAAAAAAGTGGAAGCACTATTCTACGGTGGTGCCTCACGGCAAAATTAATGAAAATTCGAATTTGATGTAACGTTAATTGATTGAAAAATCAATAATTGACGTAACGAGATATTAAATTCAATATAAATGTTCAAATTATTTCCGCGAATCAACGCCAATACCTATCGATCGACCCGTTCAACACAATACTTGTCTTTCTATATGTTTATAAATATTTAACTCATTACCAAAAACAGATAAAGATGTTCTTAAACTCTAATACACAATCCAATAATCCCCTCCTTATTCACTAAAGATCCTTCCTCCTCATCCTGAAACGTACCTACTCGTTTACTGTATTTGTGCATATCTTTGTTATTTTTTATCTATCTTTACAGCTAGCCGAAGAAGAATTAAAAAGAACGTATTGGACCATCTTCACGTTATAATGAGTAGAAAATTCGTGCAATGAACAAACTCTGAAGTCATAATGAGGCTTTATTTAGCCCTCTTGGACTGATATAAGATGATACTATTTCATCTTTAAAACACTTCCAAGATTCATATTCTCTAAGAACACAACGCGTGCCTGGCACTGATCATCTATATTAATTTGATATATTATTGATAATAACAGAAAAAATATAATCTTCCTAATTATATTGGAAGACAATACAGACCAACTGTAAAAGCCACATTACGATATGTATTGTTTTAAAGTACAATAGTCGATCCTCTCCTTATTGGTAAATAATTACCTAATTTTTAAAGATTTACTACCTATACAAATATGTATACAAAATTGTGATATTGTTTAAGTTTTTGTTGTGTTTTTGTTCGTTGACCTATTTAAATTATAGAAAAAATAATGGACGAACATTATACGAGTATGTAATAATTATTATGCTCTCCATTATTTTTTTAAGCAAATGAATCAATTATTACGAATAGGTACCTATTCGGTTATTTCGCAAATATAGGATAATTGAGTAGTTAATACCTATTAATTCATTGCACACTGCGCAAGTGGCAAGTTTATTGACATATGGCAATATATTTTATTTATTCATTTATTTGTATCTACGGCCACAAGCCTTTTACAATTATACATTAAAATATAAAGTAGTTACATAATATTACAAAAATAATAATAAAAAATAAAAAAAACAAGAATTGTATGCAAATTATAAAAACAAAAAGTTGACCACAAAGAGGCGATAAAAAAGAAAAGAGAAAAACATCGGAAATATCTCATTAAAAAAATAAATAAAATAATGTCGAATTATGAAGAATTGTTAATATATGCACCCGATCCATGCTTGGTATAAGCCTAAGAGAATAAGAAATGAGGAAATTAGGAAGAGAACCAGAGTAGCGGATGTCATGGATCGCGTAGCAAGATTGAAGTGGTAATGGGCTGGCCATATTGCAAGACCTTGGGAAAACAAGAGAGGCGTCGGAAGACCTTAAAAAAGATGGTCCGACGATATAGCCGCTGTGGGGGGTAAAAATTGGCTGCAAGCAGCAACCGACAGAAAGAAATGGAAGGGTATGGAAGAGGCCTATATCCAGCAGTAGAGGACAGAGGGCTGAAGAAGAAGAAGAAGTTAATATAAATAAGGAACGAAACGTTATGTATGCATGACGGCGGTAGCTGTAGCGGGGTGTAGGGCTCCAAGCAACGTGTCTTTGCACTGAGACAGACCTAAAATAGATATTATACAACTCCGTAAGACAATTATATCCATGATATGGGTAAACATGGTGGTTTTGATTCCGCCTTTTGACCAGACTTGCCCCTCAGAGTTAAATATGTCCACTATATTATGTGCATACATATTACATTGTCTATGCTGTCTAGGTATAAAAAGGAATTTATATGTGCTTTTGTTCTGGTATTGTCACAGTAAAAAGCGCCGGTAACCGAGTAGTTCGTATCGTACTATTCAATGTTTTTAGCACAGATCGAGATCGAACCCAGAACGCCCGCATATACGCCAGACGGCATAGGTACCAACTATGCCACGGCACGGTGCGTCGGTCGACAACAGAGGAGGTAGGTATGAGGTATATATTTTTTAAATAAAATATTAATAAACATGATTCGGAGTGAGTCACGTGAGTTAACGATACAAATTATCTAACACCTGTCTTTAGTAGCGAATGAATACATTCGTAATATACCTACTCGGCTGTATACTAAAATGATAGCATTTTCCTTGTCACCGTAATTTCATTTTAAATTCAAACGAGAAATTTCACAAAAGTATTTTTAAAGTACTTAACTTCACGAAATTCATTTTAAGATCTCTCCACGTATCTGCCTACTTATGCTAAGATCCAAGGGCAATCTAATATGAACAAACAAATGAATCTAATACTTATATTATGTTAACAGTAGATGGGTGGTGGCAGAACGGATAGCGCTCTGGATTAGTAATCCAGTGGTCGCGAGTTTGAATCCTGCCACGACCGATTTGGTTCACCTATAGCACAATCATTTATGCTTAATTAGGGGAATGTATGAGAATGTTTGTACTTATTTCAAAACATACTGGTAAACCATTGTACCACTTTACCCCATAGTATGAAAAATGTATTTTTTTGGATTTTTATCATAATTTCATCATTATAATTTTTTATCATTTTTACTCCTCACTAACTCAAGGGGATATACATAGTGGGGAGTTATGATTTCGCAATTTTCAAGGTTATTTTTTTATTGCAGATTATCAACTAGTAGGTATAATGCTGAGATTGTATTCTGAAGGTTTCATCACAATGTGTGTGTGTGTGCTATGTGCTGTGTACTATGTAAGGCGTGTTCATTTTACTTTATCAATTATAGACCGAAGAACTCATTCGATTCTGTTAAAATTTTGCAAATTTGTATATCTAATACTCACTTAGACCCCATTTGATTGCGAAGGATATCTGAATAGTATTTCTCAATTTTTTTTAACCGTCAAATATTTCAAAGTGACCCCAAGCTCAGATAACTTAAAATTTGAAAATTGTATTTTAAAATTGGTAAAAAAGCACATCACTTTTATAAAATGGCACCAAAGAATTATTAAGTTTTCATAAAAAATATTTAAATAAAATATAATGTAACAAATTTATTTTAAGGAATTTTATATGTAAAACATATAAATTATGTATGCATTTGGTTGACGTGTGAAAGTAATAAAACGTGTGAATATACCTTATAAATTTAAAATTAACAATATTGTTTTAATGAAAACTGATGCATTATGTCAAAATTAATGAAAATAAATTAATAGATACCTACTAATTATATAAATGAAAATTGCTCCATCAGAAATTATTAATCAATTAAATTTTGTAAATTTTCGCACGTCTAGTGTCAAAAAAATAAAACACAACTGAAGATAATTGTAGAAAATTGAACGTCACTTAAAGATATGATGAAAAGAAATGTACCTATTGCGTGCAGACATGAGAACGGGTTTGTTTATATAATTTGTGTAGGAAATTAATATAAAATTGCAAAATATATACCAACCAATAGCTACATAAAAAGATATTCCTACTTTAATATTTTTGATAGACTTTTATTAACAAATTATTTATTTCGTCTTTAACTCTTACTCAAGTAAGATTGTATTCCCAATAATATTACTGTAGGAAGTTGTATTTTTTTTAAACCACATTATTCTCTTTCTTTTGTGGAACAATGCTTGATCGTATGTATATTGTATAATTTTCTAAAATATATTTTATTGGAGAGCAAAAAATATTAAATTTCGCGTTTCTTATAAAAATAATGTGTGTGGCAGAACGGTTAACGATTTGGTTCCGTATAGTCGGCCTTTGTGATTATAGACGATAAATATAAGTCTCCAGAATGTGGGAGATTATTATTGGGTGCGTGTTAACTTAATGTTTGACATAGTACCTGTTACTTGCCCGAGAAGCAATATTATACAAATATTCCAGAGAATGCTTGAAAATAAATAAATACTAATAAGTACCTACTTACAAGCATTTTCTTAGTACATGCATACATAATATGAGGATTTAGGTACTAATATGTACTTACTTACAAGCATTTTCTTAGTACATGCATACATAATATGAGGATTTAGGTACTAATATGTACCTACTTACAAGCATTTTCTTAGTACATGCATACATAATATGAGGATTTAGGTACTAATATGTACCTACTTATAAGCATTTGCTTTGTACATGCATACATAATATGAGGATTTAGGTACTAATATGTACCTACTTATAAGCATTTGCTTTGTACACGCATACATAATATGAGGATTTAGGTACTAACATGTACCTACTTACAAGCCTTTGCTTAGTAGGTACATGCATACATAATATGAAGATTTAGGTACAAATAGGTATGTACCTACTTTTTCATGGAAATATTAATTTCATGACAAATTTTCAACATATTCCATAGAAATCCAATTTCGAAAGATCAATATATTTAAATCATGAAAATCTGTTCTTTTTGAATATTAACTGAAACACCATCGCCATCTATGAAGTGACGAAGAAACAACGAAACAGTCCTTATACATGAGGTGAAGATGCTTTTGCATAGAAGTCACACCTGAACCGCGCCAGAATTATAAGTAAATTTTTGGCTTTTCAGTGGCTTGTATCAATGTGTATTTAAATACGTAAACAAAGAACTTTCAAAAAATAGGATACAGGGAACTCAAAAAGCAGACATAATATTGGTGAATGTTGCACAAGCGCGTGGTCACGTAAACCAGCCGATGACAGGTCATAAGCCCCGTAGGTGCCTTGAGTTCCTAGTTCTTCTATAATATTCAAACTTCGTCTCTATTGAGATGTTATAAAAGTGTACCTAATAAAATATCATTGTTTCTCGACAGGAGAAAAAATCCTAAGTTTGCGTATAAAAATGCAATTGTGAAAATATTCGATGTAGGTAGGTATTCATTATTTTTCAAAAATATATTAAAAAATAACATCACGCCATGTCCCTCACGAGGTAGGCAGAGAGAACCGAACGCCATATTTTTCTATCTTGACACACATTCATCGCCTCATCAACATTCATACATCGTCTTATGTTCGTCTGTTGTTCACGCTTCTTACATTTCTATCTTTCAACATAATATGTAGGTATACCTACTTTCAACATAGAATAACATATGTAGATACAATTAAATATAATAAATTAGGTATGTTAAACTAACCACACCTAATAAAAATTAATAAAGCAACATGATAATTTGCACATTAAAAAATCATTAAGATTTATGAAAACTTCTGTTTAATTTGCAGTCTATATTCATATTTAACATGAAATTGTAGCGGTATTTTAGGTGTCTATACTAACCTAAAAAACACCATTAATCTTCCACTCACACACACAAAATGGTAACCAATTGTTACATAATCTGGTAAGAGGATTTCGTTGTTTTGGGATGGCGTTTGGAGATAATGAAGCTTCAAAATTAGAGGCCGGTAAAAGTAAATTATAGTGCGGATGGTCTGGAGAGCTCCAATCAATGCCGCCCAGTGTCCGACATTCCGTGTGTGAAGACCTCCTATATACCAAACATTGACAAGAGTCCACTTCCCATGGATAATAAACATGTCCTATTATAGTTTAATACATTCATAAACACTTACTTTGTATTTTTATAGTCAAGCTTGAACAGTAAATTATCTGAAACCGGTATTCATGCATTTTTTTAACGATTAGGTATAGGTATATACATATACGAGTATATTATAGCACCAATTTTGCGAAATCTTACCTCAAGAATGTTTATATATTGTATGAATACTGCTTATTATTGAGTCATGCATCGTCGCATATAGGTATTATACCGAATATCCATGTTTCTTTTACTTGTCTACAGTAATAATTAAATTATTCTCTTAAATTTTTTATTGTATCATGATGTAACACACTTAGGCTAGGTTGTTTTGAATTAAAGTATCGGTAATATGTAGTATTGTTAAAATACTTTGATTTCGAAAAAATGTTCAAAATTGCGTCGTTTCACGGCATTAGATTCCAACGAAACAACCAAAAGTTTTGAATAATTTTATGAAAACAAAGTATTTTAACTATACCTACTTTTACTTTAAATCTTTGTTCGAGAAACACAACCTTAGTAAGCTCTTTGTACAGTATTTTTATAACAACTTTTTAACATCTCAAAAGAGACGAAGTTGGAACATTATGGAAGAACCAGGAATTAAAGCTCAATGCTTACGACTTGTCATCAGCTGGTTTATGTGATCACTTTGTGCACTTGCGCAATGTTCACCAATTATGCCTTCTTATTGAGTTCCCTATCAATCCAATTTTTGAAAGTTCTTTGTTTACGTATAATGTTCGTTTAAAAATAAGCTGAAATCACCATCATAACTGCCATCTATGAAGTGTTGAAGAAACTTTTTCCTTACGCCATCTATTGAGAAATTGGATTGTTAACAATGAGAGCTAAGCATTTTATTTTTTTTATGCATATTTTACCTAATTTTTGTTTCACGACTATGCGTTAAAGAAAGCGCTATAATAGCGTTAGATATTAATGACAATTTTGACTTTTTACAGATGCTCTATGATCACTAGGTTTCATAGAGCATCGTTTCATAGGTTTCATAGAAAGCTGGTCAAAGCTTTTTTTCATTTCACTTAACTTATTTGTGTGTTTATTTTTGTTTTGTATTATGTGCCAAAATTTGAATTAATTAATAAATACATTATACATACTTACATACCACTTACACTGAAAAAAAAATGTGACCACCGAACTGGCTACCTGCGTTTTGAGCCAAACCTTTGTTATCAGTAACAAAAGTTAATCCATTTATGAATGTACTGTTTGGTTAAGCGCACAAAATATTTAGCAGTACAAAACGAATTGTTAAATGTCATTTTGTTTTGTTCGGTTAATTTAAACATAACTTTTTTTCAGTGTGATAGGTATACCTTGAAAAAGGAAAGCACGACACATGCGTGTATTCCCACACTCAAGTCTCGTCTCACCTAAAAATTCAACATTCATTCAGAATGGGTGGTGAACCTCATTGTTGAACTTTGTGTTATTAATTTCCCTGTTGTATTTCCGATTACCCGGTTCTAACGGGACCCCCGAAAACGATGACAATAGAAAAGTGTGGAAGCACTATTTAAAGCCGGTGCCTCACAGTAAAATATATCAGTAAATACTTTATCAATAGGTTAAGACAAAAGTACCTATAAAGAATAGTGAAAATTTTATTACTTCATTTTTGCGCTACATAAAATGACAATTTATGACGAGCAGGTTAACAACCCGACCTAAGATTTTTGCAAGTACCTACCCATATTAGCTACATTGTCCATAAAAGGTATCGCGTACCTATATGTGGTGAAACATTATGTTATAACAACGTCTCCCAAACATACTATTAAAACGGGAATAAAGTAAGAATAGCGTTTAGTTTAATGTTTAAGGCGTGGGATAAACATCTTTAGAGAACAGACGATTGTAGGTACTCTTGTATCATTAAATCTCAATGTTATTTATTGAGTCTTAAATTTAAGTTTGAATTGCACATTAATCGATCGTTTAAGGTGACAATTAATAGCGATTGAATTTTTAAATTTATTGGTACTAAATATATATACCTACATATGAGAAACAATATAATATTTTACAATATGTTTTATAATTTTAATTTATCATAGTGAAACTCATCCCTCATTCGAGACAAGATCTCGTTTTAAAGGAAATAATACTTATAGACTTACTTGTGTTTCGATTTAATATTAAATATTATCATAAATACATAATAATGAATTTTCACATAAAATGATGATAAATAAATTTACAATAATATAAGAATATTTTACATTGGTGGTCACTTCAAATGTTTAAAGATTAAGAGGAATCAAAATCAAAATCTATATCGTCGCTTAACGTCTAACACCGCGTAAGTCAATATAAGCAACTTTACAGTAGAGCAAAAAACTTTCTAAAATTCTTACATAACATTTGAAAAAATATAAAAACACAAAGCCGCGTTTTTTGGCATGTTTATTTTAATTAGTATTTTCAAAAGAAAGTATATTTAAATGATATGTAATAAGAATTTTAAATAGTTTTTTTTTATCTACTATAAAGTTGCAGTTATTGACTTACGCGGCGTTAGACCGCGACAGCAAAATAGCAAAAAGTTTACGACATAGATATAATTTATGTTTAATGAAACAAAAATAAATATTTGCTATATCATAGACTTGGGCAAATTAATTACATAAATAAATTACATTATATTTTATGACAAATATTTAACATCTCAATAGAGACGAAGTCGGAATATTATAGGAGAAACAAGAACGATAAGAAAGTAAACAAAAAGACTCCCAAAAACGAAAAAAAATCAAATGTTTGCGTATATGCAACTGTAAAAAGTATTCGAATTACATAATATTGAGAATCAATTTTAATTCCTCACTAACCCAAGGGGACATATTTATTTAATATTGCTTCTCGGGCAACTAACAGGTTCTATGTATGTCAAATATTAATGTAACACGCACCCAATAACAGGTTGCCACATTCTGGAGACTTATAAACTGTGTCTCCACCGGGAATCGAACCCGGGACCTTTTGGATCAGCAGTCAGATACCCAACCAACTGAGTCATGAAGGCCGACGACGACATATGTAGTGGGGAGTTATGATTTCGAAATCTTTAAGGCTATTTTATTAATTACAGATTATCAACTAGTATCATGTGAAATAGTATTTTGAAAGTTTCATCACAATGTATCTGTGTGTGTGCTGTGTTTTATGTGCATTTTGTTATGTACTATGTACGGCGTGTTAATTTACTTTATAATATATTAATTTTATAGTAAAGTACTAATTTGATTATTTCCAAATTTTGTAAATAATGTGTATATCTAATACTCACTTAGACCCCATTAGATTTTTAGTGAGTAAGGATATCTGAATAGTGCTACTCAATTTTTTTTAACTAAAAACCCCAAATTCAGGAAACTTGAAATTTGAAATTTTTATTTCCAAATTGGTAAAAAGGCACACCACTTACATAAAATGGCATTGAAAAATTATCAAGTTTTCATAATAAAATAATTTAACAAAGTCATTTTATGAAAATGCTGAATATTTTCCATACAAAAATTTAATGCTTTTTGAAGTGAACTTGCTAGCGAGGAGTATAGAGTTGGCCACAACCCACTCTTTTTATTTGTTTTTTTTTACTATATTTATATGAACATACTTCGGACATCTTTTTCTTGGTGCGCAAGCTTTTTAAGCATACACAAAACACGTCTTTCAACAAATATCGTAGATGCACAGAACACTATGAAAGATAGAAAATACTTAATATCATAGCGAAATGCTGCTCTAATTAACAAGTATCATTTTTCTTCTCGTTTATTAATAGTGTCGTTGTTGTTAGTAAGACTTATATAAAATAATATCTAATCGGTTTGACATTAAAATTATGATTGTAGGGTAATGTGTAGAGAAATCGTGCTAATTTATAACCCAATCGAAATGGTGTCATTATATACACATTATATTTGAACTCATCTGGGGAGCAATAATTATAACCCCATGATAATTACACCACGTTATAACAACTAGGTACATACTTGTTTCTCAGTTATGGCACTTTGACATTATATAAAATGCTTTATACATCACCTAACTATAATTAGTATTAAGCACCAACCCACATTCAAAGTGCTAAAATATTTAACCACATATAGTATCAAATATTGATATTTATTGATATTGAGAAGGAATGTCTGACATCTGTACCTATTAACGATTTGTCAGGAAAATGACTTTTCCAAAAATACTAGACTAAACTTTAGCTGATTAATAACCAGAGGGGTTACCAATCAAGCGTAATAAGTAACCAGATGGGTTACTATTAAATATAGGTGGTAACCAGAGGGGTTACCAATAAAGAGAGTTTGCTATATTATCCCAAGTGGATATGCTTTGAAATAAGAACACAAGAACAGTGGTTTAGAGAGAAGAAGAAAGAATGGTCAAAAGTTACAATGAGTACCTATATTGATCACAATAAATTAACAGTTGGCTTAAAGGTAAATTTACAATAATTGATAAAATAACTTACAAAGGAACTTTCTCACGATGAGTAGGTATAACGATCGAGTGTGTCGAAGTGTCCGATTATTCGTATGGTGAAGTACCGTCATGCTCGCGGGGTCGAGAGATGAAGTGTCGGCGAGACGGCGTGGTCGAGAAGCGACCAGTGGTCGCGTGGTCGTAACGGCGGCGTGAAGTGACGAAACGAAGTGACGGAAATACGGAAATGAAGTGACGATGTGTACAGGTGTAGACTCCCTTAAATAGTGCTGCGCTGGGGGTAGCAAGTTCAATGTCCTCGAACTTTCTAGACTTATTTCATTGAAGTATCTTACCCAGTTGAGGAGTATTGTCACTTGTTTGACGTTGCGGGCGATGAACTCGGCCTAGTGACAAAAAAATATACTTGCCGTCGCTAGGCGCGCGCTCGAAGGAAATTTCGAAATGTGGTCTGCCACAAAACTATAATCTAACCCTTCAGCCCTATTTATTTAATCTGTCTCAACCACCATTAAAACTTATCTCGTAAATAATGATAATACTAAATAGATTTATAAGCGCCGTTAAGTGATACAAGATCACTCCAAGGGCGCTGAACTGCAAACTGGTCAGTTGATAAGGCCTAGTCAGTCGAAACGGTCGGTATGTTTCAAGGAAAAACTTTTTTAATTTTCACTTTCTATTCTCTATATTAAATTTTACTCTCGCTTTATTTTTTTCTATTTATACATATATTTTTTCTTTTTACTTTGTATAGTTTGTACAACGAAAAATGATTAGGTATGTTTATTTAAGATGATGTGTTTATGAGGTGTTTTTATTTATGAGCATGCGTTTTTAACCGTTTAAAAATTAAATAAATAAATAAAAAATAAGGTAAATAAAAAACAAAAATAAATAAATAGAAAATAAATAAATACCTAAGTAAATAAAAATAAATACTTAAATAAATAAATTTATAAAATAACTAAATTCATTACTAAATAAATGAATATATATATATATATATATATATATATATATATATATATATATATATATATATATATATATATATATATATATATATATATATATATATATATATATATATATATATATATATATATATATATATATATATATATATATATATATATATATATATATATATATATATATATATATATATATATATATATATATATATATATATATATATATATATATATATATATATATATATATATATATATTTGATGTTTTCACGGGTGAAATATGTTATAATATTTTTATCTCGGTTTTCCCGTGTCAGTAGGTCTTGAAATATGTTATAATATTTTTATCTCGTGTGTGTCGCGCGCATGCTTTTCGTTAAGTCCTTGAAAATGCCTGGTGATATTCAGGCGAAACGTCGGAAGACAAATGGTCTTAGTCAAGACCTACTGACACGGGAAAACCGAGATAAAAATATTATAACATATATATATATATATATATATATATATATGTTATATTTGATGTTTTCACGGGTGAAATATGTTATAATATTTTTATCTCGGTTTTCCCGTGTCAGTAGGTCTTGACTAAGACCATTTGTCTTCCGACGTTTCGCCTGAATATCACCAGGCATTTTCAAGGACTTAACGAAAAGCACGCGCGCGACACACGTCTACTCACACTGAAAGCTCACCGTGAGCTTGACGGTATGACGGTATATATATATATATATATATATATATATATATATATATATATATATATATATATATATATATATATATATATATATATATATATATATATATATATATATATATATATATATATATATATATATATATATATATATATATATATATATATATATATATATATATATATATATATATATATATATATATATATATATATATATATATATATATATATATATATATATATATATATATATATATATATATATATATATATATATATATATATATATATATATATATATATATATATATAAATAATCAATAAATACTGTCTAAAATAGTTAACAAATACCTTCTAAATACTTACCTAACAAATACTGTCTAAATAGTTAATAAATAATAAAATACCTATAAGGCGTAGTTCAACATATTTTTTTTTTAAATTAAAGAAGACAAAAATATCTAGAAAAATATGATGTGACGTTGCATTACCTAATGCTTCAGGTTTAGTATATAAACATAAAAAAAACATTTATTTTCCATTCAGCGCCATTGCGAAATAAAAGTTTTTTTGGTTTGTTAACTTATGCAACGTTTCATCGTATTTTTCGAGATATTTTGTTCTTTAATTTATAAAAAAATATAATGCTCTATACTTAATTTATAAAAAAATATAATGCTCTATACCTTATGGTTTTTTTGGTTTATTAAATTATGCAACGTTTCATCGTATTTTTCGAGATATTTTGATCTTTAATTTATAAAAAAATATAATGCTCTATACCTCATAGTTTTTTAGAAATTTAAGATAAATGTCAAAAATCGGGGTATGCTTATTATTTTTCTACAAGAATGTATACAGAACATAATTAAAAAGTTAAGATATATTTTTCTTTTTTAATATCTAAACTAACTAGGTTGTTTTTTACGAAATGATTCGTTTTGTAGTAATGATGCAAATTCAAATTGAAAAAAATACGTTGACAGCAGTCGCCTTCTTAAAGGTCGCTCATTGAATTCAATCGCAAGTTATTTCGGTCAACAAACTAATATACTTAATAAATCCCTGAAAACAGGATTGTTAATTTGTGTGAAGTTTATACAAAATCCATCATTTTAGTGGGTATTATATAAATTATGCTTGCGGTCCTTTGATTATTCAATTCTAATATGGCAATTGTAATATGGTGGCAATACAATTTACTTAGTCAATAAAGTGTGTAATTTGCAAGCTTTGGGGAAATCTGATCCCTCTATTGTAAACTCCATACAGATAAGTACGTACTTATTTATTGTTTACAAAAGCAGCTTGCTCTCGTCTGCCAATGCTCGGGAATCCGAATCTGAGATCATATTACAGTAAATAATCACGATTACAACTATTTTAACGGTTAGATTATAATATCATTAATACCAACATACCTCAGAAATAACCGATTAAATCTAGCAACAAAACCCTACAAACCTTTACAAATATTTCAGTTTCTTTCTACTTACATGTTTTAAGATAATGACCGATTCATTAATGATTTTAATAACAATTAGGTGCGTAGAACAATATATATATATATATATATATATATATATATATATATATATATATATATATATATATATATATATATATATATATATATATATATATATATATATATATATATATATATATTATATATATATATATATATATATATATATATATATATATATATATATATATATATATATATATATATATATATATATATATATATATATATATATATATATATATATATATAAATATATATATATATATATATATATATATATATATATATATATATATATATATATATATATATATATATATATATATATATATATATATATATATATATATATATATATATATATATATATATATATATATATATATATATATATATATATATATATATATATATATATATATATATATATATATATATATATATATATATATATATATACATATATATATATATATATATATATATATATATATATATATATAATATATATATATATATATATATATATATATATATATATATATATATATATATATATATATATATATATATATATATATATATATATATATATATATATATATATATATATATATATATATATATATATATATATATATATATATATATATATATAATATATATATATATATATATATATATATATATATATATATATATACTATATATATATATATATATATATATATATATATATATAATATTAAATTAAAGAAGTCAAAAATATTTTGAAAAAAAATGTCATGACATTTGCACAAATGCTTCAGGTTTAGTAACAATTTGATTAGTGATAATGATGGAATAACAAATTGAAAAACAAGTACCTACGTTGTCAGTAGGCGCAAGCATATTTGATCCTTAAAAACTTTTATACATAATGATTCTAAATAAACTCATCAAAGCTGAATAAACTAGAAAAAAAAAAATTATTGTGAGATTTACGAATTCCCATGGATATAAGCGAAGGAAAAATATTATTAAAAAACGATAAGGTATAAAATTAGCTCATTAAAATTAACTCTAGTTTTTCTCGTACTAATATTAATTATTTACAACAAAAGCAGAAAGAAACATATTATATAATATATAGGTAGACTCATTCTTTCAAGATGGTATAAAAATATTTATTTGAGTTGGTATAGCGATCATGCTCATTTATATATATTTTTTTACTAACTGTTTATCTGTCAAATGACCATACTCAGTGTACGGTACCTACCAAAATAATTTATTTTACCTAGACTTTTTTAATTGACTATAATTTTGACTATTTCAATAAAGTGTGTTTATTATCATTTGCTTTGTTTGTATTGAATGTGACCTAGGGTATTTTTTCTAAAAATGGAAAAAAAAGTGAAGTTGTTTCGTTTAAAGTAAAGAATATTATGGAATCTAACTAGTGAAGCGTCAAATACTTAGGTGTATACTTGGATAACAAGTTGCCACTTGATTTGAAAATTTCTAAAACGATCAGTTCGTATTTTTTTCAACTAAGACAAACTGAAAAGCATTCGTCGAAGCTATCAAGGAATAAGACAAAAACACTTATAAACGCATTTGTCGTATCTCGGCTTGATTACTGCAACTGGGTTGCCCAAGTATCAACTTGATAGATTACAGATGGTGTTTAATGCAGCGGCTAGGCTAATTAACAGCTAAAATAAACGATGTCATATAACACCTCATCTTAACACGAACTGCACTGGTTAAAGTGTCCAGAACGAATTGACTACAAAATCTGTCTGATGGTGCTAAGTGCTTTGAATGATCTAGCACCGAATTACATACAAGAACTACATATGTCAAAGAAAAGAACTCTCTGGGAGGAACCTCACCCTCACACTCAGGTCTTCTGGATCACAGAGCACCAATTCCTTCTCTAAAAAACTAAAAACAACTTTGTTCATAGCATTACAGGATTTAGCTACCAGCGCTCTTGGAATGATTGTAAATCATTTATTTTTTTTTATTTTTTTTATCAATTAAATCATTTTTTCATTTAATTTACTTATTATTATTACTAAACGGATGCGGAGAATCAAGCTATCTGAACCACAACCGTAAAAGTCGAGCCAGGACAACCAGTCAAATCCTGTCTACAATAAAGGTCAGCAAGATCGCATATCTATGTATAATGAGAGAAGACAAATATCACTTGCTCCAATTAATACTGGAGGGAAAGATAGACGGTCGCCGAAGGACTGGAAGGAGACAGATGTCCTTGATGCTTAAAATTAGGGAATGGACGGGCTTCAAAACTGTCGATCAGATATTCCGAGCAACACAAGACAGAGGCATTCTCCAGAGTGATCTTCAACGTCGGGATTTCCTGACAGGTCAGGGAAAAAATAGTAAAAAATCACCAAATACACACATTTCATGTATCCAGCAATTGCTAGACGGAAGATAAGGTTGAAATATTTTAATGTAGCATACACGAAACTATGATATGAAATACTATTTCTGGCGCAGCTCAGGGGTGACATCTGTGCGATTATACTGTCATCTCATGTATATGGAATGTTGCTTTCATTGTATCCAAAAAATAAAAGATTTCTCAATAGATGGCGTTACAAAAAGGTTTCGTCGACATTTAATAGATGGCGACGATAAAAACAGCTTATTTTTGATTAATTTATGATCTGTTTCTCATTATATAAATATATTAAACTTTCAAAATTGCATTGTTAAAGGATCTCAATAAGAAGGCATAATTAGTGAACGTTGCACAGCGCATAAAGTGATCACGTAAACCAGCCGATGACAGGTCGTAAGCGATGTGGGTGGCTTGAGTTCCTGGTTTTCCTATAATTATTCTAACATCGTCTCTTTTGAGATGTTGACGAGATGAGGTATTGGACGTAAAGATAAAAACTTATGCAGTGGTTCGAGATTCCGGATGCGGGGTCACTAATTAGTTTGGCGCAAGATCGGGTTCAGTTTGGTGTGATGGTCGCCAACCTCCGTTAGGAGCGGCACAAGAAGAAGAAGAAGAAGAAGAATAGGTAGATACAAGAGTAAATAATCCGTTAAAACATAATGATAGATCTATTCAGTATAAGACATTTCAATTCGTATTGTCACGATTGTTCTAGTTGTCTGAAATTGAATGTAATTGTTTCGATCACGAACGATTTGGGACGAAACGGAATCGGCCCCCAGCCTCGCCTCGCCTATTTGGAAGAAGATATCAATTACCACAAACAATTACAATGAAGACATGTTATTTCAGTACCTAAATGCCGTTCGTTTATGTACCTACTATACCCCCTTGGAGGATCGAAACTTGAGATGAGACGCGTAACCTCAAGTGGCGTAGGAAACTGGAATAAGGGACGGAATCGAGACAGTAGAGTCCTTGTACCTACACTTGAACTACCTGTAGAAATGAAGTTCAAAGATACAGAAACCAAAAATTCCTGGTTTCTTGCTAACCATGCCGTTTTTTTCTACAATATTTCTTGCAATTAAGCATAATGATATTCAAAGGCGAGTCGAGTAAGGTACCTACTCTTTTTTGTAAATAAATCCATATAGATAAGATAGTTCCCTATCAATCCATAAATATGGACTGATAGGGAACTCAATACGAAGGAATAATTGGTGAACGTTGCGCAAGCGCATAAAGTGATTGCGTAAACAACCGATGACAGGTTGTAAGCCCTGTAGGTGCCTTGAGTTCCTGGTTCACATATAATCTTCTACCTTCTTCTCTATTGGGATGTTAAAAATTAGTCATAAGATATCATTGACACCCTACAAAGAAAAAAAAACAATGTTTGCGTATATGCAACTATAAAAATATTCGATTTAAATATTTTTTTAAAATGAATATGTCCTTGAAACAAGTACATAGGTATACATCCTCATACATTCCCTAAATAAAGCATAAATGCTTGTGCTATAGGTGAACGAAATCGGTCGTGGCAGGATTTGAACTCGCGACCACTGGATTACTAATCCAGTGCGCTAACCGCTCTGCCACCACCCATCTGAAAATATTATTTTTAGATGGTTGCGAGTGTTGCGACTGAAATCTCCTTGGGTTGTTCCAGTCTTTTGGACTTCTCAATTTCTCACAGGACACGGTAGCTTTAAAAGCTATCTTCATCGCTTCAACTTCGGATCACATCCTTTGGGAGTGTTCCCACCCAATTGTGTCCTCTTACAGATCGGAGCTCCTCGTTGCTGTCCGTGGGCCTCTTAAGGTCCTATTGGACATGCGAACTTAGTGATCTCGAGGAACAATTCAATTAAGCCTTCAAACGATTTTGCCATAGATACAGTGCCTTACTATCCGAAGATTCCCACTGACTTGTTTGTTTCCAGAGATCTTGGTCACTTCTCTGATACCCTATGTATATGGATCTGAAGTCGCCGACAGTCCGCAAGTGTGAATCTCGACTTGAACTTGCTGATTGTTCTTTTTGCACCATGGTGCCGAGTTTGCTAATCTAGAGGGCTCCATGAGCTTTTCTTCGTGCCATGCATTGTTTTTTTTTTGTTGTTCATTCTAGCGTTCTGCGAAGGGGTCGTTGACAGTCCCCATTTGCGGAGCGGGTGGTGGTGAGAGTAGCGATACTAAAATATTTCTCTTTTTGTAAGTAATTTTTGAGAGCCAAAGTATCTACATATTTATTACTTTTAAAATCAACGTATCTAAGAATGAGGTCTCTATAATCTGTGTATGTACATACATATATATGTAGTTACATAGCTAGTTACACATATAGTGCGGTGTTACCAAAGTGGCCACAGTGTGTTGGTTTAAGCCATTAATTAACTTGGAGTTAGGGCTCAATATTCTTTGGGTGGATCTAATGCTTCCGACTAATCACGTAGACTGATTGCTACCTACACATTATATAACCTATGAAGGACACATAAGTCTTAATATACATTTTTTAGATTATAACAATATATTAAATTACAATATAGAATTAAATACAATCAAAAACATCGCGATTAATAATGGTTATGATTTAAATATAATAAGTTATATAAAAAATAAAATACAAAAGAGACATAATGTAATCAATTATCTGTACCACGGTAATGAATGTATAAACACAAATGATCAAAAGTGGCGGAGAATGTTTTTTTTATAAATGATAAAATAAATTCAGTGCTAATAAAAGACTTACCACGAATTTTAAATCCGGATTTTTATACTGGTAATAATCTAGGAATGTTTTTTAAAAAGTAATAATAATACTGAAGACACGGTATTGAGTAAGTCTATAGATTAAATTGTGAAGATTGTGAGTATTTTTATATACCTAGGTAAAACAGGTAGAAATTTATATATCAGAATTAAGGAGCATTTAAGATGTTAAAAAGTAACAATTTCTCAGAGTTCGCCAATCATTTGATTGAAAATAATCATACTTTCAACACCCAAACAGGCTATAAAATCTTGCACATAAATAATGAGGGTTTAAGATTAGATAACTTGGAGGCAGATAAAAAAAGCCTTAAATAAAAATCAATAATCAAGTACATTTAAACAATACTCCATTATTTAATATTTTTCCTTTGACAACCTCTGCTTTCAATAATGTAAGCTCCGCCCATCAACTTTCCGATACATAATTTAGCCACACGGGTCACATTATGTACCTACATAGTATCTTAGTTTAGTAAAATTTTGTCCGGACGAAGGAGCGGTTACGTCTCCGAAACTAGTTGACATTGAAATACTCAACGTGGTTAGAATCTAAGATATTTTATTTAATTTAATTATGTTGGTTTAGATTACATTGGATTTCAATATATTATTATTACGTATTAGTCCTGGGTTCGACTCCCAGCACACACTACATAGGGTGTGAGGATGTGTTTTCTTCTTCTTTAGCCTGGCCTACATATAATTTTATTCTGGTTTTAAAATCAGTATTTCTATTTTTCTCTCAGTGAATTGTAACTGATTCTGTGGAGAAAGGATGACATTATAAAGCAAAAAAAAAGGAAAAAAAGACTTCTAAGTTATTCTGAATTCTAAGTTATTCTAAGTCTATCCCATTTGAAATTTTACTGTCTCTATAATATTTACTTTTATTTACATTAAATTAATTATTTTTTATTTCATTTCGTAGAGATTTTTAAGTATTTTATTTATTTATTATAGAACTAATCAAATTGAATTCAATTGAAAAGACTAAAGGACAGTTTAAGAAAGGGATATTTATTTTATTGTCACTAAATAATATAACTGAAATAACAATTCGGAAAAACTTTAACGGCTACATTTTATTGTCGCTGTAAAATGCTTTTAGCGCTTTATACAAAATAAAATTATGGCCGTACATGAACGTGATCTTACATTATGAGATGATATACCTACAATATACAATTATATATTGAAGGGTCAATAAAGCTAATTGAATACAATCATGAATAATTGATAAGTATTCATTTGAGAATATAATTCGAATATCGTCAATTCACAAAATATTGAGCGTCACATTGTCATTATTGACCTGGAAAGTTGATATAAAAAATTGAGAAATATTTAAATGTAATGCATTTGAATTCTTCGTCATATTTACACACTACTTTGGAATTCTCGTAGTCAATTATACATCCAATTTTTTCTTCTTTTATGTTAATTTTTATTTTACATAGATACATAACAATACTTACTCCGTGAAGGACATGGAGTGATGATATTTTTAAATTATTTATATCAATATTTAACTGCTCAATGAGCAATTAAATATTGATGAACTTCATACTAAATTAGGTTATATTGTTTTAGGTAAATATACATAATGATTAGTTTCTAACTTTTAAATTCATGACATTGATTAGTACCGATAAATAATTGGCGTAACTATAATGATATATAAATAATTTATAAAAGTTAAAACGAAATATGTACCTACTTGTATAAAAAAATGACATAGAAATGAAAAAATATTTCATGTTAGTCCGTAGATTGTATACATTCATATTGCCAATGTCAAAAGCAGTAGTTTTATGCAGCAAACAAATTGAAATACAGGACAAACATAATCTATTGAGAAACGATATAAATGTTACATACTTAAACAAATTACACTAAGTTTGTATGAAATACGAAATTGTTCAATTTTATGAAATGAGTCAAACACATAATGTCAAACGTAGTTGTTTTATAAAGCGAAAAAATCAAATACAGGATAAATATAATATAATGTGAAGCAGGATAAATATAATACCTACTTAAACAATTACACAAAGTTTGTATGAAATTAATCAAGCTGGAAATATGCATTGTCATCGGTAATACACAAATTCTGAAAGTTTAACCGATCTCTCTAACTGGTCAGAAATTAAATTTACAATCAATTGCAATATTTATGTACAGACAGGCAGGTAAAGTTCGAAAGTGTGCGTAAATAAGAACTTGTGTAGATAGAAATGTATGTAAACAAAAAAATAAAATGCATTATCAGTTCCGAAATGTTCTTCTTCTTATATCTACTGGATGAAGGGGGGCCACTGGGGCCTGTTTGTGCTGAGTTAGCTGCCTCTTGCGATATGGGCTCCCAGTTGTCTGTCCATCTTTCGCAAGACTTCCAGGAATGCTTCAGGTTTATCATGTCGGGCGAGGTTTGGTCGTCTTTGAGAGTTCATTCATTCCGAAAATCGGTTTGTGTCATTAATAAATAAACAGTACAATGAAAACGTGTATACGATATCTTAGAAATCCACACGGTATAATCTAATAACTCTTATTTTTTCGTGTTTATTTTCTAACCAATCTCTATTGATTGCTCCGAGATGATCAAGGCATGTCTGCTTGTTTGGCCTTATTCGATAATTGCACAACAACTTGAGATGTAATCGCCTGTGAGGATACTCTAGCCAATAACAGGACGGGTATTGGTCCTGGGACATTTTTTATGGTAGGGATCAGTCGCTTCCTTTGATCGATTGAACGTTTCCGTGTGGATAAGTATCCACACAAGATTCACCAGACTGTGAAAGTATTAGGATATATGTTGGTACTTTATCTATATACCTCGATACCTACCCATGTCCGATATGGTTGAAGGTTGTTAGCCATACCTACAGATGGTCAAAGCATCTTGAAACGCTTCCAATAAATTATTATATTTTATCTTGCTATGTACTTTCTCACAGAAATACCAACAGATAATTTTCCCAGTATATTTTAACAGAGATAAGAAGCATCTGGAATAGAATTTCCGGGGTAGCAACAATGGTTTTTCAAGACATGACATTCAGAAATGAAGAGCACGAATAAAAAGAATAATTGCAATAAAAATAAAGTATATAATCCCATTTACTGATGCAGTATCATCCAAGAGTTATCCAAGTTACCCAAGTTATCGTTAATTATTTACTGAAAGTGTCAATAGTTATCCAAGTCACCCAAGTTATCGTAATTATTTACTGAAAGTGTCAATACATTGAGCTCCACGTAAATTCCACTTTAAATCCTCGGTTATGGCACTAAAATTGAGATTATAGCAAACCGATGATTTTGTTGATTATTCCCTTCCTATATTTTTCTTTGGAAGGAGAAGAAGATTTTTCCCAATTTTCTTAAATAATTGATAATATAATATTATGGTCCAGTGAATGCATACATATAATTTTTCCGAAAATCTTGCGTTTCAGGGCTCGAAATGTTGCTTACTTTGTAGGAATTGCTATTTATATAGCAATTGCCATAAATTAATAATAATATTTTTTTTTTTTACAAAAAACATTTTTTACATTAAGTACTAAGTTTAGTTTGTCGATCGACAATTCTTGATAGAACTCCATTGTATGTAGATATATTACAAATATAAAAGAATATTTGGTATTAGTTCTATTAAAATTTATTTGACTATCGACGCGTTTCGTGCAAGGCACATCGTCAGAGTCACATCTTGTAGAGTATTATTCTGACGATGTGCCTTGCACGAAACGCGTCGAAAATCAAATAAATTTCAATAGAACTAATACCAAGTATTTTTTTTTATATTTCTAAAATATCTACATCTTTTACATTATGTGGTGGACTAATTGGCTGAAGGCAATTTCTATAATGGAACTAGCGGACCCGACAGACGTTGTTTGACTGCTATTTCATCAAAATTGCTCATTTAGGAGTTCAGTGACATACATATGTACATGAGAATAGAATATTTTATATATATATGTAGGTATATTAATGAAATTCCTTTTACGTATTTTATTGAATTTCTCAAAAGTTATACGTTTGCATAATACCAGGCATAAGTACATTTTTTGATACTTACGTTTTTTTGTATTTTTTTATTTACTATGTTACAATTTTTTATTCGATTTGTGAATTTACATCATCCAGGGACTCGCTCGAACACACACAAAAAAATCATAAAAATTGGTTTAGCCATTTAGGAGTTCAGTGACATACACATTACACACGTACAGAAGAATTTTTTTATGTATAGAGATAATGAGTTTGATTTTATTTATGATTTAAGAAATAACTAGGTATTGCAAATATGTCAAAAAATTTAATGGCATATGCGTTATCGGAATATCTCATAATTTTTCGTTATCGTATCGGATTTGGTATTTAAACTTTGCCTAGTATATGTAAACTTGTTTCAATAAATATATTCACCGATATGCCTTGAAGCGAACCAGCCTCGGGACATGTCTTCCGTATTGCTGTCTCAAAAGAAACAATTAAAATGTCGGATAATCTCTTACTAAAAATGTGCAGAGACACGTACAACATGTCGGAATATCAAATATCTCAAAGGCATAAACAATCTCAAGAAGAAATCATTAATAATAAACTGGAAATATTTTTTTGTTTCATAAAGACGTGTAAGATAATATGGATTTAACGTGGTATGTTTGCTGTAATACTGTGAATTACTTAAGCACTAAGGAAAATGTTTTGATACGAAAATCAGTAAGTATTCCGTATTAATAAAATCACACAGAATTTTATTTTTTAAATCAACAAATGTTTTCATGTTTCCGCTTGATATTCAAGTATTTATTTTGTAGAATCCTGTAGAATAGATAGCGTTAAAATAAAATATTATGATTATTATTATTTCAATGTTTGAAACTGTCACTTCTTGATAGAACTCAATAATAATATTGAATTATTATGTAAAAACATAAATTGTGAATGTAGAATGGTCTATTATGACGGTGCTCGTCGAAGAGCAATATCGGTGAATTGGTTTCTCGTTCGCGAACAAAATCAATAGAGGTACATAGTGCTATATACATTTATTTAGTACTATATAGAAGGATAGGAATGGCAAAAAGTGCTATGACCAGTCTAAATAAAATATGGAAAGACAGGAACATATCCAGAAACCTGAAGATGAAGATTGTACACACACTCGTGTTCTCCATTTTCTTATGGAGTAGAATCATGGACTTTGCGGGCCAGAGATAGAGACAGAATAGACGCGTTCGAAATGTGGTGCTGGAGAAGAATGCTGAAAATTCTCTGGACAGCAAGAAGAACAAACATCTCCATTCTTCAAGAACTACGCATCACAGTGAGATTGTCGTCTCTATGTCTGGAACGAATACTTAAGTTTTTTGGTCACATAGCTCGTAGAGGGGAAGACAGCCTTGAAAAGCTGATTATGGTCGGAAAAGCGCCGGGAACAAGACCGAGAGGTAGATCGCCGATGCGCTGGTCCGACCAAATAAAACAAAATATCCCTGCCTCGACACTCCATAGAGCCGTACATTTGGCAACAGACAGGACGACCTGGAGAGCAATGGTCCGCAACAGAGTACATGATGGCCACGACCCTCAGCATTGAGTACGACGACTGGTAAGGTAAGGTAACATTTATTTACTATAAATTAACAAAATATTGTGGCTAAACGTTATTCTTCTTCTTTTAGAAGACCTGGCCCCCTAGACAACGTGTCATTTAGCTCAAGAAAAGAAACAAGAAAAGATAGATCAATGTATGGAAGTGACAGTTGTCACGTGACATGCAATTGTCACTTCCATACATTGAGTTATCTTTTCTGATTTCTTTTCTTGAGCTTAATGACACGTTGTATAGGGAGGCTGTTGGTCTGTAAAACAAAAACTGTTTCCCCTGAGATGACAAAGTCCAACTACCCTTCCAATTATTTAGACGTCTTCCGGGTAGACGGTGACCAGAAGGGATTTAATTTGCTGCTAAAGTCTACTGTCCATTCTGGCTACGTTGTCCTCCAATGTCTTCTTCTGGATCTACTCCAACGAACGATGTCCTCTAATTCACGTGTTTCACATGATCTCAACTCCTAAATATTTGAAACTCATGAATTACTCCACGGGTACCAACATTAAGCATACATCTTGAAATTAAACATCATAAATTAAAAAAAAACGAGTGGGTTATGGCCAACGCTATACACCTTATTACCAAGTCACTCCACAAAGTACCTATTCAAATTTTATATAGAAATTAAAACTATGAAAATATTATATTTAATTTTACGTTCTACTTAAATTTTTCGCAAACGCGACTCCCACTCACCGGTATCGCTCCATGATGAGCATCGTAGATGCTCATCATGGAGCAGTATAAATATTACAAAACAACAAAATACAATTTATTTTATACCTACCTAATTACAATTTTCTAATATTTTTTTACACACATTTGAAAAATTTACTGACTCGCGACACTTAGTCATACTAGTCTAGCTAGGCAGTTATTTTTTTATTGCAGACTAGCTTTTATGTCCCGCCGTTGGCCAAGAATGTAAAATTGTGAAAGAAAAAGCAATCGTTTTTATAATATTGTCACCCAATTATTTTGCAATATCAGACTATGAAAAGTGGTTTGAAATTTGATTGAGTTTAAGTATTGTAAAATGTTCAAGTGATGGCCACAACCCATTCTTTTTTATATATTGCTATAAAGTGTGAATGAAGTATAATATTTATACAATTTCTGCTCGCATGGACTATGCGTAATGGTTTTAAATATGACTGTTTATCAACGTTGTAAAGAGATTGGTTTGGCCACAACCCCCATTTTTAAATATTATCATCGAAAACAAATTGTAATGTGTACCTATTGAAAATTTAGTAATTTTGGATGTTGGGATGTGGTTAAAATTTGATTAAACAAACGTAGGTACTGAAAAGATCTAGTATTGGTCACATCCCATTCGTTTTTATATTTTTTCATCAAGTGTGCATTATATTTTTGCTCAATTTGACTGAAAGTCTTCATTAACGAAGAAGAAGAAGACTTGAACCATAGTAAATAGTTTTTAATTTGAATATAAATGTTGTGAAGAGTTCAGTAATGGCCACAACCCCCATTCTTTAAATATTAGGTGTTGAAAATTATTCAAAATAGGATGATATAAATGGTTTAAATTTAATTAAACAAAAGTATTGAAAAGATTCTAGTGCAGGTTATATCGTCACATCCCATATCCCATTCATTTCATATGTATTTTCATCAAGTGTGCATATCGTTAATAATATTTCTGCACAATAGACTATTAGACTTAAAACTAACCCAAAAGACTAAATAAAAAAGAGAAAAATAAGTATAAGACTATAAGAAATAGTTTGTATAAAAAACTATTCCAATGGTCTACATAAAATAAGTAAAAATACATATACCTAATAGAAGAATTAGACTATTGGAAATAGATTGTATAAAAGCTCACCCAAAGGTCTACAAAAAAGAAGAAGAAGAATATTTAGACTATTGGAAATAGTTTGTATAAATACTGACCAAAAGGTCTACATAAAAGAAAATGAATAAGACTATTGGAAATAGTTTGTATTAAAACTCTCCCAAAAGTCTACGTACTTAAATGAAGAAGAATAATAATTAGACTAAAGGAAATAATTTTTATAAAAAAATGACCCAAATGTATACATAAAAGAAGAAGAAGATGAATTAGACAATAGGAAATAGTTTGTATAAAAACTGCCCTAAAGGTCTACATAAAATTAAGAAGAAAAAGAATTAGACTCCAGGACCCGCCGCTTCAGGCCCTTCAGTACCTCCCGTCCCTTTAATCCCTCATTACGTCCCTTCCCATAAGGCCCTTCAGTACCTTCCGTCCCTTCAGGCAGTTTTATACCTCCCGTCCCTTCAGGCCCTTTAGTGCCTCCCTTCCCTTCATTACATCCCGTCCCATCAGTCGGTTAAGAAAAGTTTAAATCCAGAAACCATCCTGGAAGAACCGCGAAGAGATGAAAGAACCTTCTTTTCCCAGGATGCTCTACTTAATAGGTAAAATGACTAAATACACGAAGAAGAAGAAAAAAGTTTAAACCCAGATACCTGCGAAGAGATGGAAGGACAGTTGGACCTTCTTCTCCCAGGATTCTCCAACTTCATAGGTAAAATGACCAAAAATACACGATGAAGAAGAAGAAGAAGAAATAAGTTTAAATCCAGATACCTGCGAAGAGATGGAAGGAAAATTGGACATTCTTCTCCCAGGTTAGTCCACCTTCAAAGGTAAAATGACCAAATAGACGATGAAGAAGAAGAAGAAAAAAGTTTAAATCCAGAAACCTGCGAAGAGATGGAAGGAAAATTGGACCTTCATCTCCCAGGATAGTTCATCTTCATAGGTAAGATGACCAAGTACACGTTGAAGAAAAAGAAGAAAAAAGTTTATATGCAGAACCCGTCCTGGAAGACCTGTGAAGAGATGGAGGGACAGTCGGACCTTCTTTTCCCAGGATACTCCCCCTTCATAGGTAAAACGACCAAATACACGAAGAAGAAGAAGAATAAGAAAAAAGTTTAAATCCAAAAACCATCCTGGGCATACGCTCGACAATTCACCAAAGTTTCATTATAATCGGACAAACGGTTGATAAATAAATAAATAAAATAATTTTCCTATAGGAAATCAGTATAGGTATATTATTGTTGATTTGTAAGTAAATAGTATTAGGTAGGTACCTACCTACAACAACCTTCTAAATAAATTCGATTCCTAACAAATTTTATTTGAATATCACATTCTTTCTGTAGCCATGGAAACGATTCGAACACGTAAGTAATATCGCATGGTTCGGATACATTTTTTGAATATGTAGGTACCTACATTGGTTTGTTCGATGCCATAAAAATGAAAATTGTCCGAAATATCAAATATTATATACAAATTATGCAATTTTATTATGCCCATATCTTTACTAATAATTAACAGACTTTTACAATATACGTCTTAAAACTTGCTGTAATGTCTTGTGTTTCATTTTATTATTTCATAATTATATTTATTTCAAAGGTTTATTATTTTCAAGAACATATTCATTCGGTAGGAAAATGAAATATTGTATGAAAAGATATTAAAATGGCGGCATTTATGTACAAAACGCTTACTTTAAAAATAAGTTAAACATTATAATTATACAAAATATTCACCATGTTTTTCACTTAAACGCTAAGTTATACTTAAAAGTAAATTTTTTTCGTGTAAATACGTACTTCTAACTTTTAAACTAACAGATATATGCGTGCAAAATGTACACTTTTTTGACAGATACGACTTGGAAAATTTTGTATGAAAAAAATAATTATTGAAATATTTTTAAAATTCAGCATTTTTATCGCATTATTTTTAGCGTGACACTGCATCAGGTATACAGGTACACGTTCGCACATAAATTAGATTTTTAGATGCTCTTGGTTTTTCAGAAGGCGTGAGACACACACACACACACACACACACACACACACACACACATACACACACACACACACACACACACACACACACACACACATACACTAACATTTTGATTGCTTTATTACTTTAGATTATCATTATAGTAAAAAAAATAATCTTATATATTGCGATATCATAACTCCCCACTATATCCCCTTGGGTTAGTGGGAGTAAAAATAATGTGCAATGAAAACCTACAACACCCGAGGACGTCAATTATTTAATTATAATGTTGAACAAACAGCGCACTAGGGTTATGAAAGTTTAACAACGTTCTTAAATGCATATTGTTAATCTCGCTGTGCTTTAATCGTAGGTTACAATCGACATGATGTTTAATCTTGTGATTAATCTGCAATAATTACTGCGTCACAGTGTTAACGCTGGTTGTTGTTTATTGCATCTTAACACTAAAACACACAAACCAATAATTCAGTAGGTGTCATGTTATCATGATTGAATATATCTACTGATGTGTGCAAATTGATCAAATTTGCTCAATTTGCGATATTACAATCGCTTGAGCGTTTGGTATTCCAACTGTCGATTTGTTCAAGAGAACTTTGTTCTCTTAACATATCGACAAAGTATCAAGCCAGGATACGCAAGATTTGTATGCAGGGTCTATATTTTTCACGGTTTTTCCAACTTTGAAGGCAAAAACACCAACTTAGAGGCTTCGCAGCATATATGTTCTATATACGGATTTACTAAGAATTATGAGTAGAACATTTAGTGTGTCTGTGTGTGTCCCCCTTATAACTTTTGATCCGATTAATTTACAGAGCTCAGAAGTTATAGGCCTACATAACTTTTGTACTCAGAATTTTAAATTTTTGTTTCAGTCAGGGGTTATCAACTTTTGAATTTTAACTTAATTTTTCCATAAATCTCAAAAACCATAAAAGCTTGAATGCTAAATATTAGTATAAATATAGATAAATAAAAAATCTCTAATTCATTTTTTTCAAAAAAATTCCAGAGATTCTCAAACATTTTTATTAAGAAAAACATTTTTTTATGACAAATTTATGTAATTAACTGCCTATACCTATATCCAAAGTTTTTAATAATATCGAAAGAAGCCGTAACACCCCAACTAGATAATAATGCAAAGAGTTTTATTTAACCTACCCCATTCAATTAAAGTATTTGATTTTCATATAGAAGATTATTTTTCAAGTGCCGCGCCGTGGCAGAGTAGCAACAAAAAAAAAATTCTATGCCAGCGTCCTGAGTTTAATTCCCAGCAGAGGAGAAATTTATTTAAAATTATTTCTCACGCAAATCTAGCTTCCCGCATTAGAAAAACTGGTTAGTTGGAAGAAATCGCCATCTGGCCATGAATTCACTACTTGTTCAAATACATAAACAAGGGGAAAAAAAGTCGTCATATGTGTCTTAGTTGGTTATTTTCTCATTTGGTCTGACTCCTGAGCGGTCACTGGTTCGATTCCCTATGGAGACACAGTTTTTAACTGTGTTTTCAGTCTGAATCTGTGAAACTTATTATTGGGTGTGTGTAAAATTAATATTTGACATAGTAGGTACCTGTTTGTTGCCCGAGAAGCAAACAAAATGAAGTGTTTAAATTAATAAATAAATAAATATATTCTGTCAATTTATAGCAGATCGTGCTTCCTTTTTAAGGTTATACGTATACTACCACATACCTGTTGCTGGTTACCCCACACTGTCGGATATGTCGTGATGGTATTTATGTATTTAATTTATAGGAGATAAGTATGATTAATTTTTCTTTAAAAAATGTGAATGTATATGTTCTTGTAACAAGTACATATACATTCTCATAAATTCTCTAAATTAAGCATAAATCCTTGTGCTATAGGTGATCGAAATAGGTCGTGGCAGGATTCGAACTCGCGATCACTGGAGTGCAAAGTACAAGCATCTATGCTTAGTTTAGAGAATGTATGAAGATGTATATGTACCTACTTGTTCTAAGGACATATTCATTCTTTAAAAAAGAAATGTTTTCTAAAGATCAAAAAGTATTTTTGCGTTAATTTGTCTTCAGTTGTGACAAAGAAATTGTCATATACCTACATAAGTTAAGCATGCCTTTTTTTAATAAGTAGTAGAAAAAATATTCAAAAAAAAACTTTTGTAAATCCTCATTTTGTCTTTGGTAAAATGGGACAGGCATGTCAGAATTGTGAATGGTCAACTAAACTTTCACGAAACAATAAAACACAGGTATAATTCCACAAACAATGGGCCCTAGCGCCGGGGCCCCGAATCTGTCCCATAAATGCTTTTATATACCTTTAGCGCCAAAACCGTTTGGTCAGACCGCCATCGCTGTTCTATGGATAACGGCCTGGCGTCAAATTAAAAGGTGCACAATAATTGCTCATTGGGAGACCTCTATACCTTTTATGTAACTTCCTTGGTGAGATCACTTCTCCGAACTGTATTAATTTGCCATATTATTATTTAAAAACTTCACCCATCTTTTGTACGGTACAGGGACAACCTAAAATTAACGCAACACTTCTGTGGCCACATAAGCTTCCAGAGTTTGAAGACATTCAGAAGGATTGACAAAAGAAACCGTGTTTATTTATATTAAGGCCTTTATACCTGAAAAGGAACAAAATACAATAAGTTTTAACACCTTTTGTGATATTATTAATGATTTTTAAATAGTTTTTCTATTGAATTGTATGTAGCTCACTAAAAAAAACACCTTAGACTGACCATGTTTTGGTGTTATTGATCTGTGTCAATACCATACCATACCATCACGCCATTCCTCTATTTGGGGTAGGTAGAGAGAACCGAAACCAGACTCCTCTCTCTTAACATACATTTTCGCTTCATTCTTTTCTTTTCTTTCTTTTTTATAAAAAATGAATATGTCCTTGTTAAACAAGTACATATACATCTTCCTACGTTCCCTAAAATAAGCAAATAAATGCTTGTGCTATAGGTGAACGAAATCGGTCGAGGCAGGATTCGAACTCGCGACCACTGGATTACTAGCCCAGCGCGCTAGCCGCTCTGCCATCGACCCATCTTAATTCATGTCCATGCTTCGTCTCAAACACGCTCTTCTTAAAAAAATCCATTAATGTGATCGTGCAAACTTTTGCTTGGTCAACATCTACTTTTTAAATTATAACGCATATGAAGTGGATTTTTACTTCAATCGGAATAGAATATTAAAATACTAAGCATTGTACCAATTTAACTTCAGATACTTCACGTTGCTAATAAATAAATAAAATCTATCGAATGAGTTTTTTACTTTTTTATTTACTATTCTTACTATTAAACTCTAAATTTAATAAAAAAAACTGTCATATCGCAGATTTTGTGAAATACAACTTTTGTTCGTCTTTCATATATGAGAAGTACGTGTATATTTGTGTACATCCTGTATTTCCAAGGTTATAGACGTTAGCAAGGGCTTTCAGACATGCGTTTGTACCAATTTTTTGATTTATATAGATTTAATTATATTTTGACTGTCAAATCGAGTGTTTTCTTACTTATATTTCAAGAATGAGAACATGCATATTGCATAATATGAAGACAAAGGTGTTAAAATAAAACAGCACGTCACGCACTATTTACATAATATATTATTATACCTACATAGGTATCTACACAGACAATTTATTGTTGCACAGTCAATGGACCATCAGGAGAGATGTATTTCTATCCTCTATCTTGTAATAATTATTAATGTTTTACAACAACGTCGCCTTAGTTACTATATTATGCAGCTATGGTCGCTGTGGTAATGGCGTCGCGACGCTTCAACACATGTACATACTAAGAACATAAATAGGACCGCAATGATATGTCATATGTTCGCGAGTTAGACACAAGAGACATGAAATGTAAAAACCAATTTCATTTCTACTAGTAAGAGCCAGCGATTGCGATTAGTATAAAGGCTGATATTTTTCTATACTAGTTGCATGTAACACATGAGATCCAACTGTCGATAGCGATAGTATGTATAGTTGAAGAATAAGAATCACACTATAAACCCATAAATACAAATTATTTAATATTTTAAGATATTTGGTTTTCTATACAACACATGTACCTAGGTATGTCAAGATAGGATAGTATGGAGGTCAGTCCTTTGATCCTACCCAAAATATGAAAATAGCATGATGGTATGTATGTATGTTTGGAGATTAGTATCAAACTATTAAGTCTTCTAAGATTATTGTGTGTAGCTATTTCCATACAAATTGTATGAAGCAATGTCGTCACTAAATTCAATTTTTATAAAAATTGTTAAAAAAAATTTGAGATGTGCTAATACAATGTTGATATTTTTTATAGAAAATTAAATTACCTAGTTGACGTGTTTCGGCTTTTTTCGATATTTAAAAAAAAATGGAAATATAGGCAGTTAAACTCATAAATTTATCATAAAAAAAATATTTTTCTTAATAAAAAATGTTTGAGAGACTCTGGAAATTATTTGAAAAAAATAATTTAAGATTTTGTATTTTTCTATGTTGATACCAATTTTCAGCGATCTAGCTTTTATGGTTTCTGAGATATATGGAAAAATTAACCAAAATTTCAGAAGTTGATAACCCCTGACTAAAACAAAAATTCACAATTCTGAGTATAAAAGTTTTGTAAGCCTATAACTGTATATATATATTCTGAAATTTTGGGCTCTGTAAATTGAGCGAATCAAAAGTTATAAGGGGGGGACAGACACACACACACACACCACACACACACACACACACGCACACACGCACGCACGCACGCATGCATGCACGCACGCACGCGCACACACACACACACACACACACACACACACACACACACACACACCTCACACACACACATACACACACACACACACACAAAACTCACATAAAATGTTCTTCTCCGAATTCTGAGTAAATCCATGTATGGGAACATATATGCTGCGAGGCCTCTAGTTCGTGTTATTAGCATGCAAAAAGTCCACTACACCATACAAAATTTTCCTTCGTACACGCATCTTGGCTTAATAATGTCGATTCATTAAGAGAATTGAATTCTCATGAACGAATCGACAGTTGGAAAATAACATAAAAAAAGTAAAAAAAATCATATTTTAACACGTCAGTTATCGAACGAAGCGTTACAGTATTTTTATTTGTATTTTTTTATTATAGCATATTTTACAATGTCACAAATAAGTAGATACCCAGTTATAGGGATAGCAGTTTATAACTTAACAGTGACAGTACACTTACGAACTGGGTGATGATAGTGTCCTCTCTACATAGGTACATTAGGTAGGCACACAATCAAGATACTTTGTACTAATAACTAATTAATATTATTAAAAAAACATCTAAACAGACACATAGGTACTTCACAAAAAAAGACCAATCATGTTAAAATGACTGTGAAACGTGATTTTGATATCCAGAATCAGAGAATTCAGAAAATGTTTACACATAAAATCATTTAAAGGAAATTACGCATTATTTATTTAGCGTTTGGCCGCATATTAATCACAATTATAAAATAGAGATAAATTGAAATTACGCATTGTGTATAGACAACGCGTAATAAACTAATAGGTACCTACATTAAGTAAATAAACTAATATTACCATCTCTCTTGTCTGATAATATAAATAAAAATTCTCGTGATATTTTACTTATTTTTTTATAAATAAATAAATATTTTAATAAACATATATTTTTTACAGCTCCACTTCAAAAAGTTATGTATAAATACTTTGATGCTCATCATTGTTCGTATAAAAACCATTCGTATATAGGAAATTTAATAAACACTACAGACTGAAATAATTAAAATTATTATTATATTTGATTTTCTCAATCTTTCTCTACGTATTTATATAATAAATTAAAGACTATTTGATCAATTATTGATATCGAATGAAAAATATAAACATATTCCATACATAAGACAGAAGCCTCTTTACCGCTTGTAACTTTGATGTATTTCCTAAAGACACGTTATCAAGATGAGCATAATATTGTCGTAACAGCGTCCAGCAGTATGCCAAGAGAGTCACTGGATTTAACAGAACCGTTTAGATTCAACCAGATAATGTGGATGTTAAATGAATAATTAATTATTGACGTCGGAGTTGAGGGATTATTTACGACCAACACCAAAACGTAAGGCCATTGCATTCCATAATATTAATGTTGAGGTTGACGCTGATGCTGTCTTTATGTGCACGTTCAATATGGAAAAATTAATAAATATTTACATACCATCATACCATCACGCCATGTCCTATTCGGGGTAGGCAGAGAGAACCGAACGCCACATTTTTCTATCCTGGTACGCATCCCTCGCCTCGTCCACATTCATGCATCGTCTCGTACATGTTCGTCTATTGCTCACACTTCTAACATTTGCGTCTTTCAGAATATTGTTCACATGGTCGTACCATCCCTTTCTTGGGCGTCCCCGACCTCTCATTCCATTCCTTTCCGCTCTGTATATTTTCTTCGTCAGGCGCTCCTCATTCATTCTCCCCATGTGACCAAATATTTTAATAAATATTTTGTACAGCAATGTGCCCAAAGTCGGTTTTATTGCATTGAGGCTATCTTTTCTAGTACTAGCAAAGTAGAGATGAAGTATTCGCTATTCCCACCACCACCCGCTCTGCATATGGGGACTGTAAACGGCCCCTTCACAAAACGCTAGGTGAGCGATAAGAAAAATAAATACACAGCACGAAAAGTAGCTCATGGAGCCCTCTAGATTAGTATTTTGCAACAGAACAATCGACGAATGTGAATGTAAGATTCACACTCGTGGACTGTCATTGACTTCAGATCTTTTTAAATGAGAAACATCAGACCATGATCTCTGTAAAAAATTAACCTACTGGGAATCTAACAATAGCAAGGCACCATACCATAACTGTTCTTCCCCCACCATACCATAACTATGAAAAACTTCTTAAAAGCTTTAAAATTGTTCTTCGAGATCACAAAATCAGCGTGACCAATGGGACCTTGAAGAGGCCCACGGACAGCAACGACGAGCTCCGATCTATAAGAGGACACCATTGGGTGGCAACAATCCCACAGGGTAAAGAGATGAAGTAAAGTAAGATTAGACGGGTGGTGGCAGAGCCGTTAGCGCGCTGGGTTATTACCTAATCCAGTAGTCGCGAGTTCAAATTCTGCCACGACCGATTTAGTTCACCTATAGCACAAGCATTTATGCTTATTTTAGGGAATGCATGAGGATGTTTATGTACATGTAATAAGGACATATTCATTATAAAAAAAAAACTTAAAAAACATAAAAAAGGAAGAAGAGAATCGAAGGAGTCAGAAGTATCGTCGTTCAAGAATTTTCTGAATATTCGTATGGATTATGACAACGTAACATCATCATTTAGGCCATTCCAAAGTCTAACTCAGAGGTTCCCAACCTTTTTTGGTCTACAGTCCCCTTTTCGAAAAGAAATATACCCATTGACCCATTTTTGAAAAGATATTTACACGCACCGGGTTGTATAACATCAAAATAAACCAAAAAACAAAAATTGCCGCGCAGCGAGAAAATTTCAGTCTTGTACTGTTGGTTTCGATAAACATGTCCGTTTTATCGAAATAAACATTTCGTTTTTGAACATGTCCACGCCCTCACTGAGTCATCTCAATGCCCCTTATTTTCTTTGGGTCTTTGACTGCTCCCCTGAAAGTCTCGCTGAGAATCTATGATCGTGGGTCGAACTGATTGTACTTGAAAAGAAGAGCTTGATTATACTTACTTTGAGATTATTATGATCCGTACACAACCATTAATCGATCATATTTATTAAATAGCTCTTTATTGGGATCCATCTAAGACACATCAACTTAATCAAGCATATTTTATTCCTATTTTATTTTTTTTATCTTTTTGACGATATTTAAACATCTTCGAAAAAAAAATAGATTCATGCATAAATTGAAAATCATTTAAAATATCAAAATTAAAAATATAATAAAGCAACGGTTTAAACTTCAATTGAGAATGATTCACGCATCCAGACACCAAACATATCAAAGGATTAGATTAATATGTACCTATGAATTAAAAGAATATCAATTTACTTTTTATATATCATGTCAGCCATCGCAAAAGTATTAGCTGTAAAAACTTCTGTGGAGACACCATATCACTTTGTATTTTAAGGCTGGATTTGGGAGACATTTAACACTGTGACTGGTCGTTTCAACAAAAGTATCAGTAATAGCATAGTTAAAATACTTTGATTTCATGAAATAGTTAAAAATTGCGTCGTTTGACGGTATCAGATTTCAATAGAACAACCAAAAGTAAAATACTTTTACTTTAATCTTAGTTCGAGAAACACGGCCTAAGTCTCCAAAATAAAGATATGTACTATTATTGGGCGTTTATTAAATTAATATTCGATAAAATTAGCATCTTTTAGTTTCCAGTGAGCCATGATAAATTCAGAATACGAATAGGTTCATTTAAACCTTTTTTTAACAGACTCAAAAATGGAAGAAGTGATTTTTTTTTTCATTTGTATGTATGTTCAGCGATAACTTTTTACCATATTTTTCGATTTCGATGATTATCTTTTCATTAGAATCATCGGAATCCTCCAATTGTTCCCATGATTTTATTTGGGTCAAGATCTGATCATTAGACTTATGAGAAAATCAATAAACCTTTAATTTTTTACTAAAATTTTTTCGAAAGTATTTATTCTTTACCATAATATTATCCTAGTTTGATGATTCCTTTTTTAACGGGAAGAGAGTGTTACAGAGGCGATCACACATAAATTTCATTGAGTTCTGATGATGAAACTCTTGAGAAAATATTATCTACTTAACTCTTCAATTTGCAAAGTCGTCAGCAATTTATAATAATAATTCTTAACCATTTCGTCCGATTGAATGATTATTTTTCTTTAGAAAGGGATTATTTCTGTAGTGATTCCATCTGGGGGGGGCAAGTCTGGTCCAACCGGCGAAATCAAAACCCTCATGATGACCCATATCATGGATATAATTATTATAAGAAGTTCTATAATATCTTTAGATGTCATAGAACTCCATATGATAATTATATCCATGATATGGGTAATCACGAGGGTTTTGATTTCGCCGGTTGAACCAGACTTGCCCCCCAGAACTAAGCCAAGAGTTTTGATGATATAAATCATGAAACTCGTCAATTTGTGAAAAATTTGCGTATTTTTGTAAAGGCGAATTGTATAAACGATAATATTACTGCATACATTCAATCCTACCATCACGCAATGTCTCTCATGGGGTAGGTAGAGAGAACCGAATGCCACTTTTTTCTAACTTAACACATTCATTTTTATGTCGGGTTTTTTATATGAAGGATTATAATATATGTAAATCTAAAAAAAATACTGAGCAATTAAAAATAATAAATATAAAGCATGTAAAGGGTTAACAAACAATGGATTTATGTAGGTGCATGAACTGGATGTTTATGTAGACGATAGATTGTAGACCAGGGGTTGAAAACCTTTTTAAAAAATGGTGCGGCCAAATATAAGTATAAATTATCAATCAATTTAAGGTTGCTCATTGTTTACCGAGGTGGATTTACACTATTTTTTATGTACACAATATGAATACACCATAATAATTTTATGAATTCGTATAGTGCCATTTTATGTTTCAGGATAATAGAGCGGTGAAAGTTTAGTTTGTGTTTTCAGTCTTTGGGAATAAGTAAAAAATTTCATCCCTGCTGGAAATTGAACCCAGGACGCCAGTAAAGAGTCTAATGTCACGGTGGACGTTTATTAAGGTTATTTTCGTGGCATTTGTTTTACAATATTGCTTTTCTATCATCTTCATTATTAATTTACTGTCGATGAACACTTAACTTAGCCATCTTGTTTTTTCACACAGTGTTATATCCAAAGGTTTATTACATATATTATGGTTATCCACATCTGCTGTATACCATGAAGTACCTACTTACTTAACATTGAATACAAAATGCGGGTGCATTACTGCTTTAATAGGTAAAAGGTAAAAAGCGATTATTGAATCTGAACAAAGGATAAAAGCACATTTTGTTTAGAGCGAACCTGCGGCTTTGACCCTTTCAGAGCAGCGAAACTCATTTATTTTTAAAAGCTCATCAATAATTGACTAAAGTATCCGATTAAAAATGTTTCAATATACATGTAAGTAATATTTCTTTTATATCAAACATATAATATCTACATATAATAATATGATATCATCGATAAACAAGAATTGTTTTTTTTATTTTTTGGTATCACTTAAAAATTAATGAAATTAAATAAAACACAACTTTGCATTGGTACACCACTACAATTATAACATTTATTCAATTGAATAAAAATTCCTCTACATGTTACGAATACCTACAAGGTCCCCTTCCTCAAGAGGATACAATGTATACTAAAAAGCTTTTATTTAAAAATGTTCACTAAATATGTTTTTTAGTGTTAATTGTATCCTCCTGAGGAAGGGAACATTGTTCTCGAAACATGTAGAGGAATTTTCATTCAATTGAATAAAAATTATAAATGTAATGGTGAACACAAAGCTATCTTTTATTTCATTTAATTAATTTCATAATAATATGACTTTCTCTTCGAGTAAATATTTAATATCGACTTGTTGACATTAAATCAAAATCGTCAACAAGTAATTTAGAATTATTATTTTAACATCAAAATATGATAAATATGTATATGTAAGCCATAAGGGCGTACAAACGAAATGACTACTTTACAGGAGAGACAAAAAACTATTTATTTCTGTAACGGTTAATTTATCCATGTAGAGCTTTTTTGGAAAATTAAGCAAAAATGAAGCCTCATCGAAGAGAAAAATCTAAATTTCAATAACTAGTGAATTTCTTATATTATTTTTTGCACATACGCCCCTCTGGCTCGCTAATGTTTCTAGATGTGAACTCTAAACAAAAATTCTAAAAAGCCACAAATCACACAGATAAAAATATGTAGATTAATTATGAGACGTATTAAAACGTCTCATAATTAATCTGCAATAGCATCGACGTAATTCCCAACATAAACATAATACAACTGTTTTGAACAATTCATAATTGCAAAAATGTACCGAATTTTAGTATATAAGAAAAAGCAGATTTATTATGTTTACCAGTTGATAAGGGCCTAATAAGCTGAAACGGTCGTCCTGGATTCAGGAAAAAATATATATGTAGACCAAATCATTTGTTTGATTTAAAATACCCATTAGTATTTAAACGTTTTGAGAGCGAAATTGAGACAATTAGGTGCCTCGAATTCCTGGTTCTTCTATAATATTCCAACATCGTCTCTATTGAGATGCTGAAAAGTTTGTAAAAAAAACATTATTAAGATTACGGCAAGCTAAGAACGTATTAAAATCGCGTCATGAGTAGCCCCCTGCTAACTTCTGTATTATATGACATGTTTAAAAGTGAGAAGTATGTGTGGATTACATAGTTAACGTTATTTTTTAAATATCACATCTCAAAGAATGATTTGTGAGATATTTTCTAGGCGTGTACACAAAAATACGATAGAGAATACTATATCATATAACTATCCGAAGACATTGGTACTAAAGTTAATAGTCTTGGCAGAGATATCTTGTAACCCGGAGGTACTTAACATCAAAATACTTAATGCGGTGAAATAAATTAAAAGATCATAGTCCCGCCTCCGTCCATAATTAGCATTAAGCGTGCATTATAATATTGTACAAACACAGAGAAATAACAAACATTTCATTATTTGAAATAAATAACCGCAAGGTGTGAACGGTATGTGCAAATTAATATTCAAAGGTAACACAACCACAGTACAAGTGAATTTATTTAAATTTGATATGAATATTTAGTAGGTGGATAATAGTTTATTTTCTATGAAATCTCTGTAGGTACTGTGCGATGAATTTTCAGTAGGTATTTTAGAATCCACAGGTCAAAATCGAGTACCTACAGTGCAAGAAAGAATCTTTGCAAAATGAAATCTGCTAGTGTTAATAGGAATGAGAAACAAAGAATTCATTCTGTGGTGATAATTGTCACACTAAAGTATCGTTGATATTTTCAAGCACCTTGCTGCATTTCGTAGATCTGTTAAAGGTCTAATCAATTGGCAGTCTAAGTTATAATGAAAAACTTTTGCACAGAAATGATTGTTGACCTTGGCGGGGGAATCCTGGAGGGGGGGGAAGTTTGTCCACTGTTTGACTGGACTTGCCCCCCTGGCCTAGTACAAGGCGAAAAAGAAGAATTTTACATCTGAAAAAAGTCTAATATTTCTATTTTATTTTGTAGTGCTTCTCGGGCAACTTAAATGTACCAAATATGTTAAATATTCATTTATCGCGCACTTAATAACAAGTTGCCACATTCTGGAGTCGTTTCACAGATCAAGACTTAGCAGCCACAAGAGCCAGTTGTTTCCACATAATTAGCTGTCTTTGGCCTTTTAAGTGCAGTGTCTGCAAGGTTTTATAGTTCTCCGGACTCTTCGTATGTTCTTTCAGTTTTTCAAAGGTCAGTTTTATTCCCATAAACAGAACGGGTGGCGGTGGAGGAAGAACAGATCAAGACTGAAAACACAATTGAAAACAGTGCCTCCACCGGGAATTAAATCCGGAACCTATCGTTCAGGAGACATATATCTAACCAACTTAACTTGATAGCTTTAAAAACATACCTACTTACATTGGAACATAGGTAATAATCAATACAGTTATTAATTCTATGGAATTATGGAACTGAAATATGTGTCATAAATAAGTAAGAATATATACAATTGCTTTCTGTTAACCACGAGTTTGAGTATTCGAACGTTTTCGAAGCTGACCGCTTCTTCCTCCGGCCATGCTTATATCGGATGAAATAGCGGTAATATTCGAAAACGTTCGACCTAAATAAATACTCAAACTTATGTTTGATACAAGGTTTTTTTTGAAGATATATGTTTTTTAAATAAAAAATAATGCAATTTCATTTTCCCGCCAAACTTCAAAGCAGTTTTTAGGCAGAGCAGATTCTCTCTTTCACATAATAACTTAACTTAGGTATGTCAAAAATTAAAGAACAGAAACTGAATTAAAAAAAGAAAAAATACCGAAAAAAAAATTAAATAAACCTTACAAATATACATTATACCTATAATCAATCACCGCTTGATTTCAAATACAGATGTTTCAGTAATTCTATATATTTTTATTTATTTATAATTTGTAAATATCTGCCATAAAGTAAAAGCGAAATCGTATGAGGATAGATGAAATAGGTATATGTTTCAAAACTCAACGATTATGATCGCTTACACTATGAGTTACCCATATTTTTCATAACATTCAAACCTGCAAATGACGTTGAATCCTAATTGGTCAAGCTGAGATGGTTGCCGATCAAATCTAGAGATTATGATCTGCAAGGAATTGCTGATAATTAGCTATTAAAGTATGAAGTAGCTTGTTAGTCGTGGTCTTAATGCAAGATAAATCCCAACGATTACACCGAAAATAATTCCAATTTTAGCATCGTTTTAACTAAATCTAATTTAAATTGATATCAACCAACGATTTTTTTTTTTTTTTTTTATTTTATTTTTTTATTTTATTTATTTAGGTAAAATATACAGGATTAAACCTACAATTATTTTACACGATTAATCATAAAAAAATAATTACATCAAATTTGTATAACATTTCAAATTTCAAAGTATAAAAATTAAAACAAACCAATAGCATACAAGGTAGTAGGTATAAAATCAAAATAAATTAAAGCATACAAGGGTCATTCGCTTGTTTACAAAAATATAATCGAAGTAGGTAGGAAAGAAACAACCAAAAAAATTCGCACCTACATAACATTAACTATCCCGCATTGCATACTATGTGGGCACAGATTGCACAAGCTCCACAAATCAAGGCAAGAAAATACATTTTTTAAATTCATTTAACTCTGAGAAAATATCCACAAGAGGTCTGGACAACGATATAATATTAAAATCGCGAGTAATTCTAGGGAGGGGGGAGAAATATCCTATATTAGTTTTATATGAATTTAAAATAAAAAAGTCCCGAGATCTTGTATACATTTTTTTTACGTTAAAATTTAATAGACGCAGTATATTGGGGGCATCTAGTCTGCCATTGACGACATTATATAGGCAAATTAAACCAACCATTCTTCTTCTTTCCTTCAGGGAGTTTATTTTATAAAAGTTCATTTTTTTTTCGTATGTATCTAGATTTGATTTCTTTGAGCGATAAGCCAGAATCCTGAGGAACTTTTTTTGAATTCCCTCAATTCTCTGACTATGCACTTCATAATTCGGTGACCAAATAACCGAATTATATTCTAAAACAGAAACTACGAGACTTTTGTATAGACTCAATGCTACTGTTTGGTCCGAAAAGTCCTTTGTCTGCCTGCATATAAACCCTTGTAGTTTAGAAGCTTTTTTGGCTATTTCATCTATATGCGCGTCATATTTAAGTTTAAAATCGAATAGGACTCCTAAATCTCTCACAGTATCACATCTTGCTAAATAATTGTTGTTTATGTTGTACTGGAAAGATATTTTAGATTTATTATTTGTGAAGGAAATATATTGGCACTTGCTGTAGTTAAAATAAAGGTCATTAAGTTTACACCAAGTATATAGGGAGGCAAGGTCCTTCTGCAGTAGATTACAGTCTGTGATAGATTCTATTTTACGGTACAGTTTTAGATCGTCGGCAAAAAGCAAAAATTCAGAGTATTTAATTGACGAGGCTATGTCGTTTATGAATAATAAAAATAGAAGCGGTCCAAGTAGTGATCCTTGTGCGATTCCCGATGTTGTTTTATATGGTGGCGCTTTATGCCCTCCTATTGTTACTGTTTGCGATCGATCAGAAATATAAGACTCAAACCATTTAAGTAATTCTCCATTAATGCCATATATTTTCAGTTTTCTTATTAGAAGACGTTGGTTTACCTTATCAAATGCTTTGCAAAAGTCTGTATATATGCTATCAACTTGGATTCTGTTATCCACATTTTCAGCAATGAATTGTGAGTATGTCAATAGATTTGTAGTTACAGATCTCTTAGGATGAAAACCATGTTGTTCATATATTATGTCTTGTTTGACATGACTGAATAAAACCTCATGAACAAGTGATTCAAATATTTTGCTAAAGCAATCTAACTTAGATATTGGTCGATAGTTAGCTATATCATCTCTGGCACCTTTTTTTAAGATCGGTGTCACATTTGCATTTTTCCATCTGGTGGGGAAGTGCCCATTTGAAATCGATTTGTTAAAAATTATGGTAAGGGGTTTGGCTATACCTGAAAAACATTTAAGTATGAAAATAGGCAATATACCATCTGGGCCTGCTCCCTTATTTATGATACCTACGATACCTACAATAGTGGCGATGAACACGTGTTGAAAGTTCAGAAACCTTTGAGCTATATAGGTTTTTTTAAACATCAACTAGATGTGAATTTATAGGTTAACGGTCGATTTATCATGTCAAATGTTTCCTCAAATACGATTACAGTATTTTGAATGATGAAAATGTGTGAATTTATTAAGCATGTTATGATAGATGTGAAAAAAATAACAGATTTAGTATTTTATGGTAGTAAATTTTCTAATTTTAATTAAGTATATTTTATTTTCACTACTCACTACTCAATGAGATATAGAGGGGAGTTATGAAATCGTAATTTTTAAGGTTATATTTTTTATTGCAGATTATCAACTAGTATCATGCTGACATTGTATTCAGAAAGATTCATCACAATGTATCTGTGTGTGTGTGCTGTGTACTATGTGCTGCTCGTTTATTCTACTTTATCTATTAAAGACTTAAGTACTCATTCGATACTTTTCAAATTTAACGAATTAGTGTATCTTATACTCGCTTAGACCCCAGTACATTTTGAATGAACAGTGCTTCTCAATTTGTTAAACTGTCAAATATTTTTAAGTGACCCCAAGATCTGGAAACTTAATATTTGATATTTTTTTTTTTAGAATTGCTAAAAAGGCACATTCGGTACTTTCATAAAATGGCATTGAAGATTTATCAGGTTTTCACAATATAATATTTTAATCAAGAATAATTTGACTCGTTTCATGAAAATGCTGAAAATTTTCCAAAAAAAATTAATATTAAGTGGAGTGACTTGGCAGTCAGGAGTATAGCGTTGGCCACAACCCACTCGTTTAAAATAAGTTAAAAGACCATAAAGCAAAACATTGGACTGGACATTTCTGGAGAATCAGATCTGGGGGGCAAGTCTGGTTCAATCGGCGAAATCAAAACCCCCGTGATTACCCATATCATGGATATAATTATTATATGGAGTCCTACAATATCTTTAGATGTCATAGAACTCCATACGATAATTATATCCATGATATGGGTAATCACTAGGGTTTTGATTTCGCTGGTCCAATCAGACTTGCCCTCCTGGAGAAGTATATGCCACAAAACACATCCTGCAAAATAATCTAATCCTGAGCGAAAGAGAACTCCGGGTAGACCATGAGATTGTTGGACAATATCACCCGAGCTAATATCTTTAATCTTTGTGATGGTTGAGAGTCCTCACCGCTGCTGCTGTTAGTAAGGCTTGGAAATTCATTATTCAGAAAGCTAAAGGTCTACAGGAGTTGTACAGCCATCGGAAGTAAGCATGGATATGGGATTAATAAAAATGCATTTAGGCATGGTCGACCTTTAAATAAATAAATAAATGTCACATAGTCTGGAGAATTTATGCTTTTTTGTGTCATAAATAAGTACATTCAAAATAGTCGACTTAACAAAAAAAGAATAGTGGATTGTAGTCAATACAAAACTTTTTTTCTGGTGGTCAATGTACTTTATATAAAAATCAAGATCGGACATCAATATCAAGACTAACTCAATAACAATAACTTTTAAATGGGTCGGTGGCAGAGCGGTTAGCGCGCTGGGTTAGTAATCCAGTGGTCGCGAGTTCGAATCCTGCCTCGACCGATTTCGTTCACCTATAGCTCAAGCATTTATTTGCTTATTTTAGGGAACGTAGGAAGATTTATATCTACTTGTTTAACAAGGACATATTCATTTATTATTAAAAAAAAAAAAACAAGATAATGTCATTTCAAATTGTTTCAATTTCTTTAATTTAATGCATAGTATTTTCAATAACGCATGTCATTGTTATTCATTAATACATAGTTTTAACTGAATCACTCTAGACATACCCATTACATTACACATGTACAAGTTTTTTTCTCTATACGTTATAAGAAGGAGAGAAGCACTGCTCAAGCACTACCGTGTGACCAGCACCGGTGAATATAAAGAAACTTCAAGTATCCATTACTATATAAGGCTTCAACACAGCTGTATGGTGGGTTGTTAAGGTATTATTGTACCAAAAATGGAAGTAACATGGGATTCTCGAAGGTCCATAAGAAAGGTAATGGAATTTCTCATAATAAGCTAACAAACATTATATATACATACAACAAGTACCTAATAATCAAACACGTTAGTAAGTAAATTTATTATTGTGAAAATATAAAAAGTATATAATATGTAAGATATCACAAATTGAAATTTGAAATCTTGTGCTTCGGCGAGGAGTTAGGAAAACTTACAATTTGCAACATACATAAGAGAGCTAAAAATCTACAATTCATACAGGGCACACAAAACATCAGAGTTCAAAAAATTGAGTATTGAGTAAGACACACAAAACCAAATAAAACATTCGTATGGTACAATGAAGAGGAAATTAGTGCAACCATGCCAAAAAAATCAAACATTTTACATACAATTAAATAATATTTATAGTTGAATTATACAGCAATCAAGTGAGACACATCTTGCATCGTTATTTCAAGAAATAATGCTGAAGATGTCTTGAAATTAACTATCGCAGTTGAAAAACAGTCGGTGGATTATATTTGACGAGTTGCATAATATATTTGAACCTTTGGTATCATTTTCCCCTGTGTGGATTTCCTTTAACAAGGTGCGCGTAATGGTCCATCGAGAGAGGTGCTAATTACCTTCTCCGTCTAATGGGAGATCTCCTACTTTCTCTCTATCCCATTTCCTCCTCTACCCTTTCTCCACCATCCTCACACCGTCATCAATATCGAAAACCAGGCCTTCACTGTTAACAGAATCGAGGTGAATCAAAGTGTCCAATTAAACTGAATCTGTTGGGTCGTTGGATCGAAAAGTTATATCATATAAATTAGGAATTGCTTCCTTAAAAATATTGTTCACATATATTTATATGTTTTAATAAGTCGTTTATTGTTTGCTGATTTGATGCTCGAAATGATTTTTTTATCGGAATAGTCTCACCCACAGAGTATTTTAATATTTTTGGTAAAATTCTATTTAAAAATAAAAATATAAAAACACTAAAATAAATAATTCAATGTGTTATGTCGATAATAATTTCACAGACATTAAAAATACCCAGTGTTGATAATCTCAATCATCAATTTAGTCACTGACAGAATAAATTGACTATTGTGTCGATTCTCATAAAAAGAATTTTATATTATTTCAACATCATAAAAATGTTATTTTTCAGTATTTATTTATCATTATATACTAAATAATAATAAATACTTACAAACTTATTAAAATATTCGTAAGAAATCTTAGATAAACGGGACTAAATAAGTTAGTATTTTAAAAGGTACGTTTTAATGATTTGGCCAATTTGAACTGCAATGTTGGAATAGCTTCGTGTTGCAGAGTTTGTATAGGAAAGACAGTTAACTATTAGAAAATCTCACATAGGCGAGGTGAGGCGGAACTTTAGGTAGATGGAAGTGTTTTGCTCTTGGAATAATAGTATAGTCCGACCCCTGGTAGTGGTAGACAGCCAGACAGATATAGTGGAACAACTAATGGCACACAGAACCATTATAGTAATGACACACTACAGACGTCACTGATCACAATCGATTACATCAACAACGAAACTATCTACTACAGATACCTACAGCATTTGACGATAAATAAAGTCTGACGGATAGATACAAACTAGATGCTCTCAATCTTACATGTGTCCCAAATAACTAACGACACATTTAAATCAAACACCAAATTAGAGGTGTCCCAAAAACTAACGTCACAACCAAATCAAACACCAAATTTAGAGGTGTTCCAAAAACTTACGACACAATTAAGTCAAACATCAAATATAGAGGTGTCCCAAAAACTAACGTCATAACTAAATCAAACAATATGCTACCAAAATAGAGGTGTCCAAAAACTAACGCCATAACTATATTAAATAATGTTACCAAATATAGAGGTGTCTCAAATACTAATGTCACAACTAAATCAAACAATATGCTACCAAATATAGAGGTGTCTCAAATACTAATGTCACAACTAAATCAAACAATATGCTACCAAATGTAGAGGTGTGCCCAAAACTAACGACACAACTAAACGATTTCTTGAGATAGACGTTTTAGAGTTTTTCATCCTGGTTGTCGTGGATGGAATATGTGAAGAAAAAAAATCTTATGATCGCAGAGTAGCCATAGCAATTTTAAAATAGTACTGCCTCAGAACAGACTATGTCTAGTGAGGTAGTAAAAATTCCAAATGTGTAAAAAATGCAATTAGGTATAAATTAAATTGTAATTTTATTTATTTGTAATTTTTGTACTATTGGAAACATATTATTCATTTATTCATTCATATCAAACACTAATGTCACAACTAAATCAAACAATATGCTACCAAATATTGTAGATGAGTCCTAAAAAGTAACGTCACAACTAAATCAAAAAATATTCCATCAAACGCAGTGTCCAAAAACGAACGACACAACTAAATAATGCTTAGTGAACGCATGATTATCAAACAAAAATAGTTCTTAATGACCGAACGTTTTTGCGGAGATGTCACGGCATGGTCTAAAGAAACCGGATAAATAATTTGATAATTTTTAAATGAGTTTCTACTCTGTTTAAACAAAAAATATTGACTATTGATTTTACCTTCTTTTCCTCGTGCCATGTCAGGTCTTTCCGACGTTGGCGATCACCGTGGTCTTTCCAGTTCTGTGGTGATTGTAATTCTTTTCCCCTTTCCCCTTAGCGCTTTTGTCCCGTTTCTATCGGGGTACGCTTTGACCATGATCCGGGAATTGGCGAGTCTGGTTATTACATTGAAGCGACTGCCATCTGACCTTCGCAACCCTTAGAAAGGGGAACCAGACAAATTGGATCATGGCTACACATAGCTAGTGATATAAAATCCGCACATAGATTTTTTTTAAAAATCCAGAGGTTCGTGCCCCGCCCGGATTCGAACCATCGAGCTCACGCATGTGAGGCGACGACATTGCCGCTACATAAAAAAAAATAAAGAAAATACCAAAAGAGATTATCTCTATGAAAAACAAAATGTATTTCTATGCAATGTATTTCTTAGTTGTTTTATTTTGTGATTTAATAAAGGAGTGCGTGGCAAAAATTATAATCTAAATATGGAAATAATTGATTGGTTAAAACTCAAATAGCAACTTAACGACATTTTTATTTAAATTCATAAAATTGTCGAAATCTTCAATACTTACAATTTGTTTATATAGATACATATATAGAATTTTTGTACTTTATTGAAATAACTGTTCCAATTTAACAAAACTTAAAAGTGTTTTTCTTGTTATAGAATACATTTATTTATTTATTTTATTTTATTTTATTTTTAATATATTTTATAATACAAATCAATATATAAATTCACTAGTAATAATATTCTTACATATTTTTCCCTGCAGTACCTCATCAAAAAGATTATAGGTAATAATTATCTAATAATTTTATTATTGCGCCGTTATTATTAAATCACATCAAGGGGGCTTTAAATGATCTACTACTTACTTCCTTTCATTTTCATCATCTTTTCATCATTTCATCTCAATCCTGTTGAAGTTCTGGTAGCCATAATAAAACTATAGATTCCGAAAGACCTCTCTTGTGATTTTATTTATAGGATATCTACTATTGTATGGCGTTAAAAAAATCTCTTTGATCCAATCATTTCCAAGGAATATTGTTTCTTTGATTTACATCCATGAATTTTTCCTGTTTTATTATTAGTTTATATACATATTTTATCCGTATTATCGTTCTTATAAAAATATTCTTTGAGGAATATCGTATATGTATTGTTGCCGGAAAATATAATTTTCTTTTGAGGTTTATAACATTCAACTTAGTGACTGAAAACATGATATATTAAAACCGCCCAATGCATTATGAAGTTACGCGTTAGTAAGGGTAAATATCGCGTGCGTTAACAAAGGTTTATACGTGATTTAAATTAGCGGAAACCCCAAATTTGTTAATTTTTTGCATTTTTAGAACAAACCTTAGTTGAAACGAAAAAACTTTATCGGTCATTCACTTTGATTTTATGCACTCTTTAAGAGTATAAATGATTTATTTCTCTACGACACATGGTTATACAGTAATTTTAAAAAAATGCTGTAAATAAGGATATTTTTAATAATTTATCTATGGGAATTAAGGATGAATTTTAAAATTGTGTGACGAACATTCACTAGAGAAATGTTGAAAATACTTATGGTATTTTTTCTAGAAACACACTGTTTAACATATTTGAGGAATTTGATTTGAAATTGAGGTGTTTAGGTTTATATGGCCCCTTAAAATACATTTGAGCTAAAGATATCGCAGTTTTAATTTTCTGATTTTAAGTATATTTCGTAGTTTATTATTTTGCAAATGGTGAGATCCTTGCCGAACGCCGATTCTTTTTAACTGACAAGTGTTTCCTGTCCAGAATTTTTTCAAGAATTTTTTAATAAATAATTTTAAATTAATCACATTTATTGGTTCAAAAGAAATATTAAATAATTCATTTTAAGAGGATGATGAGAATACATACTTTAATTAATTTATTTACTTGCTCCCAAGAAACAACATTTCGCTGAGGGGAGCAATTCTCTGTCAAACAAATAATATAACAATGAAAACGTAAGACTCACTTATAATAATTAAAACGAAAAAAAACAGAAAAGTCAACAAAAGGAGAGAAAAAAAATACAAATATATATTGTAGTGTTTTTTATTTACTTTATTTTGAATAGTTTGAATTGATTCATTTCAATTTTTTTTTTCGATTGACATAATTTTATTGATCTGTTTATAATTTACTTTATTTTCCTGTTAAATGCTTTAATTTTTATGTTTTTTTACGTGTAGCTATACATATATTGGTGGTTGAATAACTATTTAATTGCAGTGTATGAGAGGAACTTGCATTTACAAACTGTTTATACAGTTTAGTGACAAAAATAATAGAACCAAATGTATGTAAGTTTTATAAATTGATAAATAATTAAAAAAAAGCTTATTCATTATAGTGTTTGAATAGACCTTTTTCACCATTCTGATACGTACAATACGATAACTATACATTCAAGTATTCCTCTAAAGGCTTGGTTATAGTATTTATATACACTATATACGCCTACACAAAACCGAAAAAAATGGTCTATTTTAAAGATGCAGCCATCCACTTTGATAGGCAAGTTTCAAATGGAGGCAAATTGCATTCAAAGTATTCGGCGTTCCTCCAAAGTGAATATTTTCCCACGACCGCTGCCTCTGCCCTGAGAACTTTATGCGGAACGAAGAAAAATAAAAAGTTAAACTCCCACCCAAGTTCTGAGATAGTAAATATTTGACGGGCTTCCAGAAGCCTATCTCTTTATTTGACTTTCAGACTTTGGTACCTATCTATATACGTCGTCGTGCGTCAAATATTTTTTGTTGTCTTTTAACAGTCCATGAACATAATATTAACGTCATCGCATTATCAAAACAAACGTTTATTAATGCAACTGTTTGCATGTGATTGATTTTTGAAGATGTATTAATTGTTTCTTCTCTACTTAAGAGGACATACAACGCTAAATCTAGTGACTGAAAACATGATATATTAAAAAATCGCCGAATACACTATGAAGTTACGTGTTAGTAAAAATGACTATCGCGTACGTTAATTATTGGAAACCTAAAATTTGTTGAATTTTTTCGTTTTAATTATAAACCTTACTTGAAATGAAAAAAACTTTATCGGTCATTCAGTTTGATTTTATATACTTTTTATAATTATTTCTCTAAGACACATAGTTATGTAGTAATTTAAAAAAAAATGCTAATATTATTGACAAACTTTTTCAACATCTCAATAGAGACGAAGTTGGGATATTGTAGAAGAACCAGAAACTCGAGGCACCTACAGAGCTTCAGGCACCTACATAGTTCCTGGTTCTTCTTGAATATCTATTGAGATGTTAAAAAAGTTTGTCAATAATAATATCATTTGACTCCCGAAAGGGGAAAAAATCCAATGTTTGCGTATATGCAATGAAAAAAAAATCAATTTACATATGTACACATTGGTGAGTTTCTGGTTCTTCCACAATATCCCAACTTCGTCTCTATTGAGATATTAAAAAAGTTTGTCAATAAAAATACAAATTGACTCCCGAAAGGGAAAAAAATCCAATGTTTGCGTAAATGCAATTATCAAAAAATATTCGATTTAAAAAATGCTTTAGATAAGGATATTTTTAATTTTTTTATATAAAAACCTGGTCAATTCATCAAATATTTTGTGTTTAAATTAACATGTACAGTGATTGTACAACAATAGCGGTGAAATTTCAATACCATTACGAATAACTCTAAAGACTTATGTTCCCTTCGTTCATCTTAAAATATTTGAAGATCCTAAAATATGACATAAAATAAAACATGAGAGTAAAATCTGTATCAAAAGTTTATTGTATTTGCATATTTTTCATAATATGATACATACAGCGTCAATTTATTTGTATCAACCAGACGATTATACATGAGATAAGAAAAATATACATACATTATATTAATTTATTTCATAGTTCTTCTTGGGCAGCAGGATCTATGTCAAATATAAATAAAAATGCACCCAATAAGAAGTTGCCACATTCTGGAGACTTAGGATATTAATTGCCTCACAGATCAAGACTGAAAACACATCATTCAAAAACTGTGTCTGCAACGGGAATCGGACCCAGGACCTTTGGCTTCCGGCAGTCAGCAGCTAGATACCTAATCAACTGAGCCATAAAACAAGAAAGCGAAGTCGGAAATACGCCAGCGCACAAATAATTAACTGAATAAAAAAAATATTAAATAGTAGGTATTAAAAATACTAGGTATCTTACAACAACGAGAATATTATTTTTTTTTACAAAAAAATGAATATGTCCTTGTTAAACGAGTACATATACATCTTCCTACGTTCCCTAAAATAAGCAAATAAATGCTTGTGCTTAGGTGAACGAAATCGGTCGAGGCAGGATTCGAATTCGCGACCACTTCCCATATTAATATCGCGACCCATCTTAATATCATATCTTGAGAAATATAATTTATTTGAAAAAGGGATACATAATATACTTAAAAGAGGTGGAAAGAAAGGCGACGCATGGTGGAATGAGAAAGTTAAGTTAGCTGTGGGTGAAAAGAAAAAAGCATGGATGGAATTAATAGCTGCGAAAAGATCGGATAGTGAAGAGAGAGCAAAAGAGAAGTATAAAGTGTGCAAGAAACTAGTAAAAGACACCGTAAAAAGAGAAAAAGATCGTGTGAAAGAGAAAGAAAGCCTGAAAATAGCCAACGACTTTCCTGGAAACATGAAAATGTTCTGGAAAGGCGTAGCGAAAAGGAAAAATGGAACTGTGAAAGCATTGCAAGGAATTAATGATAAAGACGGAAAAATAATTATGGATGAAGAGGGCGTGAAAGAACGATGGAAAGAATATTTCATGGAGCTATACGATAGCGGTATAAGCGGGAGTGTGACTCAGAGAGCATGGCAAGTAAGTGAAGACGAAAAAGATGAAATTACGCGAGAGGAGGTACTTGAAGCAGTAAAACATGCGAAAGCGGGAAAAGCTGCCGGATATGATAGTGTATCAGCTGAACTTATAAAATATGGCGGCGAGCAGACGTTGGAGTGGTGCCACTCTCTTTTCAACTTGTGTTGGGAAGCAGGACGCACTCCTGCGGACTGGAGAAATGCAGTCGTGGTACCTTTGTATAAAGGTAAAGGATCGAAACTCGACTGCAAAAACTATAGAGCCATAAGTTTGTTAAGCTCAGATGGTAAAATGTACGCAGGGATCCTGGATCAAAGAGTACGAAAGGTTACTGAATGCAAGATATGGGATGTCCAAGGAGCGTTTGTGGGCGGCAGAGGATGTATAGACCAAATTTTTTCTCTACGAATGGTCACAGAGAAGGTTCTGGATAAAAACCAGAAACTGTTCTGTGCCTTTATAGACCTAGAAAAGGCCTATGATAAAGTTGTTAGAGAGAAACTATGGGATATACTATCAGCGTATGGAGTGAAGAGTAAGCTGATACGCGAAATCGCGTCATTATATAAGAACAGCGAAGCATGTGTTCGTGTCAACGTCACAGTAACATCGTGGTTCTCGATAAATAATGGCGTTAGACAGGGATGCGTGCTGTCTCCATGGCTCTTCAACCTTTACATTGACTTCTGTATAAGAGCCCTTAAGAATGAAAGCAAAGGTCTGAAACTGAGTAATGTAATAGTGCGTGATTTGATGTATGCAGATGACAAAGTACTGTTAGCTGAAAGTATGGAAGAGTTACAGTGTCTTGTAAGCATGGTATATGAAGGATGCATAGAGAACGGTCTGAGAATGAATGCCAGCAAATCAAAGGTAATGGTCTTTGAAAAGAGTGAAAGCAGAACAGCGTGTAAAATAAGAGTAGAGAATGAATGGCTCGAGCAAGTCGACAAGTATGTATATCTGGGAAGCATGTTTCAACGGAATGGACGACCTGATAAGGATATCGAAAGAAGAGTTATGGCAGGAAACAGAGTGAATGGAGCACTGAGACCAGTTATGAATGATCGCAACATATCAAAGGCTGCCAAAGTTGCCATTCATAACGCTATCTTAGTGCCAACGTTGACGTATGCAAGTGAAACCTGGACATGGCAGAAGTCGCACGAAAGCAGAATAAATGCTGTTGAAATGAGATCGCTAAGAAGAATCTGCAATAGAACGATGTATGACAGGGAAAGAAATGAGAACATAAGGAAAGAATGTAAGATGAAGAAAGATATCATTAATAGAATGAAAGTGAACACACTGAGATGGTTTGGCCACATGGGTAGAATGAATGAGGAACGCCTGACGAAGAAAATATACAATGCGGATAGGAATGGATTGAGAGGCCGAGGCCGCCCAAGAAAGGGATGGCACGACCATGTGAACGATATTCTGAAAGACGGAAATGTTAGAAGCATGTACAATAGACGAACATGTATGAGACGATGCATGAATGTTGACGAGGCGATGAATGTGTGCCAGGATAGAAAGATATGGCGTTCGGTTCTCTCTGCCTACCCCGTAAGGGACATGGCGTGATGGTAGGTATGTATGTATGTATGTAATATACTTACTTCTAACCTCAAATGGCAAAAATGTTGACAAAATCTTTCCTGCGACTAGTTTCCATTCAATTTATAAAGCAACTCGCTCACGCGAGTCCTTATTATTATTGAACAATAACAAAACCTAGCCAAAAAAATAAGGGGAATGTGGTTTTATGTACACATCATACTATGTGTTTTATTGCATCGCGTATAATTTTACCTTGATTCATCTGTCGCCATACGCTAGTAGCCATGAAGGCCAACGATTATGTGCAATGTATGAATTGTAACAAAAAAATATAAAATTGAAAAAAATATATATTTCTTATAGTTACCGTTCGTAAAAAAATACTGAAGAAACAACAAACACCCACTCGATAACAAATAGGCATGATGACTAATTTTGAAAAACTATCTCACGATGTTTTTACGCATTCACTGTTTTCAAATATATATACATTTCTACATAAAATAAAGGTTTAGTAGCAAAAATCGCCATTTTAAAATCAAATTTGACATTTACGCCAAAAAAAGCTTGTAGTATCATGGCGGCTGCCGACCCTGACGGTGACGTCATGGTATCGTAAACTGCATATCACTACTATATGTAATATATGTGTTCTAAGACGATTTGTGTATTTATAATCAATTCAAAAGTGCATAAGTGTTGTGCGGTCCCTAAATGTACAAACACGACGAAAAAAACACCTACTGAGGTATTTGTTTTCGTCCCACGCGAAAAAAAAGAGAAATAAGTGATTAAATTTCGCACGGCGAGACACAAGTGAATTTTATTAAGTGCGCGTTTACAATGAAGTACAGTATTTGTTCCCCCACTTTTAGCTCTCAATAATATAATATTTACCATTATTTAGGCAATAAGCATATAAAGAACTTCATTAATGTCCAAACGTCAAAATAGGCCATCATAAGTTTCCCGCGTATGTTTTTAGCTTATGAACACATAATGTAGAGAGAAGAAGGAGCATATTTTATCGATTTTCGAGATGTAAGTTGTATTTAAATTACAGATAAATAAAGTACTTATATGTACTTATTATTAAGTTTTTACGTTTCGAAATTCTGATGAACAAAAGTCTTTGTTCGACGCAAAGAAATATCCGACCATCAAAAGTTCCATTCTAGTTAAGAGTAGTTAAGACAGGCAGAAAAATAACTACTATGGCTGCTATTGCTAAAAATAACGATAGCAGATAAATATAGCTTGTTATGAACACAATACAAATAACGAGCGCTATGTAATAATTCGTATGCTGCTAAAATTGTAACGATGTTTTAAAACGCATGCTTCGCGTAATCGCCGTCGTTTCGCAAATCGCTTCATTGCATGAAAAAAATATAGCTTGCTAGTTTAGTTTGGCAGTGACCAGCATCATAACATGTCGAACGTTCGTCAGCTCACCATCGCGTGACAAAATTGTAGAATACTAAAACTAAATTAGTTTACCATACGTTGCGAGCGTTCATTATTTATTTATTTATTCAATAAAAACTAAGTTACATACAAAATACAATTAACATAGGCCCGATATTACAGTCGGCCCTCAACTCATTGAGTTTGCCAAACTCAGGATTAATGTTAAGGGGAGATTGAATCCATTTCCGTATTACAGTGCAATATGACATGTCAGTTACTAAATCTTCAATTATAGACATATTTCACTTTTTCTGTGGTTATTATCTGTCAAATTTAAATAACCTCAAATAATACGAAATACAAAACGGGACGCTACGACTTTAAATACCATTGTTTTATTATCCAACATGGTAAATTTAATTTTTTTCACCAAAATAATGCTTTTAAATGCCCGTGTTCGTTTCAATACGGCTGTCAGTTTGTTTTGTTGTGTGGCGCCACCTTCGATACAACACTGAAACTACACACGTTGCCTAACGCCTCTAGTGATAGAAACTGAAACTACACGAGTTGCCTAGCAAATGACAGTTGACTCACAGTTAAGTACTTAATCTGCCAGAAACGTTGAGTTAAATATTTGTCGTTTTAGTGACGTATTTGAAGGAAGATTAGGTCTAAACGGACACTGTAATACGCTATATTTTTGTAAAACTTGAGTTTAGCTCTTAAACTGACACTGTAATACCGGCCCATAGTGTCCCCCGATAGGTAGGCGAGTATCTAGGTAAATTGAAACTATTTGCTTTGATGAATACTTGTTCCATTTATATTTAATTTGTTTTAGTTTTAAGTATCTAATTAAAATATTAATATATCGATAACACCAAAATAAACATAGTCCAGACCGACAATTAATGCGTATATTGTATTGAAGACTATCAGAAGAATTGACGCGACCATACTATGACGTCGTGCACTCTGATTGTTTTTTCTCATAAAATGGCGGACTAACACATTTTGTATTTTTATATTTATAATATTATTATTATTCACTCCTATAAATTAAAAAAAAAAAAAAATTTTTAAATCTTTATAACCTATTTTATTTTTTAAAATCATAATTTCAATGATTTTTTTCTTACAGTCATCACACCTATTACATATTTTAATATATTAATCATAATATGTATATGAATCATAACAGTTATCCCATATGTATATTAGATTCATCATAATACATTGTGTATTTCCATTTCAACCTCATGTAACACTGTACAACTCCCACAAACAATATAATTACATCATTTTATTTTATAATCAAGCAATGAAAGCCACCAAGTTATTTATTTCTGAAACGTTAAATATTCTCCACCACGTTACAATACTCGGTGCGTGTTATAACAGATGCGTCAACGATTCAATAGAGCGGATAGCGATATTATTTGGTTTATTGTCCCAAATAAACCAAATAAATCAATAAATAAAAATAGCATGTTAAAAATAAGCAGCATATTCCATATAGCTTGTTATGAAAAAATAGCCATTTCGAACAACACAACAGTTGACAGTAACAAACACAATTGACAGTGACAATATGGTGACGTCATGCGCTCTGATTGGTGTTTCACATAAAATGGCGGACAAACATATTTTGTATTTTTATTTTAATAATATTAATATTATTCGCTCTTTTAAAATGAAAATAAATATATTTTTTCAAATCTTTATAACATATTTTATCTAATAAAATCATAATTTCAATGATTTTTTCTTACTGTCATCACGCCTATTACCATAGTTAACTTCTGAAACTGTTTGTGTCACAGATTCAAACATACATAAAGTACCTAAAGGAAAGTAAAAAATGAGACAAGTCAATTTCATGTATAGCTCGGAAAAAAAAACAAAATTGTGATTAATATTATCAAAAGAAAAAGATGACAAAGTAAGGAGAAAAATTACAAAAATATGATTCTTCGAATTTGTTTTAAGTAACTTTGTAATAAAGTTAATTTTCAAAAATAAAACACAAAATTTGAATATACTTTTAAGAACCTGAAAAATAATCTGTTACATTTTCTAGTTATTAATATTTAGAGATTAAGTACCTACATACAAAGTTTGTGTTTTTATTTGTTACAAAAATTTGGTTTCTGTACCTACTCAGAAAATTTATTTGTACTTACCAACTTAATATTTTTATAAATGTTTGATTACGTGATGTTCGAAATCGACACGAACGTTTTAAGTACATACCAATATATTATTTTTTTCTAATTTTTTTTTTTTTATTATTCCACTATTTTATTTTACACTACCCTTATTAAAAACTGTGTAGTGTTCGATTCCACCAGGAATCGAACCCGGGACCTTTGGATCAGCAGTCAGACACCTAACCAACTGAGCCACGAAGGCCGCCATTTATTTATTATTTATTTTAATACTACAACCTACAAACGGTTTCATCTACTTGAAAATGTGCTCATCATGAAACCATTTATCTGCCGGAATAGAATAAATAATGTAATAATTAAAAAGTTTATTATGTTTAACTTTTTTTTTCAAATTTGAAAAATTTTGATATGGAATTTCATCAAGAAACATCGGCTGATAAATAAATATACTACCTATATACGTTTTATAGAGTTAGTAAATGGGTCAAAAAATAATATATTGGATACCTATATCTATGAAATTTCATTGTTTTATATATATTCTTAATTATAATCTAAGAAAATTGATTATCAGTGAGAGATGTGTGTATTTTAAATCAAAAAATAACGAAATACCGGGTATTGGAAAAAGATTAAAAGAATCTTCTTTACGCAGTAAATATCAAACAAACATGTACAACTCGTTTTGTGACTTGAATTTAAATGAGAAAACCAGAGGGGATTACCAATAAAAAACATAAACGGACATTAAATTATGTAAATCGGTACCTAATTGATTAACTCGTTGATTGACTGTGATTTGTACATATTTACATACCTAACGTATATACCTAAATAAGTAAACACTTTAACATTTTGAATGATCGACATGCAAATAAATACCTACCATTGATTACGTAGAGACACAGTTTTTAATAACGCTTTCAGTATGGATCTGCGAAACAATTATTATTAACATCATTAGTCTCCAAAATGTGGCAACTTGTTTTTGGATACGTGTTAAATCAACAATTGACTTAAAAATAGATACCAGTAATTTGCCCGTGTAGCAATATAAAATAAACTTGGAACGGCGAATTAAGGCAGTGAACTATGATTGAATGCTTAAAACCGAAAAATATTAATATCGAAATTAAATTTTTCCACCAAAAGGAATGTATGTTTATCTTCTTCTTCTTCGTTTAGTAAACCTATGTAGTTAGTCTGTTTTTCATCCTTCATCCTTCCATCTCTTGGATGGTCTTCCGGCTAGACGGCGACTAGAGGGGATTTCATTTGCCGCTATATATGCAAGTCTATTACTGTCCATCCTGGCTACGTGGTCCCTCCAATGTCTTCTTCTGGATCAACTCCACCGAACGATGTCCTTTATTCCACATGTTTTCCTTATTTGAACATTGCGAACATGATCTCGGAGAGTTTTACCAGTGATTGATCTTAGAATCTTCATCTCCGTTGTCCTTAGGAGCCCCTTGGTTCGTACAGTGTCTGCTTGCGTTTCCACAGAATACGCATGTCTTATAATATATTCTGACGTTACTTTCAATACGCATGGGTTAATTTTTCCAGATCATATTTTTCAAACATCCAGATATGTTTATCGATAGTAGTTATATAAGTGGTTTATAAAAATACAACACATCACGTTGTAAGACGAAATATCACAGTGTCAATTGGTAGTGGATTACTTGTATTTTAACACATAAATTGAAATTCTTTAATTCTGTATATTTTTCATTGAATTTTAATGAAACATAATAATTATCGTTTTATTAATTTATAAATATATGTTAACGATGATGACGACGCCAAATATACTCGTTTAGAATTATATTATATTATATCTACATTGAATTCATTAGAAAATAAATTGTAAAAAAACTTATTGGTTTGATATTTAGATAATATTTCGTAAAATAAAATACATAACTACTTTTAAAGTCTTATGTCAAAAAGTCAAGCGGAGATTTTAAAAATGGTTTTAAGAATGACAAATATTAATGAAGACATATAAATGTATTTTTGTTAATAGTTACTAATGTAACACATGAGATCCAACTGTCGATAGCGATAGTATGTATAGTTGAAGAATAAGAATTAAACTATAAACCCATAAATCCAAATTATTGAATATTTTAACACATGTTGGTATGTATGTCAAGATAGGACAGTATGGAGGTCATTCCTGTTTTCCTACCCGGAATATGAAAACAGCATGATGGTCCTGTATGTATGTTTGGAGATTAAGTACCTATCAAACTATTAAGTCTTCTTAAATATTGTGTAAAGGCGACTTCCATACAAATTGTATGAAGCAATGTCGTCACTACATTCAATTTTTATAAAAATTGTTAAATAAAGTTTGAGATGTGCTAATACAATGTTTCTATTTTTTATAGAAAATTAAATTATCTAGTTGGGGTGTTTCGGCTTTTTTCGAAATATAGGCAGTTAAACTCATAAATTTATCATAAAATAATATTTTCCTTAATAAAAAATGTTTGAGAAATTCTGTAATTTTTTTGAAAAAATTTATTTGAGATTTTGTATTTGTCTATATTTGTACCAATTTTCAGCGATCTAGCTTTTATGCTTTCTGAGATATATGGAAAAATAAAGAAAAAATTCAAAATTTGATAACCCCTGACTGAAACAAAAATTTAAAATTCTGAGTATAAAAGTTTTGTAGGCCTATACCTAACTGTTTATATATTCTGAAATCTTGGGCTCTGTAAATTGAGTGGATCAAAAGTTATAAGGACGGACACACACACACAGACACACGAAATGTTCTACTCCGAATTCTGAGTAAATCCGTGTACGGAACATATGTATATGCTGCGAAGCCTCTAAGTTGGTGTTTTTTGACTTCAAAGTTGGAAAAGCCGTGAAAAAAGTAGACCTCTGCATACAATTCTCACGTATTCTGGCTTGAAACATTGTAGATATGTTAAGAGAACAAAGTTCTCCTGAACAAATCGAAGTTGGATTATAGCTTTTTATAGAATTGTGCTCTATTAGTATAAGAGGTCTTATTAGATTTTATCAATTATTAGCAAAAAAAATACAATAACAGCTTGTTTCGTTATAATTACTAACCATTATTTTAAAAATTCATTTTTATTTTTTATTTTTTTTTTAATAATCGAAATTTAGACTGAGTATGCAAGACAAAGACCATCATTGTGAATAAACTAGATCATTTTATTTTATTTTATTTATTTATCAAGGAAACATACAGTTTTATTAATAAATTGTAATCGTACAAAATAATAATCAAATAAACCAGCAAAGTTTCCATAAATGGTTTACAATAAGATACTTTATGAAGAAAAATAACATTAGTCATTATAGCAAGAGGAAGAATAAACAAGATTGAAATAAAACATTAAATAATAAAAAACAAAAATAATAAAATGAATAACCAGTTAACCAGTCAAGAAATGAAAAAAAAAGAAAACAGTTAATACATACCCACATATTATGTATACGTTAAAAAGTATTCTTTTCACACAACATTAAAAAATTTAGAATATTTATTTAGAATATCGATTTCAGACTTGACGCAAACAAATTGTAAGAAACGGCTGACCAATGAAGACCGAAATTGGGATTCATTAAAAATTGTAACCAAGTATTATTTTTCTTTGCTCTGTGTAACCAAGCATTGAATATCATTATTTTATGTTTACACTGGGGCATCGTTGATATATGGAATATTTTGATAGACCTGAGGCGAACGATTTGTTTACACCCTCAAATATATGTAATATAACACGATACAATATTACTTTAGGTATGAAATACATTCCTATAATATATATGTTATGTTCTGGTTTAGCCTCCCACACACCATAACAATACCTACCTCTCCTGTATTGAAGATTGAGTTAATATGCCTCAAGTGTTACTTTTATTTATCTCCAATCATAACGTCGTATTATGTCTAAATTATGTTCAATACTTATTTATTACAAGAATACATTAAATTACATACTTTCCGTGTCCGGAACACCATCATATTCGTAGCCCCCAATATTCGGCCACTCGGATTCCACTAGTGTTTGCTATCACTATGTCTTGGTGCGTGCCTCTCACTCCTATCATGGGACATGACAGTAGGTGCACGTTGTCCTGTCTGGCACCACACTCGCAGATGTCTTCCTCTCTGTAACCCCATTTCTTGAGGTCACTGTAACAACAGGAAACACCCGTTCTGAGCCTATTGAGCGCTCTCCATGTTGGATAAGGTAGGTTGTGACACTATCACGCCACATTGACAGCCTTCGGGGCTCGGGGAGGCCAACTATAGGGGCGGTCATCTCCAGAAAGCTTCTTCTAGACTTGAGTCTGCACTGATGCAGCTGTGAGCGATACATTGGGTGTCTAGGGTCAGTAATTATTAAATTACATCGAACAAAAAAAAAAAAACTCGATGAAACTTGTTTGTGCAATCACCTCCTATCAAAAAAGAAATAATTAAACTCGGATAACATGGTAAAAAATTACCATCGCTGAAGTAAAAAATGAGGAGTTTAATGATTTTCTCGTGGATTCCATGAACAGATCTTGACCGCATTGAAATGGGACCAATGGAAAGATGTTCTTCTTCATCGATGGCGCTACAGCCCAAGTTGAGCCTTGGCCTCCTTCAACTTCTGCCTCCAACCCCGTCTGTCCTCAGCTGCCGTCCCCCAGTTTGTAATGCTTAAGAGCTGTACTGCATCCCTCCTCACCTCGTCCTGCCATCGCAACCTGGGTCTTCCTATTTTCCTTCTTCCTCCTGGATGACCAGTCAGAATTCTCTTAGGAATTCGCATATTTGGCATTCTCTGAACATGTCCAACCCATTTCAATCTCGATAGTCTTATATGTGTTGAGATACTGGGTGATTCATATATTCTGGACAGTTCATCGTTTCGCCTTATACGCCACTCTTCCCCATCTTTCACTGGTTCACATATGCGGTGGAGAACTTTCCTCTCAAATATATCCAAAGCTTCAGCAGATTTTATTGTAAGTGTCAACGTCTCGCACCCATATGTAACCACAGCCCTTATAATTGTCTTGTATAGGATAATTTTGGTTTTCCTATGGACGTTTCGAGACGTTTCGAGAAACACTGGTACCAAGGAGAAATATGTCCTGTTACCTGCTGAGATCCAGTGGAAAGATACCTCCTTACTAATGAAAAAAGAATCATATAAATTGGATAACGTAAAAAGTAATCGCAGACCATATATATAAAAAAAAAACTTCACGTCGAATTGATAACCTCTCTGTTTTTGCAAGTCGGTTGAAAAAGAAAATTATTTGAATTCATGTTTTTGATGACATTTTTCGTCGTACAAAGATAAACTGTTTTCCCGAAATAAACTGATAAAACATTATGTAAGTAGGTATGGGATAAAATAGGTTATTGGTTAAGTATTTTAATGATGATTATCCTTCATGTCGGCCTTCGTGGCTCAGTTGGATATCCGATTCCAGAACCAAAGGTCCCGGGTTCGATTCCCGGTGGAGACACAGTTTTTAATTGTGTTTTTTGTATGGATCCGTGGGACGATAAATATCATAAGTCTCCAAAATGTGGCAAATTGTTATTAGGTGGGTGTAAAATTAATATTTGACGTAGAATCTGTTAGTTGCCCGAGAAGCAACAAAAAATAAATTATACTCTTTTTGTCAACATCCTTAGTTTTGACGACTAATAGTTGGATGATATATATATATCTTAATATTGAAGTATATTTTATCTAGAAATCAGCATTTTTTATGGAATTCCATATTCAATTTCGAATTATTAGGAAGGATCCGTGGAAATACGAAAAGCACTGTGGAATAGAATTGTCCCAGGTTCAACTTTTGCCTCGACGAAGTCTTTGATTTTTACTATTAGAAAATATATGATGACGTATTTTTACGCGTTACTTTTAATCATAAGTAGAAAAAATATACTTAGATTTATAACGTGTTATAAGGTCTATTATTAATATTTTAATCTCTATTATTATATATACATTTAATTCTCTCTTATAATGAGTTTTTCTATTTATTTCGCGATTTTTCAAGTCTATTTTATTATTTTTGCTATGAGAAATCATGTTGTTTTATAGGTATATACCTACATATAAATAAGCAGATAAAATAAATAAAAAAAGGTACTGCCTCCCTGACCAGCCAGGATAGCCTAGGATGTACACCGATTTTTTAAACCTAACCTACAAAAGTTTGGTAAAAATAGGTTGGTTAGGTTTGTTCGTAGTCATAATTGCGACTGGCGTGAGCCAGATGCATTATATATTAAAAAAGTAACTAAAATATTAAAATAAATAACTAAATTAGTGTTGGTCAAATAATTTTATCCAGCTGGCTGGTCAGGGAGGCAGTACAAAAAAAATCACTTAAGTATAGATAGTTAAGTAATTTTATCCATAGAAGTGGATAGTAAAAATTGCATATTGTGATTTCCAACATATAAAATACATATTTGTTGTGAAGCATTAAGTTAAGCGTTGACAAAAACCCAGTTTTTTTTTCTTAAGATTGAAATTCATTATTTTAAACTATGGTATAATTATACTATATCTCTAAATGGTGTGATTGAAAGAGAATAAATAATAATAATTGGTTGTTTATTTAATACAGCGTTCTCGACATTTTTTCTCAGTATCTATACATATCATGCCCCTAGGACTTGGAACCACGAGAAGAAGCAACACGAGCCTTAACATACTACTTAACACAGTAGATAAACCAGTTTGAAGCATTTTGTAGCCGTAGCACGGAGTGGGTATTTTTAAGGGGTGATACAGTTGTATATTATGGTTCACAAAAATCACTCAAAGTAATACGCAGATATTAAATCCCAGATAGTAATATCTACTCAAAGTAAGATGCAGAGTAATACACTTGTATTTGGTTCATTGAAATAACTCAAAGTAATACGCAGAATATATGGTTCATTGAAATTATTTGAAGTAACACGCAAACTTAAAATATAAAAAAAAATGTAATAGATCAAAGTGTTTGTTATGACAAACAATAATTTAAGTGCATTGTGATGGTAAGGATATTTTAATAAATAAGGTAAGTACCTACTTGATTCGTTGACAGTTGTAAATTATCCTGGGGGGCAAGTCTGGTTCGACCGGCGAAATCAAAACCCTAGTGATTACCCATATCATGGATGTAATTATCGTATGGAGTTCTATGACATCTAAAGATATTATCGCATTGCATATAATAATTATATCCATGATATGGGTAATCACGAGGGTTTTGATTTCGCCGATTGAACCAGACTTGCCCCCCTGATGAGACCACAGTCATCTCCGAAACCGGCAGTGAGTCGTGCAAATTAATACAAGTGGTTACCAAAAAATAAGTCAATGTTTAAAAATATTTATAAATGTTTAAAAATATAGATGGGTGGTGGCTGAGCGGCTAGCGCATTTTGATTAGTAATCTATTGGTCGCGAGTTCGAACCCTGCCACGAACAATTTTGTTCACCTATAGCACAAGCATTTATGCTTAGTTTAGGGTATGTCTGAGTATTTGTATGTATTTTTTAGGATATATTAAATCTCGAAAAAAATACAAAGTAGAAGGTTTTTTTTAAATTTATATGTCAATAAATTATAGTTAAGGAATACATACGATGAATTTATTAATTTTAAGCTCGAGCGAATATACCAGCTTAACGTTTTTAACGAACGTTGAAATCATTAAATTCTATCTACTGATTTAATATAATAATAATAATAACTTTATTCCAGTCCGTGAGCAGGGGGGTGCAATGCTACGCAGACCATATCTTTTACGTACAAAAGTAAGAACAATTAAAAAAGAAAAACATGAATGAACAGAATGAGAAACAATGGAAAAAAAGATAAAAATACAACGCATTAATATAAACATTAAAATAAAGACAAACACTAGAAAGCCTAGATTTGATGGACGCCTTCATTTCTTGTCTGTACCGTTAAAATAAAAATATAAATAGGCAAAATGTTCATAGATACTGCCCCCGACAATTTATTCAAGTAGGTAGGTACAAAGTGTTCCCATAGCGGGTAGATCCTGCACAAAGGATCCGATACGGAGACCAGCACAGCACTGGCACGCAACAGCATCATGTTCCTGAAAAGATTATCGTTCGTATAGTCTTTACTGGAGTAACATCACAATTGCACCTATTAAAGATATACACGCTCATCAGCTAATCTTACTCTTTACTGGAGTAACATCACAATTGCACCTATTAAAGATATACACGATCATCAGCTAATCTTACTCTTTACTGCTTATACCTACTCACCTTTCTGAGAGATTTGTTCTTATTTTATACCTGTTTCTTGCATGAGATTTGTTTCTACCGAAAACAATAGAATAAATCTAATAGAACATAGAACGACATCTTCAACATACTACTTAAATAAAGTTTTTTTTTTTAGTTTAAGGCAATTCACCCTGTAAAGAGTGCTTTGTGCCAATTATTTCATGTCAGAGGAGAAAAGTTAATCTTATTATAAATTTATGTCATTCAATGAAAGGAATTTTAAAATAACGGACAGTACACGTGAATTATTAAGAGACAAAAGATGTTGGATATTAAGTGGAGATTGGTGAGTGATTTTAATTAATTGTTTGCATATATTTTTGAAGGCGGAATTATTTTTACAGTTAAAAAATACGTCATGATCAATTGTCTCATCAAAAAATAAAGTAAACAAAGTTACATAAATAAAATAAAGTCTCATAGTAAAAAGTCTCAATAAATAAAGTCTCATTAATAAAGTCTCATTAAATAAAGTCTCATATTTAAATAAAGTTACTCTATACTGTACGTAGCGACTGATTCTGGGTGTACGAAAAATTGTATAATAAAAATTCGGTTATGTTCTCGTGATGCTGTTCTTTAAATTATCTCTATTAGGTATATTGAATCTTTAATTAAGTAAATAAAACACAATTTTGTGTACATCACTTGAGTTATTCTGTGAAACAATAATAAATTCCCTCTACATGTTACGGGAACCAAGTTCCCTTCCTCAGAAGGATACAAAGTATCGTTCTTATAAAAATTCGTTCGTAGGAAAAGATATTGAATCTTGTTTAAATATACTTATTGCCATTGTGGAAGCAATCATCGATAAGGACCTAGATGTTATAGACATTTTATACATAGAGCATGACGATTTATTCGCCAAAATGCGATTTAAATTACGATCGATGCGTAGGGTATTAATTACGATCGATTCTAGAGTTTTACTGACCAACTTAGTAACGGTAATGAACAGTAAATTACCTGATAGGATGATGTTCTTAGAACCGAGATAGCAATTACCATTACCTATATAGTTAATGAAACAGACTTACCAGTTTTGTAATGTGCATATACAAACTACAAACTGTCAATCAAACTCTTTCATCTACCTTTAATAAGGTAATTGAAAACTTTAATTAAATAGGTTTAAATAAATTTAAATCTATCACTGACTGATGGATTGCAATCACTAGAACACAGACGCAGAGTCGGTATTTTAAGTTTATTCTATAGATACTACCACGGGAATTGCTCAGAAGAACTTGCATCTTTGGTCCGTCCTCCACCCACTCGCAACAGTCACTCGCTTCACTCAATCGCAGCACCCATTCACAGTGGACCTTCAACATATACGAACAAGTCGCTTCTCGAACTCCTTTATTAATACAGCAGCCCGACTGTGGAACGATCTTCCGAATTCTGTGTTTCCACCTTCGTACAACCCGGGTCTTTTTAAAATCCGAATTAATAAACTCTTTTCTAGATTGCAAACCCCTCCCAACGCTACGTAGTGCGCTTCTTCGGAAGAGTAAGATGGACCCAAATCCTAATAGCTGGTGTCCCCTACGTGGACATGTTAAAAAAAAATAAGTACCTTTCACTAAAAATGTAGGTAAACAATGAAATCTTCTAAATAGGCCTTGTAGTTTTTTTAGTTACGTACCTACAATAAAAAAATAAAAAAGGGTTTTACTAAAACTTATTGTAGGTACATGAAAAGTATTTATCAAATTCAAATAAAAAAAAACCCATGCGATAGAATAAAGATGTAAATACAACTTACTGTTCTTTATTTCAAAGACGAATCTTTTGTGGGTACTGGGTAAAAGATTTTCAAAATATACAATATGGCCTACGAAGTTGAATCGATTGAGACGTTAAATATCATCACTCAAGGTGTTCCATAGTCTTACTGATTGTAACTACTTCAAAAGATTGTCCCGAGAAATTCTTAATATACAGGCAATGTGTCATGATCTTGTAGATGAAGAATGTTGTAGCTTTGGTGATAGAAGGTAGGTATGTACCTACTTACCAGCATGTTTCTCTCTAGCTCATTACATTTATCTTTCTATTTCCAGAAATACTGTGAATTTAAATTCATTTGTCGTTCATTCGAGATGGCGGATTACTTCTTTAGCGCTATTTGTCTTGGAGTTGTGTTATCTAGGAAGCGAGGGTATTCTTTGGCTTATTTCAAAGCTTACTGCATAAAGCAACTCTTAGTATTATTTAACAAAGAAGGTAAATAATTATTATTACAATCTTGAATATTGTAAGAGAATGTATTTTAATACTTTATCGCTGAGATTAAACAATGAAGATTAAACAACAAAGGCATCTAGTTACATATTTCCTACGACAAAGAAACTACAATTTACGGTTTGCTTTTTGAAAGCTGTTCATAAAAATATACATTTTATTTAAATCCTTGAGGAAGCAGGTAAAGGAGAACGAAAATCGCATCTGTAGAAGCATATTTCCTTTGAATCCTTTCCTTACCATTGTCCCCTCACCGATGTATTTGACAATTGTCACTTGTTGCAATAAGTTTGGGTGACAATAAGTGTCAAGTTAAAAATGTTCAGTACAAGTTTGAAAACCACTGCACAGAATAAATCAACCAGTGAACCAGGAATAAAGAAGCATCGGTGAAATCGTTTAAAATACAGTCCACTACCTACCATCTTTAATACCCATCACCTGATATTTCTACAGCATCTGTTATCTAATTTTTTAACAAAGTTTAAAGACACGGCTTGATTTTATGAAATTTTGTAACTAATAGTTGTAATAATTAGAGATATTTTTATATAATAATATACACTTCCGTGCACCCTGTGCAAGTGGCGAGTTTATCATCATATGGCAATTTCTTCTTACTAACTAGAATTACCAGCCCAGAGAAGCAATAATTACGTGTAAAATGAATTTAAATAAATTTCTCATCTGCTGGGGGAGCTTACCAACTGTGCCACGGTGGTCGGAACTGTTTTTCGACATCACCTTTAGAAAATTAAAAAAAAAATATTAAAAGTCGTTTTGACGGATATGTGGGAGTCTATTTTAAAAGGATGTTTGTTTTTTTTCGGCCTTCTTGAATAAGCCAATGCAATATATCAGACCCCAAGTATCGCAACAAACACCATGCTACTTTGAGATGGGCAGGAAACATACGGAGAATGCCAGAATCACGGATCCCCAAACGAATTCTGAAAGGACATCCAGGCGGGAATAGGAGAGTTTGCAGATTGTAGTGTGAGCAGGGACTCGGAACAACTATTCCTGGTGTCCAACTGGAGAGTAGCGGCTGGTGACAGGGGGCATTGGAGGGAGGCCAAGACTCGATTTGGGCTGAAGTGCCATTTAAGAAGAAGAAGAAAAACAATAAGTCAATGAATTCACAAAACAGCCTTCTTGAATATGTTAATGAATCACCGAAATATATCAACTTTCAACGAAATCGGGCTACTTGAATTAGTCGATTAATTAAAAGCAATCGGCTCTTTTTGCAAAAGTCATCATTTTAATAATTCAACGCAATCGGCCCTTTTTTGAGCAAATTAGCACTGAGTCAATTCTCACCTCCGCGTCATAACGTGTGTGGTTGAAGTAGGTGCCTTCTCGCGTATGATTAAAGTAGGTATGTGTAAAAATTGCCGAGAAAAGTTGAAGTGTGAATGATCCGGGCCGATTAAATGCATCCAGGGGCAAACTTAATAACACACGACCAGTTAATCAGTGGCGCATCCAAGATATGCCGCAGGAACAATTTGCATATATTATATTACATCGGTTATCGTGTACGCACATAAAGGATCCAATGAAATGTGTGAAGATGACGATGATTCATTATAATTTTTATGTATGGATTTTAATATCAACGAGGGAATTTTAAATAATTGTTTCGATGTTTGCAAGATAATATGAGTATGTGAGACTAAAAAACGGGTTAATTTGTAGCAATATACCTACAATAGTTGTAGGTATGTAAATGTTTATTTTGATAATATAACCAAAGGAAATCAAAGTGCTGAATCCCTCATGAATATAGATCAGATTTGAACGTCCAGATCATAATATATAAAATATCGAATAGAAAAGAGGCTCTAAATTTGGAATTTAAAAGAGCCGCGAAATTATGATTTAAGGAGACTCAAAATTTTGAATTAAAAAAAAGTATCGAAATTACGTATTTAAAATAATTTTTTTTTTTCGACCGATAGTTATTTATGTAATTCCTTTTCAAAAAAAATTAAATACTATTTATTCCACTATTTATTTTAAGACTACAACCGGTTTCGTGCTAAGCACATTTTTCAAGAATCAACAACGAAGAATTTATTAGTATTTATTCAAAGACAAGATTGATTTTTTCATAGATTTGTTATCTATGAAAAAATTGTCTTTCTATAAATAGTTTGTTAACTTCTTCTTTACTTGAAAATGAGTTCAGCACGAAACCGGTTGTAGTCTTAATATTTTTTTTAAAAATGTTGAATGTTTTAAAATTTCGAATTAAGGAGAGCTTTGAAATTGAGAATTCAAAAAAGGAGATTCACAACATTTCAAATGTCAGAATCTCTTCTGCACAAAGCAAAGATAATTGATACTCGTTATATTTTCGCAGTCCTCATCCCGCCTGACGAATAATTGCGACATGTACAAATTGCTCCGAGTGTCGACTCTAGTCCAATATACTTTTATGTGTCGATTCTGTCTTATTACTTATTACAGAGATAATTTAAAAACAGAGTGTGTATCTGGGTACGAGTTGAAACGGTCTGTGTATTTGCGACCGGTTTAATGATCTCCGAGGCATCATCATTTGGAGCCCCTAGATCGAGATCTCGTTTCTCGGGTATGGTGCGGTGTGGTTTGCGCCCTAAAAGGGCACAGTCTGATCCCTATACGGAAGAATCTGGAAACTGGAAACCAAACGCCATAATGTTTAGCACACAGTTGGTGGAATGCAGGCTTTGCCGTCGCCATTAAGTATATAATTGCCACCACAATCTCATGTGGGAGAAGATCATCTCATCCATTACAAATAGTTACCCCTATACTATTTAAATATTTTTAATTATATATTTATGGTTACAGTCAGAATTATAAGAATACATTAAATAAGACAATTAACCACGTATATTATGTAACACTAATAATATAAAATTAATAAAAACATGTGAATGATGGTGTATCTGAATCAAAAGGATCTAGGAGAGGATTATAAGGGAAGATTAACAATATTTCAATATTACTACATGCGACATGCAACCATGATGAGAACTCGATTTCGCCATAACGATTTATCATAATAATTACATATTGACATACAAATGCATACACACTACACACACATACATTAGAAGTAAGTTTATTTCATCGTTAAATTGCTTTGTAAACATCGCTCAAATGCCCCTGAAGATTAAAAAAAAACGTCAAGATTTCCATAGTGTGAATTAAATTTGGAATAATTATTACGTACTGCCGGAATACTGAAGAGATCAACTTATAGATTTATTTTTCCCAGTAAATATGGGGAGTCAACGATTTGAGTCAATTATGTGGGAGAACTACTTTTTATTAGTTTAATTTTAATAAAGTACATTTAGTATATAAAAACAGTTTCATAAGACATCATACCATAGACCTGTGGTGATTTTGGTTTCCAACTGTGTTGATCCTTTGAAATAATTGGAGGAGCAAGTAAGTCGAATATAAATATATGTTTTCTATCAAAATAGTTTTATTTACGAGTATAGGTACATCGAATAGAATCAAAGAAGCCGAACATTTGGATTCGAACTGGCCGTGTATTCTTTCGTCTCACTCTTACATATTTCAGTTAATTTGCATTTGAAACCATTTTCGTGTGGGACGAAGTCTTTCGACATCAATCGGCTTCATGTCGGACTATGCCGAGTAACTCCGAAGTCTAATTACAGAACGTCACACTTTTGAATAACCGATCGGATATTTGATGTTCATTTTAAGGATAATTTATTTGTGCGAAAAAACGAATACTAAAGAATGAAATCTTAAATTAAATAGAAACTTTGTCATAACTATGTCATCTTGTAAGAAAAAAATATATAATCCTTATCTAGACAATTAATTGAGAATATGGGAAGATTTAAAAAATGTCAGAACAGCACCGTACATCTCCAAATGCAGTAGAATGCAATCAAGTAAAGATAGATAGGTATGGAAGATATATGGCACAATGGGATGGTACTAATTATGGGGTGATTAATGATGTCAAGAAGTCGTGACTCCAGTAAAGTGATCTAGGAAGATTCTCGTCTATAACTTTATCTTCTCCCCATACCCTCAGTATGTAGCCCATTCCATCGTTTTCTTGTCTACCTAACTTAGCTATGAAATATACTTGGGTTTACCCAAAATAGAACAAATTGCTTCTCACTGATGAGTAGTTATTTTTGTTCACGTTAAGTACGTAAGAAAATGTTAATCTTATTTTTATCTCTGTATATTTGTACACAAATTACGGAGCGACTGTCAATCGTGTACTAGGATTGTTGAAAAAATAAAAGTACTTACATATACATTAATAAAAGTATTAATGCTAGGAAATTATTAAGTATTTTGGACACACTTCCAAAAGGGAATTTGTTAACCTTAAAGAGCTCTACGTAATTGGAAGCGTAGAGGGTTGAAGATCCAGAGGTCACTTACCGACTCGATAGGAATACCGAAGGGATTCGATCTGCCCATGACCTTCCTATTAAAGTGCATTTTACTCACATTATATGAAGTCTTCATCCGGTCTATATAAGCTTTTGTATTAAGAATTGTTCCGATATTAATCAGTCGCGGTTCAAACAAACGTTAAATGGATCTTGTCCATAATAGAATTAGTATATGAACTGAAGACCGCTGTTATGTTAAGTGAATAAGCATTGAATCTGTAATTTACTAGCTGGGCTGTAGTCTATGATTTCAGCGCCCAGCGTCCATAATTTGAAAGACGCCTATCGCTCAGCCATAAATAGTAAGTATACTGATCATAAGAAAGAGCAAAATTACAATTGCTCCTCTGATTCCATTCTTCTCTCTATTAATTCATTTTATTAATTACCTACCATGTGAAGTATGAAATTTCATGAATACTTTCTACATCATAAAATACTTCAGTTGTGTTATCATAGTCTAACTGTAAGTTCTTGAAAAGAAGAGATAAAAACTCTTCCAACCCAAGCAATGTGAAGCTTCAAATAAATTCCATCCATTCCATAAATGCCATACCATTACCACATTTCCCTATTAGGGAAAACACAACTTCAATAAATAGAAAACGAAATTTGATTTTCAATAATGCCATACCATCACGCCATTTCCCTATTTGGGGTAGGCAGAGAGAACCGAACGCCAGACTCCTCTCTCTTGACATACATTCCTCGCTTCATTCACGTCCATACATCGTCTCATACACGCTCTTCTATTATTCTTACTTCTAACATCTCCATCTTTCAAAATCCCATTTATGTGATCGTGCCAACTCTTTCTTGGCCGACCTCTACTTTTCATTCCTCTTTTATCAGCCTTGTATACTTTTTTTGTCAGACGGTCATCACTCATTCTTTCTATGTGGCCGAACCACCTTAGGGCATTTATTTTCATCTTACTTACGATATTTCTTTCAATCATACATTCTCGTCTAATATCCTCATTTCTTATTCTATCATACATCGTTTTACCACACATTCGTCTTAGTGACCTCATTTCAACCGCGTTAATTCTACTTTCATGCGTCTTCTGCCATGTCCATGTCTCACTAGCATACATTAGAGTCGGTGCGACGATACCATTGTGTACCGCGAGCTTCCACACCTTATCTATAAATTGATATTTTACTGTTAGTATAGATTTTGTTAGTAATACTTAAAGTGTTCTTTATTTATCGGCACCTTAATCGTCTGCACATTTTGAACATATGGCAATTACGGCCTTGTTGCTGGAGAGAGCCAAGTATATAATATTATTATCATCATGAGAAGTCGAGCATAAATAACAAGGCAAAAAGTATGCGACAGCGGACATCCGAATGTTTAAAAATAAACTTCTACACCACACACAACATGCTGGAAGGAATTAATACCTAGGTACATATCTCTTGCTGGAACTTGGAACCAACCAATGTGCAATGCACTAGAAATATTGCTACCCGCTATTGACAGTATATACACGATTTTCATTCACAACAAGGCAAGATGTGGAGACAGATTCATATCTCACTCATACCGACTTCAATCACCAATAGTGTACATCCTCATTCACAACAAGGCAAGATGTGGAGACAGATTCATATCTCACTCATACCGACTTCAATCACCAATAGTGTACATCCTCATTCACAACAAGGCAAGATGTGGAGACAGATTCATATCTCACTCATACCGACTTCAATCACCAATAGTGTACATCCTCAATCCTTTCAATCGTTTCTGCTATAAAGTGTTTTATTTTTGTTTTAATTTTGATCTTAGTCTTTTTTTTTATTTATCTTTTTTTTTGCTATCAATATTTATGCTGTCATACTTTCGAGTATATTATGTAATGTTGTCATACTTTGTAATCTGGTTGGTTGGAAGAAATTACCTTACGACAATAAGCCCGCCGGTGTGCTTTATGTTTATTTTATTAACAAATAGATAAATAAATAATTATATTTGTTATGAGCAAATTATGTAATACAAGAACAAAATCACGAGGTCTTGGCCATGGTTTCACAGTTGAGCTCTTGATCTTGGCCATGCATGTCTAGTCTTGTTCTTTGAATCTGTTCTTCTCTGATAATTTCTTGTTCTTACACAATCCACCGCTTTGTCTGAGCATCTTCTAATGCAGACTCTTCTATTATTCTACGTTTTGTGTTTCCATTTTTAATTTTGTTGACTTGAAGGCAGGTATATATATCTAATTTTAGTTGGTTTTAAGAATGTTTTGAATTGCCTAGAGTAATAAAAAATCGGTGTTTACATAACCTAATAATTTTCTTGGGACATGTTTTAAATATTTATGGTCATCAACAGAATTTTTTTAGGTATGCGTTATAGTTTCTTAGTGAAAATAAATGGACATAATGATTCTTTTTTGTACCATCTTACATTCTTTTGAAACATATATGGAATATTGTAAAATTTATAACCTACATTAAATATGTGCTCGAATCAAACAAATTTCTTAATTACGTCGGTGTTTTTATTTAAACATGCTTTAATTTGTTTATTAAATGTTTTTAATGAGAGAAAATAATTTCTCAACAGTCACTCTGGTACAATTTTATCTAAGCTTAAAGATTTTTGCTACAAAAAGAAAAAGTATAATGTTTTATAGGCATTAAATAATATTATTTTCAGCATAATGGGTTTTTTTAGGATTGATTAATGAGAGAAAATTAGGGTATTTCATGAACATAGAAACCTCTAATTTTGAACGAGGGTCTTATATTTTTTTTCTATATATTTTTAAATCGTTTTAATGATAAATACACAACAGTATATTATGTGACAAAAATTTAAATATGTAAGGATCCTACTAAGCCAAAGCCTGTGTTTAGGAATCATAATTAATAAGATTAAAAAAAAATCTAAAATATTTCATCTGAAAAGAAAATGCTAACTAAAATTTAAGCTACTTTTGGAAATGAAAAGATACTTTTACTCGGGAATGAGTCATCTAGTTAGCAAATCTACCCAAGTCAAAACGGAAGTTTGTATTTTCACGTTTCCTGTGTTCAGAGGACGAGTCTCCCAATATTTCTTTTTAAATTTTATCACGAAAATTATTGTTTTCTTTCATCTTCAATGTGGAAAGGTTACTGTACCTTCTTATTATGTGTGTACATATTCACTTTAAACTTTTGCAGATGTTGAACAAAGTTCTCCACATATAGCGCCGCTGGAAGACCTGAGGTTAAGAATTATATTTTAAGTTTGCATAGAAATCTTAAGGAGCCCTTGCATCATTCATTTAAGAGCAATAAATGTGTCACTATTTGTTAATAAAACACCTACATTACATACTCCGGGTTTTAACTTTTTTAAATATTTATCTCTTTAATTATTGTGTTGCATTTCGGGCAACTAACAGATACTATGTAAAATATATATTTACCACGTATCCAATAAAAAATTGCCACTTTTTTGAGACTCATATGACGTTTATCGTCTCAGGAGTCAGATAACTAACCAACTGAGTCACAAAGGCCAACAAAAGGACACATGTATCGTATGGACGATGACCAGACTATAAAAATTATCTTCACAATACATTCGGAGGGAAGGAAAAGTGTAGGAAGGCCTATAGAATACGATGGATGGATGGAGTTGAGAAGGACATTCAGATAGCCGATGTGCAGAATTGGAGAGAAATGACCATGGACAGGGTGCAATGGAGACGATTCCCCGAGGAGGACAAGGTGGTTATGATGATAAATAGCCCCTATAAATCTTGGCCATATTGTTGGGCTTTTATTTGTGGCTTTTCCTTGCGCCTTGTGCAAATGCTATAGTCAAATGTCAATTTCTTCCATTTAAAAGATAAGATTAAAATATTTAACAATTTTCTTTTTCTTCAAATCAAAGTAAAACAACTTTTTCATTCATCATGCATGTTTCATCTAAGTTAAATATATATGGCAATCATATTCAGAAAAATATCATTAAATTGCTTTATTCACCCAAAATGAGATCATGTATACACTTTGTTATCATGTTTGTTGCATCAAATAATGCAAGTATAGATATTTATTTCAAACATTTAAATTTTATGCGTTTTTTTCTCTTACATCACATAAAATTATTAAATAATACTGCTGGAGGTAAGTACGCAGTAAAACAATACAGGTAAAAGTATAAAGGGGCCCTTAAATATATTTTCAACACGTGCAAAAATTAAATTTGTCATAAAAAGTTTATGGCGGTGCGCAGCGGAATTGTTTTTATTATGGAAGTATTTAATTTGGATAAGTCGCGGGAGAATAAATAACCTTTCATGACCGATAAAGTTATTCGTTTAATAATAAATAATTTATACAAGGGAATAATGATTGCGAAATATTTCCGTGTTTGTATTTTTACAATGAAAGAATCACAATTGGCCACTCTTCGAATCCAGCTGAAACAATTGAATAAAAAAATATTTTTGACACCCCTTTCAAAGTTTTCCTCATGTTGAAATGAAAAAATAACATAGTTATATAGGTATATTTAAAGTTGAAATGTATATTATTTTTTTAGATATGTATACTTATATGATCTTTACAGTATTTACATTGTTAACATGTAAAAACAGTGAAATATTATTGTTGCATTTATTCTTCTTCTTCTGGTACTCATTCAGGTACTTCTCTCTTTGGCGATCATTCCATCCCTCTGTCCTGTGCCGCCCGGAATATCTGCTCCACAGTTCTGAAGTCCGTCCATTCCCTGATATTACACAGCCAGGATATTCGTCTCCTTCCAGATCCTCGGCGATCTTCTATCTTGCCCTCCAGGAGGAAGATCGCGAACCACTTCTACGCCGGTGATGCTATAGGACCCATTGGTCCTGTTCAACACCGGACGCAGCCGCACGTCGGACAACACAAATATCCCCTATCAAGCGAGTACAACCACTACCCCTAAGAGTCCGACCACATTCGTGGAGGCCCGTGAATCACAGCTGGGGTTACCCTCCCAGCAGCTCCACGAACTACAGACTGCCACAGGGAGCCTTCGCCACGCCCGTAGTACTTTCAGTTCTTCGATTTCCACGCCAGGCGCAGCGTCAGCTCGACCTGTTTACGTCATCAGCAAGGGTGCCGCTGAGTGGGTCGTGCCGACCAATCATCACGGGGGGCTCCTCCACCCCTTAGTACTCATGTTGGCGAATTTCAGGTACACCACCGGACAGTACTTTCAGTTCTTCGATTTCCATCGCCCGGTGATGCAGACTTACTCTTCGCCACGTTTGATGAGTCACCACCGAGCGAGGCATTAAGGCGTCTGCCCTGCTCTTCCATAGGTAAGAATTGAAGGGGGCACCGACCTGTTGCCCAGATTCCTGGGGTGGGGCTGCAGCCACCCCCAACTTTACTGGCTAGGCCCCTATGGCCGCAACCTAGCCCCAAATCTATCTTGCCCTCCAGTATTAATTGAAGCAAGTGTTGTTTTTCTCCCTTCATTGTGTGACCTAGGTACCTATGCGATCTTGCAGACCTATATTGTAGAAAGCAGTTCGATGCATAGCTTTGTTTGCATGTAATAAAAAATCATTCAATTTTATAAAAATATCCAATGAATCAAGTTGTCAACAGTTTTGACATGTATTGTCATCGGAAACACAAATTATGGATAGTACCTAAGTCATCGAGAAGTTAGTTAAAAATCGAGAAAAACTCCAATACAGTATAGAGAAACAAAACAGCGAAACAAAAAATAATAAATCAAAAATGATTGTATATTTATAAAAAATATTATTATCACATAGAATTTTAAAGTACAAAAGCCGCGTGCAATATAAATTTTGAATTCAAATGTATGAAAACTTTTATTTACATGTGTGTGTGTGAGGCGGTAGAGCGGTAGAAAAGAGATTTTACGTACACCTACTACTGTGTTCTATGACCGTATTGACGGCCGGGCGAGTGAAACTCAGAACATTGTTCTTAGTTTTAGTTGTCATATTTTCATTGCGCTGACTAGGTATCTGTATCATATATAATCTAAGTATTAACACTTTCTTGCACCCTGTGCATGTTGCGAAAAAATTTCCGAATGTCAAGAATTTGGTGAGAAATAATTGATAATAAATTTATTTTTTGCTGAAAAACGAAATCAGGAAAATCGTTATCCATATTTGATATTGGTAATTGGACTTTGCGTTAAGATTTTTCTAATTAAAAAAAACAGTTTTTCCAAAAAACTTATCTAAACTCAATTATATTTAAAAAATATGCGTCAGATTTCTAGTTAAAAAATTTACACATACTTACAAACATTTTTATTTTTGTAAAAACATATTATTGTAGGTATGTCAATTTAACTTTAAAAAAATCTACTAGGTATATCCGTAAAGCGTATGTTGCGACCTAAAAATAACCCGTGCAAATTCACGGGATGAAGCGTTTAGTCACGCAGAGCGCAGGTTATGGCCAACGACACCATTAAGTGCCATACTGAATATTTTGCAACAGTTTTGTTATTTTGAGAGTCATTTTGAATTACCTACGATAAAAACATTGTACCAACGACTAGGTTGGTTTGTATGTGTGTGTATGATATATTCATGGCGTATTTGAGTGTAACTCCGACGCGAGAAAATTTGCTTTCGATATTACGATTGCAAAATATGAAACTAATGAAGGTACATAGCGTCTGTACGTACTATCTGTAATGGTCTCCGGTTCGGAAATATCGTGGTATTTTTAAACTGTAGTCTTATTACTGTACTGAACTGCGTTACTCACGTACAGTGTGATTTTCACTACAATCCAAATATATATTTAATTAATGCACAAATATTCTAAATTGTTTTTCCACAAAATTCGATTACAACGACCAAACGATTTTGCTGAAGTAACTCGGCATTACCAAGTTCTAAAATTAAACTTAACCAATATAAAAAAAAATCAACCAACACTACAAAATTTACATTAATTCTCGGGCAACTAACAGTAAATATGTCAAATATTAATTTAACACGCACCCAATAACAAGTTGCCACATTCTGGAGACTTATGATTTTAATCGTCTCCCAGATGCAGACTGAAAACATAATTAAAAACAGTGTCTTCACCGGGTATTGAACCCGGGACCTTTGGATAAGCAGGCAGATACCTAACCAACTGAGCCACGAAGACCGACACAAGCTGATATTATTTCACATAATACTAAACAGCCCAATAAATCACAATATTATTATTGTATGCAAGGAAATAATCTTTCTACTGATTTCGAAATACTTTTAAATGATATTTTTACTGACAAACTTTTTGAACATCTCAATAGAGAAGAAGTTGGGATATTGTAGAAGAATAATAATATTGTAGTTATTTTTTTTATTGCAGTTTGTCAATAAAAATATCATTTGACTCCCGCAAGGGAAAAAAATCCAATGTTTGCGTATATGCAATTAAAAAAAATATTCGACTTATAAATGGATTAATTTCATTTTCGCATATGATCGTCAACAAAGTTTAAGACATATACTGTTTTATTATTTCGTATGGCATATGGCAATATTTAGAAAAGAAAAATAGCACTAGGCACGTCAAAAGTAAAAATATTTATATATATATATATATATATATATATATATATATATATATATATATATATATATATATATATATATATATATATATATATATATATATATATATATATATATATATATATATATATATATATATATATATATATATATATATATATATATATATATATATATATATATATATATATATATATATATATATATATATATATATATGCATATGATCGTCAACAAAGTTTAAGACATATACTGTTTTATTATTTCGTATGGCATATGGCAATATTTAGAAAAGAAAAATAGCACTAGGCACGTCAAAAGTAAAAATATATATATATATATATATATATATATATATATATATATATATATATATATATATATATATATATATATATATATATATATATATATATATATATATATATATATATATATATATATATATATATATATATATATATATATATATATATATATATATATATATATATATATATATATATATATATATATATATATATATATATATATATATATATATATATATATATATATATATATATATATATATATATATATATATATATATATATATATATATATATATATATATATATATATATATATATATATATATATATATATATATATATATATATATATATATATATATATATATATATATATATATATATATATATATATATATATATATATATATATATATATATATATATATATATATATATATATATATATATATATATATATATATATATATATATATATATATATATATATATATATATATATATATATATATATATATATATATATATATATATATATATATATATATATATATATATATATATATATATATGATAGGTCATACGCAGGGTGCTCGTCACAGGCATATATCCAAGTCATCAAGCCAGGCAGCAGCCAATGCAGTGGCCGTGATAAAGTCGCTTTCGCCCCCATGATATCGTCGTACACTGCATTCGTGAACTATGTGTTGTACGGTTTGATGAGGAGCACCACAGTCACACTCAGGGTTCTTTTACATATACTGTAAAAAGCGTTAATACATTCACTGAGAGTCATCCAGAGAAGATTGTTTTTAAAATCCTGTGTTCTGTACAAAATATTTCTTTAAAATAAAATAAAAAGAAATATTACTGTCGTAATACCTAATTCTTTTGTCGTAATATTTAATTTGTGATAACCCTACTCAAAATGTGGAATCGTTATTAGTTTTTCGGAGTTGTACATCTAGAATTGTACATATTTCCAGATTAGATCGTTAGGGAATCCAAAAGCAGTGAGTTCAGTGTTCAGTGTATGGTCAAATGGGAAGACTCGCCTATATTATCGTTCGTTAAATGGTAACTCATCTTTTTATATTGGGTGATAAAATGTTCATTCAAGGGTTACGCCCACACCTTGATTGCATTTTCGGAAGAGACTATAATAATCCTCTCATAGGTTTGATGTAGGTACCATTTCTTAAGATTATCCAGGCGTAGGTACCAATAATATAAATTCAAACCTCAAATCCGATCACCCATTGCATCCAAATGATTAACGATAATGATCATTTGAGATTAAATGCTTATAGTTGCATTATACTTTTTTGTCGGCATTTGAAGTTAGGTGTTTGTATATTTGACTTACATACATGTAGGTACATAATGTGTATTATTAGTTCTTCTACTTTTATCGATCTGTGTTTGGAGTATTTAGTTCCCAATGGATAAATTGCTTCCTCCCTTGGGAACTAAATTGAACCAGCTATCCTTTCACCTTCATGGGCAGTCTTCCTGGGAGACGATGTGTCGGTAGAATATTGTGGGCAACCATTTAGGTATTTTGCTAACATTTATTTTGCTGGACAGTGTCGATGCCGATGCTTCCACAATAAATATTAGAAACTTGAGAACGAAGGCAACGGATAAACGGGAATGGAGGAGACTCCTTGATACAGCCAAGGCCCACCCAGGGCTGTTGAGCTTTTGATGATGATGATGATTTGGGTATTTTGACGGTTCATTGAATTTATATATTTGTGGATAATTCATTTTACTATTTGTTTTCATATTTTCTTAATGCTCACAAACAACACTAGGTGTATAACACTAAATACAATTGTAATGAAAACAATAATATAGAACTATCCCTACCTAGAACTTTGAACTTTATCCCTTTATGAACTTAGTTTTTTTTTTGTTATTGTTTTCTATTTTTTATTTATTATTAATCAAGTCAATAATTGTTGTGGCTAGCACTGGCTTATATATAATATATTTAAACAGGAATATCGTAAGAGACCCGTCTAAGAACAGGATTTCCTAGAGAGACGGAGAACGGAGAACGAAAAAATTGATTATGAGTATCTAAATATATAAAAATCTCATGTCAAGATATTCGTAAACGCTGATCTCCGAAACCGGCCGACCGATTTCAATGAAGTTTTCTAAAATTGTATGTTTGGTTCCAGGATTGATAGATAGGAATATTTTGAATTCGAAAGGTGGCGCTTTTATCGAGGCCTAAAAAATATTTTATTTTTTAACAGATTTTTAATTATCTCAATAGAGACGAAGTTGGAATATTTATTGTAGGAGAACCGGGAAATCAAGGCACCTACAGGGCTTACGACCTGTCATCGGCTGGTTTACGTGATCACTTTATGCGCTTGCGCAACGTTCACCAATTATGCCTTTTAATGAGATCCCTATCAATTCAATTTTGAAAGTTCTATATATTGTAATACTGAAATTCTTTTCGCTTGAAAATAAGGAATTTTTACTACAGCCATCTATGGGTGAAATTATGAACAACAATCTTATTATTTTATTTATTTTGTTGGAACGCCATCTATTGAGAGAATTGGTTTTTTTGTAAATAATGAAAGCTACAATTCTTATATCTGAGGTGACAATGCATTTTTCGCATAGAAGTCACCCCTGAATTGCGCCAGACTTATAAGGTCATTTTTGTCTTATTTACCTACTTGTACCAATGTGTAAGTAATCGAATATTTTTATTATTGCATATCACAAATTTTGACTTCCTTACAACCCCACCCCTTAAGACAATTTTATAGGAAAAAAAGACCGTTATTAATTTTTAAGTTGTGTAATCGATCAATAGATGGCGGTATGAACACATCTATTGACATTGTATTACGCAAATAGAGGTCGGAAAAAATATTAAATACATATAAAGTGTATGTAGAAGGCCGTCTATGGCAGAACAATACATTAAATGAGGTTTATATATAATGCGATCTGTGTCCCTAGTAACCTATGTTTTATTTTGATCTGCATTACCGTAAGTTCATTATATGTTTACGATTCTTTCAATTGAAAAAAAAAAATTAAAAACATTCCGGGTTAAAAAACATAAATACTTACATAATATTAAAACCAGTTATGAATGACCGCAACATATCAAAGGATGCTAAAGTTGCTATTCATAACGCTATCTTAGTGCCAACCTTAACGTATGCAAGTGAAACCTGGACATGGCAGAAGTCGCACGAAAAAAGAATAAATGCAGTTGAAATGAGATCGCTAAGAAGAATCTGTAATAGATCGATGTATGACAGGGTCAGAAATGAGGACATAAGGAAAGAATGTGGGATAAAGAAAGATGTTATTAATAGAATGAAAGAGAACACATTGGGATGGTTTGGCCTCACGGGGATAATGAATGAGGAACGCCTGACGAAGAAAATATATATTGCGGACAGAAATGGAATGAGAGGTCGGGGCCGCCCAAGAAAGGGATGGCACGTCCATGTGAACGGTATTTTGAAAGACGGAAATGTTTGAAGCGTGAACAACAGACGAACATGTATAAGACGATGTATGAATGTCGACGAGGCGATGAATGTGTGTCAAGATATAAATAAGTGGCGTTCGGTTCCCTTTGCCTACCCCGTGAGGGACATGGCGTGATGGTATGTATGTATGTATGTATATTTGCACTATATTTTTTAAACACAAAATATTACAATGTTAACACAAACTTTGTTTTAAATTCGTTGCTTAAAAAACAGTACTTACAACTGTAATTTTTCAATTAATAAATGTCACATCATTCATTTTAATGAGAGTTCTTGTATAACTCATTTGTTTATTTTTACAATGACATTATTATGTCGCGTGACAAAAGCAATAATTTCTCATGACATGTCATTTTTGTAACTATTACAAATAGATGTTTTATTAAGATGTAGAAAATAAATTCAATTTATAACTTATTTGAAAATTAGTTAGGTATATGATTTGAGCAGATATGTAGAATTTATATTGTCTTCGGTAATTTTCATTACAAAAACAGACATAGCAATGAAATGAACCGATGGTAACAGATCCTGGATCAAAACAAGACTAAGAATATTTAACGGAATAATTAAAAGTTTAAAAAAACATCAGTATAGGAGATTTTAATAACAAAATAAGCAGTTTCTTTATATTCTGGAAGGTATGTTTGGGGGGCAAGCCTGGTTAAGCGGCGAAATCAAAACCCTAATGATTACCCATGTCATGGATATAATTAAGAAATAAAATCTTCAGATGCACTTGAAGATAGATGACAAAGATCGATCAATTGGGGATCTGAGTGACACCTTTCTTTGCAAGAGATGGAGACTGACTTTTATGTCAATAAACTAATTGGAATAATGTTCATTGACTATTTTTATGCAAGTGTTAAAAGTCAGCTTAGCCGAGTAATTTATGAAAAGTGAATACGTTGCTAAAGCTACCATTACGGAACATGTTTTAAAAATATTTATGTTAATTAAAAGCAAGGAATGTTGAAAAATCATTTATTTGCATTAAATTAATGTTAGGTAGATGTTTTCCAGCAAATAGAAGAATATTTTTGTGAAATAATTGATAGTAAAACTTGAATCCACACGTTCACAACACAAATTGTATATTACAGTCGCAGACCGATCGAAAATCTTACAAATTGTGATGTGGATAGTCATTTCATTAAACAAGAGTTAAATAATTGTGATAATCATAACTAGATTCAAGTCATCATAATGATCATAAATGAAATTGTAGATCATTTGTCTAATTATGTTTAAAACGATGTGTCGTGTTATCATTTGATTCGTCAAAAAACAATATCTGGTAAATCGAAAAAATCGAACCAGGTAAATGAGGAATATTCGTTAAATTATCGTGAAGTGACGGTATTCCATGAAATGCCATAAATATATGACCAGTCTACAGCACATATTTACATATTATGTGTGCAATATTGTCAAAGGGTTGCCTTGATATCACTTTTTAAGACAAATAATTATTATAATTTTGGATAGGAACACATATTTTTTAATATCTTTTTAAATTTCAAAGCATTACTGAATGAACATTACTGAATGTAGTTACAGCATTTAAGTTCAATAGATTATACATACATAACATTAGGTGAGAAATAAATTAAAAGTATTATGAATCATCCATTGATACATTTTATCTATGATATGAATTGTGATTTGTTTTATATTTTCCAATTCCAAAAAGTCATCTTCTTAGCAACGGTTTTTTTTCTATGATTACCTACCTACAACTATCAAAATTTAAGAAATGCTTACCAAATCCAAAAATACTTAAAAAATAATTTAAAGACTGCTAAGAATAAATAAAAAAAAATCGTTTTAAAATACATTTGTGCGAGAGCATTGTCACATCATGTGTTTTATTGTTTACAAAAAAAAAACAATATCTCGATAGATTTCCTTGTTACTTCATAGATGGCGATGGCGAATTCCTGGTTCTCCTATAATATTCCAACTTCGTCTCTATTGAGATGTAAAAAAAATTGTCAAAAAATAGCATTGATTCCCGACAGGGAATGATATCCAATGTTTGCGTATAATGCAACTTTAAAAAAAATATTCGATAGACAATTTAAATTGTGCAAATTCATTCTTCGGCTTTGGCTACATAATATGTACCACCTACGAACTGTTACTGACGTATTGGTACTGACGTATGGCTGTGAAACTCTTGTGTTTACAAGTAGAATGCTGCATAGTCTCGCAGTAACACAGAGAGCCATGGAAAGGAGAATGCTGGGTATTTCGTTAAGAGACAGAAAAACTAACTTGTGGATAAGAGAGAAAACCAAAGTAACCGACGTTGTACAAAAGGTTACAAACCAGAAGTGGAGCTGGGCAGAGCATATCGCCCGAACCAAGGACTCTAGATGGACCTTAAAAGTGCTGGAATGGAGACCTATAACGGGCAAGAGAAGTGTTGGTAGGCCTCTAACCAGGTGGTCTGACGATATCAGAAGAGTGGCTGGAGGCGGATGGCTGCAGTCTGCCTAGAATAGGGAGCTGTGGAGGTCTCAGGGGGAGGCCTATGTCCATTACTGGACGAAAGAGGGCCGACGAAGAAGGAGAAGAAGACGAACTGTAATTATTATTTATTTCAAATTTATCTCAAATACTTAATATCTAAAAAATATTAAGTTGAAATTGTGATAACCCTGTGTGTTTAATGTATCTATAGCCTTGGAGGTCTGGTTATCAAAGTGGTAAATTGAATTTGCTTATTATTATTAGGTGCTGCATAGTATTTAAAAGTAAGCAAATTGGTACCTGATTCCATGGAAATATACCATGATGATCGTGCGTTACCTTAATTCCATACATGGAATATGCAACAATCGTCTTCCAAGAGACTCTTTAACAACATATCAAGTTAAAGCCAAGCCATGTTGAGGAATGCACACATTTTACGTCGCGGCTTCACAAACTTTATAAACGTGATAAAAGTTTTGTTTGAAAAAAAAATGATCGTTCAAAAATAATATACTTTATTCATGATTTTTGAAACGGAATTCTAGATTGAAATAGATATTTATTTTAATTTTTCTCATTGTTTTTTCATTTTCGTAAAACATATTTGATTTTTATAATTCGCTTCTCAAAAATGTCGTATGTAAGATAAATAAAAAAAAACAAAATGGAATATTTTTTCTAAGCAAAAATGTTGTGGTTTCTATCATAATGTATTCTTTCTGTTGAAATAATATACATATCATCACGCCATGTCCCTCACGGGGTAGGCAGAGAGAACCGAACGCCACATTTTTCTATCTTGACACACATTCATCGCCTCATCAACATTCATACATCGTCTTATACACGTTCGTCTGTTGTTCACGCTTCTTACATACATTCTGAAATTTCTGTTTGGAATCGAATTAAAACGCAGACAAAAATTAAGCGATATATTCCTTCCAGTAGACTTATTTACAGTTTGATAAGACTATGTATTTTTACTTTTTTTAATTAATTAAAAATTAAATCCATTTCTTGTTTTACTCAGATTAAGACTCTTTTTATCAAATCACTTTATTATTATTACAAAAGATTCAATTCTCATTACTGTTTTATAAAAATTAAAAAAAAAATAATATCTTTGAACTAATCATAAAGTTTGAACACCGCGGCTCTTAAGTCAAATGGCTTATTATTAGTATAAATATAAAAAAAAAATCAAATTTTATTGCTTACATGAACATTTTGCTAACACTGAAGATATCGTAGGCAAATTGGTCTTTGTCGGTAAATCCACTGTAGGTAGCTACATCTACCTTTAGGGCAGGGTAAATAACCTTCCAAGACGTTGAAATCCCTCAAGTTCGGCGAAAAGGTAAACGGAGCTTATGGCTTCTTAAGACATCTATTGGATAATTAAAGTAACATGAAAGTACCTACAAAGAAACTGAATAATAAATTGTAAGTAACTTATATTACCGTGGTATACTTTAACAGATGGATTTTTTAAATATCATACCATAAATATTTAAAAGTATTCATAATATCACGGCATATCTCACATTATTGGATAACTACATAGCTACAAGGGTTCGGTTTTGCGTCACCTAACAAAGGGAAGCACGACACATGCTTGCATCCCCACGCACCAGCCTCGTCACACATAAAAAGGTACCTAGTATACAGAATGAGTGGTGAACCTTAATTGATAAAATATGTAAGATTTTTTTTACCTGTTGCATTTTGGATAAGCAGGGAACACTGATAATAAAAAAGTGAAGGTACTACATATTTAAAATTGGTGCCACACAGAAAACTATTTGTAATAAATTTAATCTTGTAGTATGGAAACGTTTTGTGGATTAAAAATATAAACATGTAGCATGATTTGATTCATTCGTTATTTTTAATACATGCACCTACTTTTATCATAATTAAGAGAAATATGTACTTTGAAGACATACGTGTAAGCGCTATTGAAATGATATTAGATACTATTCTTGAGCCTTTTCACCGTGGAGAGGGGCGGTTTCCACATTATATCAACCAAGCAAAAATACAAAAATTTGCGCTCTGCGCACCCACGTGTCTGGCTAAAGTTGTTTTCAGATAACTACTAATACTTGTTCTAAACATCAAGGAAAACAATATAATATAATATCAAGTATTACTTAAACATTACACAATATTGTTTTACTTGAAATTATGACATCTAAATATGATGTAGCTTTCTAACTGAAATCGTTAGTACCTAGTAATTTTTCTCGGAATATTCATATTCTTCTTTATTTCTTTCTCTTTAACCCTATTTTAATTATCTTCTTATAGCGGTGTGATAAAAATTTATCAGTAATTTTAGTAGGATGTGAATTACTTAATCGGAATATTTTGTCCAAAATAAACTCCATTAAAATAAATATTATATTGATTTGTGTAGAAATGTTTTTACGGTAATTAATGATCGAAAAAATATCTAAATCAAAATTCGCACCAGGTTATCCTCACGACTCGTGGTTGTTTGATAATCTTCGCTACTTAATTACGTCTATCTCGAATGAATAAAAAATTAATAAAGAATAAAAATTTAAATGTGTGTATCTTTTTGTCCACATACAAATATTGAAATAATTTATTTTATTGCTTTGCATATTGAAACGTGTTTTTATTATTATTATTTGCGACGAGCTATAACATTAAGAACAATATGTGCTGAACGAAATAAAAAATCAGGTTTTTAGGGAAATAAAATTTGAATATTGGATGATGTGCACGTAGGTATAACGGAAACATGTATCAAGGCTGAATATAATATCGCAATAATTCCAGATCTTGAGGTGATTGAAGCGATAAGGTAAATTAGTATATCCGTGACCTCAGCCTTTTGGTATTTTACCATTTTAATGACCAGAAGCCGATTTAACTGACAAAGTTTATTGCCAGTGTATAGAACACAAGCAAGTCATGATATTGTACGGAATATTTCCAGCCGCAAGTCAATTTATGGTTCACTATACATAGAGGATCAAAAGGACGAACGTAACTTAATGTCTGAGGATAAACCGCTTCTATATTATGTAATTAACCCAGATAATCCTGAAACTTTTTTTTGTTCGAAAATTCTTGATTTTCGAATATATGGTAATTTGTGATAAAAAAATAAGGTCCTAGAAGAAGAAAAACAAAAATGTTTTTTTTTTTTATTTTATTGCAAAAAGAAAAGTGTACGATTATTCGAACATTAGGAACATAAACCACCTATTACAGTATTCATCATGAAAAAGTTGAGCGTCTCGTTAAGTTTTTTTTTAGATATAAAATAAACAAATATATTGGACACTGGCGAACTTATTGCCATTAGGCAATTTCTTCTTCTCCAACCAACCAGATTACAAAGTATTACAAAATTATTCTTATATGTAGGTACAAAAGAATTATAGCGAAAAACATAAAAAAGTAAAATAAAAATTATTCTTCTTTTTCATAAAACAATCAACGTGTAATGCCACATCACATTTTCTACACTTATAGAACGATGTTTTTTTGACATACTCTACATCGTGTTGCTTTATTCTGCTTCCAATTTTCCACCTTTGTATCGATGGAGTTGCCAAGCATTTTGTATCGAAACATCAAGCAGGAAAGTTATTAGACAATAATACCACTTCTTTCCACGTATACCAATCCTGTATAAACCTATATTTTGGTCACGTCTGTCTACTCCCCCCATTCCTTTATATAAACATAAACTGCATTTGGTTGTTTCACAGTTATTTTCTTTTTATGCGCTTGGGAATATCTTGAAACCATGTGGAATGGGTCACTTGCTACAGCATTTGATGCGACTGTGACAACATTATTGTCGTGCCAACGAGTTACTGATATGGATCTACTGAGAGTAACCTTTTGATCAGATGCACCACGTGATTCATTCTTCATATCTTTAATTGATTTTAATGGACATTTCGACAGCCTATTGTCCCGGTTACTCTGATGCCTCTTGCTGTCAGCTCCTCAACGAGTGGAATTGTGGTAAAATAATTATCACAAAATATATGATACGGGTATTTCGCTATATTTTGTATTATATCTGTGTAGGTTAGTACTACACAGGGGCCAAGACCTAATGGTCGGTAAATATCTTCAGTTGGAGCTGCTGCTACGAGATCATTTTTTGTATCAGGTGTATTTTCCCAATAAAGGCGTCTTCTAGGTAATGTCACATAGCCACTCAGAAGAAGAATTCTAAAAAACGATTTGAGTTCCTCTTTGGTGATATTGGCTTCTTTATTTTTTTGAAATGCATATTTATTAGTAAAATTTAGTAACATTTCCATCAAATCGTTGTCAAAGAAATGTTCAAATAGTTCTGCTGGACTTTGTTCGTTGTGAACTAATGTAAGTGGTGGCCAAGATTCCATTGTCTCAGGTTGAAATTCTCTATTTCTCCATATATATGACTCATTCTTTCTTACATGAATTGAACGTGGCTCTTGAACATCGTCACTAGTTGTTCCAATAACATCTTCTATTTCATCAGAATTTTGACGAATCACCATTTCTGCTGGAGCTCTTAACTGAGATCCCGGTAACTGATATGGAGACATTTGTTCTTCATCCCCTGAATCTTCATCAGTATTATAATCACACACATTTTCTGGAGGAAGCATTAATATATCGACACATCTTTCTTTCTCAATTTCTTCGTCATCCTCTTCTAAGAGTTTCAATATTTCATCAACAGTTAATGATGATGTAAAAATAAAAAAAATATAGGTTGAAAATATTATTTTTGAAAAAAATATTAATTATAAACTAAATTATAATAGCAAAAAAAAATATATATCCAACATTTTTGACACATTTCACGTTTGTACTGTATACACCACTGTTTGTACTGTGTATTATCCTATTGTACGTTTAAACATACACTATTGTTTCAGAAGTTATAACTACCCTAATCTGTAAGCGAAGTTAATTTTAATCATACAGTAATATTAATTAATCATTTTCATATATACATTACAAAAATGAAGTTTATAATTGTAACATTTTAAAAATTATTTACCTTTTATGAACAGAAGGTGGTATCGACATCTTTGCAAAATAAGTATCAATAAAATAAACTCCAAAAACACGGAAATTAACAGCGACAACCTGTTGCAAACTGTTGTAAGTGAGAAATGTTCAAAGGAACTACCATATGTGGAGACCTTGTCTTTGGAGGAATCACCAGCCTAGACATATCTAAATCACTTGTTTATTCTAAATTCTTTAATATTATTTCTATTGGTAAGCATTGCATTAATTTAAATTCATTTATTCTCCCCAGACCTCCCCTATCATCCAAATCATCCTTTCCCATAGTTGTCGCGCTCATGAGGGCAGTCCAGTGTACTCGTGTGTCTTGCCTTAAATTTCAAAAAATAAAATGAATACCTTAAACATTTTTTATGAGAATGTTCGAGGGCTGCGCACAAAAACAAATGAATGTCTACTTAATTGTTTAGAGAATGACTATGATGTAATTTGTCTCACTGAAACATGGCTAAATAATAAAATATTTTGCTCTGAACTGATTGATGATAGATATGATGTTTATAGGAGAGATAGGAATGAAGCATTGTCCAGTGTGGGAGGTGGAGTGTTAATTGCAGTAAGGTCTGGTCTTAATGCGGTGCATAGGTCAACATGGACATCGACCGCCGAAGATATGTGGATATCGATCCCCATTAATAAAGTAAGGAGTGTCCATGTGGGATGTGCATATATTGCTCCGGGCCCAAATCACACTAAGAATATTGAGTCTCACCTGAGTATGGCGCAGGAGATCTGTGATAGTTTCAGTGACGATATTATTGTTTTGACTGGGGACTATAATCTACCGCAGATTGAGTGGACTCTGAGTTCTAGTACGGGGCTAGTGATTGGCCAACATGACAGTGGCAGGGCATACTCATCTTTTATTGATTTCCTGGCCTTTACTGGCATGACTCAATTTTCAAATGTCAAAAACACTTTCAATAGAATACTTGATCTGATCATTTCAAATCATGATTGCTCGGTGGGTGTTTCGGAGTCACCATTGGTAGACCCCGATGCTCATCACGTACCTCTCCTAGTCGAATTGAATACTTCTCAAATTAAACAACACGTAATAAAAAACAATCAAAAAGAAATTATTCTTTACAATAAAGCTGATTATGCGAGGGTGAGAAATGAACTTTCTAAATTCGACTGGGAGCAGGAACTCGCAGACCCTAGTAATGATAATTATGTTGAAAGATTTTATAACATATTAGATAATGTTATACGTGAGGTCATACCTATAAAAAAAATTAGAATTGGACAATCGTATCCCATATGGTACTCGTCTGCATTAATTAAAGTAATAAAAGAAAAGAGTATATATCATAAAAGGTGGAAGAATTACAATAATCCACTGGATTATCAATCTTTTTCATTATTACGACGTAGACAAAAAATATTGCTTCGCGAATGTTACGACACATACATAAAAAATATTGAAAATAACATTAAGTGTGACCCAAAACACTTGTTTAAATTTTTGAATTCACAACGTAATTCTAAGGGTGTGCCCAAGTGCATGACCTACAAGGGCAAATCAATCACTGACGCAAAATCTATTTGCAATAATTTTAATATTTTTTTCACATCGGTTCACGCTAAAAACCTTAATACAGGTGTAACGCAATTCTGCGATTTGGCGGACCGTCGCCTTCACCAAGATGCTAACACAATTTTGATCAATAACATTGAGATATCCAGTACAATTGTAGAGAAATATCTAATGTTGGTTAATGTCAGTAAGGGTTGTGGGCTGGATCGAATTCCTGGGGTTTTTTTGAAGAATTGCTCTCGTGAGTTGTCTATACCGCTATCTATTATTTATAAACGATCTCTGAAAAATGGCTGTTTCCCAAAAGCTTGGAAACAAATGATAATAAGTCCAATATTCAAAAAGGGTGACAAACATGAAATAGAAAATTATCGGCCCATCTCAAAACTTTCCATCATGAGTAAAATATTCGAAAAAATAGTGATAGACCAAATAAGTCCAATAATTAATACCAGGTTGATTGACAGCCAGCATGGCTTTCGCGTTAAAAGGTCAGTAGAATCAAACTTATTAGAGTTCACATGCTACCTATCAAAAAAAATGGAGGGGGGCGGACAAATTGATGCAATTTACAGCGATTTCACTAAGGCGTTTGATAAGATTAATCATACTATTCTACTGCGGAAGGCTTGGTATATGGGTATCCGGGGAGACTTGTTTAGGTGGTTTGAATCTTACATTACCAATAGATCTCAGGCTGTACTGTTGCACGGATATACATCGGATTTTAGGCCTATTTACTCAGGTGTACCCCAGGGATCCCATTTAGGACCTCTGCTCTTTCTGATATACATCAACGACATTAGAGACTGTTTACGATACTCAAAAATATTGCTTTTTGCGGATGACGCTAAAATATATAAAACGATTACAAGCTTGCAAGACTGTTTGGAACTCCAATCCGACCTCGATAGAATTCACAATTATTGCATTAACAACCAGTTATTCTTGAATACAGAAAAATGTAATGTAATCACTTTTACCAGAAAAATCAACAAAATAATTTATACATACTCTATAAATGGTGAACAATTAGAATATAAAAAGGAGATAAGAGACTTGGGAATCATATTGGATGAAAAATTGAGTTATGTCCAGCATTTTGAGAGTGTGTGTAAGCGAGGATTCAACATGCTCGGTCTCATATTAAGAAGCACCAAATCATTCAAAAATCCCATGTCCTTGGTGGTGTTGTTTAACTCCTTGGTTAGAAGCGTGCTTGAGTTTGGAGCTGTCATATGGAGTCCTAATTACATAACCCACATTGAGGCACTTGAAAAACCCCAAAAAAAATTAATTAAACAGCTGAATTTTAGGAATAGAATCCATTTGGAAAACTACAGAATTAGCCTTCAACACTACAAACTGAAATCATTGGAGTCTAGAAGACTTGTGGCTGACTTATGTTACTTGCACAAGATAGTTAATGGTGGAGTAGATAGTCCGAGTATGTTGCAGCTGCTTCCCTTTCATTGCCCTCAGAGAATAGTCAGGAACCCATCTTTATTTTACATTGACACACCTAGGACTAATTACTCACGCAATTCATTCGTTAATAGAGCATGTTATTGTTACAATAAAAACTGTATGAGTGACCCTAGGCTTGATATTTTTACGTCTAGTCTCTATACATTCAGAAAATGTTTGATGGAGATGGTTAAATTTTAATTGTATTTTGGGTATGCCTGCGCTGGGACTGATCTTTCGACTGACCCGACAACTTGTTTTTCCAAAAGGGAGCTAATCCCTTCCTCTCCTCCTCCTTTTCCCCTCCTTGACCCTTCCCAAACCCTCTTGCAATGCTATATGTAGGTTCAATAGTTTTTAATTTATTCAAACTTTTTATTCATAATACTAAATAAGAACATTGTAATTGGCGTTATGAAAATTTGTAATTTTTATAATATTTTTATATAAAACTCAAAGCTGTAATGTTCATTCAAATAATAAAATAAAATAAAAAAAAAAAAGTATTGTCTTAGCATTAGAAATACACTAGAAACATCACCGATAAAAAAATAAACTAAGAGTATTGTCAATTTAACGTGTGACACTGCAAGTGTTCGAAAAATCGTACAATAGGATTATCTGGGTTAACTACACTGTTTGTGGACAAATTAAATTTAGATTCTTGTATCACTGTAGCTGCGCTCCCCAATAGCAGCAATTTGTATATCCTCGACAGTTCCGAATATTTGTGAAGATTGACGAACTACAAGTTCTTGCCGTTCGAACAAACCAATCGAGTACTTTCATTCATGCGTCAGCCGTCTAACTGAATGCAGTGTCGCGTTTATCGTTGTTTTATTTATTCCGACCCTTAACATCACGAACAGCTGAATTATTATTTAACTTGGTGTTTTTTTATACTTCAAAGTATAAAGATCATTACTTTGTCGATCTGATATGGGAAATTAATTATCTTGAACAAATCGACAGTTGGAAAATATCAATACTTAATTTATATTGAGTAGGTACCTACCTTCCTAACAAATAAAATATTTAATCATATAGACCTGAGTCAGTGGACTACTACTGCATCTGAAGACTCTATGATTTCGTACGCTTTGTGAAATAAAACAAAAATAAATCGTATTGTAAAGCTAAAAGGGCAGTAAACGTCCTATTGTAAAGAATGGGTACATCATCACACCATTCAATGTTTTTAACTGACCGCATCATAAAACCTTTTATGGAAGGTGTTGAGAATTCCTATTCCATGAAAGTGGTAATGCTTCTAAGAAAATAAAAAAAATACAGGTTTATTCTATATAAAACAACAACCACAAAAAATAGAATACCATTTTATTGTACAAGGCCTTTATTATGTTCATCCCAAAGAACATTTCTTTTTTATGTTCCTTGCTATACCTATCCCAAACGAATGTTCACAAAATACATAATAATGAGTAGGTAATTAAATATTTTCAATCGATGTCTCTTTCATCTAAATATTTTTTTATGACTTTCTGTCTAAAATCGAGGTAATTCCAAAACCACCATAGTTAAAATCATAAGAACTCTTATCTTCCCAATATCCCTATATTCAGTCGGACCTTGGACAATTAAATATCGTGATCGTGCCAGGATTGAAGCATTTGAAATGTGGTGTTGGCGTTGCATGCTGAGGATTCCTGGAACTGCAAGAAGTACTAATGACTCGGTCCAATGAACTCAAAGTAAAAAAATGTAAGAAAGATGTCTACAATGTGCAGTAGCCGGGTGCTGAGCTTCTTTGGTCACATCACAAGGAGAGAGTTGAGTAATCCGTAAAAAAGTATTGACACAGGAAGTGTTCCAGGTAAAGAAAGTAGAGGCAGATCTCCTGCGAGATGACCTCCATTAAGCGGTGCGAGCCGCGGAGAACAGGGATTACTAACAGACGATTCGTTCTGTCCATTGGCGGTCAAATCGAATTATTGAAAGTATTGTCAATGCGTGGTGAAGGTTCCCTGACGAGTCACGTGTTACCGTGCACTGTTGGGTTGGGATACCCTCGCCATGACTGACGGACCTCCATGTTTGTGGATGAACTCTTAGGCTGGGTTGTTTCAACAAAAGTAACGGTAATAGTACTTATAGTTTAAATGCGTTGTATGGCGGCTTTACATTTTAATAAAACAAACAAAACATTTGAATAATTTTATGAAATCAAAGTATTTCAATTATACTTTTGCTTTACTCTTTGTTCTTCTTCTTCTTCTGCTTTAGTTAGGACTGTGTCCTGTTATTCTCGGAGGCCTGCTCTTGTGAAGTGGACGTCCAGCTATCCTTCCATCGTTTGGGTGGTCTTCCTGGGGGTCTGCCATTTGTTATCTCCCCATCCGCTGCCATCCTCACCACTCGATCCGAACCCGCTTTCCTCACATGATCTCTCCAGAATCGTCTTCGTGTTCTTCCCCATCGCACAACATCTTCGACATCACAGATTCTTCTTATCTCCGATTTCCTTACTCTGTCAAGAAGTGTTACGCCTGCGATGGGTCGTAGAGTACTCTTTGTTTGAGAAACATAACCTTAGTGGTACGAAATATGTTTGATGGTAGTTTCTTGTTTTGTCTGACGAGCAGCCGCTCCGGGGATGAAAAGAGCTACATGTTTTAAAACATTCCATATGGAGTGGGGTAGGAGACTGCGAATGCACTTAAGTAAATGTCCATTGGCGGTTCTATGGATCACGAACCTCAGCAGTGAGGAAACGAAGAAGCGGAAGTCTACCCCATTAGGAACATAGCGTGCTGGTATGTAATGTAATGTACCTATGGACAGACTTTGTCATTTATTTACATATTTGACTGTACGGCTTGAAGACTTATACAATTACAATGTATACAGTACTTCTTCTTCTTCTTTTTTAGCCATTTCTCAACTGCTGGATGTAGACCTCTTCTAAGTACTTCCATTCATCTTTTTTTGGGGGGTTTTGGACCCATCTTATTTCAGCGACGGGGACAATATCATCGGCCCACCTTTTCTGATATACAGCAAGAATAGTGGAAGAGCTCGAAATGTAAGTTTCGAATCATGACATTTAATAGATTAATTTGAATTAAGATGTATCATTTATATTTATAAGTATTCTCGTCAATTTCTTAAAACATAGCACAAATTGAAAATATTTCGTCTTTATTCTCATGAAATCAATTGGAAGCTCATTGGAAGGAGATAGAGGAGGCCTTCGTCCAGGGGGGCAAGTCTAGTCAATCGTCGAAATCAAAACCCTCCATGTTTACCCATATCATGGATATAATTATCATATGGGGTTCTATAACATCTTAAGAAATTATAGAACTCCATATGATAATTATATCCATGATATGGGTATACATGGAGTGTTTTGATTTCGACTTTTGACCAGACTTGCCCCCCTGGAGTGGACGAAGGACAGTGACGCAAGTCCCAGACCCATTCCAAAAACGAGACATGGGGGGCAAGTCTGGTTCAAGCGGCAAAATCAAAACCCTCATGACTACCCATATCATGGATATAATTATTACATGGAGATCTACATTATCTTTAGATGTCATAGAACTCCATATGATAATTATATCCATGATATGGGTAATCACTAGGGTTTTGATTTCGACGGTCGGACCAGACTTGCCCCCATGTAATTACTATAGAATGAATAAAGATTAATTTGATAAAAATAATAATATTTGTCAAGTGACTCCTGATTAAAATTGTTTCTGCATCATTCAAAATTCTCCTTTTCCTCATCAATTTGTTTATAAAAGTGTTATTTTGAAATGAGACAGACTTTTATTGTAGGTACGAAAAAAATAAATTGAATTGAGCTTCACATAGCTTTGACGATATTACCGAATGGTAACGACCGGTAATAATTGACATTTTTGCAGTTATTTTAAAAACAACTAACTTTGACATTCTTAGGTATAAATTTTTTTTAATGTAACATACCTGGCTGTTTTACATGCTTTTGGTGGTTAATCCCCAGCGCTCCGAAAATAAAAACAGTCACTATAACTATCAAACACACAAACTTAAGCTTAATCATGTCGATTGACTTAAATTAACACACACATACACAAACACTATTTTTTTATAAAAACATATAAACAACTATAAAAACTCTATCGTAATTAAGGTATTTCTCCATATATATCATCGTATAAAACTTTTATTAAGTCAAATAGAATTAAACGTTACATTTTTAGAATTGTTATGGTCGTGTAGATACATTGTATTATTTTTATTCCAAATTCAAAATTATTTTGACGTAACAAACACTTTTGTATGGTGGATGGCGACACTTAAATTTAAATTTTCGTTTCGAATTCGTTAAAGCGACCGTACGCGCGGGAAACGATCAGTTTCGTATTTTAAAAATATTCGATTTTCGTTTTCGGAAGCACGTGCAAGATAAGGCGGGAAAGCGAGCGGTACGCATGCGCCTGCCGCGACAAGCCGGTAAACACTAAACTGAGAGATCAGAGCTTGCGCGCAAAGCTGCCGTCTACACAGAAGTTGTGCATGCATTATGTATGGACCGAGGTAGGTACCTATATAAGTTTACCTTCTGTCAAGTTAACCGCTCGAGTGTGGCGGGAAGAGGTAAGTAAAGCAACGCATAGTACTTTAACTGAACTTAATAGTGAGGTTTAATTTAATTAACACTCGCCATTATTTCTCGTTTCCATATTGATTAATTGATACCCATATAATTTATTCAATTTATGTGTGATTAGACAATCTCTTATCAACCCAAGAAACGTGAAGCCCCAAGTACATTTGGTACAACAATTACCTATTTACATATTATGTGTGTAGATACTTACCTACCTAAGAGGGAAAAAATAAAAATAAATAGAATAACCATAGGTGTTCGGGTGTTTAAGATTTCCAACCTACCCATAATATTCCACCCTAGGATTATTGACACAACGCTGGGACAACACTGAACGGAGAGGCCCGCTTTTTCAGTTACATTTTTTTTTTAATTTTTATTTCCGTAAAATTACAAATAACAAAATAAATTTAAACATTATAAATATAAACATATATTTATGACATTATACGGCACGGAGCTAGTGCGATTTTTCATCTTTTTTCAAAAATATTAACCAAGTTTTTTTTCGATCAATACCTAGCATTTTTTTGGGAAGTGTCATAAGGGCTACGGAACACATCATTCGTCCTTTTCCTCATGACTGAGGATAGCGGCTGTAGTCTGTCGCCACTCGTATGGCCCGCCTCCATGCCAACGGAACACATATGTGTACAAAATTCAAAAACAATATGTGTACTAGCTGTTTTTTTTCTTTTTGTACCTATTTGAATTATTATAACTTAAGAAAAAATAATTTCATTTCACGAAGTCGTGCGATACTTATAGAATTGTGAAGACCAGCCCATCGCCAGTTCCTGGTGATAATTCGGCCTTCGTGGCTCAGTTGGTTGGGTATCTGACTGCTGATGCAAGGGTCCCGGGTTCGATTCCCGGTGGAGACACAGTTTTTAATTGTGTTTTCAGTCTGGATCTGTGAGACGATTAACATCGTAAGTCTTCAGAATGTGGCAACTTTTTATTGGGTGCATGTTAAATAATTATTTGACATAGTACCTGTTAGTTGCCTGAGAAGCTAAATAAAATAAAAAATATATAGAAATAAAATAAATTCTCTTGTCCTGTTTCAACCCGACCAAATTCATCCTCAATAATATATAGTCCAGAGCCAAATTTCAAATAGTTTTTCATGATGTTTTTATAATTTAATGTCATAATCTTACCATAAATATTTGTTTCAAAAAGATATATTTTTAATTTTTGTTAATACTAGATGTTGTTTGTCTAAACTTAAAAATTCACCTCTTCCATCTCTATAAATTAACAATCAACACATACCCTTTTCAAAAATGGTGAAAAATTTTGGTATTCTTTTTGATGAAGATTTTCGTGGCATGGACAGATTTCTCATGTCAGCAAAACTTTGTTTTATAATATCCATTCTCTCAATAGATTGAAGAACTTTCTTCCAATACATTGTAAAATTACACTAGCTCAATCCTTACTTCTTCCATTGCTTGATTACGGTGATGTGTGTTATCTGGATGCCAATGAAGAATTATTAAATAAACTGGAACGATTACAAAATGTTCGTATACGTTTCATTTACAATCTAAAAAATATGATCGTAGAAATATACTTCGTTGGCCAAAGATACGTCGTAACATTCACATACTGTCATTACTTTATAAGATTATTTATATTCCCTATTCACCACAATATTTAAAAAATAACGTCGTTTTCTTGTCAAGTCACGGCCTATCCCTTCGATCTGCTGAACGTACTACACTAGCTATCCCCATTCACAATACAGAAGTTTTCAGCTCTTCTTTTCAAATACAATCAGCTAGACTATGGAATGGCCTAAGTGATGAAGTAACGTCATCTCAATCCATTCAAATATTTAAAGGTACCTAAACTAAAAAAACATTTGTCAAATAGTTCATGAATTCCTTCTATATCCTTCCGTAACCTCCTTTTCCTCATTGCTGTTTTTTTTATTGGTATTATCTTTTGTCATACTTTGACTTTTTTTTTGTGATAATTGATAGTTAAATCATTTTCTTTACACTATTTTTCCGTGTTATTTATTACTGGAGCGAGCCTGTCCCTTACGATATGGCAGAGTGAAGAGGCGAGAGCGTCTGGATCGAACTCTTCGATTGCGCAGACTCTAATCCTACAGATCCCTCCCCCCCGGTATCATTATGATCAGTGTTATTTTTATTATTCTTTTTTTAACTCTCTTTTCATTTTTTTCTCTTTGTATTTTTTTTCTTACTCCTTACTCCTAAATAAGTATTGTACCAATTTAACTTAGAGACTTCACGTTGCTCGGATTGGTTGGAAGAAATTGCCTTATGGCAATAAACCTGTCTTTGTACATAAATTATATAAATAAATAAATAAATGTATTATTTTTATATATGTATTAACATATAAATAAATTTTACTAGGTACTACTACTAAATTACCAATTTCAAATTATAAAAAAAACGCAATTTTAATCCACAAACGAGTATGAATTTAATAAGCCTAAGCGCTAAGCTGGCATCCTCAGAGGCAAATAAAATGGCAGAATAAGTGCCATTTGGCAATTTCTTCAGATTATATAATGCAAGATCGGATCCTTCAGTGATCGGAGGAGGATCGCGTTAATGGATTTCAAAGCCTAGCTCAATAACGACTCTTTTTGTATTTTATCGAGTATAAACAGTCATGGACCAGTGAAGACTCTCGATATTACCAATTTTTAATTATTTTATTTCATTTTATCGAGTACATACAGTCATATCTACAATATATAGGTAAGCACAAATGAGCAACCAGCGTATGGACCAGTGAAGACTCTCGATTTAACCATTTTTTTAAAATTATTTTCATATTTAAATAACAAAGAAATAAATCAGTTATTAAATTAATAAACAAATAATTAAATCAATAAATTAACAAAGAAATAAATAATAAACATAAAAATTATGTGTTTAAATGGAGCAATTATATAGTTGTTGTGAATTAAGCAGTTATGAATTATGATGTTGTGGTAATTGGGAATTATTAGAAGGAATATTTTTGTAGATGTCATAGACGTCTGTAGGACGTGATCAAGCGTTTCCTCGTCCGGACCGCACTCGCAGTTTGGGCTCTGAACGGTTCCGATTTGATGGAGGAGCGCATCGAGTCTGCAGTGGCCAAATCGCATCCTACAGATCACAGATATCTCTTACGAGACCGGGGTTCGCGTGGAATATGGATCTGAATTAATCTGTACATTCTACCCTTACCTTACCAGTCCTCGTCTTCAATGCTGAGGGTCGAAGCCATCATGTATCCTGCTGCGGACCAAATCCACGATGGCCGTTCAAAGGCAGTAATAATTAGTATGTAGTGTTCAATCTCCTAACATTGATATTATCAACAATGTTACATACACAACAGCTATACCAGTTGCATCTTGACAGGAGTATATGCAGACCTAAATAATAATTCCTTCGTGATTTTTTACTCCTGATTTCCTACAACATGTATAGTTTCAACTTGTATTATTTCATATTCGGAAATTAAATTAAGAGGGTGACTGCTGCCAACGTACCTATTTTTTCAATTTGATATACCATCATTATTACTAAACGAATCATTTTGAAAAAAATAACCTAGTTAGTTTGGATATTAATAAAGAGAAATATACCTTAACTTTTTGATTATGTTCTGTATATATTCTTGTAGGAAAATAATAAGCATACCCCGATTTTAGACATTTTTCTTAAATATCTAAAAAAAATATAAGGTATAGAGCAATATTTTTTTTTATAAAATAAAGAAGAACAAAATACCTGGAAAAATATGATATGACGTTGATATGGAAAATAAATGTTTTTTAGGTTTATTTACTAAACCTGAAGCAATTAATGCAACGTCACGTCATATTTTTGTCTTCTTTAATTTAAAAAAAAATATATTGCTCTACAACTTATAGTTTATTAAAAATATATGATAAACGTTGAAAATCGGGGCATGCCATTTTTTTTCTACAAGAATTTATACAGAACATCATCAAAAAGTTAAGGTATATTTTTGTTTATTAATATCCAAACTATCTAAATTATTTTTTTCAAAACGATTTGATAAGAAATAATGATGGTATATCAAATTGAAAAATAGGTACGTTGGCAGCAGTCCCCCCCTTAATACCTACGTTCTTTTCTCCAAAAATATATTTAGTATTTTTCCAAGGCCCTTAATATCAGACCTTTATAGCTCGATGTAATTGACCATTTTTAAATGACCATTTTGTTGTAATATTTATCAACGAAAGTAGTTTTAAGTTAAGATTTATTAACTTAAAAAAATAATCCTTCGTCTCCTTGGAGGAGTAAATATGATTCGTCTCTATATCGATGTAAATCAGGATGATTGAGTTTGTTACACATATATCTTGAAATAGTCGTGAAACAAAAAGGTTTAAATAAAAATACATTTTTTTCTCTAATAGTGATTTGAAACCACCATCAAATTTTTATTAAATCGTTTATTTTGCATTTCATGTAACATCAAAACCATTCATCACATTAATGTTAAAGCGACACACACAAGAATATAATATGATGAAGACATTCTTTTTTTTATATTGTATCATTGTAGAAACCAGTAAAATATTTGTCTAAATAAGTAAAAATTATCTAACATATCTGTCCACTATTTTTTTTAAATTTAATTTAATAATTCCTATGTATATTATATGAATTTATATAAGTTTTGTTCAATCAATTTATCGCTTTTGAAAAAATCAATTAACTAGTTGGATATGTCGCCTAGAATAGATTTCTTATGAATTACATTGCTAAAAAAAGCTTACATTTAGTATAATTATTACATTTTATTATACTCTTTACATTGCTCTTTTTCTTATAAAGAGACTAAAACCCAGTGCCTCTCAAACTTTCCAATCAATACATTCTTTCGATCACAAATATATAATAGGTATATTACATCTTACATAAAGATCCAGATGAAATATTCACATGAGCAATGCGTTTATGAAAATATACAAATCGATCATTATTTGCAATGAGATTACAAAAAGGCTTCAAAATAAACTATTAATTTTATTCTATGGAATCAATGAAGGCATGATATAGAAATGCATCAGTTTAGTTATGAAACTAATCTTTGCTTTGTGATATTTCATCTGGTCCCATTGCAAAGTGGTTGATTTCTTGCTAGTGAATATAATTTATTTTCTGAGTATTATAAAGACTCATCAAAAATCCAGAATATGAAACAAATTCAATTATAAATTTAATGTAAAATATGTGTTATTGCACGTAAATGATCATTTTCACGAAATAAAAATTGAAAAATCCTATGGAAACATCAGTACCTACAACAATGCTTAAAATATTTTCTTTTTATACAGATAAATTACATTTATTTTATAAATATTATATACTTTAATCCAATCATTTTCAATTAAATTTCCATCTATTATAATGGCAATGAACCACAAATAATAAAAGCTATGATAATTCGTCTCACATTTAACCAAATTGATCCAAATTATGCATGTTTAGTGAAACTATCAAAATAATATTCCCATAGGATTTTATACCGACATAAAGATGTCGTGCTATGATCGTATCCGAATCATTCAAATCTTTTTCTTACATCAACTGCAATTAAATTAAAAATACAATAGCCATCAATAACTATTTAAACATACGGTCATATATAATTAATATTAACTAACGTTATTATATTATTATTTATTTAATAGTATATTTTCCTACATTTTCAAACAATATCGTATAAAATTGGTAATACATACAATAATTAATTGATATTATAAATATAATTTCATTATAACTGCCAAAAATATAATAGTATCTATCATTCGCAGGTTTTTTTATTTATAGTGTAAAAAAAACGTTATTTCATAGTTGTATTTTTAGAAATATATAAATTAAAATAACTTGTAAACATTGGAGTTATTACATAATAATATTTTACAGAATTGTTATAAAACAGGTGTTTTGTGTCGGTATATTTCGACGATTTTTACTCATTTTTTTGTGTAAAACTGCGAACAGCACGCGTTTGCAAAAAAAGAATGTTTCATTTGTGTTCAGATGGATTATTCATTTTAAGTAATGCCATTAGATAGATATAATTAAAGAGAATATTACAGATATTTAAAAATAGTATTAATTACGATAGACCCTAGAAAGGTATTGTCTCATTATGTTTATAAATATTGTAAAGTTAATACATAAGTTATAATATTTATATTTTTAACTCCGACTTGCAAAATACTACATTTACAAAAGTGTCATTTTTATGAAAGTTATTTTAATGTCATGATGTTTGATGAAATATTAAAAACTACACATCGAAATAAATTAATACATAGCCCAGAATGTTGAATTAATTGCATAAAATTGGATTATTTAATTATAATAATCGAATTTTGGCTCAATTGAATGAAATATAAAGTAATTATACATTTAAATGAATGTGGTGATTGAATGAATATTCCAAGTAAAAATTCATTCTTTTTCATATTACACATATTATTTTGTCTTTATTCTGATAGGTAATATTAATACAATAGATATGTTGTTATATGAGAAATAAACTATTTGTGTCCTACATAGATTAGATTTACTAAAAAATATTTTTTCATGAGTTGTAAAAATATCTGGATTAATTTAAATAGTTGGATTGACTGTTGGTTTATAAAAAATAATAATATAGGTACATAGAAAATAATAAAAATAAGAAATATATATACCAGGTAGTGTAGGACACAAGTGCTTACAAAAATTGCTCGTGGATTAACGAATATGTTGATTCATGAAAAATAACGATTCGATATTATAAACGATTGATGTCACTTATGAATTACAATATTGTCATTGAAATCTAACACTGATATAGCTAACATGTTTTTTTGAAATTATTACTAGATATGAATAATGTTATGAGGAATTGCAATGATGAAGTTTAGGTCCGAAATGTCTTAGTTTATACATTTATTTTAGGGTCGTATTGGCATCGAAGTTAATTAGTTGAAGTTTGTAACAATGTATCTACAGACGATGAATGAATGTATGTAGTTTAAAATCAGATAATTTTTTTATTCTTAGGTCTAATGAAAAAACATCAGTACTTCAAAACAATATTTCTGAGGCAATTTATTCTAGATTGCTTCTTTATTTTTACAAATAAAAAAACTCGAAAAAAATATAAAAAAAAATAAAAAACTACGAAAAAAAAACGATTAGCGTTTTGAACTAATCTTGAATAACTCTACTATTGAAAACAAGGAATGCTTCAGAGATTTTTTTTAAAAAATACCATGAAAATGTTATTTACCCTAATATTATTAACTAACAAAAGTCATTGAGTTTGTAGAGGTCACAATGTTTTTATTAGTTAATACTACTTTAATTTTAAAACGAAAATTTGAATGATATGAAAGTTTATTAAAATTAATTTTTATAAGTAGGTACTCAAATTGTGCAAGTTTTTTTGTTCAATTTAAATAAAGGTAGTTAGTATGTTTTAATATGTATACTTAAATGCATGTCCTCACTTTATTCAGTTAAAATATTGAAGCAATCGTCACTTATAATTTTAGAGTTTCAAACTTATAATAAAAATAAAAAATACATATATCGCTGTATAAAAAAAATTACAGCGATTTTAAAATAATACATTTTTAGTCAGCTTTATAAGCTACTTCTTCATTATGGCTGACTTTTATTTAAATAATTCATTTATCAATTACGAAATTAATATTAAATTACCTTTATATACTGAATTTATAAATATTTTTACTAATTATTTTTATCAGTCAACACTGACATCTTAAAAAACTATTTGAAAATAAACAAATTATTATTTATAAAACAATGGAACACTTGATGGACACCTTTAACTATATATTTTCCGATTCTTAAAAATATTTTATGAGTTTTTAAACTCCATTTATTTTAAAATATGCAAAAGGATAATATAATTTTTATTTGATTTTGGTGCATGTCTTGTATGCTGAAAAATCGTAAATAAAATAGTTTAAAAATACATTAAACAGATATAATGATTAAGAAAAGGATATGTAAAAGTGATTATGTTTTCAGTTTTTGAAAATAAACGAACACACTGTTATGTAATTGTGATATGTTCAGTATGTGCTAGTACATATGTACATATATACGATATATAACACATTAAAATATTATAGATTTTGTTTCGGATATGTAAAAATATAGCTTAAAATATAAAATAATCTAACAGTAATTAAAATACAACAACCAATACAAAATTGCTTAAACATCGTTATGTGTAATTATATTCTAAAACAATATAAAAATATTTAAAACAATACAAATTATAATCACTAAGTGATGTTATAATTTAGTGAGACCGCTTAAGAAAGATATAATGGGCGGTCTTTATGTCGCTAATGACGCGGCGATGCGTAATAGTTGGTAACAATGATATCGCGTTGGTAATGATGCCGAAAAGATGCGTAGATAAGATTCATCGAAAGTACGTACTTCCGCACGATGGATACTATAGTACCTACCAAATAGTCGTCGACATGTTTTTTTGGTGCGTTATAAATTATGACTCGATAGTAATTGTCGACAGTATAACTACGCGAACATATGAAAAAATGCAACCAGTCAAAATGTTTCGATAATGACACGATTCTGTGGTAAAAATAAATAATCGTCGTAGAAAACGTCACGTTGGTAATGATGATATGGTTTGTTGAAATGTATCGTCGATAATTTGTAATGGTTACAAGAATATACGTAAAATATGTTGTGCAATGATGATAAAGTGTCGTTTAACGATTGAGGTCGACTATGACGGCGAGTTGGTAATGATGACACGATCATACTCGAAAAATATCAGCACAGAAGAGGTGTTGTTTTTAGGCTTTTTATACTTGTCGACAAAAAATGTGCTATGGTAATAAGTAACATAAGTACTAATGATATGGTAATAAGAATCATTGTTGACGGATACGACGCGTATGCAAAAATCGATGATATCATATTGCCTAATATATGACGACAAGGAATGAGCCATATAGTAATGACGACAAGGTTTCGTTTAATGATTGTCGACCAGGAAGGCGCGTTGGTAATGATGTCAAAATATCGTGGAACGATTGTCGACAATGACGGCTAGTTGGTAATTATGACACCACAATCATGCAAAAGAAGAACTGCCGACAGAGATGGTGTGAATGTGATGATAATGATGATACGACGGTGTTGATGTCGATGGTTGTGATGATGTAGAGCTGATGTTGGCAAGGGGCGGTGTGCGGGCGCTCCACCCCTTTGTTTGCGGAAATCACCCTGCGAGGCCTGGCCGGGCCACCACTGAAAAAGAAATACAACAAATTAAGTACCAACTTTGAGAATTCGCACCTTCAAATAATATATTGATATATTAAATTCGTGATTTCGATGTGATTACTTTTTGATGTGATGTTTGCATCGCTGTCATTTAAGCATGTTTGTTTTTCACAATGTTTGTGGAAACACCTTATTTGAGAAAAACATCTTTGTTACGACAAAGAATCAAAATAGTACCTAAAACTGAAATCATACAGCTGTACCTATGCATTATTTCTCACTCTTGGTTTTAGTTTTTCCACTAGATTATCTTCCCATCTTCTAGATCTAATTTTCTAGAATCAGATGTGAAAATTTGTTTTGCTTTTGCGATTGGCCGCTTGGGGCGTCAGTGGCCAAAATGACTTTGTTAGGACTCACAAGCGTTTGAATATTAGGCACTTATACATGAGGCCACATGGGCCAACGCATGATGGCCATTATGACGATTGGACTGTTGAAGTATCGTTATTATTGACAGCAAAATGCGGGGGGACAATTGCTTTACCTACTTCATTGTGTACACGTTGTGTAGGTCTACTTTGTGAAGTACAGTATTTATTCCATCACGCTTATCTGTCAATGATTACGGAACATCACGAGAATCCAAAACGTCAAATGCCCATCATACTTTGCCGCTAGTATATTGATTCATGATGGAAACAGAAGGATTGGCTTTTGAGCGTGCTGTTGGCCAAATTTAGGAGACACAATAAAATAATGATTGAATGGTACTGACCAAATACTAGACGAACCACTCGTCTTTGTGTGGCGCGGCCGGTCCGGGGGGCGCGGGCCTCAGCGCGCGGCCGGCCCCCTGCGGGAGGGACGCGCCCGCGCCGCCCCGCCCCGCCGCGCAGGGCGCCGCCAGTTTCCCGGCAGCTCCGTCATTGTCTGCTCCAGCATCATCTGTTGCTGCATTTGTTGCTGCTTGTTAGCGGCTGAACCGTTTGACCCGTACATTTGTTGCACTGAAATAATTTCATAAAAGGTTGATGACAATATAGGTAGGTATATAATATATATTGTCTACAACTAAGGGTCGTACTACAAGAGTTATTTTAGAAAATGGAAAGGTCCCGTACTGCGGGAATACTGCTTACGGAACCTCAACTTTTTCTAACATTATTCTAAAAAACTCCTGTAATAAGGCTGATTTTTTTTCGGTAAAAGGTTACCAAAGTAGGAATCAACGATTGGGTAATATGAACCCTGAGTTCTAGTAAGTGGCTTTCAGAGATTACAGTCTTAAAAGTATTATTAAGCGTGAATACCATCCATCAGATACATTTAATGAATTGTTGTCATTTCCGTGTGTGCTATACACATTGCCAATTCATAAGCAAACGACAGCCGCAGTAAAAATTACTGTCATTCGAACTCGGTAAATTGAACTTCAAAGGTGACTGTTTGGGGGTTTCCACTAAACAAAGTGTCTGTAAATGGAAGATATGATTTCCAATAGTATTCCATAGAAAATGTAAAAAAATCGAATAACAATTAAAAATTAGTCATTCGGACTCGGTCAACTTTGGATAATTGAATTACCTATAATTTTATTTAACAAACAATAAAATAATTATTTTAATGAAGATGTGCCATTTTACAAAAATTACATTACATGCTTTATATGGGTATGTAGTAGAGTAGGTATCTATAACAAAACCAGTGGACATGGGTTCGAATCCAACCGATTTGGAATTGTAATAGAAGCCTTCAATCATTTTTCATTGTAACGAGAATGCATGAGAATGTAGGTACATATTATGAAAAGTATTTTATTTTTTATTTTATTTTATTTTAGTATACCATCCTTCTTATTCATTCTTAAAAAATATCAAAAATTGGAAACAACTGTTCAGCTGTTTAGAACTAATCTGACAAAAATGGAAAATAAATACGATAGGTATTCATTTTCTCTTTCAATTATAGTAAATTTCTCTTTCAATTATAGGAGATTGTCTATGGCTTTAGCAGGTGACAAATAAAAAATTTGAGGCTTAACAGAATTTACGATATAATTATTTACAATATGGATAAAATGGATATCATTCAAGCAAATATTGAAGAGAAATTCGCGGAGTTTGAAAGAAGATTCAATTCTAGTACCGTCATTCCAGGTAAAGAGGATTCTTTACTTCAGATACGCAACGACTTCGCCATTTTTAAACAAGAAACTCTGAAAGCACTTAAAGAGGTAAGGGACTCCTTTTCTACATTGGAAAAAAAAGTAGATGATATTGAAACTAGACAACGAAGCACATATATACTTCTGCATGGTATCAAGGAAAGTAAAGATGAAAAGTTGTCAGAATCAATGCCACTTACCCTTCGCGACAGTCTTCAGCTGACAACTATTCCCAGAATTTCACACTGTTATAGATTGGGACCTCACAAAAAGTCCTCACGGCCGATTGCTATTGCTTTCAATACCGCTGAAGAACGTAACTTCATCTTTCAAAACAAAAAGAAACTAAAAGGCACTAACACTATGATAACCGAGTTTTTGACCATAACACGGCAGAAAGTTCTCACCGATGCAAGAAAATACTTCAATCCCCATAATGTATGGACCACACATGGTATTATCAAAGTGAAAGTTAATAACACAATTCGTAACATAACAACATACAAACAACTACTTGATCTACAAAAGCAGCTTCCACAACGCGATACTTCGACGGACAAAAACACACCGCGCGAACTAAGGCCGAGAAGACAGACATAAAATATAAATTCCTCACGTCTAACCTAACACTTAAGATGTTATTCTCTTACTTTTATACCATTATAGTATTAATTATATTGCGAATCACAATTGTAATTACATAACTGATATTTGTGTACGCTTCGTTGTTCATAGATACGGATAGCACTACCGATTCTATGCATATCTGACAGGTGTACCACGACAGCGGAGCGTGCATAGATAATCTGTTTTTTCTTTTTTTTAACAATACTCGAATTATTTTTTTGGCGTTTTGTGTTTATATTCCAACGGCCGGCTACTATTAAATTGTTTTATATAATTATATTTTTTTTTCTATTTCTTTTTGGCCAATGTCAAGATATATTTTCATTTTTTATTATTACTTTTCACTTTGTATATATTTTTTTCTCTTATGTTTAATATATTATACATATATTTTTTTCTGTATTTCATAAACAACTTATTTAATCTTTAGTGTAAAAATTGTGATATCCCAATTCTAGGTATTATTTCTATGCTTATCCTACTAATATTCCAATATTTGATATTATTTTTATGTTTATTTTATTAATATTCAAGAGTACCTACTAATATTCAAATTTTCTGGTGTTATAATTGTGTATAGTGTAAAAGAGTACTGATATTTCAGTTTTGTGGCTTTATTATTATTATTACTTGATTAATATTGTACTTATATTCCAGTTTTTAGTATCATTTTCATTCAAACTTCGAAATTCTAGTACTATCTTTTATTTTCTCATTTAGAGTGTAATAAAGTACCTACTGATGTTATAATTTTTGGCATTATTTTTACTTTCATCTAATTCATAGTGTAATAAAGTGCTTTTTGACAGTAATTTTGCTATCGTCTAATTAATAGTATAAAAAAGTACTGATATTCCAATTTTTTAGTATTATTTTTGTTTTAGCTTTATACTATTATCTTTTTCTTACCATCTATATTAACTTAAACCCTCTTATACTTTTGTGACACAAATGAAAGCATCACTTATGTATTATTATCTATTAGTACAGTATTTTACTATACTGTGTTATTTTTTTTTTTTTTTTTTCCAATTCCATATTGTTGTTATTTAATTATCTTGTAGTAACAAGATACCATTTATATATTTTTTTTATTTTCTCTCGTTTGTATATTCCATTCTGACTCAAGTAACTAAAAATAGCCCGCTCATATCTTTTTTTTTTGTCAAATAAATTAAGAGTTATAAGCTTTTTAAGATAAAATCCTTAAGTTAGTTTTTTTATCTTTTTTTCATCTTCCTTTAATTTTTCTCATTGTGTACTTCTTTTTTTTATTTTTTTTTTATTTTTACTATTGTAACATCATGTTGCCTTCTCCCTCGTTTTCCTCCTCATCCGATGATTCCTTCTACTCTATCCCAGACTCTCCAGATAGAAACATCACACAACAAACTCCAGCGATGCCTCAGATTTATCTTTTCTCTCCCAAGATGGTGATGTACTAATTCAAAATATTGATAACTCATCAACAAGTATCACCTCTCAACTTCACAACCGCCTTATATCCAGTTTGTCTATATTTCCCAAAGACTTCCATGCCTGCCATATTAATGCACAAAGTCTCCCATCCCACTTTTCCGAATTTTTAATCACATTTGCCAACACATCACTTCATGCCATCATTATAAGTGAAACTTGGCTTAAACCATCTCTTCCATCTACCCTTTATACTTTGCCAGGGTATCGGCTTATACGCAATGATAGATTATACAGTAGAGGCGGTGGCGTTGCTATCTATCTTCGGGAAGACATTGATTATACGGTTGTTTCAAAATCTTCCCCAGCTGCTAGTTCAGAAAAAATGGAATACCTACTGCTGTGCATCAATTTTAAATTTTCGAAACTTCTCTTAGGAGCTATGTACTGCCCCCCTACTCTCAACTATTTTGGTGACATGGATGAATTGTTCGAACAGATCATACCTTCTTTCCCCCTTTTTCTTATGATGGGTGACTTCAATACATGCCTTTTACGAAACGACCCAAGATCTCAAAAATTTTTAAACATTCTGCAATCATTAAATTTAAAATCAATTTCAACACAGGCTACTCACCATGTAGGTACATGTCACTCCCTACTGGATCTCATTATAACTTCACAACCTGAAAGGATTAGTACACACGGACAACTAGCAGCCTGTGGTTTCTCCCATCATGATCTTATTTATGCAGCATTTAAAATTCGATGTCCCCCAAAGGAAAAACCGACTAAATATTTACGGGATTTCCGTAATATTGATAAAATAAATTAGATGTAGATGCAAACAATGCAAATTGGAACGCTATCTATAGCCTTGCAGATATCGACTCAAAAGTTGATTACTTTAACGAACTATTCATCAAAATTTTTGATGCTCATGCACCACTGAGAAAAGTTAAAATCAAACATCCACCATCTCCATGGTTCACTCTAGAAATATCTACCCTTCTAACAAAACGAGACAAAGCCTTTCAAAAGTACAAAAGGCATCCTAGCGAAAATCACTGGGAAGAATTTAGACGTATTAGAAATCACTGCAATCAAACGTGCAGAAACGCAAAGCGCCGACACATCCATGCTTCTTTAAATAATTCCAACCCAAGAGACTCTTGGAAGTTCCTCAACTCCCTAGGGATCGGTAAATGTAACAGTAACGATAATTCAACTTTAATAGATGTAAATGATCTTAACAAACATTTTGCTCAACCTCCTGTCTCTATTGACAATATAATAAAATCTGACACACTCGCTTGTATTGACCAAATTCCATTACCAAATTGTGAAAAAATGTTTTTTTCCGAAGTTTCCGAATCAGAAGTATCGAAAATTATTGCATCCATAAAGACCAAATCGGTTGGCAGTGATGGTCTTTCAATTGATATGATCAACCTGATTATAAATATAGTCCTACCTATCATTACCCACATAATTAATTTTTCACTTACATCCAATAAGTTTCCGTCTGCATGGAAAACGGCTTTCGTTATACCTTTGCCCAAATCCAATTCGCCAACAAGCCTAAAAGACTTCCGTCCAATATCTATTCTTCCTGTGCTATCCAAAATCCTTGAAAAAATAGTCTTTTTTCAGACTTCCAACTTTCTTTCTTCCAATAATCTAATGGACCCATTTCAATCTGGTTTCCGTAGTGGACATAGCACAACGACCTCTCTTGTCAAAATCACAGACGACATTAGGCGTGCTATGAACGATAAACAAATTACTATCCTCACCCTTCTTGATTTTAGTAGTGCATTCAACTCTGTCGACTTCGATATTCTTTTGGCGAGGCTCCGGTCCGCTAATCTCTCAGACTCAGTTATTCGGTGGTTCATGAGTTTCTTAATGGATAGGCATCAGCGTGTCAAATCTCAGAAAAACCTGTCAGATTTGGTAAATTTGTCTGCCGGTGTTCCTCAGGGTAGCGTTTTATCACCACTGCTTTTTTCAGTTTTCATTAACTCTATACCTAACATACTAAAGTGCTCTTATCACTTTTATGCCGATGATCTTCAATTATATTTGCATTGTGATTTAAATAACATAAACCCAACTCTAAACTGTTTGAATCACAATCTAAGCCAAATTTTTACATGGACAACAGCTAATGGTATTATCATAAATCCCTCTAAGTCACAGGCAATCTTAATAGGCAGCTGCAAACTTTTAGCCAAAATTGATTGGCCATCCTTAATCCCTTTATCTATCAACAATAACATTATACCACTTTGTAAGAAAGTAAAAGACCTGGGGATAATAATAGACCAAAACCTATCTTGGCGGGAACAGGTTGCTGAGGTGAGCAGGAAATTTCATTATACCCTTCACTCATTAAAAAGATTGCAAAATTTCTTGCCTTTCTCCGTCAAAATATCGTTATGCCAATCAATATTACTCCCTTTCCTTGATTACGCTGATGTATGTTATTTAGACGCTAATCAGGAACTCTTAGATAAATTGGAGCGATTACAAAATACATGCATTCGATATATTTTTAAATTGAAAAAATTTGACCACATATCGGAATACCGATCTCTTTTAAGGTGGTTGCCCATCAGGCAGCGTAGGAACCTACATACCCTCACACTTCTATACAAGGTCTTAAACAACTCCAATGCTCCAGTTTATCTACGAAATCAATTTCACTTCCTCTCTGAATACGGGTTGCCTCTTCGATCAAATACTGAAAGAACGCTCAGTATCCCAGTACACAATACTTCTTTTTTCACCACCTCTTTCTCCGTACAGGCAGCTCGTCTTTGGAATCACATCCCATCGCAACTTCGAGTTTCATTAACACTTCCCACTTTCAAAAGAAATCTGAGAAATCATTTCCTTTCACATAACACCTAAATTTGTCTCCTTATCCTATCCTTGTCCCCCCCCCCTCTCCAGTCACCTCCGTTTCTTTATTGTTTTTGCTTATATGTTTTTTTTTCATTTTGTTTGTTTTATTTTCTTTATAGCTCTTGCTTGTATTGTATAAAAATTTTGCTACATACCATAATTGTAATAGTTTTTCACTAAATGTATATGGTTGGTTGGAAGATATTGCCATTTGGCAATAAGCCCGCCATTGTGCACTTGTGCTCAGAAAGTTTTAAAATAAATAAATAAATAAATAAATTTTCAATTTAGGTATGCTAAAGATTTGTAGTTGTATACAATAAAAAAATAGTTTTTTGACAAGGAAATTAACTAATTTGATAACGAAAGCAACAAATATTTTTTTTGAAAAGCATGGTCAGTATAATAGTGAAAAAAAACTGTTTTCAATTTAAGACGTATCTTTTGAGGAATCTGAGGAAAAAATGTTCAAAATTAACTTTATACTATAAATAATGGTCCTAAATGAACACACGATGAACAAAAGAAGAGTCCGGAGAACTCTATAAACTTGCAGATTGGAAACAACTGACATATTCAAAATAATATTGATTCAATCCATTTTAGGTAGGTAACTTATAATAATTTAACTTTATTTTGTAATGGATATTAATAATAGTTAATTCATTTTCAAAGAATAATGTCACGGGTATTGTTTTAATTGGTATATCTGAATATTTCCCATATTATACGAGACAAGGTAACGTATGTTGTCTAGTGTGACAGGAGAGGGGGGGAGGGTTAGATTTATGGCGGGAAAAATCGCTTTGAAAGCAAATCTCTGCATTTCCTTTGCGATACATGTAGGCAGAATGTATTTATTATTATTCGCTTAGATTTTTTTATATTCAAACATTTTTAGAAGATAAATATTATCAAAAAAAAAAAAAAGAGAAATGTTTCTCGTAAATCGTAGTAGTTTAGATTCCGGAAAAAACTTGAGAATTTTCGTCGTATACAGTGGCGGTTTGGACATATACCAATCAAGCAAGAAAACCATATTTACACCCCGCGCAGCCCACGTTTCTTATTTTATTTATTCTAGGCTACATACAGTTTTGACATATACAAAAAAAAAAACTAAAAATTATTTGACAACTTCAAAACCACGATTGTAATACCAATTTGGTACTAATGTACAATCTTACAAAAAGATATATACCGATAATTACCACAAAGGTATACGATTAGATTATTAAATGAAGAAAAATTAAATAAGGATACCTACAAAAAAACAACAGTCAAAAATAAAGTGGATAATGATAGGAATAAGAAAATTAAAAAAAAAAAAACAATCAAGTTTGTAGGATGTATTGTGTTTCCAATTACTCAACTATCAAAGGGAAGTTTTCAACTATCCCTTGAATTTTTCGACAATATAATGAAAGTTTTAGTGATATAGACATATTTTTCCTTACTTATAATCAATTCCGGGAGAGGGTTAGGTACGAGTGCGGACGGATATCATAATGACGAAAGGTGTGACATGCCATCAGTTGCTCTACCTCTCACATTCCTCCACTTTTCTATATCTATTCCTAGTTTCTCCCCCATCTCCGTCATTATCATTATCCTTGTTGCTTTTGTCATATATATTTTTTTTAACTCATATTTTTATTTTAGTTTTTAGTACATAATATTGATTTTTTTTAGAATCAACTGTAAATACGTACTTTGTTGACCGTTTTTTTGGCCTTGATTGTTTTATGTTCATATTAGTTAATAATGCTGTTATTGTCCCAAATAAACCAAAATAAAATAAAATTAAATTAAAAAAATAAAATAAAAAATGCTCCGGGTAACTGGTAAATGTATACGTAATTATAATAATAATAACATTCATAGCGCCGATTAATGATTCAGGATCATTCATAGGTGCTGATAGTTCAGCCTTTTATTGCAAACAAAGCTGTTGCTTTGTTTGCATTATCTAAGAAAAATACTCCTCACTATTGTAACACTCACCATTAAATTAATTTATTTATTAATTAAGAAAAAAAACATTTACGCATCAACCATATACATTTTTGTTTTATACACAAATTTCATATAATATGTGTAATCACTACATTATTTCCCATAGACAAGATACAAAGAAATAGACGTGTTTAGAGATTACGATAGAGATAAAAGTAACAAAATATAAAATTCTATGAATGTCGAAAAAACATATTATGAAGTATAAAGTATAATTTTGAATTCGATAGAATGGTGTTTTGAAAATCATTCATTATTTGGTATTTGATAATATATATTTTAGTTTTTAGTCATATTTTTTTAGAACGTGTTATATACTCTTGTGTTAGAATGAGGATCTTGGGCAGACCCCAAGTGGACATTGTATACATACCTTCATTGAATCCCCTGCGGGTCCTAAACTTCCTGAAAGAGGGCTAAGACTCGAGAGGATGCTGTAACAGGAAACCCGGTAGTAAGTAGGGGGGAGCGCAAAATAATAAGAATAATACATACTCGTCACAGGCAAACATACATCTTAGTTATATTTAAATTTATGATGTTTGAAATGTTTTATATTTAATATCTGTGGACATATGTAATTGGTCTGTTTGTTTTTATTTTATAGTGTATTATTCCATTTTAGTATTTTAAGACTGTATTTAAATTTATTTAAATTTATTTTAATTTTATTTTTACCGTCACAGGCAAACATACATCTTAGTTATATTTAAATTTATGATGTTTGAAATGTTTTATATTTAATATCTGTGGACATATGTAATTGGTCTGTTTGTTTTTATTTTATAGTGTATTATTCCATTTTAGTATTTTAAGACTGTATTTGTCCCTAAATAAATAAATAAATAAATAAATACTCTTGTGATTAGTATGTACCTAATTGGTTTTATTTTTCTACATCTTTTTTTTTTGCTATAATTTTTAATTTGACTGTATACTGATTCATATAAATAAATAACATCATTTCAACAGCGCATTCCAGCCACACCCTTGAACTAAGAGGCTGCACTCTTTGAAAATAAATTCAGACACAGCAAAAATGTCAGTATGATAATTAAATTGGTTAAATATTCTGTAAAGCGGTATCCTGAAACCTGTTCTTAAATTGTAATAAGTTATATTGTGTAATCGTTAGGTAATATGTCTCATTTTACATTTGTTTTTTTTCATGTGGCGTTGTAGTTAATAATAATTGATAATAATATAGTTAGGAAGAATGTTTTATTTCCACATAATAAGCTCGTATTTTCATACGATTTGCAATTTCTGACACAATTATTTTAGTAAATGAACGTATCATTTAGCGCTCTATTAATTATTATGGCTGTAGATAGCGCTCCGGTATTTTCTGGTGGTTTTCCAAATGTAAATGTATTTGACGCAACATTGCCTGCTAATGTTGAATTATTCATAGGATGTACGGTTGGTAAAATAATAATATTTGACTTACGCTGCAGTTGAGAATTGGTCTGCGGGTTTTGCCTTGTTCTGCGACCACAGATGCACATAGCGATGGCCGCGGCGCATGCGCACAGGACCAGCGCTGCACTAACAGCTCCGACCACAAACCACGGCATTTCCAAACCAAGGATGGTGTTCGTGTCTTGATCTGTTTAACAACACAAAAAATATTACAAATTTGACATATTAATCACATTTGGTTTAGTTTCCGTCTAACTTCTTGATCCCTTTCGCCGTAGAGAGGGGCGATTTTCAGATATACAAGTTGTTTTCTGATAAATCATCGATCGAAGAACAATGTAGGATCTATAGTTTTCAGCGCACGGTGCATTGGGTAATTTAATAATCACTCATTTTTTTTTTCAAAAATGAATATGTCCTTGTAAAACAAGTATATATACATATTCCTACGTTCCCTAAAATAAGCGTAAATGCCTGTGCTATAGGTGAACGAAATCGGTCGAGGCAAGATTCGAACTCGCGACCACTGTATAAGCGCTAACCGCTCTGCCATCGACCCATCTAAAAAAACAATTCTGAATAATCGGTCGACGTGGTATAGATTTTTCGCCCATTTGCAAACTGAAGAGTTTGATGAGTTTCTCATGGATCAAATCATCAGATCTTGTCCAACTTTAAATGGAACCAACCAGAGCTATATTCCCTTAATAAGGAAAAAAAATCATTGAAACTGAAATGTGGTAAAGACTTCTCGCTGATGAACTTATCCATTTTTGATGTCAAACGAAAACCCCCTTTTAACCTAGCACTGGCAGGCATATTGTTAAACCGCAACCAAGCAGAATTTTACTGTAAAATATACAATACAGAGTTTACTATGGCAATATGGAAATGTGTCTATATGGTAACTTATAAATTAATATAAAGGAAACAGAGGAACTGTAGGAATAGAAAAGGAAATGAGAGTTATATGGGTCCACTAACTTGATCATCATAATCAGACCGTGTTAGCCCACTGCAGGGCACAGAACTTCCCTCTCCTTCTCCAACCTTCCCGTTTCTGTGCAATTCCCATACACTGGGTTCTTGAATTTTTTGATGTCGTCTATACATCTGTTGGGTGCCCGTCCTTGTGGTTTCTTGTCGCCACTTGGTCTCCTCTCCAGCAATATTTTGGGCAGCACTATTACGTGTCCAGTCCATCTCTACTTTTGCATTGCTATTTTCTCAACCACATCGGATAATTTGGTCTGACTACGTATCCAGACATTCCTCTTCCAGTTTAATGGCCAGCAGTTTTATCCTTTCCATTTTTCTTAGTACAAAAAATTAATTTCAACATTTTATATAAAATAAAAAGTAGATATTGACAAGACATTATTAAGACTAAAGACAAAGTTTAAAGAAAATTATCTCCGAGGCGAAGAACGAGAGGGGAAAAGGGCCCACTTTGTGTTGATGTAAATCACTTAATCTTTGTTTATATGTTTAAGAATTTAATAGATACACGCAGACAGCAGAGTGGAATGCCAAAGGTTACGATGGGAGATCAGAAGAGATTGCGAGAGGAGAAGGAAATGGGAGAAAGAGGGGTCGGTAGATCGACAAACTCATCGCCTTTACTTTGCATCTTCTAATTATTGTTTATTTTTCCGCCAACTTTTTCGAAGAGTTATATTTTAATTAAAACCTTCTCCGCCATAGTTGAACGGGGAGTAATAATTATTTTTTATTTCGTTTTTCGGATCCGCTACCAGCTTCATAAAACAGAAAACGGGCGAGAGCGTTTTGGAAAATTCGCTTTTGTACTTTTTTTATGAAGTGGAAAAAATAATATTGCCGAATACAAAAGCCGTATTTGTTTTATTTTTGTTTTTCGCGTTATAGAAAAAGAGTAAGTAGTAATGTTTCATATCAAAACGGGAGTCGGCGATGAATGAGAACAATAAAATTTCGATTATTTTTTGCCATTGAAAACACAATTATTTTCGTCGCAATTTTTGCTGGAAACGACGATTTTCTTTGCCAGGCAAATATTTCGAAACACATTTAAGCGAAAAAGATTATTTTATTTTATTTCATTGATTTTTTTTTAGAAGTTGATACACGTGCCATACAAAACTTATTTGTTATTTTTACAATGTTAACATAAATTTTGTCATCATATTTAGTCAAAAATCTTAGAACTAATCTAAGCGTTTACGAATCATAAATCAATTCGTTCGTAATCTCAATTTTTTTACTTAATTTACTGTCACTAAACTCAAAATTATTTTCGAAAGTTGTTGTTATTCAGTTCGTGGAAAGATTAAGAACTTGGCCCGGAGTTCTCTTCTAGATGCTAGGCAACGTCGCTGGTCTTCTTCTTCCGTGGGTAGACTGACATTTTTATTTCTTCCCGATGTGAGGACTCGAATTTCTTCTTCGTGGATTGTTCCCGATTATTGGACCACGCAATTCCTTACTGGATACGGCAGTTTCAAAAGTTTTCTTTTTCGTTCTCACTTATCCGATTCGTCCTCATGTCAGCTTTGTGACAACTTTGAACAGCTTTCTGAGCATATCCTATGGAAATGCACTAACTTCTCATGTCAACTTTCTCACGAGAATTCTAGAACGATGTCCGAGGGAATTTCTTTGGACCTATTGGGCATGTGGACCTTGTAGCCACAAAGATCAACTTTGTTTTCTTTGGCTCTTTAAGTGCAGTGTCTGCAAGGTTTTAGAGTTCTCCGGACTCTTCGTATTATGTATGTTCTATATGTGTTGTTTCAGAGTTTTGCAAGGGGCCGTTATTAGTCCCCATAAACAGAACAGGTGGTGGTGAAGGAAGAACAGTTCATTTCAACTATTGCTTGATAATGTTGTGATTTATTTATATTCGATTTCATTATGTATTGGCTACATATTATAAACAGGTAATATTGTGAGTATTGCAAAAAAAAAACTATACACATAATGTCCACGCTACGGTTGTGTTGAAAAAGTAACGAATAAAATTAAACCAATTAGAAACTTACTCTGGCACAGATTGCTAGATGTTTCATCTGATCCGTCAGCACAATGGTTGACTCCATCGCAAATCAGATCGGCACTTATGCAGAACTCCCTAAGGTTGCAGCGGAAATCCTTGCACCCGTGCTCTATGGACAAAGAAAAATATTAGTATCAAAAAACAATTATACATTACGTGATTCCGAATTTGTTTGAGAGAGACTATTTTTACATTAACTATATGAATAGTCAAATGGTTTTATGAGATAAACCTCTTCAAATGTCAAATAAAATAAGAAAATATTTGCACTTCAGCAGAAAGAAATCAGTCGATAGCAATCAGGCATGATTTTAACCCGGATCCTCTGGATTGCAAAACCAGGCATAGCTGACATCTGTCTTAGTTTGAATTTTGATCAGTGTGACTTATGACTTGTAATAGATAATACAGAACTTGGACAATTGCCTTTATTTTATTACTGACATAAGAGGCTGAATTTGAAAGACAACAATTACAATTGAAGCGTGTAAAATTGATATTTAGTTTTTGACAATTTTTTAACATCTCACTAGAGACGAAGTAGAATATAAGAGGAGAACCAGGAACTCAAGGCACCTACAGGGCACCTACGACCTGTCATCGGCTGGGTTACGTGATCCACCAATTATGCCTTCTCATTGAGTTGGCAACGAGAAGGTATAATTGGTGCATTTTTTTCCCTTATCAATGCAATTTTTGAAATTTATTTATACCTACATACAATCATGAGAAATAGATCGTTTGAAAATAGGACATTTTTACTAGTGCCATCTATGAAGTTATGAAGAAAACCTTTCGTAACGCCACCTTTTGAGAAGTTGGTTTTTTGTAAACAATGAAAGCAACAGTCTTTATACATGAGTTGAGAGTGTTCTCGCTTTGTAAATATGTACTATTCTGATTCGTTTCAGATTACGAAAACGTCTGTAACCAACGGGCGACCGTGGATAAAAGGATTTTATACGCGCTGTGACGTAATGAGTCCCGTATAAATGCAAGCAACTTTTTAAAATTTCTCATGTACTAAAATTCAGATGGACAAATTTAAACGAATCAGAATAGGACATACAAAACAATTTATTAGATAACAAGGAAGCAAAACAGTTGACTACCCATATGATGAAAGTAGCTAAGGATAAATAATAAGTTAGTTAATATGTAATTAACCAATAAAGTCATCTGACAATTGAAACAACTCTCATGTAAAATTCCACATTCCAAGTATATGTGATTCTTACAACACGATACAAAATATTATAAGTTTCTTCGCGAAGTTCTGAAGGTGATACGCTCTTAATCTTCCTCCCTCTTACCCTCCTAATCTCCTATCACCCCAATACTTAATTGTGTATGTTTGTGTGTGATGTTTACTGCTGTTATTATTTGTACTTATTGATGGAGTGTTTTTTAGGCTCTGTAATTATATCATATCTGAGTTGAAATATCAAACCGTCAATGTGCTGTTGGCTTCCCTAAATATAGTAAAAAAAAAAATACGTTTTATCGTGTGATTTATTGTTCACTTAAATAAAAATTAAATATAACTCGTATATATTTATATGTAGGTACTTAAGTTCTGGTACTTATGTATTTCAATTATTTACTTTGAATAACTTTTATTGGACAGCTGGGTATTTTTTGCAGCAAGTGTACAACATCGGGTGCTACAATACTTTCTGCTTCGAGATAAATATAGGTATACATTATACATACTTCTTCATTTTCTTATCCTTTGTTTTCTTAGAGGACATCTGTTCTCTTAACAGAGTTACATCAGCTTCATTCAACTTCTCCATCGGTACAGCAGCGGTGTCAATGTTTTGAATATAATATTCTTTTCTATCATTTACCAAAACAATTCGTCTATGAAATTATTTTAAGCCGTTTACCTCGTCGATTTTTCATAATGACGACAAACAATCACAATCCATCATTCTATGCAGAATGTAATTTTTGCTTTATCAAATATAAAGTATGTTACATGGCAATTCTAATAAAAATTTTTTGCAAATAAATACTAAAAAAAAAAAACGAGTGGGTTGTGGCCAACGCTAAACTCCTCACTAACAAGTCAATCCAGAAAGTATTCAAATTTTGTATGGAAATTTTTCAACATTTTCATGAAATGAGTTTGTTCAATTTTTTTTAAATATTTTATCATGAAAACTTGATAATTCTTCAATGCCATTTTATTGATGTCATGTGCCTTTTTATCAATTCGAAAATAATCAAATTTTAAGTTTCTTGAGCTTGGGGTCACTTTAAAATTTTTGACAGTTAAAAAAATTGATTGAGAAGCACTATCCAGATATCCTTCAAAATCTAAAGGGGTCTAACGAGTATTACATAGATACCTACACATATTTGCGAAATTTGAAAATAATCGAATGAGTACTTTAGTCTATAATTGATAAAGTAAAATGAACACGCCGTACAAAGTAGGTACACAGGCACGCAGCAGATAGCACACACACACAGATAAATTGTGATGAAACTTTCAGAATACAATCTAAGCATGATACTAGGTGATAATCTGCAATAAAAAATAGCCTTAAAAATTGCGAAATCATAACTCCTCACTATATCCCCTTGGGTTAGTGAGGAGTAAAAATAACATTTAAATAAATATACTCATGGGAACGTATAACGGCCCTTTGAAAAACTCTGAAAGAACACACGAAGAATATAAAAATCCGGAGAATTCTCTATTGTACTAGCGAGCTGATCTTATAGAACACTTATTAATGGATTATAATACCTAACTATAAATGACCTCAACCACAGTAAAAAACGTTACACAGAGCGATAAGAGAAAGAAATTTTAATAAATAGCAAGGACAATGTCACACAGTATAAAAAAATCACTATCTATGCGTTTTTACTATCAAATTCAAAATCTAATTCAATAATTCATTCATTAATACCATCAAGGTATATCTCATAATGTGGGATAACCAGCGACAGGTGTGCCGGTGTGCATTACTTTATAAAAGAAAGCACGAGACACGTGTGTATGTCCACACACCAGTCTCGCATCACCTGAAAAGGCACCGTATTCAGAATGGATGGTGAACCTCATTGCTGAACTACTTTTATGGGACACCCGAAAACGGTGACAATAGGAAATATTAGAAGCACTGTTCTAAGCCGGTGCCTCATAGAATTCAATAAACTTTTCGATATCGTATTTGTTACTTAATTAGTAAAAGGATCAATTATTTGTTTGGTCAAATCACATTTACTCATGATATAGGTATCAAATACATCGAATATAATTAAAAAGAGAAAGGTAGGTAATACACATTTCATATTTAATTGACTTTTAGTGAAATCATCATTTAAAACACAATATCGTATTAATTAATTGTGTAAAATACAACGGTTCATTTGAGCCAAATTGGGTGTGTTGAAATATTTTTAATTAAAGGATTAATTTTGTGCGAAAGTGAATGGTTTTTAAACTGTATTTGGTTTTAATAACACGGCAGATTATTTTCATTGTATAAAAATATAACAAAACGCAATAGATTGATACTATTACTAAAAAACTAGGAAAATGTCTCCACAAGACATGTGAGAGGGACTTGAACGTTGAAAAAAGTATTTTTACTCTTCACTAAGTTTGTACTATGGAGTAGTTAAGAGTACCAATGATTTCACAATATTTTTAAGCATGTTTTTTCACATCAATGTTTCAACAGGTATCTTGTAGACATTATCAATACTTGGCTCCATAGATCCTAAATTTAGTTGCAAGTTTTACTTTATTGTCAGCAAATTCTCAATTCATAACAACATACACGACAAAACTACTAACATAGGACTTAATAAGTGGACCATGGGCTACACAATCATTCTATATAACAGCTTACAATGACTTAGTAATTAATATTATGTAACTAGTCTACCACCTCGGAACAAGCCTGGCCTAGTGAGGTAGTCCAAACCAAACCAATTTATTTGTTATGTCTTATATAAAATTATATAAATTTTAATATATGTAATAAAAAAATATATAGTGTATTCCTACTATAAGTTTCGTCACGATGTATTTGTGTGCAAGGCATAACTTACGGCGCGGCGTATGAAATTTCGCTATCGTATTTTATTACATCCCGTATAATTTTCGGTTAGGTTTAGGTAGTGTTTAATGACAATAGCGACTCGCGTGAGCGTGTTGCTTTATAAATTGAATAGAAATTGGTTGCAGGAAAAATTTTATCAACACTTTTGCTATTTGTGGATAGGAATAAGTTTATTATGTATTTGTATTTGTCAAGCCATTTCATCACATTTTTTAAATAAATTACATATGTTAACATATTTTTATCTACTTTTATGATTTTTAACACTATTTCAGTTTTATTTTTAAATTATGGCGTTTATTGTCAACTTTGACAGATCATCCGAAATTGGTTAAATGCCCAGTGCGTTTTCCAAGCTCTAGTATTAATACCAATATTTTATTAAGTACTATTTTTAATTCTTCGAACTTGTCGTGAGTAGCTTTGTAGAAGATCATATTTAAAAAATAAATATAAAAACACAAACTTTGTATACACTTCTACTTTTAATGACTTGAAAAATAAGTTATATCTTTCGAGCATGCGCTCTTGATAACTTATTATTATTTTTACTAAAAATAATAATAATACTAACTTGAACTAGAGTATAGAAAAGCAGCCGCTCGACTAAGGAACGACATCTAATCGGAACTTCGTGTTTCATTAAAATTTTCTGCTTTCTAAAGAAATCTGGAACATCATCTCCTTGCAAATAATAATTATATCTTCTTATTTCATTATTTTTATTTATTAGGAAACTTAACAGCAATACAATATTTTATGTTAATTTATAAATATGTATATAAAAAAGAAGCCAATTAGAAAGTCTCACTAACTACATTATAATATATAGATTTTGTGTAGTTGAGTTATTAAGTATTATGGTGGGTGTATGCGGGGGAAAGGGAAGGGTAATATATATAGAAAAGCGTTGATAAGGAAGGGATGAATGTTTAAAGGAGATAGGTTTGATTTAATCCTTGTCCCTTCTTTTCCTCAACTTTCCCCATTATGTAGATACTATCCATTTTTTGTATGTACATACCATATACACTCTTATTACTTTAAAGAATAAATATGTTGGCTAAGAGACAACAAACTCACCATTTTGTATTAATAATCTGTCTACAGAAAGTTTGAAAAAAAAAAATAAACAAATTTAATATTAAATTTATGAGTGAATGAAAATACTACTGTAAAGTGCTCTTAGGCACCGGCTAAGAATAGTGTTTCCACTCTTTTATATTGCCATCGTTTTCGAGTTACAACAGGTACATAAATTAACATCTTACAAAGTTCAGCAATTATAGTTCACCACCCATTCTGAATGTTGCAATTTAAGGTGAAACGAGACTAGAGTGTGGGCATACACGCATATGTCGTGATTACTTTTAGGAGGCAATGCACGCCCGCACACTTGTCACTGGTTAGTTACCACATTGTGGGATATGCCGCGACGGTTTGAATGAATGAATGAATGAACATATTTAATATTCTTCTTCTTCTTGTGTTATATCAGGTCTTCCCGACGTTGACGACCACCATAGAGAAAGCCTCCCTGTCCTGTCCAGTGCGAAACAGCTCCTCCACAGTTCTTATATCGGTTCATTCGCGGATGTTTCGGAGCCAGAAAAGCTGCCTTCTTCCGACCCCTCTACGACCCTCAATCTTCCCCTTCATGACGAGCTGAAGGATGGCATACTTTTCACCTCTCAGAATATGGCCGAAGTACAACACTTTACGGAGCTTAACATTGGTGAATAATTCTCTTTTGGTGTTGGCTCTACGTAGTACTTACTTCAGTGTTACTCCACCATGTCAGTCCACGATATTCTAAGCATTCTGCGGTGGATCCACATTTCAAATGCTTCAAGGCGGTTTATAATATTAACTTTGAGAGTCCACGCCTCCACCCCATAAAGCAGAATTTAATATTAACAATTTGAATTTGTTTCAATTGTAGGAAATATTACGTGGAAGATTTAAGTGTGGAAGATTTAAGTGTGAAAGCTAAATGAGTTTCTTCGATAAAATATAAATGAATGAGATTAAGAGAAACAAAAGAATCGTTTAGAACGGACATAATGAATCGTTAAAACTAAAACCACTACACAATGGAATGGAAAGGAAGGTAACGAATGAAATTCTCGTACAAATTAGAGTTTTATGCGTCTAAACGTTTTGTTGAGGTGACGCATTAATTTGGCTGAAATAGCCGACAATGCCGAAATAGCCGGCGATGCCTGAAACTCTCCCGGAATGATGACAAAAAGACTAGTGGTTTAGAAGGCTGGCCCCGTTTTTAGTCAAGATTAATGACATTCGTACCAATTGCGAGAGTTACAGGACTTCGCAACGGGAATGGTTGAGGTCCGATTGAAATACCCAAATGGGACTAAGGTAAAAGGGCCGCAACAGCTTTAGGCGCTTGAAGCATTTAATTTAAAATGTTTGGAGAAATGGATAAAAGGGAGATGAATCGCCTATTAGAAGTTTTGATGACGAAGTATTTGTTCATCCCCCACCACCACCCGTTCTGCTTATGGGGACTTATAACGGCCCCTTGCAAAACTCTGAAAGAACACATAAAGAACATACGAAGAGTCCTGAGAACTCTAAAACCTTGCAGACACTGCACTTAATATGCCAAAGAGAGCTAATCATGTGGTAACAACTGGCTCAACGCTCAGAGATAGTGAAGATAAGAGTGAACCGAATTTAAGACAGAAAGTCTTAAAAGCCCTAAAGTTGCTCTTCGTGGCTACAAGGACCGCATGTCCAATGGGTCCAAAGAAATTCCCTCGGACATCGTCGTAGAGTTCTCGTCGGAAAGTTGACACGGAGAAGTTAGTGCATTCCCATAGGATAAGCTCAGAAGTCTGTTCAGGGTTATAACAAAGCTTACGATTTTTACATTTCGGTCTTTCAGAAAATCGTTCACATGGTCGTGCCATCCTTTCTACATCTTACATTATTTCCTAATGTCCTGATTTCGTACCCTGTCATACATCGTTCTATTACAAATAATGTTGATTATTCAATATAAAAAAAAACGCAATATGTAATATAAATCCTGCAAAATCAGTATATAATTAGCACCCATAAATATACATAAGTAATACCGGTATCGAATACCTGAAAAGAAAAAAAACAAAGGGGACAACTATGGAAGGAAAAAATACAAAGGGGACAACTATGGAAGGAAAAAATACAAAGGGGACAACTATGGAAGGAAAAAATACAAAGGGGACAACTATGGAAGGAAAAAATACAAAGGGGACAACTATGGAAGGAAAAAATACAAAGGGGACAACTATGGAAGGAAAAAATACAAAGGGGACAACTATGGAAGGAAAAAATACAAAGGGGACAACTATGGAAGGAAAAAATACAAAGGGGACAACTATGGAAGGAAAAAATACAAAGGGGACAACTATGGAAGGAAAAAATACAAAGGGGACAACTATGGAAGGAAAAAATACAAAGGGGACAACTATGGAAGGAAAAAATACAAAGGGGACAACTATGGAAGGAAAAAAAATCATCATTAAAATGTACATCGGATTCTTATTTAGTCGGTATAGATTTTATAAATAGTTGCTGAATATTTCTATTTTGTATAGCATTTTGATCAAAATTGCTGGATATTCATATTTTGTATGATATTTAGCTATAGACGATTCCTTGGGCCGACTTAACGTCCTAATTTGCCTCGCTATGGATTTAAAAAATCATGATTATTCAGAAAGTGAATTCAATATCTTTGAGCTCGACTCAACTGCATCATTTAAACATGTGGCGAATGCGGACCTGACAGTAATCCATTCATTATGTTGTTTTTTTCCCCATACAAATCAAGCAAGTATCCACGATTGATAACGCTCATCGTCAATGATACGATACAATCTCGAACGATGGAATGAAAATTAAATAATTTTTACTCAATATTGGCGGTTGGAAGTTTTAAAAAAATAGAATATTCGCTATCGACAAATTAATATTTAAGGAAAAATTAAAAAAATATATCCATCAAATAATTCTTGAACGATATTTCGTCTACGTCCTTCAATTATCTCCTTCCTTTACTCTTTGTTATTTTTGTATTTTCTTTTTTTTATTTCAAGTAAGTAAATTGGGTTGGTTGTAAAAGATCCTTAATTCAATTCGAATATTTATACTCTTAATTACCCCAATGGGATATAGTGGGGAGTTATTAATTCGCAATTTATATATTTTTTTATTGCAGATTATGAAGTAGTAGGTATCATGTTGAGATTATATTCTGAAAGTTTTATCACAATGTATCTGTGTGTGCTATGTAGGTGCTATGGACTGTGTGCTATGTACGGTGTGTTTATTCTACTTTATCGATTATATGTAGACGAAAGTACTCATTCGCTTCTTTTCAAATCTTGAAAATTTGTCTATATATAAAGTAGTCGCCAAAACCCCAATAGATTTTGAAAGATAAATGATCAGTGCTTCTTAACTGTGTTTTTTTAACTGTCAAATATTTCAAAGTGACCCCAAGCTCAGGAAACTGTAAGATTGATATTTTTGTTTTCAAATTGCCAAAGGCACATCACTTTCATAAAATGGCATTGAAGACTCTTCATGACAAAATATTCATGAATTTTCATGACAAAATATTTAAATCAAAAATAATTAAACAGACTTATTTCATGAAATTTTTTCGTACAAAATTTTAATACTTTGATGAGTAATTTGGTTTATTTGGTACCCACTCGTTTATACAATTGCATATACGCAAACATTGGATTTTTTCCTGTCGGGAGAAAAATTGTCAAAGAATGATATTCTATGACAATTTTGTTACATCTCGATACAGACGAAGTTGGAATACTATAAGAGAATATTCCAACTTCGACTCTACTGAGCTTTAAAATATTGTCATAAATTGTTTTATTTTTATAAATTAAAATAAAACTATATCAAACATACGCAGTTCAAATGAAGTTCACATATTCAGAAACATAAAATATTTTTTAAATAATCAGTGGCAGTATTTATTTTTATTTTTTATATTTATTTTAAATTTTATTATTAATTTAACTAATAACAAGTGCCAACTTACTAATAATAATAACAATAAACACTTTTGTGGCGATGCTACACGACACAAACAATTTGGTCAATGAATACGTCATACGTCATTCATATTAACGAAGATGGCCGAAGGATCAAATACAGTGGTCGCGAGTTCGAATCCTGCCTCGACCGATTTCGTTCACCTATAGCACAAGCATTTATATGCTTATTTTAGGGAACGTAGGAAGATGTATATGTACTTGTTTAATAAGGACAAATTTATTTTTTTCTTTAAAAAAAACGAAAATAGATGTAAATCATGTAAGTTATCTTTTATTTTGAAACCCTTCATCACTCAATTACTATTTCTATTTTTGACTGATTAACTGATTATCAAACAGCAATATCATATTTAGTGATGTATGTTATAGGGAAGTAATTTATTTGAACACGCACTTAAAATGGCAACCTTCTGATATATTATATTCTCAATTAAATAACAACCCCTATAGCATATATATCTAAACTTCCTTGCACCCTGCATAAGTAGCGAGTTTATTGACATAATATGGCAATTACTTCAACTAACCAATGTTTCCAACATTGACGTATGCAATTGAATGGTCAGAAGTCGCGCGAAAGCAGAATAAATTCATAAATTCATTTGAAATGAGATCGCTAAGAAGAATATGTAACAAAAAGAAGAATTTGTAATAGAACGATGTATGACAAGGTACAAAAGGAGGACACAAGGAAAGAATGTAAATTAATAAAATTAAATTTATCATATTGAGATGGTTTGGCCACTTGGGAAGAAATAACGAAGAATGCCTGACGAAGAAACTATGCAAAGCTGGCAGGAACGGAATAAGAGGTCGGGTGCGCCCAAGAGATGGATGGCACGACCATGTTAACGATATTTTGAAAGACGGAAAAGTAAGAAGCGTGAACAATATACGAACATGTATGAGACGAGGAGATGAATGTGTGTTTAGATAGAAAAATGAGGCGTTCGGTTCTATCTGCCAACCTCGTGGGGGACATGACGTGTTGGTACCTATGTATTTATTGTTTATTTAGTCAACATAACAGACGAGCTGTATGAAATGGTGTATGAATGCATGTGAGGCGATCAATGTATGTATATGTAAGCTAAAGCGTATGGCGCTCGGTTCTAGATGCCTACTCCACTAACTGGAAAATCGTGTTATGGTATGTATTTTTTGATTATATTCAATTTTGAATTATTTTATGAAAGTATTGCGTTGGTCACAACTTATTTTGTTTTGAACATGGGTACTATCAATTTCAATTTTATCACGATTTTTATCGTCCATGGTTACCGTTTATAAATAAATCCCAAACATCGGATATTTTTATAACAATACCCACTGTGAATTATCCTAATAATAAATAATTTATCCTCAATTTCCTCACAACACCACCCCGAATCAATCACACGCAGGGGTTGCGTATTTACAAACAATAAAATTGCTGACATTAAGAAAAATACACGTCGTGCATGTCGAATTGGTACCCAATGATTGATCGCTTTTTAGTAACATGTTATAATGGTTAATGTGTAAGGAATATTTTTTTTATATTTTAGCATTTTTTTAACATCAATAAATAATACAGGAAGATTAGCGATAAGTGAATTGTTTTAATTGATAAAATAGCAATGCAATTTAAACTATAGTTTTTCATAAAATCATCTGAATAAATGAATTTTATGTATAAGCATTATGAACTTTAAAGGCCAGTACATCCACATAAGCGCAGCGGACGCAGCGTATCAGACGGATTTTAGTATTCTATATAGGAATTCATGCGCGCGCATCGGATCGTCGGTAAATCGAAACGGTCAACCTTGTTAAACTATTCATTCTGGCTGAGAGGACAGGAAATTGGGAGTTGCACCTGGAAGCAGTCTGGAGAATGCTGCCGTATTTTCATGCCTCATAACACTCCCTTTACTCAAAATTCGCTCACTTGTATCTCCAGGATATGATAAACTCGAAAGTAACAATGTTTCCCGATGTATATTACAAGTTTACATCTGAAGGTTTTTTACGGTATGACGGATCGCTGGTGGTGTCACAGCCTCTTCAATAAGTGTTGGGAGACAGGACATACCCCACCGGATTGGAGGAACGCAGTGATAGTACCTCTGTTCAAAAAAGGGTCAAAATTAGATTGCCAGAATTATCGAGCCATCAGTCTGCTGAGTTCAGTTGGAAAACTGTATGCTAGGATATTGGATCAAAAGTTACGAAGAGTTACTGAAAGCAAGGTATGGGATGCACAAGGAGCGTTTGTTAGGGGTAGAGGATGCACTGACCAAATTTCGAATGGCAACTGAAAAGGTTCTGGCCAAAAACCAGAAGCTTTTCTGTGCTTTCATTGACCTGGAAAAGGCCTATGATAAAGTCGACCGGGAAATACTTTGTGACGTGCTATCAGTGTACGGAGTAGAAGGTATGTTGGTAGGAGCAATTGCATCTCTTTATGAGAGTAGCCAGGCCTGTGTGAGGGTTAATAACTCACTCACAGAATGGTTCCCCATCAACAAGGGAGTACGACAGGGTTGCGTCTTATCACCGTGGCTTTTCAATTTGTACATTGACTACTGTGTAAAAGAACTGAAGAATGTAAACATCGGTTTGAAGCTGGAAGGGGTCAATGTATGCGATCTTATGTATGCGGATATCAAAGTATTAATGGCAGAAAGTGTGAAAGATCTAGAGCGCTTGGTAAAAATGGTATTCGAGGGATGCATCCAAAATGGACTGAGAATGAATGGAGCTAAGTCTAAAGTAATGGTAATTGAAAAAAGCGAAAGAAGAACAGAATGCAAAATACGAGTGAATAATGAATTACTAGAACAAGTGGATGAATATTTGTATCTAGGAAGTATGTTTCAGCGTGATGGAAGACTGGAAAAGGATATAGAAAGAAGGGTAACGGCAGCAAATAGGGTGAACGGTGCATTAAGAACAATAATGGCCGACCCGATTATCTCAAGGCCAGCAAAGCTAGCTGTGCACAAGGCAATAGTCGTACCAACATTAATGTATGCAAGTGAGACATGGACATGGCAGAAGACGCATGAAAGTAAAATTAACGCTGTGGAAATGAGGTCCCTAAGACGAATGTGTGGTAGAACGATCTATGATAGGATAAGGAATGTGGACATCAGACGAGAATGCAAGATTGAAAGACATATTGTGAGTAGAATGAAAGTAAATAAACTACGATGGTTCGGACATGTGGAGAGAATGAATGATGAGCGCCTGACAAAGAAAGTATACAAGGCTGAAAAGAGTGGAATGAGAGGTCGTGGCCGCCCGAGAAAGAGTTGGCATGATCATATAAATGAGATTTTGAAAGATGGTAATATACGAAGTCAGAATAATAGGAGAGCATGTATGACGCGATGCATGGATGTAAATGAGGCAAAACATGAATGTCAAGATAGAGGTGTCTGGCGTTCGGTCCTCTCTGCCTACCCCAAGTAGGGATACGGCGTGATGGTATGTATGTATGTATGTACGGATCGCTAACAAATTTTGGTCAGGGATGTGGACTGATATGGTCATTGAGCCGTTTCTAATGAGGAGCCTGAAGGTGCAAGGAGGCCTGACTCATGGACGTGGGGTACAAGAAAGTATTCAAACCAGATGGACCATGTCATTTACATGTTTGTGAGTAAATAGAAAACTACTATGGTATTTCATTTGAGACTTTCCATTAACATCATGGCCTATCAAGTGCAAGCTCTATTTGGGATGATAAGGATTTTGCTAAGATGTATGCGTGGTTGCAGGAACACTTTTCATTCTCAGAAAGCCCTAAATTATTTTCTCTGGGTACAGGCGTTCTAGGTGATGAGAGGGTAAATTGTCATGAGGCGTGGGAAAAGGGCATTAGGGGCATCGAAAGATGTGTTAAAAATGTCAAATTCCAAAGGAGTGACCAAGTCCAACCTTATGCCATAATGATCAAAGATTTGAGATCAAAGTAGGCAACAACATTGTACCCACGTTAAAAAAGTTCAGCGGAAAGGTGCTGAATGGTGCTAATGGCGCGGAAAGAATGTAAAATAAAATAATATGTAGTTACTTATTATTATAAAAACAACAGTTTGTTTATAAGGGATAAATAACAAGTTAATAATAGGTATATTTTTTGTAATAAATTTGAGATTGATTTTATTATAATTTTTACTAATTATGTACATTTCTAAAATTTGGCGTCACACCTTAAGAATTTCGCGGCACACAAAAATGCCGCGGCACGGTGGTTGAAAATCAATAGGTTAGTCTTCCAAAGAAAAACGTTATTTATGAGAAATGTACTATTATACAAATGATATAATGTAATAAATTGTTACAACAGTCAAGTATTACAGCAAAATTTCACTAGATATGGAAATATGGCCCCTTTTGGGTGCACTCTAGCGACGAAACGGTTAGTCTTACAAAAAAAACTTTTTAACAAGAAATATAGTAAATTTTGTCTACTTTAATTCTGTCTTGTACGATTTGTCGAAAAAATCGCTTTATTTTTGCGATATATACCGAAAACCGAAAAAAGTGCCCAAAAACAAAGTTCCGGGCAAAATTTTTGCCCGCAAACTTCAAATTCGTGTTCAGCGACCCAAAAAAACATAAAGGGTGAGAAAATAAAAACTATAGCAAAATTTGCGTCCGAAAATCCTAATATGCCTAGCCTAGTATGTAACATTCAATGTTGGATGTCTTTAAATAAATGAAAATAAACACAATGTGTTTTTCTTCAACATTTTCTGTATTTAAATATAAACATTGACATTGACAAAAAAAAGTTTGACATCGACAGTATGAAAAAAAAGAATGTAAGGTTTGACGTGAAAAATTAATTAATTTATTTTGATTTAATGTTTGTAACAGAATATATGTAAAATTATAGCATTCTGCACTCCATATGAACTATTGCTATGCTAAATCTCAAAAACTCCTCCGTGCGTGCATTTTGCTTAGAAAGGAGTCCAAAGTTTTATAGCTTCACGTATTAATATGCAGATAATTTATTTCAATATATGATATATAGCTTAGGAAAAAGCCATACGAGATTCGCGCGTTGAATTAGATGGGACAATATAAAGTCCGTCGAAATAATGGCATACGCTGATGATATCGACATTATTGCAAGGTCAGAATCATCCCTGCGAGAAGTATTTTCAAACAAATGAAAACATACTGGACGTCTTTGAAAGAATAAACTTACGTAGAATACATGGACAAACATGGGGCAAAATATATCACCGAGCTCTGTGATCTTTACCAGGACATCAGCGTCTTCAAGTTTATTAAGATTAAAAGACTACGGTGGTTTGGACATTAGACAACACCCTTTTTGGGAGTTGTCATTAGATAATGTAGAGGAAGCGTAGGGAGACCTAAGCTACGATGGTTGGACAGCGTTGTCGCGGATTGTCGGGCTGTGGGGCAGCAGAACTGGAAGTTGGCAGCCAACGATAGAGCAGTATGGAAAATAATCATGGAAGCAGCTAGGAGCTAGGACAAAACAAGGGTTGTGACGCTGAGGATGATGATGATGTTGTGTGTGAAATATATTGCGTACGGTGGATTGAATATGGTATGGTGGATTGCATAAACATTACTGTCATAAAACAATTGATATTGACATGATTCTTTGAATATGTCAGATAATTACTAGAAAGACATGGAACGAGAAATAAAATAGAATAGAAGAAAGAAAATAAAAATGGTCCACTGAAAAAAAAATTTTGTTAATAGTAACAAAATTTCAGGCTAAAATTAACCGAACTAAAGTGACAACACAACATTTGGTTTTGTGCAACTAAAACAAGAGTACAGTCATATATAGATAAACATTTATAACTGATAACAAAGATTTGCTTTTTTCATCTTTTCTACGGACAATTCTTGGTAGAACTCCATTGCAAAGTAAAAATAAATTTGGTATGGTAAAATAAAACCAAAATTTTCAGTTTCACTACTTTAATGACAGTTGACTAGTTTCGGCCATCCAGTGACCGTTTTCAAAATGGTCACTGGATGTCAAAATGGACACTTTAAAAATGGTCACTGGATGACTAAAACTAGTCGGGGTCATTAAAGTAGTAGAACTGAAAAATTTGGTTTTATTTTGCCATACCAAATTTATTTATAATTAACAATGATTTGGCATAAACGCAGGTAGCCAGTTTGGTTATCACAATATTTTTTCGTGTTTTTCAATAAAATACTAGGTACTTGTTTACAGTTTACAACCAATATGATATTGTCTACTGATTAAACAAACTTGTATTCATGATTTATAATTATTATCTTTTAGTTAAAAACAAAGTTGTTTATTGTTGTTTTCGGTGTGATTCAAATCGACAGCAAATTAAATTGTAGAGGTAGTTGATTAAAACCACCCCTAATTTTGTCGAAAATTTACCGAAAACAACATTATCAGCTTTAGCTAAACGGTCTGTTTTATATAAAATGATACATAGGTCTACCGCAAATTGGCAAATGGATCGCAAATCGGAACCAATAGCTAACAGCAGAGAGTTATCCGTGAAACCATTATATTATGTACATGTTCCTCTATTCTAAACTCTTGGTAGATAGATCGGTACAGGGAAAACCTTTTGCGAATCAGGCGAATCCATGTTGCCATTTTTATTGCAAACTCACTGATTTAATGTTTCTTTTATATGGTTTAATTTAGTGGCTAATAAATTTTGTAATGGCTTGCCCCAAGCTTTTGAACTACGTAAATAGAAACCTTAAGGGGTTTCTGAGTCAGTAATAAAATGGATTATTCATTCGAATTCGGAATCATGTAAGGAATTTACTTGACGTTTCGCTGAATTGCTAGCTTTATAATGTGATATAAAAAAATATATTATTTCAGAATGTTTTATGTTAAATATAAATTTGTGCGCGAAAACAGGGACAACTCTTTGAAATGACATTTTAAAAGCACATTATATTAAGGTATTACAATATGCAAAGATCAAAGTGTATACTCCATTTTAATTAAGTGAATAATATGTGTTTGAAGTTCATGCTGCCGATTTATATATTGATTAAATATTCGCTCATATTTATATTGTTTTGTAAAAAATAGTTACAACTTGACTTAATTACTTAAATTATAAATTAAAAGTTCTGCTCGGTATGTTTTTGAAATTCATTTAAAATATTGATTTTGAACTGTGCTTTGTTTTAAAATAAGTAGATTTCTAAAGAACATTCTAATTGAGGTTAAACTAATTATTTTTAAAATAGTGTTTATATGATTATGAAAAATCAGTTCACGAAATTGTGCAGTAAAACAAAGTTTTTATGTGTACAACAGATTCATTATTATTATTTTAAATATATTCGTGTGAGTATTATTAATTATATTTTTATTGAAATTATCAAAGACAAAGACACATTAATACATTTGCGAGAAATTCATCTCTTTCGTTGAAAAGTAAAATTAGCGATGGAGGGTTTAAGGAATTTTCGCCTTAATCAAAAATGACAGCGGAAAGTCAAACAATTTCGTTGCCGTTTGGGATTTTACGAAACGGTGAAATTTATAACGAAAATCTAACAATTCTGCCGATAGATTTCTATGGAAAGTTAAAACACAATGCAAATATCCATTATTTAACCTCACGCGATATCGCCACGGTAGTAAATCAAAATGGCTGCAACATGAATTCCCCTGGAAATGTTATATTTTAAACAAGACAATAAAAAATCTCTGGAAGAGGTCATTCGATTTGAATAAGTAGCGTTTAATCGTAAAGTCGAAATGAAAAATTTACATTCTAATAATACACCTTCAATAAATTATTGAGTTTCTTAGGTATAACATAAAAATGCATTACAAAAAATCAACTATTTATTTAACAGGGATTCTGCCTAGTGAGACAGGAAAATTTCTATATATTTAAAAATTTTCATTTAATTTAGTTTTATTTTTATTTTATATTACTTCTCAGGCAACTGACAGTCAACATGCTTCCAATAACAAGTTGCCACATTCTGGAGAGTAATAAATAATATTTATCGTCTCACAGATCCAAACTGAAAAGATTGCACTTAATGCTATTGAAATATGATATAAATTAAATAATAAAAACAGCGAGATACATATTTTATCTACTTATATTTCAGCTAACTTTGCTTTTAATGTGTGACACTGAGAAGAAAATAATCAAGGAGTAAGGTAAGGTAGCACCATTACATACCAATCATTCATTTTGAAAATCCAAATGGACGAAAAATTCATGTAAAATGAAGATTATTTTACGATAGTAAAAACCTCTGTTCAAATGTCTGGAATCTACATATTGTACAGTTAACATAAAGGATGACCTGGAGGTTTGTTTTTTTTTCTGGACACATTCGTTATGGATCACGAGCCTCAGTTATGAGGAAACATCGGAGACAGAAAGAGAAACATTTTCCTTTACCGCTAAAAAAATTGCTACCTATTTTTTTTCATATCCTACATTTTTTAACCGATTTCCAGGAGAATTTATTAATTTGACGTGAAGTTTTTTTCATGTACGTTCAGCTATTACTGTGTACTGCGTTGTCCGAATGCGATGATTTTTTTTTTCATTAGCAATGAGGTATCTTCCGATTTGTCCCATTTCAATCTGGTTAGGATTTGATCACGGGATCCATGAGAAAATCATCAAACTCTTAAATTTTCACTTCAGCGATAGTAATTAATTAAGCCAGTGTACTAATTATATGTACAAGAAGATTCAAATAAATAAATAAATAAATAATTCTTTACCATATAATCCGATTGTGAGTACACATACAAGTTTTATAGAGTTTTGATGATGGGACTCATTAGAAAAAAAATATCAAACTCTTCAATTTTCATTTCCGCGATAGTAATTAGGTATTTACCATATTATCCGTTTGTGATTACACATATAAATTTTATCGAGTTTTGATGATAGGACACATGAGGTAATTTCCAAAGGCATCTGTAATCTGTATAGTAATGAAATTTATTTAAAATTTATATACAAAATCACTCCAAGGGCGCTGTAGTTTATTTGATGGCTCTACGAAACAAGGCAGTCTTAAGAAGTCTACCGAAAGTGTGAATGCTCTGAGCTCCACGTATGTCAAGAGGCAATTTATTCCACTTTAAAGGCCCGTTCACACTAAAACCGCGATCATAGTAAGCCGCCTTATTGACTCTGTCAAATTTTTTTCAAGAGTTGGTACTCTGTGATCCAGATGATCTCAGTGTAAGCTGTCTTCCTGATGGAACATTCTTTTGACACAGTTCTTGAATGTAGTGTGGAGCCAAGTCGTTAAGAGCCTTAAACACCATCAGGCATACTTTATAGTCCACTCTTTCTGGATATCTCAACCAGTGCAGTACGACACGTATAGGCGAAATGTATGAATGATATTATTACTACATACATACCATCACGCCATGCTCCTCATGGAGTAAGCAGAGAGAACTGAACGCCAACATTTTTTTATATCTTGACACACATTCTTTTTGAAGTCGGTTTTTTTCATACGAAAGATCATCATTTCATCTTCATATCTTTTATAAGATGTTTTAGCACTATTATAATAATACATTTCAAATTGCGCAATACGATAAAAGTTTAATATCAAAATATTTAATATTTTGTATTGTGATACATTTATTCTTAAGTACTTATTTTATTGCAATATTTATTTTTCTTAGAGTATAATGAGATATGAACAGTTGGGACAGATCTACGATATGATATTCCATATAAAACACGTTGAGTCTTTGAATTTAGTAGATATTTTCTTTTGTAGAGTTTTGTGAATTATGCCGGCAGAGTCCCTTATGGCGTTATAAACTTTCTCACAAGGATAACGTACGAGCTGTAAAATGTGTGCTTCGTACACACACATACACACACACACCCTAGCTTATTTGCTAAATTCATTTTATTCGAGATAGCCTTTTGTATTTATTTTCTCTCTGCACGTTTAAATATAAATTAATATTCTCGCTATCATCTTCACAATACACTAAATTCTAACCTTGAATTAATCATTTATCTATTCATGAATATTTTATTTCTATTTTCTGTACTATTTCTGTAGATACTTCTTGTTATTTATATTATTTCTTATTTATTACATTGAAATACTTATGATATAATTGATTTTGTTTTCTTTTAATAATGCGGGTTTTTTTCTTATATTTACTCGTATTTTATTTTATTTATTATATTTATTTTATTTATTTTATTTATTTTAGTTATTTTATTTATTTTATTTATTTTATTAATTTTATTTAATTTATTTTATTTATTTAATTTGTTTTATTTATTTTATTTATTTTATTTATTTTATTTATTTTATTTATTTTATTTATTTTATTTATTTTATTTATTTTATTTATTTATTTATACAACATGTATGTTCAAAATAATAAGTAATAATTCATTTACAAATAATATAAATTACAATACCACTCCTCTCTGAAAGCTTATTAGGCTTGAGTTAGTCATAGTCATAGTCATATTATAGTTGTGTTAGTCATAGTCATATTATCCTTAATTTTTTTTTTATTTCATATAAGTACAAATACATACATATATACCTACACACATAAAGATTTACATACATACCAACACACACATAGATACACATACACACCAACATATTCAGACATATATAGACAAACAAAAGAAAACAAAATACAAGTGATTTAAATATCTGTTTTAAAATGTTGTTTTATTTTATTTATGAGTTGTCTAGAGTCAGTTGTTTTTCTTATATCTAGAGGAAGGATTTTCTTATATTTGTGTTTTAATTTAAAATTTATATATTTGTCTTTTTATAACGCATATAATTTTGTTTTCTTAAACATGCTTGTTAAATAAATTAAAAATAATTTATTAGGAATTACTAAATATTCAACGACCAAACGGATGTTACAAAATTACCCAATGAACAGTATCTAAGTAGCACATACATATAATGACAAATAAAAGACAAATAAATGTATTTTATATAATTTCTAAAATAAATAATAAACCTCACGAAAGGTGGTCCGATGATATGAGACTATAATTGGCTGGAGGCGGAAAGATAAAATCTGCCAGGATAGCAAGTTGTTACTAGATGAAAAAAGGCTGATGATACACGGAGTGAAGTAATTATTATCCGAATAAAGACAACAATTTTATATATTTTGGTATAAAAACCACATTTTAGATAAGGTTAGAGTTGATGATTTCTGATGAAATGCCCACGATTTGGACATATTATAAAAGTAATAGATTTTGCGCATATTCAAGTATGTAAAGAAGTTTGAAATCTCAATGTTAAATCACCTACGTATTTTCATTATTCGCATTCAATTCCTCGATGTTGTCATTTGTGGTCTCTCCAGTCTTTGAGCGCTTACAATAGCACGTCTATTATCCTCGTAGGCCAAAAGTTAAGGGGTTTCAAAGGGGCTTCCTTCTCTGCAAACTTTAGCGAGGAAATCGTCCAAGGACGTGATATCCTCTACCGGTGCTGCTGTACCAATATCTCAAGATATACCTACATCCGATACCTTATCATAATGATATGTAGTGATTATATATGAGGTAAAGCTTCCTTGATGCGTAGAAATAGATTCTAACTCACCCGCACCAGAGTAGACATTGTATTAGCAAGTTGCGCCAACCATATATTACTGTAATATCAGTTAATTCATTCCAGATGTTTCTGAAACACGTACGTAAATCACAAACATAAGAAAGGGTTTGTAATTTTCACATGTAAAATTTAATTTATCACATCTTGTAATGTTCTGTGTTGTATGTAACTTAAATGGCGCGACCTATAAATGATGGGATGGTCATAGACAAGTTTCACTAGAAATATCTTAAGGCGTGCATTGACATGTTTTTTGAATCTTAAATATGGTCTAAGATTCAAAGTTCAAAGATTCTTAATTACTACGGTGGTATGTTTAGCCACGAACAAAGGATTAAGAAATCAAATACATTACAAATAAAATAATTCAAAGGTCTCCTCAGAAAAAAAGAACAGGTTGGTTTAACATTTTGAATTTAATTAGAATCATGAGATGTGGACGTTTCTTCTAAGAAAAAAGCGATTCCAGTCCGGATGTTACGCAAAAAATATTTTTAACTATATTTCTCCTCTGCTGGGAATTGAACCCAAAACGCCTACACAGAAGTTAAATGATTTTTCACTGTCGGAATTTCATACATACCATCAAGCCAATTCTCTTACGGGGTAAAAAATAAATAAATGCACGCACATGGCGTTGTGCTGTGTTGCGTCAATTTAAACACGATTGCTATAATAATAATAATAATTAACACTTCCTTGCACCCTGCGTAAGTGGTGATTTTATTGCCGTACGGCTATTTCTTCCAAATAACCAGTAAGTAACCAGAAGCAATATTTGCGTGAGAAATGAATTTAAATAAATTGAATTGCTGTGAATCGAACCCATGACGCCCGCATTGAAACCGAACGGCTTACCAACTGTGCCATGAAGAATAACAAGGAAAAACGTTATATGTACTAAATTTTTCTGTCAATTTCAAATATGCGTCGGATCATATGTGCAAGATCCACCATTTTGAAATACTTAGTATGACGCAACAACTTGGATAGGCCACAACATCCGGCACCTAGTCCTGCTTTTTACCATCGTCGAAGGAATGATTGATGGGGGTAACTGTAGAGGTCGCCCCAGAAACAACTATATAGACCAGATAATCGGTGACGTGCGCTGTAGCAGCTACAAAGAGATGAAGAGACTGGCGGATGATAGAGTTAAGTGGAAAGATCGAGTGTTTGGTGCAGACCAATCATAGGATTGTGACCCAGAAGAAGAGAAGAGTATGACGCGTTAGTCAAGCACTAAACGACTTCTCGACTTGTCCTAACTTGACGTCTATGATGAAAGGTATAATAAAGATAGTCACGGTTTATAAGTAAACTTTTTCGTTAATCGATAGATAGTTTACGTTTATAAGTTAGACGGTTATTCACTATTATTAAGTTATTAAGTACCAAGTTATTTTTTTTTCCTTTTTTGATCCAAATCGAAATATTATGTAGGTACACTAAAATAATGGAAAGTAGATGAATTGCGTTGAAATAAGAAATATCTCTCTACTTTTATGAAATAGAATAATGAAATTAGTGTGTTTTCTTGATCGACTAGCAATGATAACAATGTGTGCTGCTGTCGCCTCGAAATAATCCTGAGGGATTTCAGGTACAATTAAAAACAATATTGTCAATGGTACATATGTAATACACTTATAGGCTAATGCGATCAAAAGTTAATAATCTTCATCGTTATAAATTGTAACTTTTTAACGACCAGTCATGTAACTTGATAAGGCATACGACGGAACAAAAAAATATTACGTGAAAACGCAAAAAAATTGCACTGAAATCGTCCTAGGGGGCAAGTCCCGTCTAAAAGAGAAATCAAAACCCTCATGATATGGGTAATCAAATGGGTTTTGATTTCACTTTTAACGAGACTTACCCTCCTGGACATTTTAAAAAATATAGAAATATTTAATTCTTTATTTCATTTGAAGTTTTACCTAAAATAAACCAAAATCCTTTGGATTTCCTATTTTTTTAATCTTAGATTGAATATATGAACATTATGTCTTTATAGATTGTCGCTGTCTTTTTGACAACACTCTGACGATGCTCTTCCAAGAACGATACCGGTGAATGGGAGTAGCGTTTAACTTTAAAATCAATAGAATAAAAGTACATATTTAAAAAATTAAAGTGCTTGTATGCATCTATTTTATGTTTACTTAATATTGATTTGTTTTGTATTTTTTGTTTCTTATCCTTGTAAGGTTTTTATATTTTGTCATTTTGTATGTATATACCCACGGAAATTTTCCTTTTTTTATACAAATATATTTTTTCTATGGGTATATACATAATTATATAGAGTTATATATTATATATAGTATGACCGTAACATAGTAATTGGCGTTACAATCTTGGTTTTTGTATTAATTAATTCATTTTGAAAATATATGTTATATTATAAAACTGTATGTAACCTTAAGAAATAAATAAATAAATAAATATTTGTTCCTGATTCAAACGATATTATTAAACTATTGATATCTTAACCATTTCAGAATATTTTTAGTGACTCTTATGTACAAGTTAAATTATATATTTTACTACTTAAACGAAAATGCGCCAGACTGAACTTAGACAAAACTTAAAGGAAAATATTTTTCCAAACAATAATAATAATATTATGTTGTACCTACCTATCTGTTTTTGGTGCCTATCCATCAACTTATTTCGTTCTATGTTCTTCCCTTGAAACTTTTTCTGTTTTCTTTTATCTATTGTTGTTGTTCAGCTCCAAGTTTCAAAGAACCTTTTAAATCTCTAATATTGTTTTCAAATTTCTTCTCCACTTCCAATATTTTCTTATTCCTATTTATTCTTTGTCCTAAGTTCTTTCATTTCGTATTTTATAATCGAAAAACATAAAATAACATCTCATATATTCAATTTGAACTAAAAAAAGTGTAACACACAATGTTTCTAACGCAACCATCCGCTCTGCTTTTTAAGCTTTTTAAATACTACAAACGTAAATAATTTAAATAGTGATTTAAACAGAAATGAAGCAACCTAACGGGATTGTAAAAAAGGAAGGGGTTTTATAAATAAATGCTCTTTCTTAGATGGTTTGGCCACATGTTATGAATAAATGATAAGCGTTAGACTCAATTGATATAATTTGAAGATGAAAAATTGTAATATATGACTTTTATTTTTGTAAAAACAACTTAGATTTGTTATAAAGCATACTCCGAAACCGATAGAGTTTTACAAATTCAAGTGGTCTACACAAAATAAAAATAACCACCGTAGCACATATGGTAGGTAAGCCGATCGACTTCCGTGTGCTCGACCTGGGTTCGATCTCCAGCAGAGGAGAAATTTGTTTAAATTCATTTCTAACGCAATAATTGATTCTCTCGGCTAGAATTACTGGTTAATCGGAAGAAATTGACATATGGCAATACACTCGCCGCTTGCGCAGAGTGCAAGGAAGTGTTCATTATTTATCTATTTAATATTATTTAATAACCGTAGGTATAGTGTGCTAGTGGTGGGATTATGCTGAAAATCAGCTGCGTGGGGCTTGAACTCCCGCAACATAGCTGAACATGGGTCCTTTGAGATGTAAATTTGTTTTTTTCTATGTAAGTATATATAATATATTTGTGTTTATAAATATGTAGGTAATCCACTTTTTTGTCTAAATAAATGTATTTATTGATTACGAAAAAATCCAGTAGCTATAAAATTAATATGAAAATACAAAATATAAGGAAAGACAAAATTGGAAATATTATCTTCAATCAAATATGGATTTTTCCACTCCTTCAGCCCCAAGCCATGTTCTGGGGGCTGAAGTGTACATATTTTTTTCCCCTGTTTTATTGTGTATGTACTTTTTTATTGGTTTTGCAGTGATTTCTGGATACGACACTCCACTAGGCCAATGCCATTACACTTATAGTTGTTTAGTATTTAATTACTGTCAAGTTTGAATAAAGTGTTTTTAATCTAAATGTTATAAATTAGAATTTTCGACTTCTCCGACGTTAAACCCAGACTCAAAGAAAAAAATCAAGACCGCCAGAGAAGACAAATTTATATTTTCATATATATCGTATAGTGCATTACATGATAAGCTATGTATGTTGTGTAGATAAACAGCGCCCACACAGGCCTGGTTGATGTCAAACTAAACAATACTTTGATGACTGTCTCAAGTACTCTAAGATCCTTCTTACCTACTACAATATATTGCACCTCACGACCTTCGAAGACAGAACGATAATATGACAAATCGTATAAAAATATTGGTATAATATATCTTAACTTACTTGGATCCTTGACAGCTGTGATGACTAGCTTAAATCCATTTGATTCCGTTCCCCAGTTGTCCGTGACGTACTTCAGTGTGACGAAATTTGTACGTGTGAAGATTGCTCCAACTGACTGTTTTGTGTTACGGCACGAGAGGTCAGCCTGAAAAGAAACAGGACGAATACAGATAAAGCACAAATTATTCTTAACTGACAGATCGCAAATAATGCATCAGTGTTTTTAATGTGATATTAAACAAAGAATACCTTACGGATAATATTAAATAACTTATTATTATTATATCTCGATAGTATCCACTAAAACATTCGAAAGAATCTTGAATCCATAAGTACTTATTTATAGACTTTTAAGTTGTATTCGGGTGAATTATTGTTTGTGTTTTTACCATTTACATTATTAATGTAATGAAATGAAAAAAATATATATTGATTTCAGAACCAGAATTCTGTTTAGAATACAAGAATAGAGATTTTCAAATCAAAATTGTTTATATTTTAAAAGTTTTTTCTCGGTGTAGGTTTTGTTTTTAATTGTAATTCGTGTTTTACAAAATCTTTTATAGTCTCTATTTTTTCTCTGTCTCTATTTCTCTTAGTCGTTTTATTCTATTTTTTTTTCTAGCATTTTATTGAACTAACATGTATTTGAAAATATAACATAATTGATTAAGAGCTAAATACTTATCATTTACCTTCAGTATAATTTTGTTCCTACGGTCGGTTCATTCTGCTTAGATCAAAATGTAATGGATGAAAAATGTATTATGCTTGCAGACGAAATCATAGAAAGAAATGTTCATTTGTCTATACTTACATAGTTAATCATCTCTTACTTTTTAAATAATCTTCTAATTATAATTCAGTTTGAGGTGTCCATATTATGAGGTTTGGTGGGTGTAGTTACATAATGAGAACTCTTGAACCCTTTCCACTTGTACTTGCGGACGAAGGACGCTAATTTGGTATAATGTTCGCGTAAACTGGGGGTAGATGAAATACTGGTAGGTATAGGTATATTATTATGTTGTACATATTATCCATGTGGACTAACTCTCCGAGTATATTATGAACTGGCCGGAGATCAATATTTACTCCACTACGATTTGTATGATGTTATGAGAATAACATTATGAAGTGAGAAGGTTTCGAGTTTGCCAACAAATTTGCACTTTGTACTTAAGATGTAATTAAGTAGCTACAAGTTGTATTTAATGTTGATATTACACGCAAATTTGCATAATATGCCCCACGGTAAATGACAATCTTACGGTCTGGTGAAGTTCTCTTTGATTTTATTATGTCAGTACCTATCTATTACATACCTTATACATTCTTAAGGAGATTTACTTAAATATATCTATCAATGTAATGCAATTAATGAAACCGCGTTTAGAGATGTATTAAACGATTAACACGATAACTCATATCATGGATATATTTACCCTCACGATAACTCATATCATGGATATGAGTAATCGTGAGAACGTACATACAATGAGTCCAGTATAGTAAAGTACACAAGAACCTATCGCCTTAGATGGTTGGGACATCTCCAGCGCATGGAGGAGAACTGAGACCTGAAGAAGATTCTCAACATACGAATACGACCAGATAGGAGGTAAAACGTGGGAAGTCCCTAATTAATGTGGATGGATGGTGTAGATAGGGACTTGAAAGCGATCGGTGTAACTACTTGGAAAATGCGGGCGATGGAACGAGTGGAATGCCTAGAGTAGGCCAAGGCTCATGATGGACTGTAGCGCCATTGGTGGTGATGATGATTACTTATAACTTAGCTGACGAAATTGATTCAATCTTATTTGATTTATTTTATTATTTCCAAGAAAAAACTAAAGAAGGAATATTGATCACTAAACATCTGATCCCGATTTCCTCTCCTTGTCCTTTCATATTGTTTGTTTTCTTATGAAGTATTTTCATAGTTAAACGTTTTATAAATTCTAATCTTAGTGTAGGTAGGTAACTAATAATTTTTCGCATTCATTATTTTTTTTCATTCATTTACATATATACATAATTTTGTCATACTTCGTAATCTGGTTGGCTAATAGAAATTGCCTAATGGCAATAAGCCCGCCAGTGTGCAATATATTTCTTCATATTATGTACAAAAAGATAAATTAATAAATAAATAAATTTGTTAATTTTGTCGACGGATAATTCATGGTGAAACTCCATTATACTAGGTATAAATAAATAGTGAAACTTAAACAAATTAGTGTTTTCATTTATTCCTAAAATAAATAAATATATTAACAAATAACTTGTTGGGTATATAATTAATTAATATGATTTTGAGTTATTTTTTTAAACTACTATATGTATACCCATCAAAATATATGTACGTTGAATAATTTACGTTTCTCCTTTTTCTCCACATACTTCGACTGTATTGATGGACATTGGTACTTTCTTGTATTTGGATTACACCGCGGTCTTCAGAGTTGTATGAAACACTCTTGGAACATGCCGGAACATAGCAGACCAACTTGGATGAGCATCGTCCATTGCAGTTTCGGATTTTATTACGAAATGAGCGGAGAGTCGAACCAACGAACCACCCCGATTCTACAATTAATCCGGGGAGAACAAATCATCCTCCTCCTTATGGAAACTCTCGAACGGACGCCGAGCAATGCGATAAATAAATTTTTTCAAAGTTTAGACCGATGAAGATGATTAATTAAGTCTATGAGAATTTCTCGAAATACTGCCGATTAGAATTATGTCAGATAGTCATGGAATTTTAATGAAAAGCAAGGAAACCTTAATCAAACAAATAAAAAAAAAAACTATTGTTTTTGGATTTTTAATGATCAGTGTTTTGATTGTTAATTGAAGTTTAATTTTGTTATTAGTAAGTATGCAGATATATGATTTGAAATACGTTAGAAATTTTTCAATGGGAAGTAATGGAATTAAATTAGAATTATATATGTATAGAGTTTACACACGATAATTTTTGTTTTTTACATAATATATGTACCTAATTGACTTTACGTCGTTTATATTATCTTTTTGATATAAGTCCGAGAGATAGTAACCTTTTCAATTAACCATTTTTCAATGGCTGTTTATTTGATATTTTCTTTCTTATTGAATATATGTATGAAAAAGGTATGTCTGGCACATGGGAGTGGTTGCGATTATCACTGCGCATCCTATTTATAGGTGAAACTTGCAGATTTAAAGATTATTTATATATAATTTGTACTTACTTACTTTACTTACTTTCCGTGTCCGGAACACCATCATAATATTCGTAGCCCCCAATAAGACCTTTTTGACAAGCTCGTTTTATTGGTTGGTGCTCCGGTGGTGGAAGGATTGGCCGGCAATCTGCCGTTTCCAGGGAATTTGTACTTGTATATTATTTGTACTTATAAAATCCGTCAGTTTGTGAAATATGTACAAAAAAAAATTAAAAAGAAGATATCTTGATACTTTGCATTTATTACTTTTTTGGTCATTTTAACTAATAAATTAAAATAATAACTATTTTGTTTACACCACTTTTGAGTATCTTATGTTGACCGGTTTCAGAGCTGACCCGCTTTCTCATCCAAACAAACTTATACTAAACTTAAAATTATGATTAAACCGTGTGTAGTGCTACTGTCGTTGGTGGGCAAAGTTTATACTAGAATAAGGGGTGGTGGTAAATTTATGTGGTTATTTATTATTTTCCCTTTCTAATTTATAGCCTTTTGTAATTCTAATTCCTCCAGATTATCTAGTCTAAGGCCCTCCTTATTTATGTGTAATATTTCAACTCCCGTTTGTTTTTGATTTTACTTAAATATCCACTATTATAAAGCAGTGGATTATAATATAACATTGAGTTTTGTAATAGATGAATATTATACAGAATTATACTATATTTTATTTGGATTAATTAACCGCGATACTATGAGATGAGCTTTTAGCCTCAGAATATGTTGTAGGTATCGGTAAATAATTTGCAGGGTGAATGTATATTATATACATACTGTGTAGGTATTTACATATACATAGGGGTAGTTCCCGGCCAAATCCTTCCCGGTTAAGTAAGGACGCGTGGCTACATGGTGTAAGGATTAGCATGGGAGCCGCCCCAAAAAGATGTTACCCATAATTAGGGGTTCATATAACCAAGACGGTATTAACGCTACACATACTCCTTACTCGTTAAGACACTAAAAGTTGAATTAAGACGGTTTTTATATTGTGTTTTCCGTAGATAAAATGGATATTAAAAGACTTTTATTTTATTTTTTACAACTCACCAACAACACAAAGTTCATAAAGTATAACATGGGTATAAAAAAGAATACTGAATTGTCTCTAGATAAAGTCATGTATACGCGTAAAAGCATATCATATTTAGAAATAAAGGTATGATGATAAAAAAAATAAAAATGGAATAAAAAAAAAACAATAAACATGCATGTTTAGGCTAAAACGAGATAAAACTACCCAAAGTGTCTCACTTCAAATACCTTGGATCCATGATGACAATAGTTGCCCAGGTGAATTAATGATATACAAAAATAATATATACCTACGTTTCTAGTCTTTAAACTAGCGTAACCAAAAGTAAGATGTATACCACACAATTCTTAGGGCTTTTTAGTTACATGCAAGATGTTGTAGTGTTCATATGTATTTTCGTAGTCAAAATGCCATCTTGTGTGATGAAAACATGTTAAAAGTACACTAGAATTGTTTTGGTTTGAAATGTTTGTATTTTTATAATTGTTTATTAATTATTTTTTTAGTTAAGTATTTTTATTGTGTAAGTAAAAAGCTGCTGCTTTCCAAAACATAAGCTAATAGCTTAAATTAGGAAAGAAAACATTGATTAGCTGTTTTTTAATAACATGTATTAAATGTAATTTATACATTTAAATAAATAAAAAAAAAATCATTGAGGTGGACGAGGATGTCAACCACCGCGTCAATAAGTGAAGTTCTCTCTCTGGCGTACTATGCGATAAAATAATGCAAATTCAAACTAATGGCAAAATATACAAAACAGTTGTAAGACCTGCTATGTTTTACAGATCAGAGTGTTGGACAACACCAAAAAAGCACGCACAACTGCACATGACTGAAATGAAACGTTGCGATGGGCAGGTGGTGTAACACGCCTTGATAAAATTCGCAACGAGTAGGTACCTACGTCAGAGCATCCTCCAAGGTAGACTCAATAGAAGGAAAATTAAAAGATGGCAGACAACGAGGGTATGGCCACGCCATGCGAAGGGAGGATAACTTCTCCGTTAAAACTGTGCTCGGTATCCCCTCAAAACCGCGAGGAAGAGACAGACCACCAGACGAGTATTGAGAGGGAGCTGGTGGCACAAGGTGTCTCACAGAAGATGACTCAGAGTAGCAGATCGTGGCTACTGTTTACTTGGAGGCCGGACGCAGGATGAACAGAGATAGAGGGGTAGGAAATGATGATGATGATATGCTTTTAGCCTGTAGGACTCCATTAACATTATATTACTATTGTAGCGGGCTGAGCCAGCTTACATTTCCCCCGCCAGGCGACCCGACCGTTGTAAACCGCCGCTCGACGAAGCGGCGGGAGTAGCGTCTAGCCCCTGAGTTTCTTTTCTGCATTCTTAGGTTAGGTTTAAGTTTGTGTATAATAATAATAGCGACTCGCGTGAGCGAGTTGCTTTATAAATTGAATTATAAATTATTATAAATTAAATATATAATATTCTTTTAATTTTTCGCATTTAATATAAAATTTCACAGCTCATTTGACTTAATACTACGAGATCTCAACCAATCAGAGAGCCAACCGGAAACAGAATGCAAACGGGTAGATTCAGATTGTAGACTCTAGTAGCGGCGGGTATCTTCTGTAAACTCTCGTTCGGTCGAGGTGTTGCGCTTCGTCATCTCCATTTTTGTCCGCGCAATTAATTCGCGTAATATTAATTAGTAATAATTATTTTCATTGTATTTTATATATACTTGTTTGTGTACGAATAAAAGTTCCACGTAAGTAAACCATCTTTCAATATTGAGATACCCACTGCTCGTATTTATAACTGTTTAATATTGTGCACATCTATGCTATACGATTACTACCGGTAACGTATAATATATTGGGGGACGGTTCGTCCATATTACACGTGTGGACAAACCGTGGTACAGGTACACGTCGATTCGATCCCAATCCAAACGTGCGAAAGGTTCATTCGTCCGGCGGTTCGATTCTGCCCAAACGAATAAAATGGAACAGGGCTTCAAACCCTCTGTGTTTCTATCCACAAGAGCCATACCTCCAAGACCTCCAACTCACTAACATCAGCCCCCCATACTATGATGTTTTTCAAACAAGATTAGTATTCTACATACTTTATTTTATTTTATATTCTCAGGCAACTAACAGATACTATGTCAAATATGTATTTAACACGCACCCTATAACAAGTTACCACATAATCACACAATTAAAAACTGTGTCTCCACCGGGAATCGAACCAGGGACTTTTGGATCAGCAGTCAGATATCCAACGAACTGAGCCACGAAGTTTTCATCTTTTACAGGGAGATTTTTTTTTACAAATAAGTGCCTCATCAACCAATAAAAACAGAATAGATCCGATTAATTGTGTAATAGTTATGTAAATAGGTATCTTCTTCTTCTTCATTCAGCCATCTCCACTACTGGATGTAGGCCTAGTACTTACAATCGTCTTTTTTTGGTCTTCTTGAACCCGTCTACATCCAGCGACGGACAATACCTTCGGCCCACCTTTTGAGGTTGGCATATTTTTCATATCCCATGATCTCCATTTCAGAAAATAGTTATAATTTTCGGCAAATAACTTGGAAAATTTGATCAAATTATTTCATCATACCGCAATCACGGAAATACCCTACAGGTTAAATTCCACTGATCGTGTTTAATTTTATTCTTCATTATTCATACCTACATACTTTACCTATATTGTTTATTTGTTCATTTCATACCTACTTTCATTTGTTTTCTCTTTATTTTTTGGTTAAATTTTATTTGTATGTATTTTTATATGTATTTTTTATAAGTTTTTTTTTGTATTGATTTCTTCTTGCTTTATTTTCATGGTTTATTGATTGGATATGTTTGTTTTTTTATATATACAATATCACACATTATGTACTATATTTTGTATCTTTTGAATTATTCTTGTAAATGGCAAACGCCGTTAATAAAATAAATAAATAAATAAATAAATAAATAAATAAATCTTCTCTGTTAGCCTAAGATACGCCAGCGGCGAAATATAAACATTCTGTCACTATTATACAATATTTTCTCTAATCCAAACCTGTCACAGTACCTTAAAATCAAATAAATTCACATATTTATCCAATCACTCCGATCTGCTGAACGTACGACACAATCCATCCCTGTCCATAACACAGAATTTTTCAGCTCGTCTTTTGAAGCACAATCAGCAAGACTATATGTATATGGAATAGTCTTAAGTCCGGGTACTGAGTCGTCTAACTCACTTTGTATTTTCAAGAAAAAACCCGAATCCGAAAAATCCTGATCCAGATTTCCTCTCCTTATTCTTTCGCAATCTTTTTTTTGCTATGATCTTTTGTTTTTTTGTTAATATATATCTTAGTGTAATGTATGTAATGTATATTTCCTTTGTTTTTTCTTGCTTTTATTCTTTTGTTGATGTAGATATATACCTAATTTTATCATACTTTATATTCTGGTTGGTTGGAAGAAATTGCCTTATGGCAATGAGCCCGCCAGTGTGCATTGTATATGTTTTATTATGTACAAAAATATAAATAAATAACAAATCAACTGGGCTACACATAGCAAAAATTTGCTTGGAAAATTTTACCGGCCCCCTCCACGATGAAAAATTTTAAGTCATTTGCTGGAAACTATTCGTGAATTAACAAAATGTATCTATGATAGTTATATTTAACAGAAGTTGTGCCCTGAGTTTGTTTGCTTATTGTTTGTTTTCAGTACTCATTTTACTCTCATATAAACTTTCAATTGAGTTTTCTTAACTAAATGAAGAAGTTTCCAGTACGATTAAATACAATGCACCCGATAAATTGTGAAGTGCACAGCTTTTGATACTTTCAACTTAACGAAAAACAAATGAGTACAATTCCTTTCAATACAACAATTTATTGTTTAGAAGACATGTTGGTCTATAATTCTATTTTTTTTTTTTTGGGAGAACATATAGCATTATCATCATAAACATATGGAAATAATTTAATGCATACGCCAAGATTGTTTCCTCGAATTAACAAACATACGTTGCCTAGTTATTACAAAGCATTTACACAAAAAAATGTGAAAAAGAAAGTATTAAAAAGAAAAAAAAATACATAATAAGACTGTTATAAAAAGACAAAAACAGCACTAAGCGTTAAATTAAAACATTAAAAAAATCAATGTGAAAAAATATTACAAAATTAAACTGTTATAAAAAGACAAACACAGTATTAAGCGTAAAGAAAGAAAGTAAATTAGGGAGAAGAAAAGGATAAAAATGGAAAGGAATAGGGAATTTATCGCAATGTTCGCCTACCCATACTTGCCCTGTATCGACTTTCGGCAAGCTTCGTAGTTCAAATGGAATATGTCGATGTCCACATAATTGTTATTGTATTGTCGACAGATTCTGATGGAATGAGAGTTGTGTCTATAATTTGTTCGACAGAATGGTATATGAAATACTTGGTCTGGTATATGAAATTCTCTGGTCGCTTCTCCTGGAACTTGTAACGAAATGTAACTAATTACTTCTGGTGAATCAATGTGGTTACATACAATTTTATATAATAGGGATTGATCAAATATTATTCTTTGGCTCTTCAAGGCAACCAGTTTATAAAAATGCATAGATTCAGAGTAATTTCAGAATAATGCGCTCAGTCGATAGTTAATATGTTTTAGGAACTTTTTTGCACACTTTCTAGTCTTGTTATGTATGTTAGATAAATTGGACTCCAAATTGGAGTACGAAAATCTAGATGCGATAATTCGAAAACTATGCCTCCTGAGAAAAAATTATATTATGCTAACAATACTACAGTAATACTGAATCGAATCATTTGATTCTCAAAATTAGTAGAATGAAAAAAAAGTAAATATATTAGATTACAACCACATTATTTATTTATTAATTTGACTATACCTACGGCTAGAAGCCTTTTACAAGATACAGTAGTAACATCAGTATTATTTAAAAAGTAAATTCCAAGAATCGAAGATATTGAAAAAACGAGTGGGTTGTGGCTAACACTAAAAAAAATTTTGCAGAGTTGGAAACTGCAATACTCGGTAGTGAAGAGAAAAATGAACCAGCATTTCCATATATTTTTCAAAAATAATTATTATCAAATAACAAAAGTATATATATTTAAAACTCAAATAAAGTATAATGCAATATTTTATTTACATATATGAAGAAAATTTCAAGTTATGACTTTCAGATATCTGGGTGTGGAAATTTCGGGCCATAGTGACCTTTACTCAGAAGTTAGAGAACAGACCAATAAAGCAGCCGCTAGTTCAGGATGTCTCAAAAATATCATCTGGCATAACAAATTCATAAGAACGGATAGTAAGGTCAGAATTTATAAGACATGGTTAGGCCAATTATGACATATGCGGTGGAGACAAGAGCCGACACGACCAGAACCAAAAACCTCCTACGAACATCGGAAATGAAGGTTTTAAGGGCTATCACAGGGAAGACGCTTAGGGACAGAATTCGCAATGACGTCATAAGACGGACCTGTGAGACCGAGGACATCATACGATGGAGTAGAGCTAGGAGAAGATTTTGGAGGGACCATGTCAACAGGATGGACGCATCTCGAATCCCATCCATAGCGGCAAATGAAATCCCACTAGGGCATCGCCTCCCCGGAAGACCACCGAAGAGGTGGAAAGATAGCTGGAACTCAGCTTCACAGGAATAGATTTCTCGAAAAAACAGATCTACGATCTAAAATAAGAAGAAGAAGAAAATCTCCCTTTAACATAAATAAATTGAAATTCAAGGAGTCGTTATGAATAAAAAATGTACTAGTGAATGTTATGTCTTATCACACGTTTTGTCCCACTGAACCCAAAAATATTGTAATATCAAACATTATGAATTATTCGCAAAAACTTTGGTTGAAACTCGCCCCGCTATCTATTGTGCGATTTCACATATTGTTGTATTATGTATCGGAATATTATTTCTTTTGAGCAAAATGAGTTATGGCAAGCCACATGTCATATTTACTTTTTGTTATGCTAAACACAATGAACGATGTTTTATCAGTTTTGAACGAAAGTGTTTTGACCAACTCCGAATTTCACTGCACTAAATTAATGAAAAATAAAAAAATATTATATAATTTGTCATAATCATAATAATATGTGGTCTGTAATTAAAATATGCCGGCTATAAACACTAACTAAACATATACACATAAAACATATAGACAGAATCAGCATAGCAATTCCAATGCTCCAAAAACAGGTGTTTACAACATAATGTAATAAGTAACACCAACAGAACATAGGAATACACATAAAACATATAGATATATATATTGAATATTTACTTTTTATAAATGTATTAATACAATACATTTATAAAAAGTAAATCTTAATTGATTTAATTAGCCTTTAAGAATAAAATTTAAATAAGATAACTATAACATTCACAGTGTAGTGTAGGCAATACCGGTCCTAAAGGACAAAACTCTTGTAAAGTACCTCTGAACTCGCTCTAATTTATTAATATGAATGGTTAATAGGGTACCCAAACAAACGATTGGTAGTTGAACAAGCTACGAATCAATGAGTTGTATAAAAGTATTAAACTTTGTGGATTTTTAAACGATCTAGGCAACCTCAGTACAAAACCCAGTCTTCTATAAGACTTAGCGACTATGGTCTCGTAGTGGTATTTAAAACTAAGCTCTGAGTCGATAGTTATGCCTAGAACTTGAATCGTTGGAACCTTTTTTTAAAATAACGTCACCTATTTTATACGCATGGTCTATTTCGTTTATATTTCTTATTTATTTATTTATTTAAAAGGACAGCATATAATAAATTATAAAACATAAAGATAATTTGATTAAGAATAAAGCCAATTACAGGTTGTCGCTGAAGTTATTGTAGTATATTAAGATATATTAGGAATGGTTACATATTATGGTGAGATATTATGTGAATGATGTGTGAAATTGCATATATAAATGTGTCAGTATAATTAAGTTTTAAATATGATTATGACGATGAAATTTTAAGTTTGATATATTTTTTAAATGTGGGGGCGCTAAGTAAGAATATGTCAATCTCTTGGAAATGCCTATTATATGTATTACAGATTCTGTACATTGTACAAGCTAATAGAAAAACATTTGCTCACATTGAGTCATATCGTTTCGAACACACCACGAGAGTAATATGTTGAGATCAACCTGCAACTTCGGACAGTCACGCATGCTTTTTATACTCTTGAAAATTTTCAAATGATCACACCGCAAGGATGACGACAGATCGTTTATAAAAATTATAAACAAAACAATCAATACTACAATTCTCTATCGTGGCGTGGGGGACTGCTTATGTTACACATATAACTCATATAGAAATAGTATAAAGACTTATCATCAAAATATTGAAAAGACCAAGAGATTACTCTACCCATTTAATTTTTGAAGAATTTATAGTACCAAGATCTTACGATATTTTTAAGAAAATTGCAATATTACAGATGTTAAAAGAACCTTAATGTCTTTTGTTTATAACAGAAAACCGTACCAGAAACTAATATAAATATTAAACCCATCATTTGCGCAGCACCATACATGGCAATTTTTTTTTCAATGAGCTTCCAACGAATATAAGGGAGTCAGAGTCAAATCATGAACAGCCAGGAAACAAAATAAAAAATAAACACTTTAATGTAAGATAATAGAAAAAGGGTTAAAAGAATCATGGGGTTTAATTGAATTTATTGTTTTGATGTTTTTTTTTGTATTTCTTAACTTTGTTTATATGAAATTGAATCGTTCTATATATACCCACTTTAATAGCGCAAGTATTGTATGCTTTTTGAGAAATGGAAGAAAAAGAACTGTGTATAAATTTTAAATACCTACTGTAATATACGTATATTGTTTTATTGACTATTAGATAAAAAAATAAATAAAAAGGAGATATTAAAACATCATTAATAGAAATGGAAAATGTGAGACGTGCAAAATAAGTTAAACATAAACACACTTCAGTTTTTTAACGCATTCCATGCATGCTAGTTGTCGCGCAGGAATGAATGAAAGTGCGAACTGGACTTATTCAGTCAAGTTTCGGGATAATTAAAAAGAAAATAATAAAAAGAGACGTATCGATTTTCCTTTGTTTCACATCGAATGACACACTTCTATCCCCGGAAAATTTCCTCCAACGCACCTTTATTAAGTAACGGAGAATTTATTCAAATTGCCGATAAGGGCGATAATCGCGGTAAACATAATCACGTTATACTATGGTATCTGCTACAGAGCGCGCGCTCGCCTGATATAGTAATTGAACACTTTGACGCACGTGCTCTAGGCAAAAACTTCAATATTAAATAAAATGATAATTCCCAACTTTGGTCCTTTCCGCGAAAGATTTCCAGCAAAAATCACGTGTTGGTATATATTTTATTCTATAAGTAGGTTCATTGGGAAACTCTCAACTTGGGAAAAACTTGGGATAAATCCGTTAAATGATTTGTGTGAACAAGATACAGATGAGATGAAAGATTGAAAATATAATCGGCACAAAATTGATCATTAAATATTTCAACAGACTGAGTATTTCCAATACTTTTTGTAGATACATCCATACATACCATCACGCAATGTCTCTTACGGGATAGGCAGAGACAACAGCATGCCACATTTTTCTATCTTGACACACATTCATCGGCTCGTCAACATTCACGCTTCGTCTCATGCATGTTCGTCTGTTGTTAATGCTTATCACATGTCCATCTTTCAGAATATCGTTCACATGGTCGAGTCATCCTTTTTTTGGGCGCCCCTAACGTCTTTTTCCGTTCGTCTCATATTTATTTATTTATTTAATCTTCTTGTACACTGGCGGGCTTATTGCAATTTCTTCCAACCAACCAGAGTAAATGTTAAATATACAAAACAATGTGTACCATGGCAATAAGTTATCACATTACAAAATAAATAAAGATAGCAGAAGAAAAGTAATAAAAAAAACACAAAAACAAAGAAGATAGCATATAAGAACAAATCATAGCAATGATAGGAAGACTAAGGGATAAGGAAAGGAAGAGGAGAGGAAGATGTAATCAGGTGTTGTCAGATAAATATTTTTGCTTTAGCCTTTTCTTGAAGATGTTTAGTGAGATAGACGACGTATTATCAGGACTTAGGCTATTCCATAGTCTAGCTTAATGTACCTACTTCAAATGAAGAGCTAAAAAATTCAGAATTATGAATAGGGATAGAAAGTAAAGCACGTTCAGCAGATCGAAGTGGACGCCCGTGGCTTGAAAGATAAGTGCATTTATCTTTGAGATACTGAGGTAAATTTGGATTAAAAAGGACATTGTTATAGTAATGACAAGATATGTATATTACGTCGTTGTCGTATCTTGGGCCAATGAAGAAGATTACGGTAATGAGAAATATGTTCGATTTTTTTAGTCCAAAGATAAAACCGATGCAAACATTTTGAAGGCGTTCAAGTTTGTTGAGATGTTCCTCGTTTGCATACAAGTAGCTAACATCATATTTGTATATTTTCTTCGTCAGTCGTTCTTCATTCATTCTTCCCAAGTGGGCGAACCGTCTCAATGTGTTAACTTGCATTCTATAAATAACATCTTTCCTCGTCTTTCATTTTTTCGGTTCGGCTGCTTGGATCAATCGATCCAACCGATTGAAGCAGTTCGTTCAACTGCAGCACGACGTCTTCAAGCTGCCAGCGTTCACTAAGTTGCAATATGGAGTTGAAGCGGCATCTATGGAGATCGCGATTGATGCCGCTTTAACTCCATATTGTAACTTAGTGAACGCTGGCAGCTTGAAGACGTCGTGCTGCAGTTTAAGGAACTGCTTCAAGCGGTTGGATCGATTGATCCAAGCAGCCGAACCGAAAAAATGAAGGAGTTGAAGCGGCAGTTTGAATCAATCGAGTAGCAGTTGAACAGGTTCGTGTATTTTTATGTAAATAGAATTGTATTGGAAATGCAGACCGCCAAGCTACGACAGCTTGAAGCAATTGACCCCGACTGCTACAAGCAGTCCGTGTATATCAAGTCTCACTTTGTCATACATCGTTCTATTACAAATTACTTTTTAGCGATCTTACATATGTATTTCAACTGCATTCATTATGTTTTCGTTCGACTTCGGCCATGTCCACTGTGTCCAGGTTTCACTTGCATGTCAAGGTTTACTTGTTGTATGATTCATTTTGTAGGTAGGTACATAGGTAGGTACTTATTATTTTATTTTCGGTGCTCACATTGTGGCATATTTTTAATATTATTCTTAGTTTTTATTAGTTTTCAGAAAGTTGTAATCACTTCGGAACCAGTCGCATTAAATAATGTCGGTCTTTGTGGCTCTATTAATTAGATTTCTGACTCCTGGACCGAAGATTCAGGGTTCATTAATATTAAACAAAAAGATGCGCTAAAGTAATTACTTGAGATAAAGTTATCAATATGCAATCTATAAGGGAAAATTTTCATTTCAGAGAGTAAAATCTGACATGAATTGTGTTTCATATTGTTGGAGCTACGAACGAGTTAGATATTTGATTCATTCGACCGTTTTATTCGCAAGACGGATGACAATAGTTTAAAGTTTACAATCAATCCAATAAAGTTATCTGCGCGTTAGACCACTAGATAGGAATTTATCTGTCAAATAACAACTGTCAGATGAAGCTAGTTAGCGTTTTCTATGATTAGTTGTTGTGTTTTGTGCTGATTGAAGCCCGCCGAAAGGTTATTTATCATGGATTTCGATATACTTGAGGATATCTCAATCATGGAAGAATACGAAATGATAAACGAGTTCAATCCGGAGTACAATGTTTGTCCGCGGAAAGATCATTTCAATGATTGGGATGATCAAGAGTTTCTTCGACGTTTTAGGCTGAAGAAATCTAGAACTCAAGAGTTGTTATCACTCATTATTCACGAATTGCAACAAAGTTGCAACAGTAAAATTAAGTGCTCTTTCTCTTTTTTTGTCCATTTTGACAATATACAATAACAGCAAAGATCACACGAACACAGAATGCAGGTTAGGAACAGACGAACTGTCAAAATTTTAACCGCATCTTAACCGTGAGCACATGCGCAACTTGTCTCTTTCCCTCACGTACGATTTTGATATATACATCTCTATAACACATAGAAATGTTACCAGGTATAAAACTAAGGGTCAGTTAACTAACCATTAACAATCTAGCGAATAAATGTTCATTGAAAAACGCCCTTCATTTTATTTGATAGATAAACTATCGAATTAATTAATTCGACAGATAACTATCTGGTGCTTTATTTGACGATTGAAAGATCGGCCCTAATAATATTTAAGTGACAATTGGCTTCAATTTAAAAGACGAATTGAAATTTGAATGATCAAAAAAGTCACTTTAAACTTTCCATTTTATTACGATTTGCTTCACCAGTGATTTTCTTTTGTAATTTCAATAGAATTAATTTTTCTTTATTTTATGCAATGTTCAGAACAGAAATTCTAGGCAACTGGAAACTGCTGAAAATTGTATGCTAAGAGTCGCTGCCGCTGCAGGGTCCTTACGGGAGAAAATAAAATTTTTACGCATTTGCAGAAGTCTAGGCTGTACATATTCAGATAGAGGAAAGACAGTTGAGATGGTACGGCCACGTTGAACGTAGACCACCAGATCTCCATGGATCTTTCTCGAATTATGTCCAGAGGAAAACCCGAGAATTCGTGGATCGTACAAAGATGAAACCAACTACAGAAACATGGCCTAGGTGACATACAGGCCAGAAGGACATATAATGACGAGGAGAGCTAACCTCAACATTCGGCAAAGAGAATATATAAGAAAGGGAGAAAAAGATGAATAAAATTGACATTTCATTATATTTAAGTGCGTTTTCGGAATTAAACCCATTGTTAGTTTATAACATACAGGAACAAAGTATAGCCGAAAACAACTAATCTATAAAACTACACAAAATATTACATACATAAGAAATGGTAACATCATAAAATAATAGATGTCTGGTGGTAATCCAGAGGTCGGGAGTTCGAATCCTGTCTCGATCAATATGCTTAATTTAGGGAATGTGTGAGGAGTGTATGTATAATATGCTCTTGTAACATTTATTCATCGTTTATAAAAAAGTTTGTTTTGCATAGATTCTAACTTGGTTTCTTAAATCATTTAGCAAATACTTTCCCAAATAAATATGAAGTGTCTCCTTAGCGCTATTATTGTGTTTGTATTTAGGAGGTATAACATATTTATTATATGAATGAGCACACGTAAATTTTTCATAAACTTCCGTCTATATGTGAAGTAGTAGAGTTGTGTTTTGTGTATGGGAAGGTACAATCGTAGGTTGAACGGGAATTATTTTCTTTGTCATCGGAACGTCAAGCTTGTTTGCCTCATTAAAATTTAAATTGCCATTCCTTGCGTAAACAATTGACATACTGTTTATGAAGACGGATAACGAAATTAAAGGGGTCGATTTTTGAAAATACTCGACGATTTACAGCGATGAACTTTGCTATTATATATTGAAAATAATTTTTTATTGCTTGACGATCAAAAGCTTATTTTTTTATATTACTATTACGAGAGACATAAACAAGAAACGGACCCGAGACATCCCTTGTTTGGTCACAAACCATCCAAACCATCTAAAAAAGGAAGGCAGGTATATAAGACTAATCGGTTACATAAATGAATTATCATATATACATAATATATATGATTTGGATGATTTATATAGCGCCGTTTTCGTGAATATCTCACTTCAAGGGCGCTGAAAATTGATTAAGATGTATCATTAAGCTTTGGTAAGATTTGCCAAAAAGGTGTGTTTTGAGATTTATTCTGAAGGTAGATATATTTTCAGTTTGTCTGAGGATATTTGGGAGCTTATTCCATGTATTTGGTCCTGCCACAGCAAACGCACGATCGCTGAAATTAGTGTTATGCACCCTGTTTATTTCAACTAATTTTCCAACCATGGATGAAGATGCAGAACGAAGTGATGATTGTCTGTCGTTAATTGAAAGAGGAATGCAAAGTTCGGAGAGGTAAGTAGGAGCCATACCGTGAAGTGCTTTGAAGATTATGAGACAGAGTTTATATTCAATCCTTTCAGGAAATTTAAGCCAATGGAGATTGCGGAGATGGTGAGAGATGTGAGAAAACCTGGAGGCTCCGGTGATGAGCCTGGCTGCAGCATTGAAAACTGACTGAATTTTGTTAATTTCTTGTTTTGGTAGATTCGCATATATACCGTTACAGTAATCCAAACGGGAGACAACAAAGGCCATAGCGCCCATAGCCATTCCTATTGTACTTTGAAAGACGAAATACAATGCAAATGAAAAGCCTGTTTGCTCACCTTGTGTGTTCCGACCGCATGAGCTCCGTCATAGACCAAAAGATGATCATTGCAGTCAAGTTGCAGCATATCAAATCGTAACATGAACCTCTGGAGGATGGAGTGGGTCTGGAAGGTGATGACACAGTCGAGGTTCCTCTCATTCTGTGACCACAGCACAGCACCGTCGATCTTTCTGTACAGCTGTGTCAAGAAGTGATTCTTGCATAGTGACTGCATGTAATCTGGAACAAAAAAAAAATATTATTTTAACAAATAATGTACATAGCTATATTATTTATTGTTAATTTTTTTTGTATATTTATTTATATACTATAATGAATTCATGACTCCTTCATGATTCCTTATTTTTAATTGTGTTTATAGTCTGGATCTGTGAGACGATATATTTCATATATCAGTAATTTTCGTACTCTGAAACGAGTCATTATAAAAGAAACGAGTCATTATTACGAGTCATTATACTCATGAAATTGATCAACATATTTTAATGATTAACTTCAGACTTGAGAAGTCTTTGAGCTTCAAATCAATTAAATATTTGTATTAATTTATACAAAAATTAATATCAATTTGATACTAAACGTTGATATTAACATTTTTTTATGATTAAATATAGAGAAAGATTAAAATTAAATTATGATTGAGTACTGATTTATACATGTATAAGATTAAGGCAAGATAAGCACATATTAAGAATGTGTCATGAGTAACCCCCCAATAGCACATATTGCGAACAGGAGTGGAATGAGAGGTCGGGGCCGCCCAAGAAAGGGACGGCATGTGAACAATGTATTGAAAGACAAACATGTATGAGACGATGCATGAATGTTGACAAAGTGATGAATGTGTCCAAGATAGAAAAATATGGCTTTCGGTTCTCTCTGCTTATCGAGAGACATGGCGTGATGGTATTTATATATGTGCATGATAAATGAATATTTGACTAGTATCTATCTATTGTCCGAGAAGCTATGAAGATAGATAAATACGTAAATCACTTTAAAATGGAATACCATCGTGTATCATAATAGAACGAAAATCTGAGCCATACATATTATTTCGTTTCCATTAAAATAAAATTAATTTTCTGTATTATTGCTCAGTAAAAAGATGACAACGGCACATAATAGAAATGTGACATTAGTTTTGAAATTTTCATGATTATCAAATCTATATATTATAGCTTACAAATTATGCGAGCGCAAAAATATAGCACCTCGAAATTTCTGATCCGTCGGAGAGTCGAACCCGTGACCTGCGACTCAGATGCCTAATGAATCAATTCACATTATGTTTTTTTCATAGTACATATTATTGAAACTGTCGGCACATAGAATTAATCTAAATATCAAATTACATACAACTTATATATGTATATTATAACATAAGTACACTTCTTATCGCAGCCTTCCATACAGAAGCGGCCGGTAATGTTTCTATTGCACTAGAACTTACATAATGTAGGTATGTATATAGTATGTAAATATATTATAGCATAGGTACACGTTTATTGCAGCCTTCCATACAGAAGCCGCCGGTAATGTTTCTATTGCACTAGAACTTACATAATGTAGGTATGTATATTATAGCATAGGTACACTTCTTATCGCAGCCTTCCATACAGAAGCGGCCGATAAAGTTTCTATTGCACTAGAACTTACATAATGTAGGTATGTATATTATAGCATTGGTACACTTCTTAACGCAGCCTTCCATACAGAAGCGGCCGGTAAAGTTTCTATTGCACTAGAACTTACATAATGTAGGTAGGTATGTATATTATAGCATAGGTACACTTCTTATCGCAGCCTTCCATACAGAAGCGGCCGATAAAGTTTCTATTGCACTAGAACTTACATAATGTAGGTATGTATATTATAGCATTGGTACACTTCTTAACGCAGCCTTCCATACAGAAGCGGCCGGTAAAGTTTCTATTGCACTAGAACTTACATAATGTAGGTAGGTATGTATATTATAGCATAGGTACACTTCTTATCGCAGCCTTCCATACAGAAGCGGCCGATAAAGTTTCTATTGCACTAGAACTTATATAATGTAGGTATGTATATTATAGCATTGGTACACTTCTTAACGCAACCTTCCATACAGAAGCGGCCGGTAATGTTTCTATTGCATTAGACCTTAAGAGCTCACCATACTACTTCGGCTCAGTTGGTTAGATATCTGACTGCTGAGCCAAAGGTCCCGGGTTCGATTCCCGGTGGAGACACAGTTTTTAATTGTGTTTTCAGTCTGGATCTGTGAGACGATTAATATCGTAAGTCTCCAGAATGTGGCAACTTGTTATTGGGTGCGTGTTAAATTAATATTTGACATAGTACCTGTTAGTTGCCCGAGAAGCAATATTAAATAAATAAAAAAGTAAAACTAGTATACGAATGTACAATTATACATAGCTCTCTTTGGTGAAATCGTAGCCAACTACAATTTTCAGCGCCTGGTGAACTTCATTTGAAAGACAACCATATATGTAGGTATGGTTCATACCCACAAGTAGTAATATATGTATGACTGAATAGGAGAACCGACAAATCAAGGCACTTTCGACCTGTGATCGGCTGGTTTAAGTGATCATAATTCCTTCATATTGAATTACCTATGTGGTCTGCGATTGTATATTACCTTATAAAAAGAAGCACGATACATGCGTGTATGCACACACACACTAGAATAAAAGGCGCTACATTCAGAATTGGTGGTGAACCTTATTGCTGAACTCTGACACCCGAAAACTATGATAATAGAAAAGAGTGGAAGCACTATTCTAAGCCGGTGCCTCAGGAATAAATCAATAAATGTAGTTCTAATAAATCGGAAATATGTGTTTCGAAAAAGCTTATTTTTTTAAATATCTGAAAAATACAAATAGTTTCATATTCAAAATGGAAAAAATATATAAAATTATTTTAAACTATTTAAATGGTTTCTCTATCTTTGGATACTGGCTTAAAGAAAAGAAATAAAAATATAAGTACGTTAATGTGAAAATATATTGTTAGGACAAAGCACATCTGGGGAATTGAATCACGTACTTGAAGCTTTTAATAAAAGAATCTTTCTCGTTGTGTTGTGGTGCCTTCGTACATAAAGACATACAAACACACACACACCCTCACACACACACACACACACACACACACACACACACACACACACACAGAATATAAGGGAGGTTAATTTTCATGAAATTATGTCAAAACAAGGGTGAATGTGCAAATGACCATATTGTCATGATAATGAATTCTTCACGAACAGGCCGCGACGTCATATTTATGTCAACACCACTCTCTCGAAAAAATTCATCATTGTTGTATATCATTCAATTCATGCATTTTTTAAAGCTTTATGAGCTGGTTGAAACAAACTGGTTGTTGCAAAACATACAATACGTTGAATATTATATTATTAATAATAATAATAATATTAGACATAACATTAATCGAAAAAATACCGAAGTTGGATAATTTATACAAGAACCAGGAACTCAAGGCACATACAGGGCTTCCGACCTGTCATCGGCTGGTTTACGTATCACTTTATGCGTTTGTACAACGTACACCAATAATACCTTCTTATTGAGTCCAACCAGGAACTCGCGTATATGTAATTAAAAAAATATTCGATTTACATACACATTGGTACAAGTAGGTAAACAAACCAAAAATGAAATAATATTTCTGGCGCAGTTCAGGGGTGGCATCTGTGCGAGATACCGTCATCTCATTTATAAGGATTGTTGCTTTAATTATTTACAAATAAACTAATTTCTTAATTTCTTAATAGATGAAAGGCTTTTCCGTTACTCCATAGATAGCAATAGTATAATTCCTTATTTTTGAATTATTACACACCATTCAAATATATAGAACTTTCAAAAATTACATTGATAAAGCAACTCGATAAGAAGGCATAATTGGTGAACGTTACGCAAGCGCATAGTGATCACGTAAACCGGCCGATGACAGGTCGTAAGCCCTGTAGGTGTCTCGAGTTCCTTGTTCTTATACAATATCCCAACTACGTCTCTATTGAGATGTTAAAAAAATGTTTGTCAATAAAAATACCTTTTTGGAGGCCTTAAAAATAAAAATACTCAAACGTTGTCAACACTAGTAGGTATATTTATTAATTTTAACAATATAAGAAAAATATGTGCCAAGGAAATAGCCGCAACGTGTAAATATAGATCCTATTTTATCTACCGATAATAAATAAATTCAATTAATTCTCCCATTACTCGGATAACAGGCATATTTTAATTTCACTGTATAATAGTCGTTAATTGATCTATACTGATCACATAGTATTTAAAATAAATTATACAAATAAATCCGATTGTAGAAAGAAGGTACCTAAATTTAATGTATTATTAAATGGTACTACGAGTTTACAAGTTTACTCTGTAAGCGTAAACGTCTGTTTACTATTTCGTATTTTTATTTCAGAGATACATAATATGTTGGTACTTGCTTAGAAACTTTCGATATAAAGTGACATTAAACGCTCCAAGTTTATCTACTATCAGCGTTACTATTCCAGTAGCGATGCTAGCGAAATCATCCCATTAAAAACGAACTAAAATAACAATAGCGTTTTATTTCGCTCACACTTCCGCTACACTATATCCTAACTACAAGTTATTAGAGGAGGTTGGCTATATGTATTGTATATTCGGTAGGCAGTCAGTTTGTAAACCTCCACGATTTATGATAGACGGGCGAGTTATGAATTATTCAGGGGATCTTAAGGCCTGTCAAGAGATGGCGCTGCCGATATCAGGAAAAAATGGAGGGTAAATTGCATTATGAGGTGTTTAGAAATAGTAATACTCTTTAATAATAAATTACACATTATCCCATATATTACGGTGTCGACTTTACGTAATTTCGTGCAAAATGAAATGAATTCTATTTCATATTTATTTGTTTAAGTATTGTTAATACACAAACATTTGTACATATTTAGGTTAAGTAAGTAACGCCCTACTAGGCCAAACCTGTTCTGGGACTGTTACTTTTATTCACACATTGAGGATACATAATATATAAAACAAAATACATAATATCTAGAAGAAGATGCGTTTGGGTTCTTAAATTAAAAATAAAACCATCATTTTCTTCTTAAAAACGTCCATCATCCTTAGCTCTCATACCATTACGTATATCCCACAATGTGGGGTAACAGCGACAGGTGTGCAGGTACCTTATAAAATAAAGAATGACACATGCGTGTATTCTCACACACCAGCCTTAGCTTACCTAAAAATGCAACAAACAGAATGTGTGGTTAAACTGATTTTTAAATCTCAAGTTTAAGTGCCGGCAACCCGGAGATTCCCGATTATTCAAAAAATATAATATGTCTTATTTTGATTCGTCTAATTTTATCCGTCTGAATTTTAGTAGGTATACATATGTCAAAAAGTTGACTGAATTTATACGGGACTCATTCCGTTATACCGCGCGGATAAAATCTTTTTATAGGTACACGGATCAGAATAGGATATATATTGAAATAAAATTTTTCGTTCCCCGTCTCACTAGAAACTATTGCTGAACTACTTAAGTCAGATGTTATTTTAACTCTTGTATTTTTGAGTTTGTCTGCTGTCACGGACGCCAACGTTACTAAGCTAAGCAAGGAATCTACAATGTATAATATAATACGTAAAATCGTTTTAGTTAAAAACATAAAATGACAGTAAGATGTAAATGCTCTTAAATTATATAAAGTAATTTGCTTTGAAACATAATCGAGCAACAAATGACAATAGTTGGTAATTGACAGACATTAAGTCAATAAATAACATAGTAATGATGTCACAAATATCAAGTAATTATTTTAAGTTCTACAAAACCTTCACTATATAACTATCTATCTAGATACCTACACTTTAAGTTCAAACATTTTTATGAAAAATTATAATATATTATAAGGGGAAATGAGTGAGAAAAAACTAGGATTATCAAGTACAAAATATTCATATTATGTATGTACCGCATAGTTAACCGCAAAGCTACAAAAATGGTTAACAAGAAGCTCCGCAATGAACTGAAAACGTTCATTTGTTTGAAAGTGATGAACTGTATGTATTCCATGAACCTCTTTTTTGATGTTGAATTCTCGCTAGTGAAAAATAAAAACGAAAAAAGTAAAGGCGGTGAAGCTATAAGCCGAGTTAGGGATTGTTAAAACACATTTTGAAATATTCACTTGTTTTATTCGTTTACTTGTGTAGTCAGTCACAAACAATGTATAGAATAGTGTTTTGTGAGTAGATCACATAGATTTTCATACAATATATCTACTAGATGGCGCAGTTAGCAAATTTTGTATGTATCGATGTGAGGATATTTTCCGCGGATTTCTTGACAACAAGGTGGGCAGAAAACATCGTTTTTTTTAAAGAATAACGACTAATGTAAATTGTTTTCGGATTTATTTGTCGAAAAAAAAAACACTTTGTTCATTAAGATTTAGAGAACAGTTATCTAGGAAGTGTTGAAATGTATGGAAAATATGTTGCCAACCAAGAAATCAAACGTGTGATATACCATGACTCACTCTTTGCACGGAGTACTCCATCTAGTATATTATATGGAAATCTTTGGTGGACCAGTGAAAACTCCATGGATTATTTTACATTTCAAGATTAAGACAGGAACATTATTTAGCATTTTAAGATTAGGACAGTAAAATACTAAAATATAAATATTTTAATGATATATTCATATTAAATATATAGTTACATCTTCATATATATTTCCTAAAACAAACATAAATTCTTGTATACTATACAAGCATTTGTCGAGACAGAATTCGAACTCGCGACCACTGGATAACCAACCCAGCGCGCTAACCGCTCTCCCACTGATCCATCTATATATTTGATTATTAATTAATAAATAAATAAATTAATTAATAAATACGCTAATTGATTTATAAATTATTTATTCATTTATTTGCTTATTGATTTATATATTTAATAATTTGCGGCATATATTGCCCTTTATAAACACTTAAAAACACATATTGAAAACAAAATCACGGAAAATAATAAACTTCGCAAAAAAGGAAAACCCCTTCCATATACCTCCATGATAAAACGAAAAAAAAACAAGATGAAGCTTGATCTCCTCCTTCCAGGATTGTCCACCTTCACAAAGAGGTCATAATGACCTAACACATGATGACGAAGAAGAAAAAGAAATACAAAGAATCACATAAATATGTATATGTAAAGCATAATTCCAAGTAGGTACATAATTTAGTTCAGGTATCACTGTAAATAGTTTTGGTTTTGAGCTCGCTTAGCAAAATCGCAGAAATGTCGATATCGTTAAAAATTAAATTGTATACTGCGCAAGCACGGTGCACATAAATGCATTCTGGGCATAATTGATATGACAGGTAGGAAGCCATGTTGTTCAAGTCGGACGGTAAAATTCTATTTTTTTTTCGACAAGTCTGGAGAATCTACGAAAATACTAACGACCATAATTGAATATTGACTAGTTGCATGTAACACATGAGATCCAACTGTCGATAGTGATAGTATGTACAGTTGAAGAATAAGTACCAAACTATAAACCCATAAATACAAATTATTTAATATTTTAAGATATTTGGTTTTCTATAGGTACAACAAATGTACCTAGGTATGTATGTCAAGATAGCATAGTATGGAGGTCAGTCCTTTGATCCTACCCAGAATGTGAAAACAGCATGATGGTATGTATGTATGTTTGGAGATTAGTATCAAATTATTACATAAGTCTTCTTAGATATTGTGAGTAGGCTACTTCCATACAATTCGTATGAAGCAATGTCGTCATTAAATTCAATTTTTATAAAAATTGCTAAAAAAAATTTGAGATGTGCTAATACAATGTTAATATATTTTATAGAAAATTAAATTTTCTAGTTGGGGTCTTTCGGCTTTTTTCGATATTTAAAAAAAAAATGGAAATATAGGCAGTTAAACTCATAAATTTATCATAAAAAAAATATTTTTCTTAATAAAAAATGTTTGAGAAACCCTGGAATTTAAAAAAAAAAAAATAATTTGAGATTTTGTATTTGTCTATGTTTATACCAATTTTCAGCGTTCTAGCTTTTACGGTTTCTGAGATATATGGAAAAATATATCAAAATTTCAAAAGTTGTAAACCCCTGACTGAAACAAAAATTCACAATTTTGAGTATAAAAGTTTTGTAGGCCTATAACTGTTTATATATTCTAAAAATTTGGGCTCTGTGAATTGAGCGGATCAAAAGTTATAAGAGGGGGACGGACACACAGACAGACACACAGACACACACACATACACAGACACACACAAAACTTACAAAAAATGTTCAACTCCGAATTCTGAGTAAATCCATGTATGAGAACATATATGCTGCGAGGCCTCTAGTTGGTGTTATTAGCTTGCAAAAAGTCCACTACACCATACAAAATTTTCCTTCGTACACGCATCTTGGCTTAACTAGTTGCATGTAACACATGAGATCCAACTGTCGATAGCGATAGTATGTATAGCTAAAGAATAAAAATCAAACTATAAACCCATAAATCCAAATTATTGAAAATTTTAACACACAGGTATGTATGTCAAGATAGGACAGTATGGAGGTCAGTCCTCTTTTCCTTCCCGGAATATGAAAACAGCATGATGGTTCTGTATGTATGTTTGGATATTAAAATCCTATCAAACTATTAAGTCTTCTTACATATTGTGTATAGGCGACTGCCATATAAATTGTATGAAGCGATGTCGTCACTAAATTCAATTTTTATAAAAATTGTTAAAAAAAATCTGAGATGTACAAATACAATGTTAATATTTTTTATAGAAAATTAAATTAACTAGTTGGGTTGTTTCAGCTTTTTTCGATATTTTTAAAAAGTTTGGAATTATAGGCAGTTAAACTCATAAATTTATTATAAAAAAAATACTTTTCTTATTAAAATATGTTTGAGAAACCCTGGAATTTTTTTGAAAAAACTAATTTGAGATTTTGTATTTGTCTATGTTTGTACCAATTTTCAGCGTTCTAACTTTTATGGTTTCTGAGATATATGGAAAAATAAAATAAAAATTCAAAAGTTGATAACCACTGACTGAAACAAAAATTCAAAATTTTGAGTAAAAAGTTTTGTAGGCCTATAACTGTGTATATATTCTGAAATTTTGGGCTCTGTAAATTGAGCGGATCAAAAGTTATAAGGGGGGGACGGACACACACACACACACACACACACAGACACACAGACACACGAAATGTTCTACTCCGAATTCTGAGTAAATCCGTCTATGGAACATATATGCTGCAAAGCCTCTAAGTTGGTGTTTTTTGACTTCAAAGTTGGAAAAGCCGTGAAAAAAGTAGACCTCTCCATACAATTCTCGCGTATTCTGGCTTGAAAAATTGTCGATATGTTAAGAGAACAAAGTTCTCCTGAACAAATCGACAGTTGGATAATCTCGATTCATTATGAGAATTGAATTCTCATGAACGAATCGACAGTTGGAATATTTGCTAGAAAACTGAGATTTTCCAAATTTTGTGCCCTTAGTAAGGTTTTGATATTTCAGGACTTTTAAAATTTTTAAAAGACACGGCTATTACTGCTTTTTAAGCCTGGATTTGTGAGACAAGCAAAGTCTCATAAGTGTAATTCTTATGCCGGGGTAATACCACACCATGTACTTCACGGGTTAGGCAGAGAGGAGCGGTCATCACATTTTTCCATTTTGACACGCATCCATCGCCTTATCAACATATGTAAGTAGGTACCTACATCGTCTCATACACGTTCCTTTATTATAGGTTCACGTACGTATTTACATAATTTTCGCTACTACCACCACCACCCGCTCTGCATATGGGTACTGTACTGAGCGACAAGAAAAAAAGCATAGCACGAAAAGTAGCTCATGGAGGCCCTCTAGATTGGCAATCTCGGCACTACGGTGCAAAAAGAACAATCGACGAATGTGAATGCAAGATTCACCCTCATGGAGTGTCATTGATTTCAAATCCTTTTAAATGAAAAGTTCATAGTTTATATTTATTTGCCGTAGTACCTACCAAAAAATAACCTGACTGACGATAATAATAATTATTGACCCGTTTATGATAGTAATCAAAGCCACATATTTTGACCACATATTCCGTGGTGATAGGTTTGCCCTTCTATTACTTATAGTGGAGGGAAAGATAGAGTGAAGACGGAATATGGGGTGTAAAAGAATATATATGGCTTAAAAATCTAAGGCTTCGGGATTCCGGATGCGGCGTGTCTAATTAGTTTGTCGCCTAATTGGATCTGGATAAGTTTGGTGTGATGGTCACCAATCTCCGTCAGGAGCGGCACAAAAAGACGGTTGGCCCGTTTACATAACACTAAGTAAGAATAAAAAAAACGTCGCTCATACAGTTCTCTAGAGTTGAAATCACAGTATAGTGCAAATTAATATCATATAAACTTTCTGATTTTTGAAAATAGTTGACCTAACCGGAGTCTTCCTATAAAATAATCCAACTGTCTATTCGTTCAAGAGAATTTATTTTTCTTGAACGAATCAATAGTATTAAGCCAAGTTATGCGACATTTGTATACCAGCCTTCCTAGACAATGTGTCATTTAGCTCAAGAAAAGAAACAAGAAAAGATAACTCAATGTATGGAAGTGATAGTTGCCAGTCACGTGACAACTGTCACTTCCATATATTATCTATCTTATAGTTATCATTATGTATCCTTCAACTATATGTATTCTTCAACTATACATACTATCGATATCGCCAGTTGGATCTCATGAGTTATATTATGTAACTAGTATTAAAAATAGATTATCGGTGAACGTTAACATTCCAATAATTGAAAAATCTGATAAAAACGGTATTTAAAAACAGAACAATGTTCGCCAATCAATTTGTCATCGGATGAGTTTATTTCAAAACAACATCAAACAATGAAAAATTTTCGGTTGAATTTTCACCTCGATGTTGTTGATTTTTTCATATTTTCATATTGTGTTCACACTTGTTTTTCCACAATAACTTAACGAGTAATTACTATATCACAGGTATGGTACATAGGGTGTGATGTAAGGGTTGTTGGCTGTTGGCCGCTGACGTAAATAATTCGTTCAATATTGGTTTTGTGGGGTAATTTTGTGAATTGTTTACTAATGTCGATGTTATCTCGATACCTGATTGAAATGAAATGATTTATGTTAAATCGTTCGCTAGTAATGTTTCATTAATAATTCAACGTTCAAAAACCTGAGATTAAACATCAAAAGTACAACTAAACAGTTTTGTTAAATACATTTGTTATTCAATCAAAATAAATACAATAACTAGAATTATTTGAAAAGCGCCGTTTTTGCGATAAACTCGCCTCAAGTGCGCTTTGAACAGAGGGGCAAGTTTGCTCCAACCGGTGAAATTAAAAACCTCATGGATATAATTATTATATGGAGTTCTATAATATCTTTAGATGTAATTTAACTCCATATGATTATTATATCCATGATATGGGTAATCACGAGGGTTTTGATTTCGTCCGTTGGAACAGACTTGCCCCTCTAATTGTATAGATATATTGTATAGATAATTGGATAATGGTCAGTACCTAAATCAAATTTTCCAAATATACTGAAAATTTGTTGATATATTTATATATTCTGTAAATTTTAGAAGTGAAAGTCTCGTCACTTTCACTTTAAATTGGGTTGACTCGAATCTCGTCGCGACCAATTTCGTTCACCTATAGCTTTTACCCTTATGTATGAGGATGTATTTGTTACATTCTTTCTATTTTGTGAATATTCTGAAAGTTACATACTTCTACTACTAATGTATAGACTACAACTGTAGAAATGACATAATTAAACACGAGTTTGAAGATCACTGTACATTTAATGAAGACACTAACCGGACCTTCGGTCATGGGTAATCTAATACCGGTTAGCCCTTGTAGTTTGTTTTTTTCTTAACTGGTGTCCCGGGTTCAAATCCCAGCTGTGAGCGTTTTCCAGTACTGGAAACACTAGTTAGTTAGAAATAATGAGATTTACACATTATTTTTATTTTTTTTATTTGTATATACACTTTATTCACATCAAAGTATTACAATACAATTTTTTTTTACAAAACGATAGGTACTTGAACTAGATGCAATCTCACTAGATAAATTAGATTATATAACCTCATTTTACAGTACGCAGGTGTATATTTTTTCACAAAAGAAAATTCACTCTAAAATACATGTTATGTTGTTTGAGAATGTTGTCATTCTAATTAAAAAATATAAATTAATAACCTCACTTTATAGTACGGAGGTTGTTAACATTTTGACTCTCAAGAACAGAATATATCACAATATAATAATGTAAAAGTAAACAATATAATAAAATATTCATAAATAAAATAGAAATATTTAAATTAAAATAAAAAGGCATTTCCTTGCATACAGCGCAAGTGGCAAGTTTATTGCAATATGACTATTTCTCCCATATAACCAGTGTTTCCAGCCCCAAGAAGCAATATTTGCTTGAGAAATCAATTTAAATAATTTCTCCTCGGTTGGGGATCGAACCTAGGACGCCCGCACAGAAACTACTACGTTTTATTGGGATAACTTTGATAAATCTATCGTCAAAACACCGTTTAATACAGAATATCTTGCAAAAGAAACTAAATATCTAAATACAATAATAATGATAAATTATTCATAAAACTTTAAAATTTCATAAAATTTGAAAAAAAGCACAGTACACTGTGCACAGTGCACCCTGTGTACTTTTTATGTGTTTATGTAAAAATAAGTGTACATATATAAATAAAATGTATAAAATTAATTTATGTAGATATAATATGTATTTTTTTAATAATTTCCATAGTATAAAAATATAATTAATTTAGCTATATAATATTTTTTTTAATTGTTAAGCTGAGTCAAATGTATGTATAGCCGTGTATGGAGGTTTAAACTAGTAGATATTAATATCATAAGATTAACATCAGGTGTTCATTTTCTCTGATGCTGATCATAATTCCAGATTATTCAGTGAAATGCACCAGTGAAATAATGATCCAGCAATATACCTAGAGTATGTATCTACAGACAGAATAATAGGATATTGAGAATGTTCTTGTTCATTAATTAATACAACTACTCCACAACTATAATGAACGGAGTGGTATGGAAATACATGCATACATAAATGCATTTTGAAATATAGTATATGTCAGTGGATTATATTTTCACTGGATGGAAACAGAGCACAAACCTTGATATATGATACAAGCGATGAATCCACCACTTCTATTAGTCTCATCTGCACTATTATGGGTTTTTGTGACTTTTACATTTAATGGCTTTATTCGACTATTGCAAGACGAAATAAAACATTTTTTTATTATTTATTAGGTAAATTATAACATAAACATTGTACAAAAATTAAAATATCACATTTTTTTTTTCAAATAACTGTCTATAAGATCTTCTACATTATCTCATCTTCGTCTCTATTGGGATGTTAAAATGTTTGTCAGTAAAAATACCATTTGACTCCCGATAGGATAAAAAATCCAAAGTTTGCGTGCATGCAATTAAAAAAATATTCGATTTACATACACGTTGGTACAAGTAGGTACCCACGTTGATACAACAAGCCAAAAATGAAATAATATTTCTGACGCAGTTGAGGGGTGACATCTGGTCGAGACACCGTCACCTCATTTATAAGGACTGTTGCTTTCATTGTTTACAAATCAACTAATTTCTCAATAGATGGCGTTACAAAAAAAGGTCATCTTCGTTACATCATAGATGGCAATAGTATAATTTCTAATTTTCAGGTAAATTGTTACACATTATTCAAATGTATAGAACTTTCAAAAATTACGTTGATAAGGGAATTCAATAAGAAGGCATGATTGGTGAACGTTGCGCAAGCGCATAAAGTGATCACGTGGACCAGCCGATGACAGGTCGTAAGCCCTGTAGGTGCCTTGAGTTCCTGGTTCTTGTATAATATCCCAACTTCGTCTCTATTGAGATGTTAAAAGAATGCCAATAAAAAAATTCATAATAATTTAACAAATTTAAAAGAATATTTAGGAAAATATTTGGATACAAATAATGATAAAAAATAAAGAATATGAATCTTTGATTCCCATGAATTAGCAAAATTTTATAAATTTACGTGTTTTTCAAATTGTCGTACCTTACCAATATTTTTGTACTCTACTGGATTTTGTAATAAATAAAAAAAAAACTCATTTCAACAAAATGCTCAAAATTATCCGTACAAAATTTTAATACTTTGAGAAGTGACATAAAAGTATAGCGTTGGCCACAAATCACTCGTTTTAATAATATTTCCTCCGTATTTGCTTAAATCCGTGCGATTTAAAAAAATCAGGAAAATGTTTTCCTGCAACCGGCGTGACCTGCCATTTGTATGAATGGAAATTATAAACCCATTTTTGTGATCGGGGTAAAAATAAAATGAAATAAAAAAAAATGTTTCACCATAAAAACGATGAGATAGCCGTCGCGAGATCTTTCCGATAGGTCTTTTGTTATTTACTCCAGTAGTTTTTTTTTTGTCGAGAAAGAGAGAGAGTGAGGGCCTTTGTGAAGGCTTCGCTGCTATTGTGGGTGAGGCATTGTTCCCACAACCAAGTAGAGAACATCTCAGGGGTGTTTAAGGGATGAAACTAACCCCTCCTTCGAGAGAGGGCGGCTAAAGATCGAGATACGGACAATTCTTCCGCGATGATTCGTCTTCGATAGTAATTTTCGTGGAAAATAATTTGTAACCGGTCCCCATTCAAAGGCTCCGTATTCCTATAAAATTGAACAACTCTTACAGAATCGATAGCTTCCTTAATTCATTGTTAGCACTGGACGAACGATTTGAGAAAATGTTTTGTCAATGTGTAATATGTTCACAGATCCGAATTTGTTTTATCAAGTCTGAATTTGTTTTATCAAATGACTGTCAAATGAATCAAATGAATGTCATCAATCTACAATGCTTCAAACTAATTGATTATTTATAAAATCAAATTACTGATAAAGGTTAAATTTTTTTTTTTATTTACTAATAATCTGATTAGCCTTTATTTGATATCTTTATTACAAAGTTATAATATTTGAATAAAAACATACGTTGTGTCTTGTCATTGTCATACAATGTCCTTGCTAAGCCAAACTCACCTCAGTGTCTCAAAGATAAATTCGCTTATCTTTCAAACCACGGGCGTCCACTTTGATCTGCTGAACGTACTTTCCTATTTATTCCAATTCACAGTACCTACTGATTTTTTGGCTCTTTATTAAATGTACAATCAGCGACACTATGAAATAGTCAAAATCCTGATATTACGACAGCAATCACACTAAACATATTCAAAAAAGACTAAAGAAGAAATATCTATCAGAAAATACCTGATTTCTTCTTCCTCTCCTCTTTCTCTCCTTATTCTTTTGTTTTCCTATAATTTCTATAAACAATTATTTTATAAACTATGACATTTACTCTTTACATTAAAATTAACTCTGGTTGGTTGGAGAAATTGCCGTTTGCAATAAGCCCGCCAGTGTACAAATTACATGTACAAAATAAATGCATAAAATAAATCATAATTTCACAGCATAATCCCACAATGTGGGGTAATCAGCGACAGATGTGCGGGCATGCATTACTTTATTAAACGAAATTGAAATATAAAACTCCTTATGAGAAATCGGAAAATGTAAACCAACAGTCTTTGCAAAATATAAAGAGTGAAGATTTCCACAAGAAACCAAATTTGATTAATGTACGTCCACAGTATATGTAGAATAGTCCAATTTTATTAAATCCATTTAGGCATCCCTATAGTATTATAATATAAATAACACTTAGTATTATAACACTTTATTACACGCTGTGCAAGAATCAAGTGCCCAGTTTATTGCTGAATGTCATTTTTTTACAAACTCACCAGTCCACAGTACCGAGATTTACATGATAACCAAACTTTTATCATCTGAATAATTTTTTGACAAATTTTTAATATGTCAATAGAGAAGAAATTGGAATATAATAGGAGAACCAGGAACTTAAGGCACTTACAAGGCACAAGACTCGTCAACGGCTGGTTTTGTGTTCACTTTATGCGCTTGCGCAACGTTCACCAATAACGCTTTCTTATTGAGTTCCCTTATCAATGCAATTTAGAAAGTTATATATATTTTAATAATGAGAATCTGTTCTGTTTGAAAATAAGCTATTTTTACCGTCGCCATCTAAATAACGAAGAAACCTTTTGACACAATCTATTGGAAAATTGTTTTTTTTTTGTAAACAATGAAAATAACGGTCCTTATAAATAAATAATAAAACATTTATTTAGACAAAAAAAAGAAATGTACATACAATTACAAAGAAATATATCAACATATGAAAATAAAAACATCTCTTCCGACTTAAGAGGCCCTTTCTCAGCTATGTTGCAGGAAGACAAGCCCCCCAGTAGCTGATTTTCAGCATGATCCTATTGCTTATATATTATTGCTTATTATATACGTCTTTTGAAATATATTTACTAACTAATAAAATTAATTACAAATCGCAAATAATTATCAAGGACTGATGTACAGGTATCTTTATGAAATCTTAAAAAATTTCTTTCATGAACATTTCCTGTAAAAAGTTCCAGTGACTATTTATACAATAAAGAGTGCGTCGTAATATGCATTTGACAACTTGTACAAAAGTGTAAGGCATAATATGTTGTACCGATTGGACAACATATTCAAAAAAGTGTAAGTAATAATAATTTGTTGTATTGGATAATATATACAAAAAATTGTAAGTCATAATAATATGTTGTATTAGATAACATATACGAAAAAGTGTAAGTCATATTATATTGTATTGGACAACATATACAAAAAAGTTTAAGTCATAATAATATGTTGTATTGGAAAACATATACAAAAAAGCGTAATTCATAATAATATGTTGTATTGGACAACATATACAAAAAATTGTATGTCATAATAATATGTTGTATTGGACAACATATACAAAAAAGTGTAAGTCATAATATGTTGTATTGGACAACATATACAAAAAATTGTATGTCATAATAATATGTTGTATTGGACAACATATACAAAAAAGTGTAAGTCATAATATGTTGTATTGGACAACATATACAAAAAAGTATAAGTCATAATATATTGTATTGGACAAATGATTATTAGTTCTTTTTTTATATAGATACCAATATATATTATATTTCATTTTAAAACATCCAAAGTTGCACCAAGGACTGAGAAAAAAGCCACAACATTATCTTCTTGGAAGAAACCATACGAAACCTGAGGAAACACATTTTTCATTTTGCTCAAAGATATTTGTAACAAGATTCCACGGTAGACTTGTGAAAGCATATTATTATTTGGTTCTGTGAGTTACCTTGTTCGGGTAATTTCCCAAGAATTTTTCTCCTTGGCTGTCAAGCACATATACTGGAATGGATTCTATTGGATTGCGGACTATGTGAGAACGGTCGGTCACTTGCAATGCTGGAAAAACGTCCGTTACATAAACGTAGGTGTTGTGAATGCAATAACTGTTAGGACGATGTCCCTTTATGTATGACAGAACATTTAAACTGTTTAGATCTATGGCGGCGATACGCTACATGCTCCGAGCCAACCATATTCCTGGCTCCAAACCAAAACTAATAATCGATATTATTGAATATGCATTTTAAATGTGGTACCAGATAAACATTATACGACGCTATTTCAGGACATTATTACGTCTGATTCTGTAACTATTTGAACTAAAATAGGAACGTTCTAAACTTTAAGAATTAAGGTCATTTGAGCTTAAGTTGAGACAAATATTCGGTAACAAGGAAATACCGAATAACCTAAAAGCCAAAGTGTACAATTCTTGTGTTTTGCCAGTGACAACATACGGTCTTGAAAAAATGTCACTTACTGCCAGAAGTCTCCACAAACTTAAGTGTACTCAACGAGCAATGGAAAGACAAATGTTGGGCATATCCTTGAGAGACAGAATAAGAAACTAAATAAGACGCCGGTGAAAGGACACAGACATTGCAGAAAGAGTAGGAAGGCTAAAATTGTAATGGGCAGGTCATGTGGCAAGACAGAAAGATAATAGATGGACCCCCAAAATTCTGAATTGGAGACCCTATCATAACAAAAGAAGTGTAGGGAGACCACAGAGTGCCGAGGATAGAGAGAAATGGAAAACCCAGGAAGAGGCCTATATCAAGCAGTGGAGTGAAAGGGGCTGAAAAGAAGAAGAACGCTCCCAATTAGGTGTGAACTAAAATTTGTAACGTTTTGACAGTTGATTCGACAAAAACGTAGTTATAGAATAGGGAATCGAACTATTTCGTGACTTACTTGTAATACCTAATACAAAATTTTTAAGGAAATAGATAATAATAAATATTATGTTGGTAATTGAGAGTATCATTTTCTGCATGTTATGTAAAGTGTAAAATACGATGAAATACTATTATTCAACTACATAGTATTATTTTGTGTTACTCGTTCTGACATCGAATAACATAACTCTATCGGTTTCAGAGGGTAAATTCTCCTTCTTGATTTTGCATATAAACTTTATATAAATAAACTCCAGTTTCACACTTTCAACTTTTGCAAGTTTGCAAGTAAACTCCAGAAGAAGAATAAGTTGCTCTCTGAAATCGTTCGAGTTGTTGATTTCAGAATTCGTGTATATCGTAAAATATTCGTTGTTATATTAAATACAAGCTGAATACCCACAGCTTCGCTTGAATTAATTATTTGATTGCCGATTAAATATTAATAAATCTTGTAGAGTAACACGACGTGCAGATAAATAAATAAAAAGCCAGTATTTAACTGAACAAATAGTTACCGAAATACATATTCGTATATATTCAAAAAGACCTTGAAGACCATTTCTGAAAGAAAATAAAATAAAAAGGGTCATAAAATACTTGGATATAGGTATGTAAGGATAAAATCAACTCAGAATTAGACTGCCTCAGACTTCGGGAAGACTTAGGAAGGCTATATAAATATTGCAATGACAACAAATTATCTCTAAATATTAAAAAATGCCACAAAATCACATTCTCTAGAAACAAAAAACATATCATCAATATCCCTTATACCATACACAACAGTATTCTTGAGACTGTATCATCGGTTCGAGACCTCGGAGTTGTTTTGGACAGCATGTTCACTCTCGAAAAACATATTGGCACAGTAATTGACAAAGCCTATAAAACCCTCGGTTTTATTCTCCGCATCTCAAAACCATTCAACACTAAAATCTTAAAAATTCTTTATTTTACATATGTGCGTAGTATCTTGGAATTGGCATCTCCCATCTGGTCACCCGTGTTTCAAGTACACAAAGCACGCATAGAGAGAATCCAACATATATTTATAAAACACTTGAATTACAGAGAACACACAGAATTTTCCACTTATAGGGATGCAACATTGTATCACAAAATCATTACGTTGGAACAGAGACGATCCTTGGTTGATATGAAAACATTGTATAACATCATACACAATGCAATTGACTGTCCTGAAATTACGGAGCTTCTCTCCTTCAACACACGTCCCATCGCGTCGTACGCGAAGCCCACTTTTGTTTCACATACCGCACCGTAATAATACTTACACGAAAAACGCACCCCTCATACGTATGATGAACATTTATAATCACGAACATCTGGATGTCGATATTTTTCTTTTAGGACCTAATTCATTTTCTGCTGCCATCAGTTCAAGTTATAATGATTGAATTTCACTGGATGATTGAAAAATCAAGATTGAACGGAGTAAACTATGTGAGCTTGCGGGTACCTATATATTCTCTCTTTCACTTATATAGACACATTCACACACATATACACATCCTTACACTCATACGTACACACATACATACACTCATGCACTAGCATTCAGATTTAAATATTTTTCATATGTAGCTTTAAGTATGTAAGCACAGCAGTCAAAATTTATTGTTAATAATGTGGAAATTTGTTATTGGTTTTAGTATTATACTAATGCATCTATATAATAAATGTTATTATACTGTAAATTTCCCGAAAATGAAATAAAAAAAAAAAAAAAAAAAATTATCTAAATAGTATGAAAGTCAATATGAATTGAAAGTTCACTGATAATTGAAAAAAAATTCAATTTACGGCGCCTTACTATTGTTAAATTCCCAGTAGGTTAATATTTATAGAGATCTTGGTCATACCCCTGATGATTCTTATTTAAAAAGATCTAAAGTCCACGAGTGTGAATCTTCCATTAACATTCGTCGATTTTTCGTTAGCACTATGGTACCGAGATTGCTAATCTTGAGGGCTCCACGAGCTACTTTTTTGTCATTCACTTAGCGTTCTGTAAAGGGGCCGTTTACAGTTCCCATATGCAGAACGGCTGGCGGTGGAAGTAGCGACAAAAATGAGGTCTACATACATTGAAGGCGGTCTGTGGCAGAACAGCGTCTGCCTAGGTATACTGGTAGGTATATAAAATAAAATAAAACAATAAAAGATGTTCAGATAAATTCCATCATAATTATTCCACTTAATTGAACGAAGTAGTATCTATTTGTACTCAATAATATGATCAATATTCAATATTATTCATGTTTTTACTGTACTAATGAATTTCGTATTCAAAGCCATATCACTATTTGCTTGTGCAACCTTAAACAATATATACATAATGTTTAAAGTATGGAATATTTATTGATTAATTAAAATAAAATACAACCTAGATGAAAAGTGACATCTGTAGATTATATGGATAAACATTTTGATAAAAAGATTGATGGTTGTTTAGTTTGATTAAGAACCATTTTAAGAATGTTATCAAAGTAATTGAAGTATTTCGACAGATGTCGTCCAACTGAATTTTATAAAATTATTTATATATTATTTTGGCTGTTTCTATGCAAGGGTGAATAATTAAAATAAATATAAATAATTTAAACAGGGTCAATAAAAAGTTGTAACAGAAAGAATAATAGATTCTAGATAAACCTCCTCTAGTAAAAACAACTTTGACTGTAACTTGTATACCTAATATATGTAGAAATATTAATCTTGAAATTATATTATTGTAAAAATTGTAATAAAAAGTTTATTGTGAAAAATCAAGTTATTTGAAAAATCAAACCCCACCCATCCAAGAAAAAATTCTCTGGATTAGAGAGATATTCCACATAATTAAATTATATAGTTACATACATACATACATAGTAAGTGGTTACAACGGGGTTTAATTGAATTTTTGATTAATAGTTGAAATGATAAAATTGTAGTCTATTAAATAATAATAGTCTTATAATTAATGTAGTTTAACAATGGATTTTGGATGGCCTACTTGGGATTGGTCCATTGGTCGACACCTGACCCTTTCTAATGTCAGAGGTACAACGTGGGAGATGTTAAAAGGCACTGATGCTGTTCTTTAGTAGATTACCGATCCTTTTTCTTCTCATTCCACGAAATTCACCAAGTCAAGTTACGCTCCAAACTTTTCCACACCAATATTCCTTTTCCTGATCTCAGATCACGTCACACTTCAAGATAACAATGGACGAAGTAACTTAAAATCACCCCCTCGGTATTAAAAGAACACAATTTTTGTAAAGATAAATTCTTTAGAATCGTGAGGGAATCTTGAGAATTTTGAACGGCTAAGCAATTATCATACCCACTTTTAAGATTGATGTTTAAATTATTACTAGGCATTCATTCATTCATACCACCACGGCATATCGTACAATGTGGGGTAACTAGCGACAGGTATGCGTTTGTACATTTTATATAAAAGGGAACAAACGCATGCTAAAACGATACAATATTCCGTATGGGTGGTGAATTTCACAGCTGAACTATGTGAGATATTATTGTTGCCTGTTGTATTTTCGATTACCCGGGACTTACAGGACACTCGTAAACAATAGAAAAGAGTGGAAGCACTATTCTAAGCCGATGTCTCACAGTACACATTTCATTTATTAATTTCAATAGAGACGGAAGAGAAGTAAGTTGTACTATCAATTAAAGTCATAATTGGTGAACGCAAGTTATTCACAAGATCAAGCCTCTTGGTAGTTGATTTCCTAGGCTACGTTCACAATGAACGCCGAATGAACTCAAAACCGGTCATAATGACCGGAAACAGACGCTCGAAAGACACTCTGTGGCATTCAGATTGAACGTCGACTGTACGCACCAAATGCTCTGTATAATTACTACTTATTTCTTATGGCCATACAACTCCGGTAGAGCTTTAGCCTCCTGAACAATAGCTTTCCAAGCCTTCCTGTCAGTTGCAGTGGACTCCCAGTCATCACAAGCATTCAGCACGTTCAAATCTCGGGTAAAATTGTCCATCAATCTCTGCCTTGGTCTTCCCAGGGGTCTCTTGCCCACAGGGTTATTTTGCAGTATACGTTTTGTGGCTCTTTCTTCCCCATATCTGACAACATGTCCAATCCAAGCTAAGCTCTGTATAATTGTCGGGTGAAAAACGCTCTGACAGTTATAGTATTTGTTTACTTCTATTTTATTTGTGAAATGATGACTTTTACTTGTTTTTGTGGTATCTATTATGTCAGTTGACGTTATTTGTGATGACAATATGCAATCACAAAGACGTTAATTTATAAAAATATCATTCGAAAATTTCCCATAAAAAGTCAGAGATCATTATTTACTCCACTGCCCAATTGTTGTCTTTCGATGAAAATATAACCTTAAAAAAGACATGTATGATAAATGACATTTAAAACGCCCGATGCTGCGTTCTGATTGAAAGAATTCAGTTAATATTGGTGTGAAAAACGCCATAATCTACAACTTCAGGTACATCCGACACCCGACGTCGAGCGTTGAATCTGAATAAAGCCCCAGATTCTTTGTAAAGTAAAAGATCAACCACAAAAATGCTTAAATGATTATATGAATTAGATTTGATAATATGAGACTGTAAGAAGTCGAAATTATAGGAGCACATAGGTACAAGACAATTATGGGAATAAATAAAGTGAAAATAAATAATTATAATGAGAACTTAAAGACAATGAGTAACACAGTGTGATGGATGTATTTCCCAAAACAAATGCAAATTCTAAATATATGCTGATATGTCTTGTGATGTATGGCACGTGTGATGTATGAAACAGATATGCTGGCACGTCCTGGATGCAGACAGTACAGGACATGACATGGAGGCAAATGGAGTAGACCTTCGTCCAGGTGTGGACGGGAATAGACTGAGAAGGAAGAAGTTATGATTTCTAAAAATCCAATTTGAAATATTAAAAAGGCTTTGGTTATCATTTAGAAACTGAAGATGTCAATACTCTGAGCACTTTGAAGTTATATCAAGCCGCTTATAATCTCTAATAATCCAACAAATGATTACTCCCTGATTCTCACAGAGCATCTGTTATCATTCTTATTAGAGTTAACTTTTTTTCAACACAAATGAGGAAGTAGCGGTCGCTTCAAAATCGAATATTTACAATGTCTCTTTAATAAGCAAAAAAAAAACTTTGAATTTGAGCCTGGATATAATCAATGCCCATTTAATGAAATAACGTATTGTAATACCAACTTATTTTCTTGATATTTAGGGACAATTCAATACAAAATGACCATGAAACATCAGTACCTACAAACAAACAGTGGAGCTAATTTACCTATTTGAAATATCGACTCTGGATTTGTAGAATAGGTAGAGGATTCCCGTGGCAAGGCAGACTGTAACTATATATTGAGTATAGAGGTGTGAGAGTTTATCAAGATGTCCTCCTCTTCGCCAGATATCCGGTACCGACCTGGACGGGTTCAATTCCATTGTCTCCCGGTCCCACCCTGTATAAATGACCACCCTCGCAGATTTATACCCCTTTGATAAGGTAATGGGTCTCTGTGATTTTTGAAACAATTTGCCTCTTGTCGAATTTTGAGAGGTTATAAAATTGGACATGGACGCTCTCTCAGAATAGAAAATGAAATTTGGCCTTCATAATAAATCCGTCTGTATAAAATATAGGTTCATTATATTGTGCAAAATGTCAACCATCGCAATGTTTCCCTTTAGAAAAAACAAATTTCTAGATACCTGAATATTGTTCGCGTATTTTTTCCAGAAAAATGGAGTTTTTTTTAGAAATCACTGTTATATTTTAGTAATGGTGACATTTTTTAGGAAGAAATAAAAATTTAATTATTTAGTAATAATTTCTACAATCACCATCATCATTGGCCCAACAGCCCCTTGTGGGCCCTGGCCTCCTTCAGAATCCATCGCCATTCCTCCATGCACTCTGCGGCTTTCTTCCAGTTGGAAAGGCCCAGCGCTCGTATATCAGCATCCACATCGTCCAGCCATCTCATTTTTGGTCTGCCTCTGCTTCTTCTTCCATCTGGTGTGGTGTTTAAAACCTTGTTGGGAGTACGATCATCACTCATCCTGTGGACATGGCCCAACCATTGCAGTCTTCTTATTTTAATGAACTGTACAATGTTCCACAATAAAGATTTAAAATAGTTTGAAAAGTTATAAACCAATAGAACTTTGTCATCATAAATGCTCGATTATTGGGTTTCATTAGAAAACTTAAGTACAGGTATGCTTTGTCTTCATTTTATGTAATTACATACTCATTTGTAATTGTAATTACAAAAATGTGTGTACCTAACTTATGTTCATGTGTATAAAAGGCGATTTGCCGTAAATAAATAAATAAAATAAATAAATAAATAAATTTGCTGAATTCTATTTTAACCATTTTTGACTTATATTATCAGCTATATACCACTATTTTTTTATGTAGTATTTTTTTAGTCACTTCGCGACATGTTTCGAAAGCGCTGTCCGTGTTTATCTATTGCATTTTTTTACTGTCTTCATTTTCACTGTTTGATTGCACTCATTACATGTTAAATTGTTGTCTATATTTTTTGTAATTTTATCGGCCTTTTTGGACCTTTAAATCTCATGGATACTTGATAATTCTTCTTCTTCTTTTTATAGGTTGACACCTGTTTATAGGTTGACACCTGTTTATAGGTTGACACCTGTTTATAGGTTGACACCTGTTTATAGGTTGACACCTGTTCTTTTTATAGGTTGACACCTGTTTATAGGTTGACACCTGTTCTTTTTATAGGTTGACACCTGTTCTTTTCAGGAACTTCTTGTGACGCCGAGCTCCAGCTATCTCTCCATCTCTTGGGTGGTCTACCTCGTGGTCGATATTTGTTGGGAGATAGTTTTGGGCAATCTGTTGTCTCCCATTCTCGCCACGTGGTCCCGCCAGAATCGTCTTCGGCTCCTGCACCATCTGATAATATCCCTAACGTCACAGATCTGTCTTATATCGGTGTTCCGCATCCGATCCAAAAGGGTGAAACCCGCGATGGAGCGTAGGGTTCGTAGGGTTATCTCTGTCGTCCGGAGCAGGCTCTTTGTTCTAACGGTGTCCGCTCTGGCCTCAATCGCATAAGTCATGATGGGTCGCACACATGTTTTATAAATTATTAACTTGATAATTCATGGTTTTAAATTTATTACAAGTAGAAATATATTTGAAAGCTAATAAAGAAAAATGACAGCTCTCTTTGGAACCTCAATTATAGGCAATCTTCGTTAAATACGTACTCCAAAGAAATATAAAGTCTAAATATAAACCTACAACTGCTGTTTATAAAATATTATAAACTTAATTTGTACAAATACCTACGAATATAATAATATTATATAAATGCTAATGTACAATATTCATCATTGAAAGGCAGTAAAATTATACACCCTAGCAAAAGTTCAAAGGTTTCCTTTAATTCGGAAGGTTTTCAGCAATTTACACATAAGCTGCAAAATAATTCAGTCTGCCAACAAACTAACGTCCCCAATACAACTTGAAGTTTCCGCTTTTCATTGTGTACCCCAATAATAATATGAGAGAATTAGCTTAAACTATTGTTATCTAGGAGAAAGGGCGTCTGGCTTTCTTATTGTATGGAGGGTGAACCAAACTGGGTGGTTCCATTATCTTAGCACAGACAATCGGCACACCAGAACTTACGTACTTCTTCGAACGAATTGATTGTAGAATTATTATTATATTATAGTCTCAAAATGATATTTTTGAAGTTGAATAACTTTACTATAAGCTGGGATAAAATATGGTAAAAAAAAACAAAATTAAATTTGAATTATGAGCATTATTTGATAGACCGATTTCGTAAGTATCATTGAAGAAAAATAGGAAAGAAAGAAAAAATACTACGCTTCGTTTTGGTCGAGACAAAAATAATAAAAATTAAAAGAAACAGTAAAAAACTTATCAATAATTCAATAACTTACTTCGTTTAAGACTTTTATTATAATTCAACTTAATATTTCAAATGTAAAATATTTCATTTTTGAATTATAAATTTGCTATAAACCACTTGTTTTTTGAGTCACTTCGCGACACGTTTCGGAAGCGCTGTCCTTAATCACTCATTCAATAACCACTAACTAAAATTATTGCACGAAACACAGAATAAAGGATACCGACTTAACAACTACGAAACGCTCGAAATACATAAACACATAAATTCCGGCATAAAACTTATAAATAACCATACCTTTCATAACACTTCTCCAATACTTAATATATTCCCCATCAAAAACAAAAACACTTCACAATACTTCCCTCCCCCCACTAACCCAACCAACCCTCAACCGCCAACCCCCTCGCTTCACAGACAGATACACACAAATTCAACATGTTAGTCTCGACACGCCGGTCGATGGAAGGACAGCGCTTCCGAAACATGTCGCGAAGTGACTCAAAAAACAAGTGGTTTATAGCAAATTTATAATTCAAAAATGGTTTATATTAACTACCACAAAATATTTTTTTTTTTTTTTTAATAAGGCACAGCCACCAATAGAGGCGGATTTGTGCTGTACAATTTAGATCATAAAAGAAGAGTAAAAACAGAATTCCATTAGATCTCAGAGAAATAGGGGTTTACATTAAATGATTGCAAAAGGGAAGCATATGTACAAGCAATTAAAGAATTTACAATAAAACATTAAATGCGTCAGTCACCTTCTAATGGTCGAGTGAAAGGCTTCCTACAATCAGCTATATCTTTATACCGGTGGTGGTGATGAATTTAGCGATTTCTAATATTACATGTCGTGAGCCAATCGCCAACAGATGCTCCATATTAAAGGGTCTTTCTATTTTCACCACTTCTCCGTACATACCTCTATCCGAGACCAACGGGCAGGCAAAGAACACATGGTTCAGTGTCTCGAGATCCTGACCGCACTCGCAGTATGGGCTGTTAACAACTCCTATTCTGAATAGATGAGGGGCTATTGAGCAATGTTCGATCCGCATTCTACATATAGTTGAGACGACACATTTGTTCAACTGATAAGCTGTATACCAAGGCTTTCTTGGAATCGTAGGTTGAATATCTTTATAAAATCTGCCTTTGTTCGAAGTCGGAGAGTTCCATTCCTTCTCCCACTCGTTCCAAGTTCGAGACTTGAGCGATAGGATTACGTCGTCGAATGTAGGAAAGAAATTATTTAAATTTTCGCCCGACTCAATGGCGGATTTGGCCAACCTGTCCGCAATTTCGTTGCCCTCGATTCCTCGGTGTGAGGGAATCCAAGCAATCTTTATATCCTTACCTACGGAACTCAGATTGTAGAAATTTTTACGTATTTCACAGAGATTTATGTCATTAGGTCTTGTATTTAAATTAGAAGCGATTGCAGAGACACAGCTGAGTGAATCGGTAAAAATGATTGCCCTTTGAAGATTTAGACTGTGTATGGAGTCGAGTGCTATTTTGATTGCCACACATTCCGCAGAGAATATAGAAGTTTGGAATGAAAGTTTATATTTGCTCTCAATTTTGAGACTAGGAATGAATACCCCGACTCCCAGAACAGAATCATTTGACATTTTAGAACCATCAGTAAATATGTGAATATGGGAGGGATAGGATGAAATAAAATCCTGGAAAATTGAACGGTTCTCAGAAGGGTTAAAAGAAGATTTGAGAATACCAATGTCTTTATGTATCTCTGGTATGTGGATAATTGCCTCGTAAGGGATATTGTAGTAAGGAGGAACAGTAGATTCTGGGGGAAGGTAGTGAGATTGAGAGAAATATATATAACTCTTGCAAAGACATGGAATTTGTTTGCCCCTCCTTATATGTTCCTTCAGCAGAGACACAAGGATTTTTAATGGGTCTGTTAGCAATTTGTTTGGGGTTGAAAATCTTCTAAGAAGGAAACTGTCTGATAGAAATTGTCTTCGGAGAATCAAAGGAGGGTCTACACTCTCCACTTGAAGGACATTTACAGGTGATGATCCCATAGCTCCGAGCACCAGTCTAAGGGATTTTGATTGGACTACATCGAGTCTCTTTTGGAGATATTTGGGTAGAGGGTCGAGAATGAAACTTCCATAATCCAGATGGCTGCGGATTAAAGCATTGTACATGAGTTTCATTGTGGTCGGGTGACTTCCCCACCATACTCTACTCACAGCACGTAAAATATTAAAATTTTTCTCACATGAGGAAACCACAGTATCAATGTGTCGTTTCCATGAAAGCTTTGAGTCAAGGATCATACCTAGGAATCTGACCGATTTAACACAGGAGACTGTCATGTTGTCAATAGTTACAACGATATTTGGGAGCTTACGTTTTTTTGTAAATATAACAGTCTGACACTTGGAAGGGGCCAGATGCAGATTCAGTGAATTAAGCTTGCCATTTAAGTTTTGAAGATTCGTTATCAGGTTTTCTTTTGCAGTCTCTATATCTCTACTAAACGAGTATATTACGATATCGTCCGCATATTGTAGGATTTTACAATCTTTCGTAACAACGGAATGTATTTGTGCACAATAAAGATTAAAAAGTATGGGGCTCAAGACAGATCCCTGAGGCAATCCTTTATATATTTTTCTAACTAATCGGGAATCGGTAGTCTCAATAACTATACTGCGCTCAGAGAGAATATTATGGATCAAGTTCGTCAAAAGACGCGGTACTCCCAAGCCCAATAGAATCTCACTCAATCTCTCTAATAAGACGTTGTCGAATGCAGAAACGATATCCAAAAAACTGGCAATAACCGCTCCTTTTTTATTAAATGCAATACGAATATCTGTAACAAGTATGCTTAAATTATCCAAACACGACTTAGTTTTTCGAAATCCAAACTGATGAGCAGGTATGAGTTTGTTATGTTCCATGTACCAATCCAACCTATTCTTAATCATGTGTTCAAGTATCTTTAAAACGCAAGAAGATAGGGCAATTGGCCGATATGAATTACTGTAAGTAGGATCCTTTCCAGGTTTCAAGATGGGGATTATTTTTTGGGAATGCCATTCCTCAGGTATGTAACCTGTAGATAGACATAAGTTAAAAAATGAAAGGAGATGAGTTTTGAAGTCATCTGGAAGGAATTTTAAAGCAGGGTAAGGGATGTCGTCTAACCCTGGAGATGTATTCCTAACAGCTTTCAAAGGGATGATCAACTCACTCAGCGAGAAAGGAGAGTCTAGCATTGACAGCCGAGGTTGAGGAATAATAGTCTGCATCTTCAGTTCACTATAATTGGGAACAAAAGGAGGTGCCAATTTATCGCAAAACTCTTCAAGACATGAATCAATTCTTGTTGAGTTTTTTGGGGAGACGACTGAGCCTCTGAAACGTCTTATAGAGTTCCAAACCACTGAAGTGGGGGTTCTAGGCGACAAAGAACTGCAGAAATTATACCATCCTCTTCTTTTTTTTTGGCGTAACATTTTTTTTGTTTGCGCTTGGATTTGTTTGGCATACAGAAAATTTTCCATGGTCATATTATTTTGAAAAGATTTTACTGCAAATTTACGCTTTTTAACCATTTCAGTACATTCTCTGTCCCACCAAGGTGGAGAAGGACGGGTTTTATTTTGGTGTTCAGAATATTTGGGTACAGAACAGTCAATTGAGTCGTGTATGATACCCTTCAGAGTTTTATAGCATTCCTCTACATCTGGAGAAAAAAATAAACTGCCACATTCACTATCAAGTTTAACTTGGATGGAATCATTATATTCCTGCCAATTGGCCTTGTTGAAATTTTTTCCCTGCCTAGGAAATCTCGATGTGAGGGAAAATCTAATGTGCAAATTCAATATAATGGGATAGTGATCACTAGACAATGGATCTCTCATTACCTGCCATAAGGACTGGCAGGCTAATGAAGAAGATACTATTGATAAATCCACTGCGCTAGGGTTTTGAGAAGGAGGGGAAAATCTGGTTGGAGAACCATCGTTCAGTATGCATAAATTATGCAAGTCTACAAATGATAGTATACATCTTCCTGAACTATCTGTCCATGCGGATCCCCAACTCACTGAATGGCTATTGAAATCTCCAAGAATTACATAAGGTGGAGGAACGAGATCCATTATTGAGTTCCAATAATGTTCATCGAAAGATTTATGGGGAGGAATGTATGTATGTAGAGATATATGTAATATTTGAAACCGAGATAGCAACTACTTGAACTTCTTGATTTGGTGGTAAGGAGATTCGTTTCCAAGAAAGCGATCTATGTATTAAAAAGGCAGTGCCTCCACCTCTAGAATATAAACGATCATCCCGAACACAATCATAGCCCGGAATGTTATAATACTGGCCACTTTGCAGCCAGGTTTCATTTAATGCACAAATTTTAATTTCATATTTTTGTAATAAATGAATTATATCGCATCTATTAGCAATTGCGCTTCGACAATTAAATTGTAAAATGGAGAGAGTATTACAATTATTCAAAGCCATTATGATTATCTACTTTTTTTTGGCTCAGTAAGTCAAGTAAAAATGGCATGGCAGAGGCAACGTGGGACGGTAGGTTAGGAGTATCAGATATCAACGATATTAATATTTTTGCAATGACTTGTAAGGTTTCACCATAACTCACATCAACTGATTTATTATTTATTATCGTTTTGTGCGGGTTATTTAATGCGCACCCGTTTTGAGGGTCATTTAATTGGCCATTATTATAAAGTAAACAGGCATCATGGCCTTTTTGATCGAATATTTGGGTGTTTTGTGGATTTCGAGAAGACTTAGATATACTGTTTGAGCGGTGTAGAGATGGTATAGTATTTACAGTTTTAATTGCCTCAGTATAACTCTTCCGAGGAGCGGGGATTTTACTACTTGCTTCTTTGTATGAAACACTGTCTTTGGCCATTATGTACTTGACTTCTCTTTCTCTAGTCACAAAGGAACATGTAAAACTATTTGCCGGGTGCTGACCATTGCAATTAACACATTTTTCTGAGCCTGCTGGGACAGGGCATTCCGATGCTAGGTGGTGGTCGGCACATTTTAGACATCTCGGGTTGTTCTTAGATTTGCAATCTTTCATAATATGGCCAAACTTACAGCAAATATAGCATTGAGAAGTGGGGTAGGTATACAGTTCAACGGGTAGCGAGTTGTGGAACAGGAATACGTTCCTGGGAAGGGACTGTCCCTCAAATGTAAGTACCACCGTTTGGGATGGAACCCACTTCGTGGAACCTGATGACGTATCCCTCCTGTTCAGTCTCCTGGCTTTTATTATTTTACCACAAGAATCTGGTACACTTGTAAATTCTATAATTTCTTCTTCACTTAAGTCTAAATCTACGGACCTCACTAAACCCATTTTAGTTATTTTAAAAGTAGGTATGTACGCTTTTATATCATTTTTAGCAACAAAATCGCTTGTAATGAAGTTGTTTGCACTGAGTGCAGAGGTAAATGTTAGTACAATTTTGTTCCTCCCTTCTCCCTTAACTCCACCGATAGCAATATCTTTGATTTTGTTATTAAATAATTTCCTTCCAAAAGACATAGTATTAATATTTTTATTTTCTATATTTTGGACGTACACTATAAAAGGCCCTGTAGAGTAAGCAGGGTAAAATTTCTTAATATAATCTTTTTTGGGCGGGGAAGGCTGAGGAGAGGAACGACCTATTACCGGATCCGAGGAACCCTGCACAAGTAAAGCATCATCAGCCTTACGTTTCAAGGCCCTCGGATCAGGAGGCTTAGTCTCGTCCACCTCCATTTTCGCGATTCAGCACTTAAATAAAATAATAAAGGTACCTATGTAGGTACTATGTAATTGAAAAAATTAAAAAAACAAAACAAAAACTGCAGCTGTCAAATAGCTGTCAAACAAATCAAATGCAAAACAGAAATAACCTAAAAATCAATAGCAATTCATCATATTGCGGTCAAAATAATAATAAAATCAAAATAAAATATGAAAGAATAAACTTGAAATAGATAAACAAAAATAACAGCAATAAAATCTTATCTGTTCGCTGTGTAGTTAACGTAGGTAGATCAAATATTCGTACGAAGCACAACTGCACAACCGTTCACTAGCAACGTTCATTTTCGAATCTCACCACAAAATATCCGCCGAATCATTAAATGATATTAAAGTGGCCAGCACGGCAATTAAGGCGAAAATGTATAAAGACCTCATGTTGAAGTTTAGAATCGCGTTTATTAATATTTACTTTAATAAAATGTGCCTAACTCATAACCTTGTTCCGAAATACGTTAATATTAAATCAAATTCAAAAAAATAGTTCTGCTTGTAAAGCTATAAAAAGTGCTCAAATCCTGTGGATCAAGGAAGAAATTAAAAAGTTCTACAATATCAGAAATAACGCCAAAATATACATGAAACTAGTTCATTCAGAACTTACAAAATCACTACACCCAATCGAATGGGATCAACTAGACAGCAAAATTAGATATCTTGTTAACCTAGAAGAAACAAAAAAGAAAAATACCGTTGATAAGAAACTCGACAATCTAAAGACAGAACTAAATAAAACATGACAAAATAAAAATTTAACACCGGTTTTCTCCGACCATAAATTTTGTGACCGCATAGTGAACCTCTCACAGCACAAATTTAACCAAGAAGAAACACAATTACTTAATAAAAGTTTAAAATATAATATACATGATCAAACAGAACACTCACTTATCACTCTGGCCGTTGATACAGAAACAGCACTCAAAAATGAACATCTCTATACAAACACCTCTGTGCAGACGTCATCCTCAAAAAAGACACATACAACAACAAACCAGCCAACAAAAGAGAAAGAAATACCCTAAGAAACATAAGATCCACCCTACAAGAAAATAACCTCACCCTCACAAGAGCCGATAAAGGAAACACTATCGTCATTCTTAACACTATAGAATATATACAAAAAGTGGAATCCTTTCTACAAAACGACTCCTTCAACGTCAGCAAAACGGACCCGACACCAAAGTTCCAAGAAACCGTTAAAGACACTATAAAATACTGTTCCATTTATTGTAAAAACTATAAATTAATTCAAAGTAATCCTCAAGCCCCACAGCTATACGGTCTTCCAAAACTACACAAAAACAATATACCTATCCGACCAGTAGTATCATATTTCACAGCTCCGAACTACCACATGTGCAAAGAACTCAACCATATCCTAACCACTAACGAAATATTCACACCTAAATACACAATCAAAAATAACATAGACTTCGCAGAAAAAATAAAAAACTTACACGTCCCACACAACGCTAAACTAGTCTCATTCGATGTAACAAACCTCTTCACCAATATACCTATTGACGAGTGCAAACATATTTTAACAACCTTTCTGCACGACTCACACCTAGCAGAGCAAAATCAAAAAGAAATTATTAGAATATTCAACACATGTACCAAACAGAACTACTTTGAATTCAACCACAAAATATATATACAAAACAACGGGTTACCGATGGGAATGGCAGCTAGTTCCGTGTTAGCAGATATGTTCCTTGATAATTTGGAAACAAAACTATTTAATTCCACATTCCACCTGAATAAATACGTAAAGACTTGGTACAGATACGTGGATGACATATTTTGTATCTTCACCGGAACCGATAGACAACTAAATGCTTTTCTTACACATATCAACAGCCTACACGATAAAATCAAATTCACGAACGAAAAACACGAAGATAACACAATAAATTTCTTAGATCTCACAATCCAAATTATAAACAATAAACTAGATCTTGCTATCTACAGAAAACCCACCACAACAGACACTGTCATACCTAACTCCTCGTCCCACCCCATCTCCCACAAACTTGCTAGCTTCCATTCCATGATAAACAGACTCATAAATATACCTATGACACAAAACAACTTCCAACACGAACTACATATCATCAAACAAATCGCATTGAGTAACGGCTACAATAACAAAATAATAGACAGCATACTCGACAAAAAACAAAAACAAAAAACAACTGACCAATACATATATCTATTCAACACCAACAACCTAAATACAGAACAAAAATGGAGAAAAATTCTATACACAGCACCTATTTCTATAAAAATAAAAAATACACTGCCAACTAGCATCAAAGCTGCATTTTACACCAACAACAACATCAGTAGATAATTATTAAATTCTAAAACTAAAAGAAATTACAAAGAAAAAAGTGGAGTTTATAGAATAACATGTGGTGACTGTAATGAACACTACATAGGACAGACATCACGTAACCTAAATATAAGAATTAACGAACACAGAAGATGCTTAAACAACAATAATTTCTCAGAATTTGCTAACCACATTATCCAAACTAATCACTCATTCAATAACCACAAACTAAAACTATTGCACGAAACACAGAATAAAGGATACCGACTTAACAACTACGAAACGCTCGAAATACATAAACACATAAATTCCGGCATAAAACTTATAAATAACCATACCTTTCATAACACTTCTCCAATACTTAATATATTCCCCATCAAAAACAAAAACACTTCACAATACTTCCCTCCCCCCACTAACCCAACCAACCCTCAACCGCCAACCCCCTCGCTTCACAGACAGATACACACAAATTCAACATGTTAGTCTCGACACGCCGGTCGATGGAAGGACAGCGCTTCCGAAACATGTCGCGAAGTGACTCAAAAAACAAGTGGTTTATAGCAAATTTATAATTCAAAAATGGTTTATATTAACTACCACAAAATATCCGCCGAATCATTAAATGATAGTAAAATATTTCAATTATTATACAAAAAATACGTAACATACAGAGTTACAGAAGATTCCACTCAATCTCACTAATCGTGACTTAAATTAATCGAAACAAAAGTTTACTCTTACCGTAGGCATTGGATTTGATCTCAAATGAGGTATGTAAACATAGTCTTCTTCGTCTTTAAGGTCTTTTGTAAGACTGCATGAATTTTCCACTTGAGACGTGAATTGTCAGATTTCCTTCCATTTATTTGGAGGACATACTGGAGGTCTGCTTTCAAAGGGGATATTGTGTTTTTACAATACACATGAAAAAAAACAATATACTTTATATTTCTTACAACTATTCCAATCATTCAAAATAATTAAGATAATATTATCAAATATCGTATTTTTAACTTTGTGGTACATTTTAACAAAAATTAACTAAATTAACTAAAGTTGTTATCAGTATAAAATGCTGGCTTTACATCATTGGGTAAGTAATTTGAAACTATTTGTGATATATTATTGACAAACAATATGCGTCTCCATTTTTGATCATCTTTTTTAATATTTTTGTTATTATATAAGTATTTATTCACGTTAATATTTTTGACTTTTTTATTCAAAATGGAATCTATTAATTAACTGTCGTATCCATTATTATATGCAATTTGTTTTATTGTATTTAATTCTTTATTAAAATTATTTAATGAGAGTGGTACGTTTAGCAGTCTATGAACCATGGAGTGAAAAGCGGAATGCTTGTGAGATGCGGGATGATTAGATGTATTGTGAATAGTTATATCTGTATATATTGGTTTGCGATATATGTCGATATCAATTTTATCATTTACTAATGTTAATTTTAAATATAAAAAATTCAGTGTTTTTTCGTTTTCTATTTCTAATGTGAATTGAATTTTGGGGTGAAATGAATTAATAAAATTTAGTAACATCTTTAGTTGACGATCTGTACCGGTGAAAATGCAAAAAATATCATCAACGTATCTTTTCCACAAAAATATATATTTTAATAAAGAAGATTTTGAGCTAAAAATTTTATTTTCTAAATAATCCATGAATATATCGGCTATAAGCGGGCTTGTACGGGCTCCCATGGGTAAGCCATCTTTTTGTTGGTATATGACATTATCATATTGAAAATAGTTTTGACTCAAACAAACCTCTATTAATCGTTTTAAGTCATTTGTTATATCTGAGGGGAGATCTGAATTGTTTAGTAAATCGTTAATAATATTTTTGCTTTCAATTATCGGAATATTAGTGAAAAGGCTTATAATATCAAAGGATACCAATTTAGAATTAATTGGAAAGGACACCAATTTAGAATTACTTGGAATCCGTTAAAAATTCAATACAATTAGTAAATACCCTTAAAGATTTGGCAATTCCAAAAATTTTTGGAATTCTGCCTGAGGAGGGAACGGTTAGTTCCAAAACCGGTCGCTAATTCAATTCTCACGTGGTGTAAACAAAGTTTAAAAAAAAATTAGTTAATTTTTAATTAAGATAATGTTTTAAATTTAGTATTCACACGATTCACACAAAAGTTATTCATGTATTGTGATTCCCTCGTCAATAACAAGTTTTGAGTATTTTTGACGAAGAACCGATTGCAAAAACTTCATTATAGAAAATATAACATAACTACTATAAATAATCAACTATAAAAAAAGACTTATGCTGTTATATCTGTATTAATTGATACTCTTACTCCACCCTCACTCTCTCCTCCTATAACCTTCCTCATTTCTTTGTTGCTGTGATTTTACAAATAATAATTTTACGTAATAATGTTTTTCTTTCTATTTGATTTTTTGTTATAAATTTAATATGACTACCACAGCACTATTGATGGCCTCATATAAAATAAAATAGTCTTGCGTTTATTCTTTGCTGGCTAATTTCTTTAATATCCGCATTAGCCTGGTGCTGTTCTTTGTATGATGTTTGAAGAAAATTTAATTAACAAAAAACATTCAAAATGAATTCAACCACAGAAACTAATTTAATCCTGGCACTATTGTGAAAGGAAGAACAAATGACAAGGATATAATAAAGTTCTGTAAAGGTGGTGAGATTAGTATTTTACCCTAGGGTTTCTTTTATTTATTGAGAGTTGTTGTAGAGCGAATGTAAAGAGTTAAATTGTTTTCTTTCATAGGCTGAAGGGTTTGATTTGATCATATTTTTACTATTTCCGTAGGCTGAGGAAAACAAATTATTTTTTTAGCAAACTTTGTGTCTCAATTGAGACAAAGTTCGAACATAAAATTTTACAGAAATTCCAGGAACTAATACACCTATATAGCATACGACCTGTAATCGTCGACAACTGCTCAGAAATCGATGTTTATAAACACGCTTAAATAATCAAGTTAAAAAATCATAGTCATTTGTTTATAGTCATAAACTGTTCCCAAATGTTAAGCTGAGGATGTAAGTATACGTTTTTACTTTATATTTTTGAAATATGTCAAAAGAATTGATGAAATTATTATTTTAAAGTAAAGTTGTCACTTGTAGAATGTAAGGCAATACATATTTTTACAAAACGTTATATAGATCGTAATGTTTCAAACACGACCATTAATATTGCGAGTGACCCCGTTGTCTATTGACTCATGATCTTCTGAAGATTTGTCGATACAAAAGGAAACAATTTGCCGTTTATAAAAATGGTTTAATAAAATAAAAAATGTATTCGAAACTTCATAATATTCCTCATCAAAAGACAATTTCTTTTTGATTATGATATTTTCTTTTGTTTCGTTCTTCCAGCTAGCCAACGATTATTACACCCTCTGCGGCCGAATCAACGACTTTTTTTCTCCCTCAGCTTTGGTGTTTTCCGCCAAAGGAAACGGCTGCAAGGAGTAATCGCTGGTTTCAGCGTTTTGGAATCAGATATCCTGTAGATAACTAGAGGCTCGATACCAAAGTGGGTTTACACAACCAGACAAGCCGCAACGTAGGCGTAACAGCAACTTTGGTTTGTTGATTTAATGCTGTAGTAAGGGTGTAAAAGACTATTTAACATCTCAACAAGGGGATAATTCCACCGACCCTATGGATTAAATAATCTTTCAGGCTCATTTATTTGATTACTTCATCAACCATTCTGATAGAAGGCATGATTGAGGGATGGCGTGGACCTGGCAGAAGGCAGATGTCTTGGCTGCTTGGCATCCGAGAATGGACTTCAGGGAAGCCTGATATCCCGTAAGCAAAATAACATTTCAAATAGTTTACCAGGGAGGTTCACCACCTTTTCTTTACATATCGCCTTGTTAGGTGAGACGAGGCTGGTGTGTGGGTATAAACGCATTTTTCGTGCTTCCTTTTAAAAGTTAATGCACATCCACATACTTGTCGCTGGTCACCCCACATGAATTGTGGCATATGTCTTGTTGATATGACTTATGAATGAATTTATTTCTGGGAAGTGTTTATGCTAATTTGATACAAAGCATAACAACATCAGTGTTAAGAGTGATTTATTTATTGAGTCAAGGAAATCAAAAAACAAATGAGGAAACCCTTTTTTAAAGTTTTCTTCGCGTTGAAGTGAAGAAAAACTGAAATCAATAACGCACGAATATTACGCAACATGTATAAGTAGTGAAAATTCATGATCAGAAATACAAAATTGTTCAATTTTATCAAAATATAACTCGAATCAAACAGTTTTACTATGCATTGTCATCGGTAATACACAAATTCTGAAAGTTTCAGAGCACCGGTGGGAAAAATAGAGACATAAATTGATTGCAAAATTCCATTACAGAGAGTGAAGTTAAATATAGAGTGTAAAAGGGACAGCAAATAAAACATGCATACAATAGGCATGATGACTAATTTTGAGAAACTATCTCACGATGTTTTTACGCATCCACTGTTTTCAAATATATATACATTTCTACATAAAATAAAGGTTTAGTAGCAAAAATTGCCATTTCAAAATCCAATTTGACATTTACGTCAAAAAACGCTTGCAGTGTAATGGCGTCCGTCGGAGCTGACGGTGACGTCACGGTTTCGTAAACCGCATATCACTACTATATGTACTATATGTATTCTAAGACGATTTGTGCATTTAAAATAAATTCAAAAGTGCATAAGTGTTGTGCGGTCCCAAAATGTACAAACACATCGAAAAAATTACTTACTGAGGTAGTTGTTTTCGTCCCACGCGAATATAAACGAGAAATAAGTGGTTAAATTTGGCACGGCGAGACCCAGAAAGTGTATTTTATTAAGTATGCGTTTACAATGAAATACAGTATTTGTTCCCCCACTTTTAGCTCTCAATACTATAATTCATTTACAAAATATTTACCATTAATAAGGCAATAAGCATAAAAAGAACTTCATGAATGTACAAACATCAAAATACGCCATCTTAAGTTTCCCGCGTATTAGGCATTAGGCCTGAGAAACACCACTGCGTTACGCCGCTCAATTGCATCGACCCAGTTCACTGCGCCGGACTCCTTCGAAATGTATTGACTCACGGCGCAGTGAGTCGTGAGTGCTAGACCGGGAGAATGCGAACAGTGTTAGAGTATTGAGTTGCTTGCTTTTTAACCGACATACCTACCTACATACTTACTAAATAAAGAACGTAATAGACAATAACATAAAACTAGCTTACCTTAGCACAGGCCATGCCTAGTGAAGGGGCTAGTAACAAAGATACAAACAAAAAGAAATTGCTTAAACTATGTAAGCACCAGTGAAATAATAAAATGATATTTATTGAAATGAAATAACTTATATTTACTTTGTATGTTTACTACTAATAATAATAGTTACTTTTATTTAGAAGTAAAAAATACAAAATTAATACATCTAGTATAAACAAAAATATATAATTTTTTTGATACATTCTAATCCCGAAAAGTGCCGAATTAAAGCGTTTCCCGATTAAGTGCCGAAGCAAGTCTGAATTTCCCGAAATCGGTAACACTGGACGTGGACCTAGAATATCGTGACGTCATGCGCTCTGATTCGTTCTGATTGGCGTTTCTCATAAAATGGCGGTCTATAATATTTTGTATTTTTATTTTAATAATATTAATATTATTCACTCTTTTAAAATGAAAATAAATACATTTTTTTAAATCTTTATAACCTATTTTATTTTTTAAAATCATAATGTCAATGATTTTTTCTTACTCTCATCACGCCTATTCACTGCGCCGGGTCATTAAGCTAGTTAAAAAATAATAATAAAAGTATAATATGCAGGTATTGTATTTTATATAAGCAAAGATTATTATTGTATTCATTATATTTCATGTACCTACATGTTTAAAAATATCACAACCTTCCCGATTCTACTTTTAAAAGTAGAATCGGGAAAGTAATAGTATGTCGGTTAAAAAGCAGGCAACTCAATACCCTAACACTGTTCGCATCAAGGTTCGCATTCTCCCTGTCTAGCACTCACGACTCACTGCGCCGTGAGCCAATACTTTTCGAAGGAGTGAGTTAACACACCCGTCGCAGTGAACAGAATCGACGCAATTGAGCGGTGCAACGCAGCTTTACACATGTCATGTCTACCGCAGTACCACGTAGGTATGCTTTTAGTTTATGAACACATAATGTAGAGAGAAGAAGGAACATATTTTATCGATTTTCGAGATGTAAGTTGTATTTAAATTATAGATAAATGAAGTACTTATAAGCATAGAATAATAAAAATACGCTTATATGTAAGTTTTTACCTTTCTAAATTCTGATGAGCAAAAGTCTTTTTTCGATGCAAAGTAATTTCATATATATTGTATTGAAACTGTGACGTCATAATATTTTGATTCATTCTGATTGGTGTTTCTCATAAAATGGCGGACTTACATATTTGTATTTTTATTTTAATAATATTAATATTATTCGCTCTTTTAAAATGAAAAGAAATGTATTTTTTCAAATCTTTATAACCTATTTTATTTTATAAAATTAAAATTTCAATGATTTTTTCATACTGTCATCACGCCCATTAATGAAAAGAAACAAACTGAAATACAAATGGAATATGTACCTCTAAAAATAAAACAATGCGAAAATAAAAAAAAATCCTTATATAAAAACAAAACATATCTGAATTTCTGATCATATCGACATATGTAGATTATACTGATTTATTTAATTATTTACGGTTACAAACAGTCACAATTACAAAACATATTTAAAAAAGATAATTAAAAACCCACATAAAGACAAATTTTGTAAAACTATGAATGATGGTGAATCTGTACCGTTCTTTTACATAATTTTCTTAATGATCTAATTTTTAGTACATTTATTCTACCATCGCATGGGTCTTTTGTCATGTCTAATTTTTAGTACATTTATTCTACCATCATGTGTCTTTTGTCACGTCCAAGTTTCGCTGCCATACGTCAAAGTAGGAACTACAATTCATTATTTACGGCAATTTTGGCTTCGAATATTTTTATTATTGCATATGCGCAAACATTGGATTTTTTTCCCTGTCGGGAGTCAAAGATATTTTTTAACAGATTTTTAATTATCTCAATAGAGACGAAGTTGGAATATTTATTGTAGGAGAACCGGGAAATCAAGGCACCTACAGGGCTTACGACCTGTCATCGGCTGGTTTACGTGATCACTTTATGCGCTTGCGCAACGTTCACCAATTATGCCTTTTAATGAGATCCCTATCAATTCAATTTTGAAAGTTCTATATATTATAATACTGAAATTCTCTTCGCTTGAAAATAAGGAATTTTTACTACAGCCATCTATGGGTGAAATTGTTCATAATTTCACCCATAGATGGCTTGTGAAATGTTTTAACTTGCAATTATTGGATATGTGTTCAAATTAATATATGACCCGTTTGTTGCCCGAGAATCAAATTAAAGACTGTTGAGCACAACGAAACCTATAGAACTATCACAAAATAGCTTTATTTTCATTTACGTTTATTACATAAGCTTATTCGTATTGGTATAAAGTCAGAAGTAATTATTTACGTTTCGGACGATAGGGAATTTGGATTCGTGGGTTTCATAGATCGTAAAAAGAAACATGCCTACGCTTGGGAAATGAAAAAAAAATGTGACCACAAGGAAAAATAGATCCAAATCTTGATCATCAATAGGTAAGTTTTATGCTGTTCAAAAAGAAAAGATTCTGTAAAAATAGCCGTTACCTGGGCTGGATCCTGATTTTATTATAGCCTTGATTTTATCAAGTGATAAAAAAGCAAAATAAAAATAAATCAGTACCTATCTTTTTCTTATCTATTTAAAGAATGTATATTTCTATTTAGGGTTATGGGCCCAATTGGGTCAGAATATTTATATCACCCATACGCTTTAGATCGCGTATTATTTAAGTTATTTTTGTTTCGAAGAAATATTGGTAGAAAAATACTGTAAAAATAATTAGGCAATGGAAAAAAGTATCTCTTTTATAACAAATGTATTATTTTTTTTTATTTTGGATATCTAACAGTACAGTAGAATATAATAATATAGTATTAGATTAAGAACAATGGAAATAAAAGTAAATGATAGACTACGGTACATGATATCAGGACAAAGTGATTTTTAAAGTTTTTCATACAATTTTTAACAAATGAGAAAAATAAAATTATAGTATCATACTAAAATTATATATCATTAAAGTTAAAAAGTCAATAAAAAGGAAAAAGTTATTTATTTTTCTTTGTGTTACTAATAACTTATTTTTCAACTAAAATAACATTAACAAGTATTTAAATTTATTGGGAGATAAACAAAAAAGATGTAACGAACAATGGATTAAAATAAAAAAATAAAATGAAAATTTCAAAATATTAATTATTTCAAAATGAAAAAATATAGTTTATCCCTTAAAACTTAAGTTCATAACAATTGGAAGAATAATTTTAAGCAGATTATTTTTTTGCGTTATCAATGAAAAATAATTAGTTGAATAAACAAATAGCCGTAGGTAAAAGTCGTTAAAATCATACCGCATACACAAAAATCTCTTAGTTCTATCTCTATTTGAAATTTAAAGCAAGTGGGTTGTGGCCAACGCTATACTACTCACTATCAAGTCACTCCACAAAGTACATATTCAAATGTACTTTGAGATGGGTGGTGGCAGAGCGGTTAGCGCGCTGGGCTAGCAACCCAGAGGTCGCGAGTTCGAATCCTGCCACGACCGATTTCCATTCACCTATAGTACAAGCATTTATGCTTAGTTTAGGGAATGTATAAGGATGTATATGTACTTGTTATACAAGGACATATTCATTCTTTTTAAAAAAAAATGTTACATGGAAACTTTTCAGAATTTTCATGAAGTGAGTTTGTTAAATTATGTTTGATTAAAATATTTTATTACGAAAACTTGATAATTCTTCAATGCCATTTTATGAAAGTGATGTGCCTTTTTAGCAATTGGAAAGTAAAATGATCAATTTTTAAGTTTCCTGAATTTGGGTCCCTTTGAAATATTTGATCGTTAAAAAAAATAATAAATTGAGAAGCACTATTCAGATATCCTTCAAAATCTAATGGATTCTAAGCGAGTATTAGATATACAAATTTACAAAATTTGATAATACGATGAATATTATAATGTATAAGTACCTAATCGATGAAGTAAAATAAGCACGCCATGCATTACATATGTATATCATAAAGTATACAGCCAAATCACACAAACACATACATTGTGATGAAACATTCAGAATACAATCTCAGCATGACACTTATTGATGATCTGCAATAAAAAAATAGCCTTTAAAATTGCGAATTCATAACTCCCCTAGGGTTGGGTAGGAGTAAAAATATTTAGAGTTATTTTATTTTATTTTTATTTTTATATGTAGTATTGGATACAACAGCTATTTCAGTTTTACATTACAAAAGAAAGAACAAAACAATTATGATTTACTACGCCAATTACTGAATCCATCTATTTACAATTTAAAGTATTATTATATGAGATACAGATTGAAAGTGGAAAAAAAAAGTTGAGTTAATTGATAAATAAGTCAATAATGCTTTGTTCATATAACGTGTGCAATATTGAATAGACAAGAACCTTAGTATAAAAAAACTAAAATAAAATTACAAATACAGATAGGTATATTTGGATAAGAAAAATATATTAAGTCAAGATAATAGGTATGTGCTATGAATTCATAGGAAATTAATACAATGCAATTTCAAATAGTTATTCAAATTTCAACTGTGAAAAAACGACTGACTCCGACATCTGTTAATTAAATCTCAAATATTTTTCTCTCTCGACACTCGCGTCGGTTCATTTCGTGGATGTGCGATCCCTGCTCCGAACCAATACACTCCACTGATCCAATCGTTGTGGCGCTTAATTAATTTGACAAACAGACACACCACCTAGCGGCCGATGGCGAAATTAATTTCGGAGCGGAATTAATTAAAACAATAGAATTTTGATGGAATTGCCAACTGTTAACAATAACACAACAGTGTGCTGTTTGAGATTGTTAATGTACATTTGATTGAAATTATCAAGGAGAACATTGTTTGCTCAAACACGGAAATCAAACTCTCAGATTTCAAAAATAATGTATTTTCACGGACGAAATTTCAGCAATCTGCCATTGTATTTGTATTATTATTTCCATTGACAATTTTTAATATGAAATAAACCGGTCTCGACAGTATCATCTTTTGTTAAATTTTCATCGTAGATAAAAGCAAAGCGGATTTTGAAGTAAAATATTTTTTTAAATAAGAATCCCTTTGCATAGATAGAAAAAAAATAAAAAACAATACATACTTTAAAATTAATCTTTAGTATAGAAAACATATAGATCTAGTGGAATCCCTTAAAACGATTGAAAATTTTATATCTTATCTAAAGTAATAAAGCAATCAAAATGTTAGTGTGTGTGTGTGTTTGTCTCACGCCTTCTGAAAAACCAAGAGCATCTAAAAATCTAATTTATGTGCGAACATGTACCAGTATACCTGATGCAGTGTCACGCTAAAAATAATGCGATAAAAGTGCTGAATTTTAAAAATATTTCAATAATTATTTTTTTCATACAAAATTTTCCAAGTAATATCTGTCAAAAAAGTATACATTTTGCACGCAAATATCTGTTAGTTTAAAAGTTAGAAGTACGTATTTACACGAAAAAAATATATTTTCAAGTATAACTTAGCTTTTAAGTGAAAAACATGGTGAATATTTTGTCAAATTATAATGTTTAACTTATTTTTAAAGTAAGCGTTTTGTACATATAACCCCGCCATTTTAATATCTTTTCAAAGGATATTTCATTTTCCTACCGAATGAATATGTTCTTTAAAATAATATAGGTACCTTTGAAATAAATGTGATTATGAAATAATAAAATGAAACACAAGACATTACTGCAAGTTTTAAGACATATATTGTAAAAGTCAGTTAATTATTAGTAAAGATGAATCGAATTTATTTAGAACATTGTTGTAGGTAGGTACCTACCTAATACTATTTTACTCACAAATCAACAATATACTGATTTCCTATGGGAAAATTATTTTATTTATTTATTTATGTACCTATGTATGAATAGATGCATGTATGCTACATATGTGCTCCTAAACCGTTTGTCCGATTACAATGAAACTTTGGTGAATTGTTGAGTATGCCCGGGATGGTTTCTGGATTTAAACTTTTTTCTTATTCTTCTTCTTCTTCTTCGTGTATTTGGTCATTTTACCTATGAAGGGGGAATATCCTGGGAAAAGAAGGTCCGACTGTCCCTCCATCTGTTCGCAGGTCTTTCAGGACGGTTTGTGGATTTAAACTTTTTTCTTCTTCTTCATCGCGTATTTGGTCATTTTACCTATGAAGGTGGACTATCCTGGGAGAAGAAGGTTCAATTTTCCTTCCATATCTTCGCAGGTATCTGGATTTAAACTTTTTTCTTCTTCTTCTTCGTGTATTTAGTCATTTTACCTTTGAAGGTGGTGTATCCTGGGAAAAGAAGGTCCTTAGAAGGTTTCTGGATTTAAACTTTTCTTAACCGACTGAAGGGACGGGATGTAATGAAAGGAAGGGATGCACTAAAGGGCCTGAAGGGACGGGAGGTATAAAAGGGCCTGAAGGGACGGGAGGTACTGAAGGGCCTGATTGGAAGGGACGTAATGATGGATTGAAGCGACGGGATGTACTGAAGGGACGGGAGGTTCTGAAGGGTAAGAAGCGACGGGAGGTTCTGAAGGGTATGAAGCGACGGTTCATGGAGTCTAATTCATTTTCTTCTCAATTTCATGTAGACCTTACAGTTTTTACACAAACTATTTCCTTTAGTCTTTTTCTTCATTTTCTTATTTTATGTAGAACTTTGGTGAATTTAATACAAACTATTTCTTATAGATTAATCTACTTCTTCTTTTATGAAGACCTTTTAGTTAGTTTATATACAGTCTATTTCCAATAGTCTAATTCTTCTATTTTATGTATTTTTTCTTATTTTATGAAGACCATTGGGATAGTCTTTTATACAAACTATTTCTTATTGTCTTATACTTATTCTTCTCTTTTTTATTTAGACTTTTGGGTTAGTTTCAAGTCTAATAGTCTATTGTGCAGAAATATTATTAACGATATGCACACTTACATATGTAAAAACGAATGGGATGTGGGATGTGACGATGTAACCTGCACTAGAATCTTTTCAATACTTTTGTTTAATCAAATTTAAACCATTTATATCATCTTATTTTGAATAATTTTCAACACCTTCATATTTGATTTCGTTGACGATATTTAAAGAATGGGGGTTGTGGCCATTACTGAACTCTTCACAACGTTTATATTAAAAAAAACTATTAACTATAGTTTAAGTCTTCTTCTTCTTCGTTAATGTAGACTTTTGTGTCAATTTTAAGTCTATCAGTTTAATTGTGCAAAAATATAATGCACACTTGATGAAAAAATATAAAAACGAATGGGATGTGACCAACGCTAGATCTTTTCGGTACATGATTTAATCAAATTTTAACCACATTCCAACATCTAAAATTACTAAATTTTCAATAGGTACATATTACAATTTGTTTTCGATGATAATATTTTAAAATGGGAGTTGTGGCCAAACCAATCTCTTTACAACGTTGATAAACAGTCATATATTTAAAACCATTTCGCATAGTCCATGCGTGCAGAAATTGTATATTATATTTCATTCACACTTTATAGCAATATATAAAAAAGAATAGGTTGTGGCCATCATTTGAACATTTTACAATGCTTAAACTCAATCAAATTTCAAACCACTTTTCATAGTCCGATATTGCAAAATATTTGGTGACAATATTATAAAAAACGATTGCTTATTTCTTCACAATTTTACATTCTTGGCCAACGGCGGGACATAAAAGCTAGTTTACAATATAAATATAAATTTTGATAATTACTTGCAACAAAACCCGACCAAAATGAAAAAAAAAATACTTTTGACATATTTAAGTCAAAAAATATAATATAATATATATGAAATATAGGACCAATTGAAACCACTCCCAGGTGCCAGACTTACCTTTTTCTTATCTATATTCAAAAAGGAAGGAAATATTAAAAATAGCCTTTAAAATATAAATTGTTTTTAACGTTGCTATCTCAGACTATTAATTTTGTGACTTGCTATACTCTGTATTATTTGTAGTTATTTATTTGCATATATTATATAGTATAAGAGTCAAACTAGGTATCCAATGGACAAAGCGGATTTCTTAAAAAATAAACATCGTTTTAGAATACAGAATCAATTGGTATTTGTGTTATGCCTCAACACCATCTCGGGAATGTAGGAGTTCCTGGTTGACCGGAATCTGGGAAACTATTTGATTTATAGGATGTTATATCATATTTGCACTGCAAGAATTTAGTTTGTAATTCAGAAGATCTTCATCGTAGTCTTCCGGAATAGCTAAGGTGCTTATCCAGATTCACTAGTTAACTACAAGTACCTATAATAAGTACCTATCTGTGTAGTTCAAACGAAAATCCAGTTTGAAAGTTTATTCGTAGTTCATTATTTCAAGGTTTTGAATATAATTTGGAATAATCTCTTATTGATTGGTTGGTAGGTGACAAATTGTTTTCTACGATATATACTCCAAATTAATCGCTCTTCGTTGCTCATCTAACACTTGATCCGATTGTCCCAAGTTTGATTCCGATAGAGGCACAGTTTTTCAAAGAGTATTAGCAAGACAATTAACATCTTATGTCTCCTCCTAAATTAGGCGAATTTTAGGAGGAGACGTAAATATTTGACATTGACTGATAGTTGTCTAGGTATTCATTCATTCATTCATACCATCACGGCATAGCCCACAATGTGGGGTAACCAGCGAAAGCTGTGCGGGTGTGCATTGCCTTATAAAAGGGAGCACAACCCATATGTGTATACACACACACCAGTCTCGTCTCACCTAAATTAAAGGCACTATATTCAGAATGGGTGGTGAACCTCATTGCTGAACAATGTGAGATGTTATTGTTGCCTGTTGTATTTTCGATTACCCGGCTCTTACGGGACACTCGAAAACAATAATAGAAAAGTCTAAGTATCAATACAAAATTAAAGAATAGCAAAAAACTTATATACATTAAATTTGAAGTTTTATGAAAACAAAAAAATCGCAATATTGCTTCACCCTCAAAGTAATTAATATAAAAATCTCGTGTCACAATGTTCGTACACGCTAATCTTTGAAACCGCCAAACCGATTTCAATTTAATTTTGTTAATTTGTATGGTTGGTTCCAGATCTAAAGATAAGATAGTTTTTGACCCGATAGGTAGCACTCTTATCGAGATCTAAAAGTATATTTTTATTTATTCACAGAATTTTATTTTTCAGGAATGTCATCCGAAAATACAAACCCACAACCACAAATTTTAACTTTCCTATACAACTAAGGATTTTTTATAGGTTTAAAATATCGTACATAATTTATTTCTTAGTTGTTTAAGCTTTCAATAGATGGCGATGTGAACAAATCTATAGACATCTGTATTATACGATTTTTTTTGTGAAAATGAGGTCTATATAAAATTCGGTGTGCATAAAGGCGGTCTTTGGTAGAACTAAAACAATAAGAAAACTAAGTATTATAAGTTCTGTATAAATACAATAATTTCGCAATTAAACTTCTTAATTGAAGTAATAAAACGTCTTTAAAATTATATCACCGAAATAATTCATGAATTGGGACGTGTCTTTGTGATTGTGGCTTATGTGGGGTAGAACAATAATACGATTATCCCCGTGTAATGTGACCTGATTCGGCCTAAAATGTCCTAGGATATTATTACAGACGGTATTCAAGTCCAGATTATCAAAGCGAATCACATACATCGACGGTCTGAGGAATGGGTTTTGGTGGCGACTAGTGATGAGCAAAAGTCTTGCAAAACCGCATGTGTCACTGCAAGACCAAGACAAGGCTTTGCAACAATTAATGCAAAAGTCTTGGTTTCCTCATAATTTTATAAAATTACTTATTTTTAATTAAAAAGAAAGCAAGCAACTATGGATGCCACCAAACTTCTTTAGCCTTTTCGCTGTGGAGGGGGAATAATACTTATCGGGCAACTACATATTACAAACAAAACGCGCACTAATATAACGCGCACCCAATAACTAGTTGACATATTCTGGAGACATACAATATTAATCGTTCCACAGATCCGGACTGAAAACACAATAAAAAACTGTGTCTCCGCCGAGAATCGAACACGGGACCTTCACAATATATTTGCGTACATCATCATCATCACTGGCGCTACAGTCCGCTACGGACCCTGGCCTCCTCCAGAAATTGTCTCCGTCCCACTATAAACCTCCAGTCTTCTCTAATTTACCCACACCATACGTATTTTATCTACTTATAACTATAGGTACTTTAAGTTCCCATTGGTCACGCGGATTTTGTGCTCTCGAAGAACAATCTAAAAGCCTTAAAGAAGTTTTGTCATACTTATGATAAAAAAAATTATCTCACTATTGTTAGATATTTTTATACAGAGATCTTGGTCATACCCCTGATGTTTCTCATTTGAAAAGATCTGAAGTCAATGACAGTCCACTAGTGTGAATCTCCCATTCACATTCGTCGTTGATCTTTTGCACTATGGTGCCAAGATTGTTAATCTAGAGGGCTCCATGAGCTACTTTTCGAGCTATGCATTTTTTAGGTTTTCGCTCACTTAGCGTTCTATGAAGGGGCCGTTTACAGTCCCTATATGCAGAGCGGGTGGTATTAGTCAGTGCCCAACATTTCGTTCCGTATGTTAGGACTGGTCAGAAAAGAGCTTAACGTAACTTTGCGTACAGTAGACATTATAGTCCTATAAATTGATGTTTTGTGACATATTTAATGGTACCTAATTATTGAATTTTAAAGAAAATTAGAATACTTCCACAATGTACAACAAACTATAATTGCCAAAATTCATTCATACAACTAGCTTGCAGTAATTATAATTCATTTTTTAGTGGGGTGGACATCCATCAACACACAAAAGCCAAATTCAAGTCTAAGTTTTCGAGTCATTGATGAGAGGTTGATAACGTTGCAGTGATTCTGATTTCCCACTTCCTTCCATTACTTTTCCTTCCTCATGACCACATTTACATTTTTTTTTCTTATTTCTATTAATTTTTATCTCCTGTAGGAAGGTACCTAATATTTACCAAATTAATAACTTTTTATATGTGGTCACATTTTTTATATACGGAGACGTACTTCTTCAAGACGAGTAAAATTACTGCAAACTGTTTTGCTTTACAATTCAAGTAACACTTAATGATGTCGACGAAGTTTTGATTTTGTAGAATTCCATTATAAGTTATATCTATAATTAAAAGTAAACTGCTTTTTGATTCTACATTGTATTTTATTATGCGCGATAGGCCTATTTCGCCTCGTTAGGGCATTTACTAGCTTATAAAGCTTATAGGCTAGTTAATGCCCTAACAAGGCGAAATAGGCCTATCGCGCATAATAAAATACATGTAGAATCAAAAAGTAGTTTACTTTTGATTATGGATATAAGTAATACTTATTTTATGTTATGTATATTGTTTGACTGTTTGTTAAAAAATAAATAAATACTTTTTTTAACGTTGCAAGACCTGCAAGACCAAGACCTAGACTGGGTATGCAAGACTTGATCGAGTATGCAAGATCAAGACCAAGACCAGGAATGCAAGACAAATGCAAGAACACTATTGGCCTTGCATTTCACTATTGCCGACACATCACAAGCACTTGACTATGCACCACTGCCACGGCACGCATGAAGGGGTCAATTACAACAATAAACGAAATCCCAGATCAATTTGGTGTAATTCAGAGAATAACAAAGCAACCAATAATCACATTTGATTAAAGCACAGAGCAGATTATTTGTGGACGGTGGGATGTATCGTACAAAGGGGAGGAAACTTACGTTAGGGGAAAGGGCATAATTGAGAAACTGAATGACCAGAGGCAAACTTGTTCATAGACATAAATTGTACAGAATACAAATATGTTTTTAAATTAATGAATGAAACAAAACAAAATAATTTTCAATAAATTCGATTTATTATGACCGAACATTTTCGCCGAGATGACTCGGCCTCATCAAGGTCTAAATGATACAAAGACTGATGCAACACTACATAAATATTTACAATGTTGCCAAATGTGTGGGCGGAGTAACAATGATTATACAATGTTGCCAAATATGTGGGTTATGTTTTAATACCTGTTTTATTATATTATTCATTTATTTAAAAATGGATTTTCACTCTGTTTACAAAAATATTCTAGAATTATTAAATTTTAATTGTTTTGCATTACATTATCAGTATTGAAGACTGGAATGCAATTACTCCTCACTACCCCAAGGACGTCATGTAGAGGTGAGATATGAATTCGCAATTTTGAAGGCTATTTTTTATTGCAGATTATCAACTGCAGGCATTATATGACGAACCCAACATTGTACAAGTCATAAAAGTACGTAGACTACAGTGGTTGGGACATCTCAGCCGGAAGGTTCTTAATACCAATCCAGAGGGCAGAAGAAGTAGAGGCAGGCCCAAGCTAAGATGGCTGGACGATACAGAAGACGACATAAGAGCGATGGGAATAACAAACTGGAGAAGAGCGGTGGAGGACAGGGACGGCTGGAGAAGGATTCTGGAGGAGGCCAGGGCCCACACAGGGCTGTAGCGTCAATGATGATGATGATGAGATTATCAACTGAACATGCTGATATTGTATTGTGTAAGTTTCATTACAATGTATCTGTGTGTGCTGTGTGCTGTGTACTGTGTACTATGTGCTATGTATGGCGTGTTTATTCAACTTTATCGATTATAGACTAAAGTGCTAATTAGATTATTTTCAAATATTATAAATTTGTATATCTAATATATCTAATACTCGCTTAAACCCCATTAGATTTTGAAGGATATCTGCTTCTCAATTTTTTTTTAACTGTCAAATATTTCAAAGAGATCCTTTAATTTAATATTTTTTTCACAAATTGCTAAAAAGGCACATCATTTTCGTTGAAGAATTATCAAGTTTTCATAATAAAATATTTAAAAGAAAAATAATTTAACAAACTCATTTCAAGAATATGCTGAAAATTTTCTTGGTAGTGAAGAGTTTAGCGTTGACCACAACCCACTCGTTTTTCTTTGCTGTGAGGCGTCCACTCTTTTCTTTCATCGTCGTTGCGCATGCGCATATTCGGAACAACAGGCAAAATAACATATCAAATAGATCAGCGATGCAACAACGCAGCAACGCCCATTCTGAATGATACTTTGTAGGTGTAATGAGGCTGGTGTGCGGGGGTACATGCACGTATCGTAATAAGATTATGCACACCCGCATACCTGTCGCTGATTTCCCTACACTGTGAGATGTTGCCGTGATGGCATGTACCTACCTATGTATGTAAAATATTTTTTCATAATATTGCTTCATGGGAAACAACCAGAAACATTTATTCAACGCGCACACAATAACAAGTTGCCACATTCTGAAGACTCATGATTGCAATCGTCTCACCAATTAAGACTGAAAACACAATGAAAAACTGTGTCTCAATCGGAAATTTTATACCCGAGACATGCTCAGAGTCCGGGGTTCAAGTCCTGGCAGAGTCACAGTTTTTCAACTTCTTAGTAATAGGCTTGAATGATGATAATTGATAAATTTCAAAATAAATCTATCATTATATTCAACAGAAAATTACATTGTTATGAAATTTAAGTAATTTATGACAAATAATATATACCATTGTAATTAACCAAAGTATTTCAATTAAAATACATATATTTTTTTAAGAAAAGAAATATTTTTGATACGCAAGAGTTTATAAAAAATCGAGGTGAAACTTTTGCGATAGAAAATTTTGTCTCAATATATTATTACTTTTCCGAGATATAGTCAAAAAAGTGGAAATTTTCTTTGAAGTTTTGGATAAGATAAATTCCTTTATCTTTTAAAATGAGAAAACTTAAAATGGTTTCCTAACAATTAGGCAGGATTAACACACTAAAATAAAATTCGTTTGTACGAAAATTTCACTGTGTAATAATAAAACTAGTGGGTTGTGGCGAACACTAAACTCTCCACACCATAGTAAGCGTTTATTTTTTCTTCTTGAAATGTTGACAATCTCTAAATACATTTTTATGATGTATATTTCTATTGGATTCTTAAACAAATATAAGGTTTCCAGAGGACAAAAGTTTTCACAATACAACATACACACAAAAACATTGTCACGAAACTCAAAGTATGTATTTTCTACATGATATCTGTTGAGAAATTTTAAGTAAAATTGCATTACTAGCAAGATGAGCATGTATGAAACAGTGTATCAATGTTGATGAGGCGATGTATGTGTCAAGATAGAAGAATGCGGTGTTCGGTTCTCACTGCCTACCCCTTGAGGAAGATAGAGGTAGAGATTAAAAATACACTTGTCTATAGAGACACATACAATATCAATATGAAGTTGATCACTCAATTTTCCCTTACAGAAGTTATTTTACTTCTGTTATACATATATATATTTTTCATACAAATATAAAATTTATTTCACATTGATATTACAAACTATAGATTTTGTCTTTAAATTTTGACAATCCTTGAATGTATTTTTGATGAGTGTATTTTTGTTGTATCGAATTTCAAACAGTATACAAAAAACTCGATTTTCCAGACCTTGAGAGTATTTTGAAAATTTGGACATATGAAATCATAGAGAAGAAATTAACGGATATCTATGGAAAACTAATTAGCTCTAAGTTTATGGACTTTACATTACATATATGATATCAATATAAAGTCAATCAGACTTATAGTTTGGGCTGTAGAGAGGACACAAAAAAAACAACGTAAATGATAAAATCATAGAGAAGAAATTAAAAGTTGAACATGGAAAACTAATCAGCTCTAGGTCTATGCAATTTACACATAATATGATGTAAATATGAAGCCGATCGGACTTATAGTTGGGCTGTAGAGAGGACACAAAAAGGATAATTCCGTACGCCGAACGCCGTACGCCATACGCCATACATACAAACACATCACGACGAAACTCATAGTGTGCACTCTCTACATGATACCCGTTGAGAAATTGATGTAAAAAATACGCTTTTAAATTGGGAAATCATGACTCTCCACTATTACATAGTGTGGAGAGTAAAAAACCGCTCTTAAAATATACGTCATCTTCAATGCTGAAATTTTTTCACGTCCACTTCATTTTTTTTACGAAACTGATTAACATTTCGATTTTCATAATTATATATATTTCAGGAATAATTCTAAAACGTATTTATTCTATTATTTCACTTCCTTCTAGTTTGAAAGTAATTTTGATTTAATATTATTGAATATGAGTTGGTTGTGGACAACACTTAAAACTCCATTGCACAGTAAATGTAGGTACATTTACATTCTGTAAAGTACCTACTTATTTTCATTCTGTAAAGGTTGACAATCCCTGAATGTATTTTTATTGAGTATATTTTTATAGTATCCATTCACTAAACAAAAAGACTGTACAGAGGACATAACATTACATAAAACGAAAAAGAAATACACTCAAAAACACCATACGGAACTCATAGTAAGCAATCTCTACAATATGATACCTGTTAAAAAAATTGACAATTTTTTTTTTTTAAATGACAAAGTATAATTCTTTTCTGTCGTATAGAAGTTTCTAAAAAAATAAAATGTTTATCCCCACATACTTAATAGGGTGGTACAAAAGCTTATCACAATTATATGGCAGTATGGTGCATTTTTAAAATAGGGTGGTCCAGAAAAATTTTATGTACCTATTGCTCTTTTTTCAAATTTATATTTTATTATTTTTATGCAAGTTATATTGGGTGCCAGAGCGGGCATCGCAGTGGATTAATCATTCAATGATTGAAAGTTCGAACCTACCCCATCCTGTCTCGACCGATTTCTGAAGATGTATACTGTGTACCCAAGACTGCCAGGATGTTGGGTTTGATTTTGAAAAAAATCCGAATTCATATCATCCCACCATATTATCCCCACGGGTTAGTGAGGAGTAAAAATGAACGGAAAATCTACGAAAAATTCTCCAAAAATGCAGACACTGCAAAATATTAGAAATATTTCAAAATCATCCAGTATTGTTTATTTGATAATACCTACATCACATAAAAAATAGGGTTTAAAAAAATATGTTTTGGGGTAAAGGAATTATGAAGCGACCAATAAAGAAATTCCTCTTGTAAATCAAGCAAATAATGATACCATTTCCCTCGAGAGAAATTTTACTCAATAACTGAAATATGATGTACGTGAGCCCTAACGTGGTCCACCCTCAGTCAATATATAAAGAAAATGTGCTTCAAATGCATCACCATAAGACATGCAAAATTATGTATAAAATGTTAATAAAGAAAAAATTAAAATGGAATATTTTTATGATAGTATGTATTTAAATATGTATAAGTACGTATACATTGGATATTTTCCTGTTGGGAGTCGATAATACCCCCTATTCAGTAACTATTGTAACTAAAATAGGAACGATCTAAAATTGTAGAAATTAGATTTACAGTCTTATTTCAGCGTTACAAAATGTCAACTTGGACTAAATGGAATAGGAACGTACCTATATTGGCCGGAATGTTCTTGAAAAATTCCCGAATTAGACGTATTTTGAATAATTATGTAAATTTCATAATTTTCATAATTATTCATAATACGTCTAATTAAGTAACTTTTTATGAACGTTCCGGCCAATATAGGTACGTTCCTTTTCCATTTAGTCCAAGTTGATATTTTATAACGCTGAAATAAGACCGTATATCTAATATTAACAATTTTAGAACGTTCCTATTTTAGTTACAATAGATACTGAATAGGGGGTAATACCCCCTATTCAGTAACTATTGTAACTAAAATAGGAACATACTAAAATTGTAGTTTTTAGATTTACGGTCTTATTTCAGCGTTATAAAATATCAACTTGGACTAAATGGAATAGGAACGTACCTATACTGGCCGAAACGTTCTTACTATTTTAGTTACAATAGTTATACTGAATAGGGGGTACTGTATTGTGGACAATTTCTACGAAACGCTAAAGTAAATATTGGCCGTCAACATCTTGATATAAAAATGCGTTATTTTTCTTCTTCTTCGTTTAGTAGATCTTGTTATTCTGTTCTTCAGAGACTATGCCTCCTGGGATGACGAAGTCCAACTATCCTTCCATCTCTTGGGTGACCTTCCGGGTAGGCGGCGGCCAGAGGGGATTTCATTCGCCGCTATATACGCAAATCTATCACTGTCCATCCTGGCTACGTGGTCCCTCCTACTCCACCGAACGATGTCCTCTTTTCCACAGGTTTTCCTTATTTGAACATTGCGAACACGATCTCGGAGAGTTTTACCAGTGAATGACCTTAGAACCTTCATTTCTTGTCTTATATATTCTGACCTTACTGTAAATACACATGTGTTTATTTTTCCAGATCATATTTGAGTTTATAATTCAAAAATTTTGATGGGTCGATGGCAGAGCGGTTAGAAGGCTGGGCTAGTAATCCAACGGTCGCGAGTTCAAATCCTGCCTCGATTGATCATTTTCACCTATAGCACAAGCATTAATGCTTAATTAAGGGAATGTAGGATGTATACTTGTTGAACAAGGACATATTCATTTAAAAAAATCTTAGTATCGCTTAAATGTACCGTGGTTAGAATGTGCGATTCACTTAAAAGTGCACTTCGTATTTAAGTTACATAGTATGATTGGATTTGGTGATTGGATTATACGTCAAAAACAAAATATTCCCTACAACTAAGGATTTTAGTTTTTGATTTAAAAAAAAAGAATAAAATTATTTCTGATAAAGTTGCACAGATCATTAAAAAATAATATCGTTTTGCTTGAAATAATTAGGTAGATGACACGAATCATTCTATTATACGAAAGTCAGATTGTTTTTTTATTATTAAGTTTTAAATATGAGATTGAAGACTCTTAATTTAGAGATGTGACAACATTACCTATTTAGTTTATTTGACTAACTGACGACAATCGTACCAACATAACCATGAATTATACTACACTCCTAAGTGAAACCCAGAATAACAACAATATTTTTATGGCGTGCCTACATCGATATAAAAATGGAATAAAACCTAATACATTGATTCGGAAACAAAACTTACTTTGTTATTATTCTTTATTGTACCTACATACAATGGCAAATGAACTTTCAACTTTAAATAAAATCTGGGTAAAATGACATACGTAGGTACACGGAACATACAAATCTACAACTACAGGTAACATCAAATGTTCTTAGAAAGGGTAGGTATTTACTTAGCGCTGTACAATATTCCATTCTCGCTCAATAAGCTGTCTCTACAATTTTGCACCTGGATTGCCCGTGTCAAATAAACCTTGGGGATTTCAGGGGTCTGCCATCAAACATGCTATTGTTTGTACGCAAATACAGACATCCTATATTTGTTTTATGCGAATACTCACATCATAATGTAACAGAATTTGCAGATTTTCGTTTACAAACCAAAGTTGATGCGGTCACACATTTATAAACCACGACATAGCATATTATATTTAGTAAATACTCGAATCTACCCATCACATAAATAATTTATATCTCGGGACTTTGTAAGTTTCAGATGATGCTTTGTGTGAGCCATATATGAGACAAGTTGTGAAAGGAAATTGAATAAATAGCACATGCCAGTACATACTTAATGACGGATGAGTACCTACATGCTAGTACCTACTTAATGGACCTACATACATACAAACATAGAAATACAAAATTGTCAGTCCAGTATTTACAGAATAAATGATACATGACTGGGTTAAAAAAGCAGAAATAAGCGAGAGTTAAAAAAAAAGATTATTGATATTTAATCTGTTTAAAAAGTAAACTTGTACTTAGGACTAAAACAGATGGATGGAAGTTGATAGAAGTTTTTAGAGTTGAAAGATGTTTGCACAGAGAAAAAACTAAATAAACGATAAAGGTAAAGCTTAGGCTGGCGTGAGATTCTCTTTTCTTCTTCCAACATGGAAACTAAGTCATTGTATGTATATATATATATATATATATATATATATATATATATATATATATATATATATATATATATATATATATATATATATATATATATATATATATATATATATATATATATATATATATATATATATATATATATATATATATATATATATATATATATATATATATATATATATATATATATATATATATATATATATATATATATCTTGACGGTGAGCTTTCAGTGTGAGTAGACGTGTGTCGCGCGCGTGCTTTTCGTTAAGTCCTTGAAAATGCCTGGTGATATTCAGGCGAAACGTCGGAAGACAAATGGTCTTAGTCAAGACCTACTGACACGGGATAACCGAGATAAAAATATTATAATATATATATATATATATATATATATATATATATATATATATATATATATATATATATATATATATATATATATATATATATATATATATATATATATATATATATATATATATATATATATATATATATATATATATATATATATATATATATATATATATATATATATATATATATATATATATATATATATATATATATATATATATATATATATATATATATATATATATATATATATATATATATATATATATAAATGAACTGTAAAAATGTTGCTTTAACAAAATGACTCGTATTGAATCCTCAGATTCAAATGGTCAAGAGCTTTACAACTACGATAAATAAGAATGACCGGGCAATGAAAAATCCTATGTACGTCTCTGTTTAAAATCGATATCAGTTTGAGCTGAGGAGGCAAGAAAGATAGATGAATAAGAGTTATGGAACGTGATGTGCATAAGCACTCAATTAAGCTCATACTGGGTCTTGTATAAAATTTCCTTCACGGAAAGCAGATTTTTCAAGCTCAAGGTTTAAACTATTTCCGTGAGATAAATTACCTAGTGAGTAGCTTCTACACGGGATCGCCGTGCAACCCATGGATGTATAATAAATCTGAATGAACCTTGGAAGACGTTGGAAGAAGCAGGTCATGATTCATAATGCAAAAAAACAGAGGTGAGAGTGTAAACTTTGAAGAAGATTTCAGTCATGAAGAAAATAAATCTTACTACAATAAATAAACATTTTTGAAATAGTGGTCAAATTATCATAATACTCGAGACCAATATTCAACCGCAATTTTTTTAATGATATGTAAGACGATTGCGTAAGGCAAGGAATGATTTTTTAAACAGAATGAGAACGTTGATGCTAAGGAAGTGAAAAAATGTGTGTTGTTTCAACTTATGTAGAATAATAATTATTTGTCTACGAAGTACACGAAGTAAAAAAAGATTTGGATCCATTATAATCTCACAAAAAAGCGCACTACATAGTGTTGGGGAGGGTTTTCAATCTGCTCAGGATAATATTAATTCGGATTTTAAAAGACCCGGGTTGGAAGAAGGTGGAAACACAAATTTCGGAAGATCGTTCGACAGCCGCGCTGATGTGTGAGTGAAATTGTTCGAGAAGCGATTGTTTGGTGTATATTGAAGGTTTACGGGTTTTGACATTGAGTCGAACGAGTGACTTTTCTGAATAGGTAGAAGAGTGACCACGGATGCAAGTTCTTCTGAGCATCTCCCGTGGTAGTACCAATAGAATAAACTTAGAATACCGATGTTGCGTCAGTGGTCTAGTGTTTGCAATCCAGCAGTCAATGTTCGGTCGTCAATCAGACGTACAGCATGCCTTTACTATGGAGAAATAAGTAGCTATTTTTTTTATATAAAAAATAGACTTTAAGTGAATTCATAATTTAAAGCAAAATATCCATACTTACATAATAAAGGGAATTACTAAAAACTATGATTGTTTTAGAAGGCTAATCCAAACTTACCTGAAACAAAAGAAAAACAACACTGATTAGTATGTGTTCGTACTCATTTTATTTGTAACAATAGAGCAATTAGATAAAAGTAATATGAAATCTGATTAAATGGTATAAAGTATGTAAACTTAGAACGCTTATTTAGACGTGAGAACACTTATTTAGACTGTAGAATACTTATTTTTCAATTACCATAACTGATCAGCTAATAGCAATGTTTTATCCTGTGATTTAATAAATTGATACATCACCAATTCATATTTCTCATATTTTATCAAACCAAAATTTCAAAATCATCCACATCTTATTAAAATGCCTAAACCTGAACAACTTACGGTTATAAATATTTTTTTAATTTCATTCAAATCCTGTTTTTTTTATTGAATCAAGGCATAGAGAACTCTCTCTAGGGTGAATTGCCAATAACCCAATTTTTTTTTTTTTAAATAAAAATGAATATGTCCTTGTTAAACAAGTACATATACATCTTCCTACGTTCCCTAAAATAAATGCTTGTGCTATAGGTGAACGAAATCGGTCGAGGCAGGATTCGAACTCGCGATCACTGGATTACTAGCCCAGCGCGCTAACCGCTCTGCCATCGACCCATATGACATGAATTAAACTTGAAGTATTCATCTAAGATTTTATATGAATTTATATTAATGACTTAGAAGATTACTTGGATGGATATACTAGAAAATAAGCAAGAGAAGAAATTTCAAACGTAAAATTTCTGGGTGACAGGAAAATTATTCGAAAAACAATTATTCGAATGCTCAATTTTACGAAAATCAATTTTACGAATGGCAATTATTCGAATCACATTTTTTCGAAAAACAATTTTCCGAACACACAATTATCAGAATTTACAATTGTTCGAATGTTTATGACGTCATGTTGGTAGTATTTTGAGAGGAATAAACCATTGATTTTTATTATAATATACTAGATGTCGTAGTTAGCAAATTTTGTAGGAATCGAAAACAAATGACTCACTTTTTGCACGGAGTAGGTAATACATCTACATAGTATACTATGTCCGATTCAGATTTGCCGACTAAAATTAGTTTTTATACGTCCCGAATAAAATTTTAGTCGCAAGCGTCGTAAACTCGTATTCTGATTTCGTCTTAAACAATGGCCGACTAAAATGAATTCGCCCGAAAAATTTTAGTCACCGTGAATAAAAACATTTTCGGTGTTGCCGCGACACAAAAAATAATATATTCAAGACATTCGAAAATTTATTTCTCTAGCAATATTCAACAGCCTAAAAACGTCAAAACCATAGAAAAGAGATTTTATTGTCAAAACTAGTTAGTGTATTCTATGGTTAAAACAAAGTTTACCTCCAAAACCGAAACATTTCTAATTTGTACGGCGCTATTTGCTATGGATACCTAAGGATAAATCCAAAATTAAAAGTACAAAGAAGCAGATGGAGTTGATGATTGACTTAGTATCAAGGAATAGTGTAATGAGAAATGGAAAGATAGTAAATTTATGAAGGTAAGTTAGATATGTCAATATAAAGTTTTGCCTTGAAATTTTATAGGTTAAATATGTCGAGCATATCTAGTGATAACTGGAAGAAAAGTGAGCCGTATTTATGACGCATCACTTGTTATTACATAGGTACATCAGGGTAATAACAAGTAACATTCCAAACTGTATCTTTCATTTGAATTCCAATTAGTTTTCATTTTCTACTCATATGGCAGTCATTACTCAAACTCGTGTTTATTATGTTAGACTGACGGCTTCTTTTATGAAAATGATTAAGACCATTTAATAATTCATGTAATACAATGTTATTATTTGTTCCACAGGGAATTCTAGTGACACCAGAGTTGAAAGATTGTGGATCCAGAATATCAGAGAAATTCAGATTTGGCGATTTCTAACAATCCAGAGTTTAATGATGTTTCTCTATCAAGGGACTGAATTATTTTTTTCAATAATTATTGAATTTTTTTTGGTGTTTTGATATAGTATAATAACCTTTTTGCATATAATTATTATTTGAATGTAAATAGCTACCTATTCAGATTTTATCATACCTACCTATGGATCTGTAAAATAAAATGTTTTAATTAGATACATTAGTTATGTGAAAAGAGAATCTGCCTTGCCAAAAAACTATTATGCAGTTTGGCGGAAAATATTATTGTAATTCTTTTTTATAATATACAGAATTAATGAAAAAAAATATATATTATTTTTATAACAATTTACATACTTGTTTTATTTTTCCTTGTCATTCTGTCTACTGCTTAAAAGGTTCTACAAATTAGATACAACAAATTTAATACACATGTATTTATATTACGATTATTTATTTTATACATACATAGAAAATGTGACAAATTTAATATAAGTAAATATATATATGATTTTTTTTAAAGTGATGTGTCTTCTTATTAAATTACTTCTAGTCCTTGCAACGTGGAAAAAAATGTAAGTATCATCATAAGTAAGTCTGTCGCTATTGCCAATATCTATTTCAATAATGTCTTCATCTGCAATGAACAAAATTTATTTATTTATAGTATACAAATTATTATTCTAACTAAGAATTCCTGTTTTTAGTATCCTGTCGGTTCATCTGGGGCGTTATTACCCATGGTTATAATTATTTAATCCAGAGTTACCTAAGTTTTAAAATGAACATAATGGTTTATATAATAACCTAACCTCAAATGACAGACAACTTGTATGTGAGATTTTGACTGAAACCCCAAACTTTAGTAGAACATTGAATATAAATTTAGCTACTTGTAAGAATACTTCATATTAAAATTGATGAAGAATGACCTTTCTCGGTAGATTTTCATTAATATGATATATATATATAATTTGTAAGTACGTTTTTTGACAAGTGGAATCTCTAACAATTACTTTTAATAAAATTCGTGTCACATCATTAGTTAAAAGCTACAAAAACCAATAAAATTTACAACTTTACCTTCTTTATCCATTATCTAGGCAAAGATAATAAAATTCCATTATTTGTGTGGTCTCGAAAAATATCAACGAAAGTCAAGTAACCTGTACCTATAAATACGTGATGATTATTGTTTGTCATAAATTTGTACAGTTAAAAAGTTATCACGTTTATTTTTCTTTAGACGTGAGTAAAAAAAATACTCCACTTTAAACAATTTCACCAAATAATTATTAATAATAATTGAATAAAGTAAAGACAAACAAATAATGGAGCCCTTATCTAGCGTACAAAATTGTAGACGGATGTCAAACGACCCGCATAAATTTAAGTCATATTTTAAAAGATCGAACGTCTAAGATGCGAGTCGGAATACGAAAACGTCCAAATCAACGGGAAACCGTGGATAAAAGGATTTTATCCGCGCGGTGTGACGTCATGAGATAAAATTAGAGAATCTGAATACCAATTTAATCCCGTATAAATTTGGTCAACTTTTTGACATTTCTCATATACTAAAATTCCGTATAAAATTTTTAGTCGAATCTGAATTGGGCCTACTATGTTTAATAAAAATCTATGGAATAAACAACATGGCGACGCACCGCGCTGTCAGATATCCTAGGATGTACATCTATTTTTTAAACCTAAACCTACAAAACTTTGGTAAAAATAGGTTGGTTAGGTCTGTTTGTAGTTATAATTGCAACTGGCGTGAGCCAGTTGCATTATATATTTAAAAAAGTAACTATAATATTAAAATAAAATAACTAAATTGGTGTGAATACTAGATAAACATAAACTGGTGTACAAACTAGGCTATCCCGCGCTGTCAAACATCAGTTATTAAAAATGTGCAAACATACGTACCCAACAATAATACAACAAGTAATAATAGTCTTCATCGAATATATTTTACTGGCAACAAACATGTCAAAGGAGGCAACATAATGACACAAAAATATATTAAATTCGGTTAATTGGTTTTCCAACAAATGTTAGTTCGAATAATTTGCTTTCGGACAATTGTCATTCTGATAACTGATTTTCGAAAAATTGTTATTCGTACAATTGCGCATTCGAACAATTGTGTTTCGAAGAATTTTCATGTAATCAAATTTCTGTACCTAGATTATGATAATATAAAACAGATAAGTATGAATATAATATAATTCAATATAAGACGAGGTCGCTAATATGTGAGGCTGAAAATGAGGTAACAATATTGAAATATAAATCTTCGATAGTTAACTTAAATAAAAAAATACCGATTTATGAACCAGAATTCCATTTACTAAATTAAGAATAAATATTTTTTTGACGGAAATCCGACCTTCGATAAAAAAGAAAAACTATACGTATAACATAAGGACACAAGTCAAGTATCTACTTCACTCGAAATACTAAAATATATTATGGAAAAATAAGTGTTAATCAATCTTTAATTAAGAAATTAATTGATATTTAGCAACGCGTTCAATCGATCTAATCGACTTAAATAAATTATTATTACTTAACCGGCATTTAATATATCTTTACAATACAATGGCAAAAGACCGAGGGAAATTAATAATACGTACATAGGTATTGTTCACGCAATGCAATGTTTTTATTAATGAAATAAGACCAGGTGTATATTAAATATTGTATTTTAATTGTCGGAATACATAAACTTTTGCGCTTAATAGTAAGATACGAGGATAAAGCCTTAAACCGTAAAATAAGGTTTGGGGTGAAATGTACAATATCTTTATATTTTTATACCGGAGACTTTTACAAAGTAGTAAACTCGAGACAAAGTGTTGAATAAAAATGTAAATGTTCACTACATAATGTTATTATTAAATCTTCAGTGTTTAGCCCGTGGCTCGTGAAAAACCATTTCATAAACTTTTCGACGTTCACAACAAGTTAACTTTTTGTATTTTAAACGTTATATGTCGCAGAAACAAATTAAAGGATTTACTATGGTTTATTACATTATGGAGCCTAGTATGAACGATACGGAATCGATACTTGTCACCTAATAATTGGGAGATCCGTGGGATACCTATTACTTGTCACAAAAGTTAAAATGGTAGTATGAGCTGAGTGAATTCGTAAGTGAAATTAATTCTGTCCGATAGGAGGCGCGACGGCGCGGTGAAATTATGAAACTAACAACTTTTCAACGTTTCTTAAAAATGGCGCATTTGCATTACGTTTTGGCTTTTTTTATTGACTCGGGAAGAAAATGAAGATAATCCAAATGAATATTACATTCAACAAAACATTATGCCTCGAAGAAATGATTCGTTTATAATACCTAAATGAAACTATAATTTCGAATTGGTTGATATTGGTTTTTACTCGGTTCAATATATTCAATAATATATGAATCAATATTTTATATAAATACAATAAAAGTGCTGTGCAATTAAGACATCTAATAAACAAGAGTTTTAATAAATTAATGTCTTGACCCAATTACATAAGATGAGTAGGAAAAAGTACTTGTATGATGCAAGTTGCATTACCTACGGACGGACAGTATTTCGCGATCTATACAGTATTTTTTAATCACGTTTTAATTTAATATAATAACGGTTAAAAACATCGATCGATGTAGATATATCATAAAAAGATCCAAGATAAACAAAGATCAAATATACTCAAGAAATTGAACACTTCATAATATAAACATACGATAAATAAAAAGTAATTGTGGTTATCTCCATACAAAAAAGTACATGGTGGTCACGTGATTCTTCCGGCATTTGTTGTAGAAAAAATAGATTAGGATTATGCGCCGATTGTGTATTGGTAAATTTCAAATTCAAAACAGAATTTTCGGCGCAATAAATTCGGTATAGCGGTATATTCTGTATAGATGATGCTCGGCGTTGAAAATAAACATTCTAATGATGATCGTCTTTAAAAAGTTTGCATCTAACAATGAGTATGACACAATACAATAACAACGTACTCAAGGTGGCCAATTTATAAAAAGGCGTACCTTTAAAACCAGGTCATAATAATCCTTAAGGACGGGAGGCCTTGAAAGGACGTGAGGCGTTAAAAGGACAGGCAGCTCTGGAGGGACCGGAGGTGTTGAAAGAACGGGAGTTTGAAGGGACGGGAGGCTGAAGGAACGAAGGGCACTGAAGGGACGGGAGACTCTGAAGATATGGGAGGCTCTGAAAGGACGGAAGGCGCTGAAAGGAAAGGAGGCACTGAAAGGATGGGAAGCACTGAAAGGACGGGAGGCGTTGTAAGGACGGAAGGCGCTGGAGGGACGGGAGGCGCTGAAAGAACGGGAGGCGCTGAAGGAACGGGAGGCGCTGAAGGGACGGGAGGCGCTGAAGAAACAGAAAGCGCTGAAGGACCGGGAGGTGCTAAAGGGACGGGAGGCATTGAAGGGACGGGAGGTGTATATGACAGGAGGTTGAAAGGACGGAAGGATGAAAGGCACTGAAGGGACGGGTAGCGCAGAAGGTGCGGGAGGCGTTGAAGAAACAGGAAGCTCTGAAGAAATGAGAGACGATGAAGGGAGGGGAAGCATTGAAGAGACGGGAGGCTGATAGAACGGGAAGCTGAAAGGCGCTGAAGGGACGGGAGGCGCTGAAGGAACGGGAGGTGATGAAGGGACGGGAGGCACTGAAGGGCCTGATGGGACGAAATGTACTGATGGGCCTGAAGAGACAGGAGATACATAAGAGCCTGAATAGAGAGGTAACACTAAAAGGACGGAAGGCACTGAAAGGGCGACAGACACTGAAGGAACGGGAGACGCAGAAAGCACTGTAGGGACGGGAGGTACTGAATGTCTTGAAGGGACGGGAGGCACTGAAGGACGGGATGCATTGAGCGTAAGGGAGGCACTGAGCCGAACAGAGGCACAAAAGGGATGGGTGATACTGAAGGCACTGCAGGGAAGGGAGGTAATGAATGGCCTGATGGGATGGGAGGCTCAGAAGAGACGGGGGCGTGAAGGGACGGGGGGCGCTGAAGGGATGGGAGACGCTCAAGGGATAGGAGACGCTGCAAATACGGGGGTGCTGAAGGAACGGGAGGTGCTGAAGGGACGGGAGGTGCTGAAGGGGCGGGAGGTGCTGAAGGGACGGAAGGCACTGAAGGGACGGGAGGCACTTAAGAGACGGGAAGCGCTGAAGGGATGGAGGCGCTGAAGGGGCGGGAGGCGTTAATGTGACGGGAAGCACTGAAGGGGTGGGAGGTTCTGGGAGGAGATCCTGAAGGGACGGGATGTGCTGAAGGGCCTGTTACAACGGGAGGTACTGAAGGGCTGAAGGGACGGGAGGTACTGAATGGCCTGAAGGGACGGGGGATACTGAAGGTCCTGAAGGGACGGGAGCTACTGAAAAGCCTATAGCAACGGAACTGATTGGCCTGAACGGACGGGAAGCCTTCCCTTCAGTACCTCCCGTACCTTTAATGCCGCCAGTCCCTTCAGTACCTCCCGTCCTTTCAGAGCGCATATGTAATATGTATAACCATATAAACATTACGATTTATAAGTATATACCTATGTATAATTTTCGCCAAATATCTTGAAGGATCTCCCGGTTGCGCAGAGCGCGAATTTGTGTCTTTTTGCTTCGTTGGTTTACATGCAAATCACTCACCTTCTCGACTAAAAGTTCAAGATGTTTGTCTACAACTTTTATCGAATTTTTTGGTTTTATCGAATTTTTAATTTTCCCAATGGCAACACTGTAGTGCTGTACAAGTACATTTTTTTCATGTGCCCACACCACTATACAAATGACAAATTGAAATATTGGAAATATGGAAATATCGATGTCGCCTCGTCATTTATCAATAATGACCAATAATGACAATAATCATTTAATTAACTAAACAAAATGTTTAGTAATACTATACGAAAAGTTTATTATATCCGCGAAAGTGTAAAAAAAGTGTATTCGTAATTGAAAAAGGTTAGTACCTATTTGTTTAATTTAAGAAACACGATATATTTTAAACGATTCCATTAAAATCATATTTTATTTGTAAAAAGTTCAGTTTAGTATTGTAAAAGTATTTACTTTTTAGTGAAATATACAATTTTAACCAACTGAACTTTAATCCTAGGAAATTTAACGATCGTAATATTTATTTTGAGTTAGGTTAGGTTCAAATGACACATTTATGTTTTGCAACATTTCCGTGAGGAATGAATTGAAATCAATTTCTCCTTTGCTGGGGATCGAACCTAGGACGCCTGCACATAATTCAAACGGTTTACCAACTGTGCTACTGCTGTCGGCAAGTCATATTTGTTCTTGTTTCAAGGACATACCCATTCCTTGAGTAAAAACAATTCTATGCCAGTCAACAGATATTATGCGTTGGTCATAATTCAGTGCTCAACTGATTTTTCTCTTTCAGAATTTAACCATCTTCAGAGAATGAACTGGGATAAGACGAGTGGAGAATCTATTCTGGGCTGATAATCTAGGGATATCTTCCGGGGAACAACAGGGACATGAAGAAAAGAAAAAGTCTGAGATCTACTCGTCAAATATGTTCAACGACATATTTTTTGGTAATTATTTACAAGTGGTATAAGTCTTCAATTTTGCTGAATTTTTTTCTATAGATAGATAAAAATATACAGATTACGGGAAAAATAGTAATTTTCCCGGGAAACGCCTAGAAAAATTTAAAAAAAATAAAATTACATTACGGAAAATCTATAGAGATTCCCAAGCAAATAGTTGCTTTTCTGACATCTATGGGCGAATATTCAAACTAATTGTTAGTATAGAAACACGCCGCGAAATTAGAAACATGCCGCGAAAATCTGAAGTAAATGAAAATTGTATGAAATATCGAAAATTAATAAAGTTTAAAAAAAAACAAGGTTATATACATACAAACCTAACCTAACCAATTTTTACCAAAAGTTTGCTTAGAATAGGTTGGTTAGGTTTGTATTTAGTTATTATTGCGACTCGCGTGAGCGAGTTGCATTATACATTGAGTGACAGTATGTAATGCAACTCGCTCACGCGAGTCGCAATAATAAATACATACAAACCTAACCTAACCAATTTTTACCAAAAGTTTGCTTAGAATAGGTTGGTTAGGTTTGTATTTAGTTATTATTGCGACTCGCGTGAGCGAGTTGCATTATACATTGAGTGACAGTATGTAATGCAACTCGCTCACGCGAGTCGCAATAGTAAATACATACAAACCTAACCTAACCAATTTTTACCAAAAGTTTGCTTAAAATAGGTTGGTTAGGTTTGTATTAACCAACCTATTATTATAATTTTGATGATGTATTCGCATTTGTTTATAATTTACAAATAAATTATATTTAATAACAAATTTAGGTAGTTGTATGGTACCTACCAGTTTTAATATTTTTTATGTGATATTTTTTCGCAAATATTGTCTGTCATATATTTTGTAGTGTGCATTTATCTATGGTTTAGTTTTCAGTTTTATGTCGCAGTTGTCGTATTAGCTCGCGTATTTAATCGTATTTAATAAACGTTAAAAATAAGAAATTAGTAATGATTTTTCTGGTTTTTTATCGTGAAAATCGAATGTTTATAGATAATTTGCGTGTTAATAATGTGTACATTGTGATTTAATAAAAGTATTGTTGGTTATTTGACTTCAAATGAGAAAATAGTCACGTGCAATCTCGGCGATAGGTGTCGTTAAATCGTACAAGGTTTCATACATTGCAATTTTATTTTTTTTAATTTTTCTAGACGTTTCCCGGGAAAATTACTATTTTTCCCGTAATCTGTATATTTTTATCTATCTATAGAAAAAAATTCAGCAAAATTGAAGACTTATACCACTTGTAAATAATTACCTATTTTTTTTTTATGTAAGTACCTACATATTATGTTTGTGTCAAAATATTAAACATTGGCATTATTGCCATTTAATAATTCCTTCCAATCAGCCCCCCTAGACAACATGCCATTAAAGCTAAGCGTTATATCGCTAAGCGATAGAAATGTATGAAATTTGTGGCTGTCACGTGTTGTCATAGCGACCAATTTCATACATTTACTATCGCTTAGTGATATAACGCTTAGCTTAAATGACACGTTGTCTAGGCCCCCAGATACAAAGACAACATATTATGTTTTGTAAATTGTTCATATACAATTGTATAAATTAAAATGGTAAAAGAAAATCATCACAAACTAAACGAGTGGGTTGTGACCAACGCTAAACTCCTCACTAACAAGTCATTCTATAAAGTATTCAAATTTTATATGGAAAATATTTAGCATTTTCAGAAAATAAGTTTGTTTTACTATTTTTTATTTAAATATTTTATTATGAAAACTTGATATTTCTTCAATGCCATTTTATGAAGGTGATGTGCCTTTTTACCAATTTGAAAATAAAAATTTCAAATTTAAAGTTTCCTGAGCTTGGGGTCATGTTGAAATATTTGATAGTAATAAAAATTGAGAAGCACTATTCAGATATCCTTCAAAATCTAATGGGGTTTAATGAGATATACAAATTTGCAAAATTTGAAAAAAATCGAATGAGTACTTTAGTTTATAATCGATATAGTAAAATAAACATGCCGTACATAGCACACACACAGATACATTGTGATGAAACTTTCAGAATCCAATCTCAGCATGATACTAGTTGATAATCTGCAATAAAAAAAAATAGCCTTAAAAATTGTGAAATCATAACTCCCCACTATATCCTCTTGGGTTAGTGAGGAGTAAAAATACATACAAAAAAATATAAATAATGTTTATAATGAAAAAAGCATTTCATTAATAAAAACAAAATTCGCTATACTTCAAAGAGTACCTACCTATGTGTTAACAGATATTTTTTTTTTAGAAAATAAAGAGAAAGGCAATTGTGGTTTCACTTCGTCCACGAATCCAGGGCCACGAGCACAGGCGACCAGAATACCAGCCAGAATAGATGAGCCAAATGGGCTTGCGACCATGTTTGAGGGCTTAAAGGGATCCTTTATGACTTGAGTCACGCTCACCACTCAGCAACCAACCTACGATTGATACTCCACTCCCCTGCGGAACCAAATCAAATCGGACGCGGATAATGCTGCTTTTACCACTCTATCCAAATTTTCTTTTATTTTACCTCTACGGAGACTTAGGTCCTTAAAATAGGAATTTAAAACTTTGCAGGCAGGCCTCTCGCCCCCACCTCTACAGCATATATATTTGTGTTAAAGCCATTTTGAACTGTTTTATGTACCAGTTCCTTGTACTTGATTAGCTTGTATTGGTGGTCTTTGGAATATTTGTGTCCCATGGAACAGTCAGCTCCACATAAATAGCTCTTTTCAATGAAAGAGAGTATATTGTCAAGTCAGGCCTAAGAGATGATTTGCAGATCTCCTTTGGAAGCCTCTCTCACAATTTCAAGCACCTTATAAATTGCAATTGAAGATGTTATATCCAAACTAAGACTATACCAGATATTCATAGATAATTCATATAAGTTATAATGAATTCAAATATTCATATGCTATAATGAATACAATTTAATATTTAACAAAAAAAATATTTACACTGTTTACAGGTTCAGATGATATGGCCACATTTTAAGATGACCAACAGTCACTGATCTAGCCCAGGATAGGCGAGATTGGCGTAGTTGAATTTAAAGGAGAGGCAATCCCAGCTAAATTGGACCACAGACAAAGCGAAGAAGACAATGCTTAATTGATTTTTTTTTTATATTTTTAAATCATTGATAATACTTTCAATATACAATTCTGCTATATAACTAGCATCGTCAGAATTGATTTATCCAACTGTCGATTCGTTCATGAGAATTCAATTCTCTGAATGAATCGACATTATTAATCCAAAATGCGTGTACGAAGGAACATTTTGTATGGCGTAGTGGACTTTTTGCATGCTAATAACACCAACTAGAGGCCTCGCAGCATATATGTTCCCATATATGGGTTTACTCAGAATTCGGAGTAGAACATTTTATGTGAGTTTTGTGTGTCTGTGTGTGTCTGTCCCCCCCCCCTATAACTGTTGATCCCCTCAATTTACAGAGCCCAAAATTTCAAAATATATAAACACTTATAAGCATACAAAACTTTTGTACTCAGAATGGTGAATTATTGTTTCAGTCAGGGGTTATCAACTTTTGAATTTTTGGTTTATTTTTCCATATATGTCAGAAACCATAAAAGCTAGAACGCTGAAAATTGGTACAAACATAGACAAATACAAAAACTCAAATTGGTTTTTTCAAAAAAATTCTAGGGTTTGTCAAACAATTTTTTTTAAGAAAAATATTTTTTTTATGAAAAATTTATGAGTTTAACTCCTTATATTTCCAAATAATTTAAAAATATCGAAAAAATCTGAAACACCCCAACTAGATAATTTAATTTTCTATAAAAAATATTAATGTTGTATTAGCACATCTCAATTTTTTTTTAACAATTTTTGTAAACATTGAATTTAATGACGACATTGCTTCATACAATTTATATGGCAGTCGCTTACACACAATATCTAAGAAGACTTAATTGTTTAATACTAATCTCCAAACATACATACATACCATCATGCTGTTTTCATATTCTGGGTAGGATCAAAGGAATGCCCTCTATACTATCGCTATCTTGACATACATACCTACATGTGTTGTATAGAAAACCAAATATCTTAAAATATTAAATAATTTGTATTTATGGTTTTATAGTTTGGTACTTATTCTTCAACTATACATACTATCGCTATCGACAGTTGGATCATCTCATGTGTTAAATGCTACTAGTATTTGATTTAACATATCAGTCTTTTTTGAATACTGTATTAAAGTATATGTTTCTTAAACAATTAATTATATATTAAAAATGAACCACAAATATAAAAACACGATATTTGATAATATAAATTTATTATATTATTTAAATGAAATTAAAAAAAAGTACTAACATAAGAATCTAATCTCTCAGTTCTTCATTAACATAAGTTCAGTATAATACAGTGTGAGTTTTATAGAGATGAGATAACAAAGTATCATAATATTATGAACTTGCAGATTTATATTTTTCTATTTATTTTTGTTCCCAAAAAACAAATATTGTATTAATACTAAATAATTATAATACAAATAACTGATTGTCTAAAAGTATCTATTAGTCAATTTTTAGATTACAATGTTTCTGTATGAATTCATAAAAAATTCTGTATGGATGTGCATTTATATAAATTGAAATGACTAATAGAAACAGAAACTTTACAAATTTGTGGCATGTTTCAGAACACTTTAATCTGGTGAAGCAAATATCTCTTAATTATAGAATTGGTGTAAATAATAAAATAAAGTGTAGGTATTTTACAATTTTGAATTCTGCATATATTAAATTGTTTTTTGAAGAGTTTCATTTTTTTTCCTGATATATAATGATACCTACATTATTTACTTGTGTATTTTATGTTCATAAAATATATAAATCTCTACCAATCTATTAATTGAGTTTTTATTTTACGTTTGGTATGTCATAAAGAATTTCTTGAAAAGCTGTTCTTGAAATGTCAATCAGCCAATTATAATTCTTTCAATGCTCATCATCAGCAATGGTGCTACAGCCCGGTGAGGGCCTTGGCCTCCTCAAGAAACTGCCTCCATCCCGCCCTGTCGACAGCAAGTACTTTCAATGGTAGGTATGTATAAATTAATGAAGGGTGTCAAATTTGAAATTTTATAAATAGATATAGGTACCTAAGTGCTATGTCATATCACCCCGTGCAAAGTTTCACATGTTTGTACGTTCCAACTTAAGGGAAAGCATTCAAATGGTTATACCATATTTTTATTGAATGACTTTTACTTCTTAACTTCCATTCCTTTTGTTTGACCATATTTATTTGTTAATGACATTTTTATTAGATTCTCATTTGTGAACCTGTCATAGGTTAGAGAACCGAGCATCACATCCTTTATTTTTGCATACATTATTCGCTTCATACATGTATGTCTATAAATTAAACTTCTTTCAGAATATAAAACACAGTCGTGTCAATGTTTTCTTGGAATCCTCTCATGCCTTTATCGGCTCTATTTTATGTCAATTTTTCTTTCATATTACTTAGCGTTTATGTAGTTTCTACTATATCTTTCAAGTAAATAATGGACTTGCAACTTCCAGAGCTCTAAATCACAGGAAAACTGCCTCCAGCTACTCGTCTTATGTTAACGGCTCATCTCATAATATTATATTATCAAACAGTTCAACAACAGATTTTACTATAGCGTCTCAGATGATCATTTTATGTGTCTTCGTTCCTATAACATTATGAGCTTCGATAAGAGACGACGAAACTTAACAGATATCATATTCCTCTACAAAATACTTATTGAACTCTCCAGAGCTAACATAATCAATCAATTATAGAGACCCACTCGACAATTGAACTTTTCAACTTAAGCAAATGTAAAATTAACACATATAAACTCCTTTATTAATCGCAGTTGCAACTCATACAATCAGAAATACTTAACGATTGATCCATCTTACGTTAATCTTGACTGCTTCAAAAAAAAAGTAACTGCTATCCACGTTACAACAGTAAATTTATTATCATACATACACCCTCCCACAAAACCCACATACATACTTCCATATTTTACTTCATCATCCCCATACCGGTCACCGTCCTATTAGGCATAAAAAAATGCAAACTTATTTTCTGTGTTATCTGTTAACCATATTATACCGTTTAACTTTTTTTCCTTGTAATGTTTTCATAAGGTGTGGAGATAGATCACCCGTGCGTTAAAAGTACAGTGACCAAAGGACAAATAATACCTCATCATACTAAATATCAATGTATTGTGGCGATTGTATTGGCACAATTATACTTTATTTATACCTATGTATACTGAATATCTACCTACCAAATTTACTTAACTATTCTCAGCTTTTAAAATAATATAAGACATCTCTATAATTGGCTTTGATATGTGTAATGCTTTTAAGCAATTTGTGAAATAGCTGTTGAGATGAAATAAAATAAAATATTGTCTTATTGCAGTGGTTCTTAACCTGGGTTCGATCGGACCCCAGGGGTTCGGTGGAGGTCAAGAACCCCGACTTATGATTCGTGGTGACACCTTTCTTTATTATAATATAGGTATTATATTCTTGTCTCAACTGTATATTATGTCTATTTATTTATTCATCTTTCTGTACATAATATAAACAAATATATTGTACACTGGCGGGCTTATTGCTATTAGGCAATTTCTTCCAACCAACCAGATAACAAAGTATGACAAAATTGTGTAACAAAAAAAGAATAAGAGTAAAAGTAAACCTTCCTTGTCGGCCTTCGTGGCTCAGATGGTTGGGTATCAGACTACTGATCCAAAGGTCCCGGGTTCGATTCCCGGTGGAACCACAGTTTTGAATTGTGTTTTCAGTCTGAATCTGTGAGACGATTAATATCGTTAGTCTCCAGAATGTGGCAACTTGTTATTGGGTGCGTGTTAAATTAATATTTGACATAGTACCTGTTAGTTGCCCGAGAAGCAATATTAAATAAATAAATAAAAACAAAGAAAATATATATAACACTAAGATACTATTAAACAAAAAATAATAATAATTCATAACAAAAAAAGGATAGGGTAGGGACAAGGAGAGGAAATTGGGATCAGGTGTTCAGGGATAAATATTCCTTCTTTAGTTTTTTCTTGAAAATATAAAGTGAGTTAGACAACACAATTTCCGGACTAAGGCTATTCCATAATCTTTCTGGTTGTACTTCGAACAAAGAGCTGAGAAATTATGGATAGGAATGGATAGAGTTGTACGTTCAGCAGATCAGGGGGCCTAGACAACGTGTCATTAAAGCTAAGCGTTATATCGCTAAGCGATAGTAAATGTATGAAATTGGTCGCTATGACAACACGTGACAGCCACAAATTTCATACATTTCTATCGCTTAGCGATATAACGCTTAGCTTTAATGGCATGTTGTCTAGGGGGGCAGAGTGGAAGTCCATGATGGGATAAATAAGTGAATTTGCTTTTGAGGTACTGTGGCAGGTTTTGATTCGAGAGAATAATGACAAAATGTGTATATTGCGCCCCTGGCGTATCCTGGACCAACAAAGAAGAAGGTAAGATGATATAATATGATCAAATTTTTTGAACCCAAAGATGAATCTGATACATATATTCTTGTGACGTTCAAGTTTATTGAGATGCACTTCATTAGCATACATCGGCATAATCAAACAATGGAAGAAGAAATGATTGAGCTAGAGTTATTTTACAACGGAATGGAAGAAATATTTAGTACTACTTAAATGCATTGTGTTATTTAGTACTACTAAATGCATTGTGTATGGCAAATTAAGCTTCATTACTGGCATAAGTTCTTTATTAATTTTATTTCCTACTAACATTCTGTTTTTATATTCTCATTGAATAACTATGTAGGTAGATAAACATATTTTTTTAACATATTTATGTAGGTACTTATATTTATTTATTTCATTTCAGTAAACTACAGCTTTGTAAATTTGTGGTTACATATTATATGGTGCTATTAAAATTAGTACAGGCCAATGATGTTTTCTTCTAATTAAAATAATAAAGTAGAAATAATATTTTGAATAACAATAATAAGAGAAAAATATGATTGATATAAAAAAAAAACAACACAAAATAAGAATAAAATGAGGAAATAGAGGGATTATTGGTGTAAAGGAAAGAGCTTGTTTGAAGGAGTTAGGGAACTGGTTTTAAAATATCTTTATTTGTTTACGGTAAGTTTCTAAGGAGTCATGGAAAATGTCTGTGTGATTAAATTTTAGATTGTTGTCATGTTGAATTCTGTAAATATTCGAGTTATATCTGTAATTAGTATGGCAAGTAGGTAAGTAGATGAAATAAATTTTTCAAACGGGTGTGCCTGTTATAATAATATTATAGAACTAAACAATATTGCTTCACCACCATTTTTAACTCATGTTAGTTCGTCATGTAAATTTAAATCTAATGCTGTACAAATAGTTTTTTCTTTAAATTAAACATCAGACAATTTTAAAAATCGCTTATTTTGCGGCATTATATTTATATTTGTAAAGATTTTAGTTATTTTCGTTTTCCTCGTAAGTAAATCAATATGAAATACGCCACATTAACCTTGACGAAACGTCAAACAACTGTGATTTGTAGATTCGACCAGCCCTCTACCAGACGAAATTATTCCGTTGACATTGCCTTAAAATCACCTGCGGAATTCGCTCATACTACCACTTTTAAGATTTTAGTGATATTTGTGTGATATGGTATGGAAATTATATACCCGAAACGCTCGTACTACGACATTGTGATTAGTCAAACCGTTTCCGTTGGGGATATGGGAGAAATCTCACTGTATCTCGTACTACGCGCCTATGACACGGGGATATTACATAATACTGAGTCTCTCACTAAAGAATAACTGTTCATTATTTACATCATATGTATATTTTTTTATTCAACAATATATCATAACTCAGGTTTCAAGCTAAATTGTCCCCCCGCCACCCGTTCTGCTTATGAGGACTAATAACAGCCCTTGCAAAAACAAAAAAAACAGTAAAAAGTTCAAACTAAACTATAAAATATTCAACCTAAGTTGTGAAATGTTCAAACTAAACAGAAAAATCTTCAACTAAACTGTTCAATGCTCCAACTAAACTGTAAAACTGAACAGTAAAATCTTCAACTAAACTGTAAAATAATCAAACTCAATTGTAAAATATTCAACCTATGCTGTGAAATGTTCAAACTAAACAGAAAAATCTTCAACTAAACTGTAAAATGTTTCAAGTAAACTGTAAAATTTTCAAACTCAACAGTAAAATCTTCAACTAAACTGTAAAATAATCAAACTCAACTGGAAAATGTTCAAAATAAACTGTAAAATGCGATTTTTCACAGCGAAAGAACATGTTTAAAAAATTTTAACAGATGTACATATCAATATGGAAGAGTTTCCTGGAGTCGACTTCTCCTGTGGTCGAAACACCCGGGGCCCGGGGGTCATTGTGGCGTGCAGAGAGTGCCAGTCCCACACACTTACCTCCAGCCGAGGAGATGTCAGTGGGACACATTTTACCATATACAACATGGAGGGCACTGAACAGATTAAGAACAGGCGTCACCCGCTGCTACAGTAACCTCAAAAAATGGGGCTACAGAGAGGAAGATACCTGTGAGTGTGGCACAGTGCAGGACAACTCGCACCTTCTCTCATGCCCCTTGATTGGAGTTACATGTGCACATGAAGATACGGGTGGCCAAGCACTGGAGGTTTCTAATTTGATGGTGTTCCGGACACGGAAAGTAAGTAAGTATATCAATATGGAATTAATTGAACTTATAAAACACATATTCAATAGTATGTCATGTGCTTTACGTAATTCATTCCTATCTACGAAAAATTGGGATATTGGTTACTTGTCACCATATCGTAAAAAATACTATTACAAAACGTTTTAAGAGTGTTTAAATAAAAAAAAACATTTCACAAATAAGCAAGATTTATCTGCGCTTCATGCAGTGCGTCTTTTTATTTAGGATATGAATAAAAACCAACAGCAAAACATAATATTTCCAAACCCTTGTTTTACCTAAATTGAAGAAATCTTATTGTCCGTTTTGGATAGGGCCAGATGTGTCTACTCTGATACGGAGTTTATTTAAAGTGAATAAACCCAGAGATAACTTCAGCTTGGAAATGTGCCCTTTCTGACATATTGCGCCCTGCCACGTGGGAAACTTACCCAAAACCCAGAGTACCTAATTCTCCCCAGGACCTTTAGACCATAACCATCGTCAGTAATAGGGTTCTTAGCAAAAATGGCCTTATTCATTATTCAATCCCAATTCACGCACAAGAAACGATTGCAATCTTATTTTTCCAAGATATGGGGAATAATAATTCATTTGAAATCTTATATTGTATCAAAACCTATACCTAGTAAAATATGTTGAAATATATTTTGTTTTTATTTTTAAATAATATATCGGGCAACTAACAGGTATAAAATATCTTCTTCTTAATTGGTTTAATAGACCTAGTTGGTCTGTTCTTCAGAATACGTATAAAAGGTATAAAATGTGTCAAATATTAATTTAACACGCATCATAAATGCATTTCAATATTTTTTTCAAATCCTTTCTTATTCCGCTAACTCTTGCTATGACGTGAATTCCAACAGCCCTTTTCGTCTCTTTATGGGTTCTATTGATTATCGCTGATCTGGGAGTATGCCTCTGAGACCTATCGAGGGAATTTATAAATAGTTTATTCATTTTGACAACTTTGCCTAATGTTTATCCAGACTATTTTTATGCTATCTTTTTTGTATCTTGAGATACTAGGCTGTGTTTCTCGAACGAAGATTAGTAAAAGTAAAAATACTGATGTCATAAAATTGAACAGTTGTGTCATTGAAATCTAATGGCGTCAATCGACTCAATTTCGGACAATTATTTGTTGACTATACCATCACAGATATATTTGTTGAAACTACCCAGCATTATTGCTTTTCTTTATCATTTTACAAAAACAAGATACAAAAATAAGATGTAATTTTATTTTGTTAGAATAAAAAATATTCAAACCATCACGGCATATTCCACAATGTGAGGTAACCAGAGTCAGGTGTGCGGGTGTGCATTGCCTTATAAAAGGGCACACAATACATGCGTGTATTTCCACACACCAGTCTCGCCTCACCTAAAAAACCACTACATTCAGAATGGATGGTAAACCCCATTGCTGAACTATGTGAGATATTATTGTTGCCTATTGTATTTTAGATTACCCGGCTCTTACGGGTCACTCGAAAACAATAATACAAAAGAGTGGAAGCACTATTTTAAGCCGGTACCTCAGAACTACCTTTAGGTACCTACATCAAAACTTACTTTTTTGGTATTTTTTTTTATTTTTGTGTTTACCTACCAGTTTCAAAACGACAGCTTTTTATTCCATGATTCTTAACATTAAAAATTATAAATCAATTAAAAAACGAGTGGGTTGTGGCTAACTCTAAACTCTACAATACATAGTAAGTGTAATTTTTAATGAAAGATTAACAATTTCTGAATATTTTTTTACGAAGGACATTTCTGATTCCTGAACGAATTATTGTTACCCAGATGAGAAAATTTTTCTATATACACATAAAAACATTGTCACGAAACTCAAATTTTGTAGGATATATCTCAATAGGTATCTCAGTAGGTATTTTGTACCTATTGAGAAATTTACGTTAAAATTTTTTGGTCTATGGATTTTACATAGATGATGTAAATATGAAGTCGATTAGATTTATAGTTTAGGCTGTAAAGGGGACACAAAAAGAATACGGAGTGGTTACGCCATAAATACAAATACATCACGACGAAACTCATAGTGTGCACTCCCTAGATGATAACCGTTGAGAAAAACACGTAAATAATAGGTTTAAAAATTGTAAAATCACGACTCTCCACTATTCCGTTAGTAGTAGAGAACAAAATAAGTACTTGATTAAAAACATTCAAAATCATGTAATTTATGATTATGGAATGATTTATGTCTCAAAAAAGGGACACAATCACAGACCGATAAACATAATATTCTAGAATTCTTAAAATGATTGCATATATTCAAGAAGTATTTGTGAAAAGGATGATAAACATTAATATAACAAGCATATAATTTAACAGAATTGTAGTATTTTTACCTATTCCGCAAAAAAAATACGTACCTATAAAATATATTTATATGCATTTATATTGAGTTCATTCAAAATAAGCCTAAACTTTTACAAATCATTAAAATGTTCTCCATATATATGTATTGAGAACTTCCCACACAAAGGAATGAAAAACAGGAAAATGAAAAGATCAAAGCAGAAAAGTTTCATGTCAGAAATATACTGCGACATTTTTTAATTTGTTCTCTACTTCCGATCTTTGTACTGAATGCGACTGTAACGTGTGCTGTTGAAACTTGAAAGAAATGAAATAAAAATTATCACATATATTCCATTCGGAAAATAGATATTGCAAATTGAAATTGTATGGAATTGTACACCAAGAAATATTTCATTTCACTCTGTCAAATAGAGATAGAAGTATTTATTAATAATTTTTATGATGATTTACAGCAATACATTACAGTGTTATCTAATATATTAATTAAACAGTCAATTAGAAATCTCCGCTGATAGGCCAGACCATCGGTTGCAAGATGAAAAATATAACATCATAATATATTATGTTTCTTTAACAGACTTTTTGCATTTAACACGTGAGATCCAACTATACACATAATGTGGATGGTGACAGTATGTGTATTGTGTAAAAATACGTAAAAATCCATGTATGTTATAAAAAATTAATCTTCTAATTCTATTGAGGGAGTGTGTGAGTTGGCAAACGTCATAAAAAAGTAGGTTAAATTAAGTTATTTGGTAAAGCTATGATTTAGTAATTATGAAATCAAAGATATAATTTGTAGCAAAAGTGTACCAACAGCGAATTATAATCTCAAAAATATTCAAATGTAAAAGTATGAATATATTTTTTTTATGCGTTGACACATAAAAATCAACACGAGTTTATTTTCTTTTCTTGGGTTTACTTTATGGTTTGATACTTAAATTTACTAAAACGGTTGGTTCTCCCGACCCTTAGGAGAATAACAAATGTTAGGAAATTTTCTATGAATGTATTATTTAAGGAAAAAGCTTGAAATGTACACAGATAAAATCCTAGTGCCTTTGGAACCTTAAATCTTTTTTATTTTTTTGCGGCCAGTAAAATTCACGCCGAAATAACCATTAACTTAACAAAATACATGAGATTCTGGAAGCCGTTGGAACATAATAAAGTTCAATCGTTTCCAATTTCAGTATATTTACAATCGAGATTAATTCACTATCGATTGAGTGGAATCGAATAATGGAAAAATACGTCTTTCAATATTTTAAAACAACTTTTAAAATCTCTACTTGAAATAAAAAATGGAAGTTTTTCGGAATGGTTATATTTTATACCGACGTATTGAGAAATTTGACGTACATTGAACTAAAATAAATTTGACGTACATATTAATTAAAATATACTATTCGATACAAGACATTTATTATTATTTTCCTCCTCATTACCCCAAGGGGATATATGACTTCGCAATTTTTAGAGTTATTTTCTTTATTGCAGATTATCAACTAATATCATGCTGATATTGTTTTCTGAAAGTTTCATCACAATGTTTATGTGTGTGTGTGCTGTGCACTATGTGCTCTACAATTTACAGCGAGTCAATTCTACTAGTACTTCCATCGATTATAGACTAAAGTACTCATTCGATTCTTTCCAAATTTTCCAAATTTGTATATTTGTATTAGATTTTGAAGGATATCTGATCAGTGCTTCTCAACATTTTAAACAGTCAAATATTTGAAAGTCACCCCAAGCTCAGAAAACTTAAAATTTGATATTTTTATTTTCAAATAGCTAAAAAGGCACATCACTGTCATAAAATGCCATTGAACAACTTCAAGTTTTCATAATAAAATATTTAAATCAAAAATAATTCAACAAACTCATTTCATGAAAATGTTGAAAATTTTCTATACAAAATTTGAATACTTTATGGAGTGACTTGGTAGATATATTTTACAATTTACTTTATGTATGTACTACAAAAGCAGTAAGACACCGGTTCAGAACAGTGCTTCCACTGTTATCTTTTATCATCGTTTTCTTGTGTCTCGTAAGAGACGGGTACACCAGAGACAAAAAAAAACATTCTACATAGTTCAGCAATGAGATACACAACCCATTCTGAACGTTTACTTTTTCGGTCAGACGAGACTGGTGTGTTGGGAAACACGCATGTTTCATACTTACCTCGTAAGGTAATGATCACCCGCGTATATGTCGCTGGTTAACCCACAAGTGCATTATGGAGTGATGGAATGTAATATTTATTTATTTATTTATTTTAAACATTTTGTACACATGTGCACAATGGTGGGCTTATTGGCATATGGCAAAATCTTCCAACCAACCATATTCATAGGCGAGGTAAATTATGTTTATGACACGTACCAATTTATGTGAATAAAATATCTAATGAAAAATATAAAACAAAAACAATAAACAAATGAAGATAATGACCATGTTCCTCCTTCTAGCACTAGATCAGGGGGGCAAGATGTTATAGAACTCCATAAGATAATTATAACCATGATGTGGGTAAACATGGATGGTTTTGATTCAGCCGGTTGACCAGACTTGCCCCCCAGATCTCAACTGAGGGTCGAATATATCTCTATTTTACCATAATTTAAGAATGTTTGTTATAAAATGTCATTTTTTTATTATTGTTAATGTACGACAATTATTTTTAATAAATAAATAAATAAAGATTAAAGAAAGTAAATTGGAGGGGAGAGCAGAGGAATGGACAATGATATGATAAGGAGACAAATTCAAGTGTTATGTCAAAGGAAATACTTAATGTGTATTACTATTAAGAGGTCATTAGCAAAAATTTCCGACTAGTCTACACTACTTTCTCAATAAAATTTAATATCCTGTGAATGTCAGCGGAAATTATCATTTTTGGCATGTCTTTCGAGTTCATTATACAACAGTGATTAAAATCTTCGAAACGGCGAGGTGGAGCATACGACATGCATGGTATGGAATATGGTAGAATATTAGAGAGAATGTTATTTATTTTAACGAACATGTGGTTTCTTTTTGGTGTGCTTTTTTGCGTATTCCCATGTTTCCCCCATTAGAAATCACTTTACGTTTCACTATATTATGGTACTTCTTTATTTTCTGTTGCACTTACCTACCATCCTTTCAGAATCCATCAGACCGGAAGTAATGCACCGTATCCGCTTCAGAAGAATCACAGGATTCATGTGTTATCCTTGTTTTCAATTTTCTTCTCTTCACACTAACTATATATTTATTTAGTACTTACATTAGGTAGGTACTCATATATTTAGATCAAAATTACAATTGTTTTATCACATATCATGGTTTTAAAAGGATGTCTATTTTTAAATTTGTTAATCTCGTTTTGTCTCGTTAATCGAATAATGCCTTAGTGGCTCAGTTCAACTCAGTTGATTTGATATCTGACTTCTGGGCGAAAGGCCCCGGTGTCGATCCTCGGTGGAGGCACAGTTTTTAATTGTGTTTTCAATCTGGATATGTGAGACAAGAAATATCCTAATTCTCCAGAATGTGGCAACTTGTAATTGACTGCGTGAAATAAAGAATTATTTATTTATCTATCTGTACATAATATAAACAAATAAATTGTACATTTGCGGGCTCATTGCCAGTAGGCAATTTCTTCCAACCAACCAGATTACTAAGTATGAAAAAACTACTGTTATTACATCCTATTAGGGGCGTGCATGTAGGTAAACAAATATTTTTTTAATACCTACGCTTGAAAACAACAATTTATGTCAGTTTGCCACAGCTCAACTGGTTGATAAAACGAGTGGGTTGTGGCCAACGCTATACTCCTCACTACCAAATCACTCCACAAAGTATTCAAATTTTATATAGAAAATTTTCGACATATTTCGCAACACAATTACGAGACGACACGCAGGAATTTTCTCATGACTCCAAAGACAAACACGACATTCGGACAAAGACATTACTATTATTATTTAGCTCCAAAAATTTTTAATAAGATAAAAAGTGAAATAACGGACATACAGTTGATGAATAATTTGAAACACAAGAAAACAATAGAAACATGGATTAGAAACAAGGGCATTATATACTGCAGAAACATGATCAAGCTACAATAGTTTATATTTTATTTTTATAATAGGTATATTTTATAACAAGTTTTAGTTAAATACAAGTTTAATATTTTTCTGTCAGATATAACGCAAAAAAAAAAATTCTGCCACCTCGGTACAGGCTCAGCCTAGTGAGGTGGTATATACCAAATAATCCTATAAAAAAATGTTTCATATAACTTATTTAAATTGTACTTTTTTGTAATATTTTTATTGTTTGTATATTGTTATATTTTGTTTGGTTTCAATAATAAAAAAAAAATATTAATGAATTATGAAAATTTGATATTTCTTCAATGCCATTATGAGTTTGTTCAATATTTTTTATTTAAATATTTTATTATGAAAAATTTATGTTTCTTCAATGCCCTTTTATGAAAGTGATGAGCTTTTTTATCAATTTGAAAATAAAAATGGGGTTAGTTAAAAAAAATTTAGGACTATTTAGATGTCCTTCAAAATATAATGGGGTCTAAGTGAGTATTAGATAATATACAAATTTGCAAAATTTGAAAAGAATCGAATGAGTAGGTAATTTTGTCTATAATAATTAGAGTAAGTAAACACACACACACACACAGATACATGGTGCTGAAACATTCAGAATAAAATCTAAGCATGATACTAGTTGATAATCTGCAATAAAAAATAGCTTTAAAAATTACGAAATCGTTACGCCCCACTATCTCCTTGGGTTAGTGAGGAGTAAAAATTTAAAAAAGGTTTTACTACGGGACACAGCTAAAATCTTCAAAGCAAATATTTGCCCTGACTTATGAATAAATATAAAGATGGATACAAAAAGCTAAATATTCCCTTCGTAAAATACTTTCTTCGATATTTCTATTGATATTTTCACGTTGCAAGCTTCCTTGTAGATTCGCTTTTCGCATCACACGCTTTAAAATCTGCAATTTCAATAAATATCAATGGTAGTCATTTTATAATCTTCCTTAATGAAATCGATGTTCCGATTGAATGTTTTGTATGTACTCTCTGGAACATATTTTTCTCCATGCACTTGCTTCGTTTTATCTTGTGATCTCTCCTTATTTCTTTGTTCAACAACAGAAAAAAGTATACTAGATAATATCTTCTTCTTCTTATATCATTAGGCCTAGGGCCTGTTTAATGTTGCATTTTCAGCCTCCTGTGATGTGAACTGCCAACTATCTCGCCATCTTTTTGGTGGGCGTCTTCGTGGTCTAGACCCCTCCGGTAAGTTGTCTCGGGCTATCTTTGGGATCCTATCTTCGGACATGCGGCTGACGTGTTCATTCCAGTACCTTCTTCTTTGGCGCCCCCATCCTACGATGTCCTCAGCTTCGCAAATTCTTCGGATCTCTGTATTCCTGACTCTATCACGAAGACTTTTGCCCGCTATGCATCGCAGTATTTTCATTTCACTGGTGCGCATAAGTTTCATTTCAGAGCTGATACGGTTTGGTACGGACCGTATCAGCTCTGAATTCAATGGCGTATGTTAGGATAATATATTACTAGATAATATATTATACTAGATAATATATTATTGAATAATATAAATTTTATCAGCATAGCAATGAACAATGCTACTAGTCATACGCATTAAATTATATATAAATTTGTGATTCTTACAAAGATTAAAGATAGATAGGTACTTGTCAAATATACTGAATATTATATATTTTTATTATTTTACAAATCTTAGCGTAACAAGTCACAATAAGAAGACGACGTATTGACAGAGGGTGATTACTAAATACTAGGATGCATTTACTATCAAAATAAATATTTACAGTCAGTGGATAAATTAAGTAGAGAGTAAGGAAACACATTATATACACTTACATTCGATATATTGAGTAACACTTGATTTTTACACACGAAATAAAATAAAATAAATCAATTTTCTGCACATTTACAATAGAGTTCAAACAATAGAAAATAACATTTTCGTAAAATTAAAAATAACACGCGCGCAAATGAAAGTTTAACTAATAGACCAGGTACTAAAAGAGATGATGAATGCATCGGTAGTTTGCTTATATACCTCACCCCCGAAACGCATTAACAAACACAGTGTACCATTTTGGGTAGATTCATATGATGAAAAAGAATACATCCGATACTAGTGGTCGATGACCTATCCTCGCGCGTTTACTATTACTTGCAGACGGATAAATATTCGAAGTGTTGGCAAATTCGCCACAATACTATAAAGAAATAAATCAAGACGAGACTATGAAATTTAATTTTAAGATGATTATTATGATATTGTTATTTTTTATTAACGTATGTAATTGGTTCTCATTAAAAAATAAATAAATGATAAGTACTCGTAAAATTTTGATTTTAAAATTCCTGAACATAATTCCATTTCGGCGAGGTAACCACAATGTAAGGTAACCATCGACAGATGTGCGGGTATGTATTACCTGTTAAATGGAATCATAACACATTAAAAAAAGGTTTTCCAGCCATCAAAGTAGACAGAAAAAACCATACCATATTATAATTATCAAGCTGTTTCCCTATTCGGTGTAGGCAGAGAGAATTAAACGCCCGATTCCTCTCTCTTGCCATACATTTCTCGCTCCATTCACGTCCATTCATCGTGTCCTACACGTTCTTCTATCATTCTTACTTTTCCATCTTTCAAGATCCAATTTCTTGACCGAACGCTACTTCTCGTTTCTCTCATATCACCTTTTTTGTTAGACAAGCATCACTCATTCTATCGAAAGCCATTGATTATTGAGAAAGAAGTAAAACAAATAAATAAATAACACAAAAGAATAATGATAAAAAAATTAAATCGACAAATATTAACTGATTTGTAAATCATATTCATTTGGTATCATTTCGTATAGCAATAATTCTGTATAATATATATTTTTTTGTTTTTTTTTGTTAAACGTCTTCTTTACACACGAGTTCTTGCACTCTGCCAAAGGGCAATCAATACCTATGTTATTTTTATTGTGTAGATTTTTTGGTTCTCATGATTGTGTATTTTGAATATGTATTGAATTATATAAATATAATAAAAATGTTGCACCAGGCAATACATAATAAAAAATAATTCTCGATATTCATTAAGTTTTACGATGTCGCAATTACACTTTTGCAAAGAGCAGTTAATCCAACGACATACACGGGTGAGCGAAAAATATTTAGTATTGGATTACCTGAAATCACGTCAAAATACATACCGTAGCGAGAAAATTCTGATATTGTTGAAACAAAACTCACATATTTCTGGTTTAGACTGAATAACTCTGATATGCCAAAAGTCCACTTCAATCAGTGGCGGCTGAAGACCTAAAATATTAGAGGGGCTCGATTTTTTTTCTTGAAAGGAAATGAGTATTTGAAAGGAGAAAATATTCAGTAAGTACCTACACTTGTGAAATATCGACACAGGTGAAAAAAATATTTTCATGCATATGATCAGTGTTTATCATCATTCTCCTGTTAAGCTGCAATTACAATACCTGAAAAAAAGGGGGTCGGTGGATCATATATCATACATGTTGGATTTAGTTGTTTTTGTCAGAGTCAGAATTAATACCTACATCAGAATTATTGTCAAAAAGTAAACACGGAAAACAACATTCACTACACCCGCAATACGCATTCTCTTCACTACATCTGCAAAGCCATGACGTTTTTTGTTACATATTTATATTAAAACTTCGAATATATTTACGTGATTTACAAGTACCTACTAATTTGAGATAATGAGATGAATGTCCGCGAGGCCCTTATTTTTTCACATTCACACGATCATCGTAATTAAAGTAACGCGAAATTAAATTATGTATACTATTCACCGTGTACTATTGTCAAAAATTATCATAAAAAATATTAACCGCAATTCGTCACTCTACAAAAACAACATGCAAAATGGCGCGCTGTCATCAACAGCTTTCAGCTCTCAGCTGACGAGCTGACCGAAGTGCGCAGACGCCGCAGACGTGTTCATAAACATACTAATATTAATCGTGTTCATAAACACACTAATTCAATTTAATCGTTTAGACCAAAATATACGAGATTGTTGTATAGTAGTATATTCCGGTGAATTCATGAACATATATAGGAACGTGCCCGAGAGCTCCATACATTTCGAATCATATTGCACTGCGGCATTAAAATCAATTCTATGAGTTTTCATACAGTTCTTCGGGCGCAAGCACATTGTGCCCGCGGAACAAATTTTTTCATAGAATCTCGCTGTATGAAACGAACTATTGCAGTATTTTACTATTACAACCGTAAGGTGGAAACACATTTATTTAAAAAAAATAATGAATTTCCAGAATTAATTTAGCACATATTTTTGGAATCTATAGAAAAAAAATTTTGGGAGGGCTCAGCCCGAGAGCCCCTTTGGGGGAGCCGCCACTGACTTCAATGTATAATAATATAACTACACTTGGTATCACGGAAATAAATACAAAAACATAAAAATCGCACGACTAAAACACGCAGATCAAATTAAAGACGCGGAGAAAATTTTTATACTTACTCACTGACCATATTTAAGAGATTAATGCTAATTTAATACAACTAAAAATACAAATTAAATTAAATATTACGTGCACAGATATGATTTGGACACAAAGAATAATAATATGTGCACTTAGATGACAGTCTTACTAATAAACGTGTTCCGTTTTAGGCAAAAACGTTACTAATAAACACTGTTTTGCAGATCAGTTGGATAACGGCTGTGTATCTCTTAAACAAATTTTACACGACGCTTGCACGCCTGTATTAGGTAATTTAGTGGTGTTTTAAGACAACTGTCATCTACCATAAATCAAACATGATTTTGAACTGCACGTTTATATTGTTATATCTTGAAATGTTAAAATGTGAAAAATATATGAAAATATAAACCACGACTAACGAGAATTGCGTTTTTTGATTTGGTTCGGGTGCGAAAATACAACGTTGTCGTTGACGTTTATTGGTGAGACTGTAAGAATACAAATATGTGCACTGAGATGACTTGCATACAAGGAATAATTAGAAAATAATGTCAAGTAAACAACTGACACATGCATATAAGCAAGATCGTATAATTAAACAAAATTTTGATAAATCATAACTTAATAATTCAAATTTACGGAATAACGAGATGAATCATTATGCCAAGAAAAGATAGTAAGGCGTTCGCTCCTTTTTTCTTTGCTATTCTCTATGAAGGTATGCTAAAGTCATTAAAGTTATATATTTATTAATATGACTTGTTAGTTTTTTGTTTTAATAGTCATAACATTTAAAAAATAGTATGTCTCATATTTTATACGAAATTATTAACATATTTTAATGAGTCGTTAAAATACATGAAAACTGCAGAATAATAAAACATATATCAAATTATTTAGTGAGTTTAATATAGCGCCGAGTGATATCCATTAAAAGTCAGAAAGTCTGTTTGGTGTCAGTTAATAAAATTCTCTATGTTCCGACTTTCAGCGTATTTCTATGGCGTGCATCGTTACGCGGGAAAACATGGAATTACAGCGGGAAGCGCAATACAGAAGAGCTTGCATATTGCGTTCCAAATATAAAATGAAACCGTGTTCAGGAAATATTCCCGCGCTCGCAATGACAATCACGTGCCAATTCATTGTGCGATATTTAAAAACAAAATGCTGTTTATTTTAAACTTTAGATTTCATATACAAGTTGCATGTTACACATGAAATCGTACTGTCGATGTCTATAAGTATGCATAGATGAACAATACATACGAAACTAAATCGAAATTATTGAATATTAAAAGATAATTTGTACAAATATGTATGTCAGTATCTCAGGATAGAATAGTGTGGAGTTCAGTCCTTTTTTCCTAGCCCGAATATATAATCGGCTTGATGGTGTTTAATGTATGTAGGTATCTATGAAGCTTAAGTATGAAACTATTCAGAGTCCCCGTAGATATTATATTGTATTTTGCCATACAATTTGTATGAAACGATGTATAGTCACTGAATTCAATTTTTATAAAAATTGTTTTTGATATTATAAATAAATTGGAAATATAGACAGTTAAACACATGGATTTGATATATTTTTTTTAGAAATCTTGGAACTTTTTCATTATAACTAGTTTGAGATATTGTATTTTTCTATATTAATACAAATTTTCAGCCTCCTAGCTTTTACGATTTTTAAGATATGTTACTGATTACCTTTGACTGGAAATAAAAAAAAATTCTGAGTATAATTTTTTTGTACGTCTAAATTTTTCTATATATTATTCTGAAATTTTGGGTTGTGTGCATCAAAAGTTAGAAGGTGGGGACGGACATACAGACACAAAAAACACATAAAATTTTATATTTAATATAAGTAGGTACATATATAGAACACAATATAATATGTATGCTGCGAAGCCTCTAATGTACCTTCTTTAATAGTACATATAAAATACATGCAAATTATTATTTCAAATTGAATAAAATTACAAAAAAATTATTTCCCATATAAATGAAAAGGTTTTTTTTATCGCATCATAATAAATTTAACCTATTCTGTAAAGATTTTGGCTTAAAATTAGAAAAAAAAATACATTTGAATATCATCGTTAAACTTAACCTGTAATCAGTGTTTTAATTTTTAATTTAATCTTCTTCAAAAATCCACGTATTTTAGGTGCATCTCAGGGGAAATTCAAAATTATACGACTTCTAAGAAACCAGAGACACGAACTCGAAATGTCTGAAAAAATGTTGAAAATAACAAAAGAAACGGGATTTTTAAATAATGAGGAGAATCTAACAGGAGAGCATAAAATACAGAGGAAAAAACGGGAAATGTAGTAGTGTAGACTGACTGTAGACAGCGAAACATGATCCACCACATCCAAGGGCTGCAGCCCTAATACACTAAAAAAAAACTAGATAAAATTTATCATGCTTATCACACAGTTGGAATGTATAGTGTATCTATCTCACAGCATTAACAATATGAGTTTTTTTTATTTCGCCTGTTATGTACTCCTAATAATATTTATCATTTTTAACAGCGTACAACAGAAAGAAATATTTTTTTAACAATCTCATGTTTATTTAATTGAAAATCCAAAAAAATTCAATTTATAATGTTGAAAATTGTTTTTGAATATTATGTATGTACCTATATATGTATATTTTTCTTATATGGATGGAGTTTTAAATTATAAAACATATCATAGATTAAAGTCGGAATCTCATGCCAACAAAATAGTATAAATAACTTGTGGATATTATGTACCGTTGTTTGTCCTGGTACCTCAAGAAAAAACATATTTGAAATATACTACAATCCTTAGAATACTCAGTGCGTTTTGACAACTGTCTTCTCCTATCTTTCCTTGTATTTTGAATTAATCCGTTGTCTTATTTTAGTGCTTATTTATGTACAAGTAAATAAATTATGTATTATTTGTAAATTTTTATATAATACCTACTAATTATCGTATTGAATAATACATGGAGTTTTCACTGACCCACTGACCCACTAATAAAGCAATGCACATTGTCTGTTTTATAAATTGTGCAGACTGTATAGCTCTCTATCAACCAATAAATAAATTATATTTATGTAAAAGACATCCATTTTTCCATGTAGTGGATTTTATACTTCTTCTTCCATTGTAATAAAAAAATCCACACATCATTTTTTTAAGTAATTCTTGATGATTCAAGTTAACTCTTTATTTTCGTTTAAAAAAATGTAATTCTTTTTGGTTAATTTATGATATCGTTCGAGAATTTAAATAAGGTTTTTTTTTAAATGTATAAGCATTTTTAACTTGGGGATTTCCCGTTCTAAATCATTTTTTTACTCCCTTTGGTTTCTTGTGTAATAGGAGAGAGTGAAAGACGGAACAAGATAATGAGTGGGAATAATGTGTTAGAGGGAGGGTAGAGGCTGTGTAGACAGGATGAATTATATATAAGAGATATGGAATGGATGAAAAATGTCTAGTAAAAATAATGGAAGAATAAAACTAACCACAGCTCTGAAAGTATTCATGAATTTGTCGTTGTATAATTTTTTCAAGCCTTATTTTTTGTTTCGGGAAAATCCTCAAAAATATATTATGAAACTTGAGAATTCTACTTTTTCAAGTCACTAAATATTCAAACGCTGCATTTAAATGTAGGTATATTAAGGCGTGTTTCTTCAAAAATACTTTTAACTCTGCACTGATATTGTGTGTGTCACTGGTTTTACCCATTGACAGGACGAAGTAAAAAAAAAAGGAATATTTGTCTATCTTTCCTCGTGTGGTTCATATACAGGTTTTCAATCAAAATATACACCGTACATTAATAAACATCTGCTGGACTACTCGTGACACGGTCTTAATACGTTGTTTCAGGTCTTATTCTTAAAAATGTATAAATCAGCACTCGATAATAAACTTATTGTAATCTTCATCTACATTCAATTATAAAAAAAATAATTTTACAAACACCTTGAAATTTGGTCCTCGTCACAACTCTGATAAATCAGCTACTGATTATATATTCAATTCAATTTTCGAACTGGAAATCCTCTGCCAGTCATTTGAAAATATCGACAAGCCAGAACAACTACCACCCGCTCCCGCACATGACCGTAGATATAATACGCGCCCCAAAGTTTCATTCTTTGATCCAAAAATGTTGTTTATTACACTTGTGGCAAATCCAACCTCTTTAAGAGAGATTGCTTTCGGAATAAAGCTTCTTTTTCTTCTTTTAAGCTCCGCGCTACACAAATATACAGTCAATTCTGAGTATGAAATTTTCATTAATTTTTGAATAAATTAATAAGACTTCATAAGTATCCATGCAGATTTGTTTTTCATAAACAGCGCTATTTATTTCTCTATGACTTGATATGTAACTTTCAACTTTCAAAGGCAGTTTTTTATAATTTAATTGTAATCAGTTTTCGCACTTAAAATCTTAAACTTAAATAAAGTGAGTTTTAAAATTTTCCTTAAATTAATGTTTACAAAAAATCTCTCTCGTGATGAATATCGCGGATATTCAGCTTCGAAAATATAGTGTGCTCGATACATGTAGATCAAAATAAAAGTATAATTGACGTCATAATGATATCGTAATATGATGTGTTTAGTGTATTTACATAGAGCTGATTAGTTTACATGATTTTATTCTCATTTTTTTTAATTCTCTCATGTCTCACGAAGAAAAAATACGCTTTACGCCATACACATTAAACCTTAACGACAAAACTTATAGTAGAGACTCATTCCTTTTCATGAAACTTGTTTAGAAATCCAAATGAAATATAATACTCTAAGCTCTGTGTTTATATGATATAAACACAAAACTTGTAAATATGCTTATTGGTTATAGGTACTAGATGTAAGGAATTGCATTTATTTTATACATCTAAATAAAAAAACATACATAGGTACATAAAAATTGCAAAAATTATGCATATAATGGTGGACCTACACATTCTTTCAATACAAGAAATAAAAAAAGTTTTAATATAAAAAACTGAATTTCGTTGAAAATATTCATGAATTTTTAAACGGAACTCTGGAATTCTGGTTGGAAGCTGTGAGGTACCGGCTTCGAAAAGTGCTTCCACTCTTATCTTATAGCATTGTTTTCCGATATTAGTAAGGAGCCGGGTAATCGAAAACACAAGAGGCAAAATAACATCTCACATATTTCAGCAATGAGGTTCACCGTCCATTCAGGATGTTGCATTTAGAGGTGAGACGAGACTGGTGTGTGAACATAAACGCACGTGTCATGCTTCTTTTTAAAATGTTGTGCACACCCGCACATCTGTCGCTTGTTACCCCTACACTGTAATTATGTTTTTAATCAATATTTTCCTTTTTCTCTCTTGTAGTGTTGTGGATAGTAAAAATAATTGAAATAAAAAAATGTTACAAAACATTGTAACACCGTGTAAAAAAGTAGCGACGCAAAAACAACAAAAAAATAATATGTAAGTGTGTCGAAAAATAAAAAAAATAAGAAGACAATACGAGATAGAGGAAAATAAAATGTGGTTTTCTGTTGTTAGTTTCCCATCCGACAAAGAAAGAACACGTAAGAATGGATTCTGAGGGAAAGAATTAGTAGAAAAATAGTTGGACCGGAACACATTTCTTCCAACACATTACACGAAGCGAGGTGTTACTCATTGTTTCTATAGAAAACACAAACCGCCTGTTCTTATACTTTTTATTTATTTTCAACGCTTTATTGAGCAATAAAACTAAGACTTGCAATTGGCGAACTAATAGCCAATACGGGACAGTTACTGTTAAAACTAGCCAAAGAATCTCTTTAGTCGTAAATTAGATTTATTATATAATATAAGCTTTAAAACTACAATATTGTTTCAGTAGTTGGTAATCATTCCCTCCTAGTCAACACATACTTTCACAATAATTAAAATACTTGAAAATAACTATAATAATAATATTGAATAAATCTGTATAACTATAAATCTGTTGAAGTATTAAATAAAATAAACCACAATGTTTTATTTCTAAGTATTCAAAAACAATACGAATTTTCACCTTGTGAAGCCCTTTTCAACAAGTTTGAACTGAAAAGTAATTGTGCAGAATACGGTTTAATATTTTTTTTTCTTTTTTTTTTAAACAAGTACATATACATCTTCCAACGTTCCCTAAAATAAGCAAATAAATGCTTGTGTGCTATAGGTGAGTGAAATAAATCGGTCGAGGCAGGATTCGAACTCGCGACCACTGGATTACTAGCCCAGCGCGCTAACCGCTCTGCCATCGACCCATCTTTCCTGATATGAAAATTTTTAATTACAAATTAGAGTTATTTAAAGTATTTTTAAATAAAATAAAATTGATACCTACATGAAAACAATTCTTTTTATAAAAACTAAAATTAAAACGAAAACAAACTAAGGCTGGGTTGTTTCAACAAAAGTATCAGTAATAGTATAGTTAAAATACTTTGATTACATAAAATTGTTCAAAATTGTGTCGTTTGACGGCATTAGATTTCAATGAAACAACTAAAAGTATTGCAAAATTTTATGAAATCAAAGTATTTTAAGTATACTATTACTGATACTTTTGTTCGAGAAACACAGCCTAAGTTTAGTTTGTCGATGGATTTCTTGAAAGAACTACCTATTATTTGGTAAAACTAAATATGATAAATTTTAATTATTGATGATTACTTCTATCGATTATTCTGACAATGTGTCTTGCACGAAACTATTCGATACTCAAATATAACCAATATACATACATAACTAATATCAATTATAATTTTTAAAGAGGTGGGTTGTGGCTAACGCAAAACTCCTCACTAACAAGTCATTCTGTAAAGTATTCAAATTTTGTATGAAAAATATTCAGCATTTCCATGAAATGAGTTTGTTAACTTATTTTTTTAATAAATATTTTGTGATGAAAACATGATAATTCTTCAATGCCTTTTTATAAAAATGATGTGCCTTTTTATCAATTTGAAAATAAAAATTTCAAATTTAATGTTTCCTGAGGTTGGGGTCACTATGAAATATATGATAGAAAAAAAATTGAGAAGCACTGTTCAGATATCCATCGAAATCTAAAAGGGTCTAAGCGAGTATTAGATATACAAAATTGCAAAATTTGAAATAAAACGAATGAGTACTTTAGTCTGTAATCGATAAAGTAAAATAAACACGCCGTACATAGCACACAACACAGAGCACATAGTACACACACAGATACATTGTAATTAAACATTCAGAATACAATCTCAACATGATACTAGTTGATAATCTGCAATAAAAAATTGCCTTATAAATTACGAAATCATAACCTCTTGGGTTAGTGAGGAGTAAAAATAAGCATTTACCTAAAAACTTGATCAAAAGAAAAAAAAATACAAAAGTGAATTTTGCAGACAGATAGAAACAATAAGAAGCCATTCTGAATAATATAATGATTTAATAATGGTTCGAAAATGTAACATTTTTCAAAGAATTATTAAGACTAATTAAGAACTTGGAAAACATAGAATCGCGAAACACCGACACAGGTACATCGGTACATATTTATGAAAAATTTTGTAAATATTTTTTCAAAGCAAATTTATCGTTTTTAATGACTCAGTATTATGTATTTCATATTGTAGGTTAATTCAAAACAAATAACGGCCTTTTGTTACATCTCATTAACGGTGACATTTTGAATTGAGGTCCTTTCAAAATTATGCGAAAAAAGCTTAACTTTGATAGAATGAAATATCAGATAAAATTATTAACAATCAATTAACTTTTCATTTTTAGGTTGAATTTTGTTTTTATTTCTTTAGAACTAAATAATTATCAATCGTTATTATGATGTTGAATACTCAGAAGTACCTAGACAGAATGACAATTTTTTATGTTGATTTTATTTTATTAAGGACAAGGAAGCCAGACTCCTGAAGAATAAAGAATTTATCTGTGGTTATAATAATAATTGTCGGCCTTCGTGACTCAGTTGGTTGGGTATATGTCCCGGGTTCGGTTCCCGGTGGGAACACTGTTTTAATATTGTTTTCAGTCTGGATCTGTAAGTCTCCAGAATGTGGCAACTTGTTTTTGGGTGCGTGTTAAATAAAGCTTTGGCATAGAACCTGTTAGCAATATCAAATAAATAAATATTTAATAAAAAAATAATATAAAAGGAGTTCCGTCAAGAACTTCGGTTGAAAAATTAAATTTAATAAAATAGAGTGAACCTGAAAATTGTTTTTGGAATTCGATAAGAAAATATTATGAAGCTTCGTTAAGGGGGGGACTGCTGCCAACGTACCTATTTTTCAATTTGATATACCATCATTATTTCTCAACATATCGTTTTGAAAAAAATAATTTAGATAGTTTGGATACTAATAAATAAAAATATGCCTTAATTTTTTGATAATGTTCTGTATAAATTCTTGTAGAAAAATAATGGCATACCCCGATTTTCAACGTTTATCATATATTTTTAATAAACTATAAGGCGTAGAGTAATATAAATTTTTTTAATTAATGAAGACAAAAATATCTAGAAAAATATGATGTGACGTTGCATTAATGCTTCAGGTTTAGTAAATAAACCTAAAAAACATTTATTTTCCATTCAGCGCCATTGCGTAATAGAAGTTTTTTTGGTTTATTTACTTAACCTGATGCGTTAATGCAACGTCATATCATATTTTTCCGGGTATTTTGTTCTTCTTTAATTTATAAAAAAAATATTGCTCTATACCTTATATTTTTTTAGAAATTTAAGATAAATGTCTAAAATCGGGGTATGCTTATTATTTTCCTACTATAATATATACATAACATAATCAAAAAGTTAAGGTATATTTCTCTTTATTAATATCCAAACTAACTAGGTTATTTTTTTCAAAATGATTCGTTTAAATAATGATGGTATATCAAATCGAAAAAAATAGGTACGTTGGCAGCAGTCACCCTCTTAAATACATTTCTATTTAGAATCAAAATTTTAAAAAGTGTTCGATCTAGTAGGTGTCAAACTTCGAGAAATTAACAAATAAGCGTTAGTAACATTAAAATTACATTACATACGAGAAAGTAGTAAGTACATATTATTATCATTATATGATTTTAATGGTGTAATGATTCTTCATCATAATTTAGTTGTGATTTAATATATTTAACTGGACAATTTGGTGAAACGTGTGCCTTACCCAACTCCGTATAATTCGGCACAATTTATAACACGTGAAGTAATTTTCTACGTGACTCACCTCCGTCTACTGTAAGGGATGTACGGGGTGGGAAGGGAAGGGAAGGGAAGGGAAGGGAAGGGAAGGGACTATGCCACATACAAACTGGCACAAACAATCCCCCCACGACATAATATTCCGAGTGGACAATAGACTAAAGTTTTATATACACAGAGAGAAATAACACTAATGGATATGGGAATCGTGGATCTATTTCCTATAAGCAATTAGTATCGACAAAATCCTTACAAATTATGTTGAGGACAACGCAGATACAACTAATAAATAAATATACGATTATATTTTGTGTCATTGAATTTTTTTGACATATAATACTTCTTCTAATTTATAATATGAGGATGAAAATGAGGATGCAGTACTCTAAAATAAATGGAGAGATAAGTAGCTCTGCCGAAATGAAAACTGGTGTACCCCAAGGCTCGATCCTAGGACCGTTGCTGCACCTGCTCTACATAAATAACATAAGCAAAATAGGTCTAAAAGGTGTATACATAGTTTTTGCAGATGATACAGCAATATTGTATAAGTCTAAAAGTGAAACTGACCTCGAAAGAATCATAAATGATGATCTAAAAAAAATCATGGGCTGGCTTAAATACAATAAATTAACAATAAACAAGGAAAAGTGAAAATATTTAGTATACAAACAAAGAAATAAACCAAACATATCAATAAAAATATTGAGAGACTACAGAACATAAAATACCTACGATAAACTATAGACGAAAAACTGTCGTGGATGCCACACGTCAATAATTTGCATAATAAAATATCAGGAGTTATCGGTGTACTGAGAAGGAGCAATCTACCTACGAGTATTGATATAAAAAAATATATACAAAATGCAAATAATTCCACATATAACATGTAATATTGTAGTTTGGTCACATTGCTCAAAGCAGTTGATTGGGACTACAGGAAGGATGCTAACCGAGGCACTTAGGGTCGTATTACGCATGTTATATAAGAAAACGGTAAGATAATCTTTCCCTGTCCAAATTCTCAAGTCGTATTACAGAAGTTATTTGGTATTACAGAATAACTACTGTATACGACTTGAGAATTTGGACAGGGAAAGATTATCTTACCGTTTTCTTATATAACATGCGTAATACGACCCTTAAAACTATATACGGACTACACTGGCGAACACCTACACAAACTGTACCTATATGAAATAGTATCAGAACCCACAATACAACAGATTATAAACTATGAAAAAATAATGTACATTTATAAAATCAAACATGACTTACTTAAACAAACACAACACACTCCTGGAAACTGTTAGTGACATACATAACTACGACACTAGACAAAGAAACATTAGCAATAGAACAGACAGACTAAACAAACTGTATATGAAATAGTATCAGAACCCACAATACAACAGATTATAAACTATGAAAAAATAATGTACATTTATAAAATCAAACATGACTTACTTAAACAAACACAACACACTCCTGGAAACTGTTAGTGACATACATAACTACGACACTAGACAAAGAAACATTAGCAATAGAACAGACAGACTAAACAAACTGTATATGAAATAGTATCAGAACCCACAATACAACAGATTATAAACTATGAAAAAATAATGTACATTTATAAAATCAAACATGACTTACTTAAACAAACACAACACACTCCTGGAAACTGTTAGTGACATACATAACTACGACACTAGACAAAGAAACATTAGCAATAGAACAGACAGACTAAACAAACTGTATATGAAATAGTATCAGAACCCACAATACAACAGATTATAAACTATGAAAAAATAATGTACATTTATAAAATCAAACATGACTTACTTAAACAAACACAACACACTCCTGGAAACTGTTAGTGACATACATAACTACGACACTAGACAAAGAAACAACCTAAGAAACATTAGCAATATAACAGACAGACTAAACAAAGGTCTATTATCCACCAGCATTAATTTGTACAATCAACTACCAGATGACATTAAGCACTGCCAAAAACTCCATTTTTTTCAAAAATAGTTAAAACAACACATACTGCATGATAGTGCTTTCAAATATATTTCCCTGTAGGTACTCCCGGCTAACTGTTTTGGGCTCCACTATGGTTGAATTTTCAATTTTTTTTTGTTAACTTCATTGTAATGTTATTGGTCACCACATTGTATAACATGTATTAATCTAACAAAATGTCAATATAAACCAAAATGTATGTCAACACTCATACCAGCAAACGCTGTCTGTGTTGAATTTTCAAATAAATAAAAAAAAATAAAAATATTTGTGTGATATATTTCCTTGTGTCATAAAAAAAGTTTAATTTGTCCTGTGTTTTTCCAATCTGGTCCCGATGCAAGGCATATACAATAACCAACACATCAAGTCGTATAAAATGCATGGTGGGACGAACCCCACCACTTCTACCTCAGTACCTACGAGAAGTGGGATACATTTCGCTAAAAATTCGCAGTTCCTGTGCTGTCTCAAACATAACAACATAAAGATATTCATTACACAAAAAGTATAATCACACACAAAAAATACAACTTACATGCTCTAGATATACCATAAATGTGCCCTTTTAATTACATAGGTATACATATTAAAGAGTAAAAATTATATAAACAATTTATAAGGTCCGAAGTCATAAAATAAAACAACAACTTATATGAGGAATAGAGAATTATGGAATAGTATGTATGCTGTGGTAATAATACACAATGAATAGGTGTGATGAAGAGTGAATAATATTACTTCCATATAATTACTTTATTTATCTATACTTTAAATACAACTTACATCTCGAAAATCGATAAAATATGCACCTTTACCTCTCTTAATTATGTGTTCATAAAGCATACATGGGAAACGTTTGATGGCCTATTTTGACGTTTGGACATTCGTAAAGTTCTTGCCTAATTAATGGTAAATATTTTGTAAATGTATTATAGTATTGACAGCGAAGCGTGGGGGAACAAATACTATACTTCAATGTCAACGCGTACTTAATAAAATACCGCATTTGTCATTCGAGAAGTTTAAGATATACCTACTCGCTGTGTCTTGCCGTGTGAGATTCAACCATTTATTTATCGTTCTTTTTTCGCGTGAGGCGGAAACAAATACCTTAGTATATGTTTTTTCGACGTGTTTGTACATTGAGGGACCGCACAATACTTATGCACTTATGATTTCATTTTAAATACACAAATCGTCTCATAATATTGGCTTACGTATAGTTGATATGCAGTCTATCATACCGTGACGTCACCGGCAGGTTCGGCAGACGCCATGACACTGTAAGCGTTTTTTGGCGGGAATGTCAAATTCGATTTTCAAAAGGCGATTTTTGCTACTAAACCTTTATTGTATATATATTTGGAAACAGTGGATGCGTAAAAACATCGTGAGATAGTTTCTCAAAATTAGTCATCATGTCTATTGTGAAATAGTATATATATGTGTATCAAGCGGGTTGCAGACCAAAAACTAAGCTAAGTTTCGCTTAACTCGCAAAGCTGAGTTAATTTTTCACTTATTTTGCGGTCTACACATTTGTATGAAAACAACTTCATCTATGCGAGCTAAGCTTCTCTAGACACAAAATGTGTTATATAATGTATAATATACTGAAAAAAAAACACATTTAAAATAATATCACTATACGATAAAGCAGCAAATATATTTTTAAAATCGTCAAAAAAATAATTCGTACATATTCTTTTTAATATTTTTACCTCACTGTCACTGCTAAATTTACTCATTATATAAACATACATAATAATTTAATACATTTTTATTTAAATTATAATACATGTACATTTTTATCTTTCAATTTCAAAAGCGTACCTATCGCTTATCTGGTTGCCCATAAAGATATCCTTTGAAATCGGACTTTTCTCGTTTTTTGTCTATTTTAAATATGTAAATGCGGGTACCTACCTTAGCAGACCACGAGCCCTACATAAAATCCTGAACACTGTACATAAAAATTCGCTCCTTGTTTACTAACATGAACAATTCATTACAATACATGTATTTACAGAAGGGAATTCCCTTTTCTCGTACTCCTCGTTCACAAAACATAGCGATGAGTGAGATCAGAGTATATAGTCTTGTTCAAGACCGCAGTCATTTAAATTTCTGAAGATGATCACTGAATGACAGATATTATTTTTGTCATTAAATTACAAAGAAAATTAAAACTACATGTTTTATTTTACCAAAACAAATATATATTTAATTTGCTACGGAATTCCATCAATAACTATAGTCCGTTACGAAGTTAAATAATATAATTATAACTCAAAAACATAATAAAAATTAAAACTAACAGACAAATTGTAAGTGTTTGTTCCAATATGTTGGTTGAACCAAAAAACTTTACAATATTACGTATTAATGAAATTTTCTAAGCGATCCATTAAAGTAACCTGGTGATTTTCATTCAGTGAAAAAATTTTACTGTTGCTTTTCGCCGTTAATTTTTGCTCTACAGTAACTATTTCCATAACGTCTCGGATTTTCAGTAAAACTTGAAAACACGGTGGCTCGGAATTTTTCCAAGTCCGTTTCGAAATATGAAATTCTTTTTCGATAATTTATAGTACCTAAGTACATTTTAATTTCCTTAATAGAATTTACGAAAAATTTGTATTTTGTGGAATTAAGAAAAGCGGAAAAGTGGAATTCTCGTCTTACAAATTTTCTGCCGAAATGAACATCCCAGGATACAACGTAGGTAATTCAAAATAAATTTATTTCGCGGAGTGGATTTTTCATAGTAATTTAGAGGCATCAAAGTTATCGCCCATTTGTGGTGTGTGGTGTGGAGGCTTGGGGTGAAGTCAGGGGGCTTCATCCCTCAAGTGATTAATCGCTTCAAAAATGTCACTGTAGGGCGCCGCCTTCATCCCCTCTTCGCTCCTCTCCACCCCATCAGCCCGCAGTCTCCTTCGATACCCCCCCCTCCTCCTCCAAATCCCCTCATTTTCCCCGTAAAGCCCCTCGTCAAAACCACAGTGACAAGCAGACAAAAAATTGAAATCGATTTCTTGCACGGAGATACTTACTTACCTCAGTCTCAATTCATAGACACTTTTTATATCAAATATTCACACTCTCGAGACATATGCCATATCAGATATTATAAAAGAAATTAAATCAAGACTAATAATGAAATACTATTGACCTCGCGTATCATGCAAAGTATAAAGAACAATATGTTTTCTCTAGCTCTCTTCGACATTTAAAAATAAATATAGGTCAGTACTCTCATCTTAAAATAACTTCTGCGTGTTATAATAGTTTCGATTGCAGCACTATAATATTTTTTTTAATTTCACCACCATCTGCTCTGCATAAGGGGACTTTAAACGGTCTCTTGACATGACGCTAAGTGAGCAACTAGAAAAAAATGTATAGTACGAAAAGTAGCTCATGGAGGCCTCTAGATTGGCAATCTCGGTACCATAGTATGTCCGATTCAGATTTGCCGACTAAAATTAGTTTTTATACGTCCCGAATAAAATTTTAGTCGCAAGCGTCGTAAACTCGTATTCTGATTTCGTCTTAAACAATGGCCGACTAAAATGAATTCGCCCGAAAAATTTTAGTCACCGTGAATAAAAACATTTTCGGTGTTGCCGCGACACAAAAAGTAATATATTCAAGACATTCGAAAATTTATTTCTCTAGCAATATTCAACAGCCTAAAAACGTCAAAACCATAGAAAAGAGATTTTATTGTCAAAACTAGTTAGTGTATTCTATGGTTAAAACAAAGTTTACCTCCAAAACCGAAACATTTCTAATTTGTACGGCGCTATTTGTTATGGATACCTAAGGATAAATCCAAAATTAAGAGTACAAAGAAGCAGATGGAGTTGATGATTGACTTAGTATCAACGAATAGTGTAATGAGAAATGGAAAGATAGTAAATTTATGAAGGTAAGTTAGATATGTCAATATAAAGTTTTGCCTTGAAATTTTATAGGTTAAATATGTCGAGCATATCTAGTGATAACTGGAAGAAAAGTGAGCCGTATTTATGACGCATCACTTGTTATTACATAGGTACATCAGGGTAATAACAAGTAACATTCCAAACTGTATCTTTCATTTGAATTCAAATTAGTTTTCATTTTCTACTCATATGACAGTCATTACTCAAACTCGTGTTTATTATGTTAGACTGACGGCTTCTTTTATGAAAATGATTATGACCATTTAATAATTCATGTAATACAATGTTATTATTTGTTTTACAGGGAATTCTAGTGACACCAGAGTTGAAAGATTGTGGATCCAGAATACCAGAGAAATTCAGATTTGGCGATTTCTAACAATCCAGAGTTTAATGATGTTTCTCTATCAAGGGACTGAATTATTTTTTTCACTAATTATTAAATTTTTTTTTGGTGTTTTGATATAGTATAATAACCTTTTTGCATATAATTATTATTTGAATGTAAATAGCTACCTATTCAGATTTTATTATACCTACCTATGGATCTGTAAAATAAAATGTTTTAATTAGATACATTAGTTATGTGAAAAAGAGAATCTGCCTTGCCAAAAAACTATTATGCAGTTTGGCGGAAAATATTATTGTAATTCTTCAGAGCATTCAAGACTTTTTGTCATAAATACGGTGAACTAATATCTTCACTTTCAGTGCACAACGGACCTACTGCTCCCTTATAATCTGCTCTCTTTGGCACTCTAAGTGCAGTGTCTGCAAGGTTTAAGAGTTCTCCGGACTCTTCTTACGTTCTTATGTGTTCTTTCAGAGTTTTGCAAGGGGCCGTTTTTAGTCCCCATAAGCAGAACGGGTGGTGGTGGGGGAAGAACAATTCTTTTTTATAATATACAGAATAAATGAAAAAAAATATATATTATTTTTATAACAATTTACATAAGTATTTGTTTTATTTTTCCTTGTCATTCTGTCTACTGATTAAAAGATTCTACAAATTAGATACAACAAATTTAATACACATGTATTTATATTACGATTATTTATTTTATACATACATAGAAAATGTGACAAATTTAATATAAGTAAATATATATATGATTTTTTTTAAAGTGATGTGTCTTCTTATTAAATTACTTCTAGTCCTTGCAACGTGGAAAAAAATGTAAGTATCATCATAAGTAAGTCTGTCGCTATTGCCAATATCTATTTCAATAATGTCTTCATCTGCAAAGAACAAAATTTATTTATTTATAGAATACAAATTATTATTCTAACTAAGAATTCCTGTTTTTAGTATCCTGTCGGTTCATCTGGGGCGTTATTACCCATGGTAATAATTATTTAATCCAGAGTTACCTAAGTTTTAAAATGAACATAATGGTTTATATAATAACCTAACCTCAAATGACAGACAACTTGTATGTGAGATTTTGACTGAAACCCCAAACTTTAGTAGAACATTGAATATAAATTTAGCTACTTGTAAGAATACTTCATATTAAAATTGATGAAGAATGACCATTCTTGGTAGATTTTCATTATTATGATAGATATATAATTTGTAAGTACGTTTTTTGACAAGTGGAATCTCTAACAATTACTTTTAATAAAATTCGTGTCACATCATTAGTTAAAAGCTACAAAAACCAATATAATTTACAACTTTACCTTCTTTATCCATTATCTAGGCAAAGATAATAAAATTCCATTATTTGTGTGGTCTCTAAAAATATCAACGAAAGTCAAGTAACCTGTACCTATAAATACGTGATGATTATTGTTTGTCATAAATTTGTACAGTTAAAAAGTTATCACGTTTTTTTTCTTTAGACGTGAGTAAAAAAAATACTCCACTTTAAACAATTTCACCAAATAATTATTAATAATAATTGAATAAAGTAAAGACAAACAAATAATGGAGCCCTTATCTAGCGTACAAAATTGTAGACGGATGTCAAACGACCCGCATAAATTTAAGTCATATTTTAAAAGATCGAACGTCTAAGATGCGAGTCGGAATACGAAAACGTCCAAATCAACGGGAAACCGTGGATAAAAGGATTTTATCCGCGCGGTGTGACGTCATGAGATAAAATTAGAGAATCTGAATACCAATTTAATCCCGTATAAATTTGGTCAACTTTTTGACATTTCTCATATACTAAAATTCCGTATAAAATTTTTAGTCGAATCTGAATTGGGCCTAGTGAAAAAATAACAATCGACGAATGTCAATGGAAAATTCACACTCGTGGACTGTCATTGACTTCGGATCTTTTTAAATTAAAAGCATCAGGGGTGTGACCAAGATCTCCCTAAAACAATAACTTAATGGGAATCTACCAATAATAAGGCACCAAAACTATGACGGAACTTCTCAAAGGCTTGAGATTGTTCTTCGAGATCACAAAATCCGCATGACCAATGGGACCTTGAAGAGACCCACGGACAGCAACGAGGAGCTACGATCTAAAAGAGGACACCATTGGGTAGAAATGATCCCACAGGATATGTTCCGAAGTTGTCTGGGTATTGAGGACAGAACTGAGGCAGAGGAGGCAATTTTAAATCTGTGAAGATAACTTTTAAAATTTCCGTGTCCTGTGAAAAAATTGGAAAGTCCAAAAGTCAGGGACAAACAAGGAAGATTTGAGTCGATTGCTCACGTAAAGAAAAAGGTTATTTTGCCAGATATTCTGTAAATTTTTATTTACAATATTCTAACAAGAACACTGCGTGGCCCTCTGGAGAGAAAAGGAGAACGTCTCCAGAAGAACGGCTCCGCATAAGATTGAAAATAGCACCTAGGATCTAGGGGTGTCATGCCTGTCAATATTGGCATTGCTTCGGTGGGACTCATTCCATATACGCTATGGATAAAGCTATAAGAGCGAATCTAAATAATATGAAGCAGAACTAACTAATATGTAGCAGAACTAACAAATATATAGTTGCACTATAATAGATGGCTGGTGGCAGAGCAGGCGCTGGGTTAGTAATCCAGTGCTCGCGAGTTCAAATCCTGCCACGACCGATTTCGTTCTCCTATAGAACAAGCATATGCTTAATTTAGCGAATGTACGAGGATGTACATGTACTTGTTTAAGAGGACATATTATAATAATAATAAATTTGGATTATTTTTATAGCGCCGTTTTTGTGATAACCTCACCTCAAGGGCGCTTTGAATATATTAGGGGTTATTGTAAGACTCGCGGAAGAAGTGAGTTTTTAGGTGTTTCCTGAATAGTGCTAAGTTGTCGATTTGCCTCAGTTCAGGTGGTAGTTTATTCCACGAGGCTGGTCCGGCCACAGCAAAAGCACGATCACCGAAGGATGAAGTGTTGACTCTATTTATTTCAGTCAACTTGCCAATCATGGATGTGGTGGCTGACCGAAGTGTTTGTTGTCGCTCGGTTACGGTGAGAGGGATGCAGAAGTCTGAAAGATACGTGGGAGCCATGCCATGGATCGCTTTGAAAGTCAACAAACATAATTTGTACTTGATTCTCTCTGGCACTTTAAGCCAGTGAAGATATTCATTATTATTTAAAAAAAAAAATCTTGACTTGTTCACAGATCTCCAAATTATGTATAATCCAATAAAGGGAAACAATTCTGAAAACGCACTAACATTTTAATGAAATGACAAATTCATTTGACAGGGGACGACACACTTAAGAAGAAGTGGAAGTAGGTAAGTATTCATTGTACCTATATTCTAGATTTTTCACATGACAATTTCAAAAACGTAAAAAAACTTTATACTTTATATAACGAAGTTTACATCTTGTTATATTACACATTTGTGATTAGTATGTAATTGGTCTCATTGTTGTACATCTTTTTTTTATATATAATTTGTAATTTGACTGTAGATTTATCCAAAAAAATAAATAAATCTTCAATAGGACGACGAAAATAAAACGACATTTAGCTAAGAAATCTTGTCTCATTAAAAATACAATAATTATTATATTTAAAAATATCAAAGCTTGCTAAAAAACAAATACCTACATAATAAAAGTTTTTATACCTACTTTCTCATTATTGCCTCAGTAAAATGAAACTGATTTCGATTCAACCGTTAAAAATGTGTCATGACACGACATAAGAATCTAACAATTTGCAATCATGTTTAAGAAACTTTTTTAAGTACAGACAACTGAACATTAACACAATAATAAACATTAAACATAACTGCAAAGAAAACAAGTTTTAATCATGAAGGGGTGAAAGCAGTGAATTTCCATTGAATAAGTACTAGAATCGTGTATATTAGTTTTTATTTTGCTACAAAACTTGGTAGGCACTTAATTGTATTGCTAGTCATACAAAAAACATAAAGCATAATATGTCTGAAGTAAGGACTTACTATAAAAACGTGAATATATTACTCATTTATGGTAAATAACATGTCAGGAGGGTTTTGTTTAATTGATCGCCCATGGAATGATCTTGTAATCATGAAACGCAGCTATATTCATTAATTTGTATTATTATTTTAATTATTAATTATGTATATGTAAAATACTGTGAATTTGTGCTGTATCTGCCCGTACCCACTTGTCCTGTGTTGGGCACGATAAAACGTCGTGTGATCTAGTGGTTATACATTTTATAAGAAGCTGCTAACACTTGCAACACACATGTAAGTGTGGACAGCTCCATTTGAAATATATTGCCACTAGATCACACGACATTTAATCGTGTCCGACGCACGACAAGTGGGAACGGGCATTGAGGCTCAGATGTCCCGTAAGAATAATCATGAATACAAGAGGACACAAGAACATATTACCAACTACATAATTAGTTCAGAAATAATGAGGTTCAACACCCATTCTGAATGTAGCCATTTTAGGTGAGACGAGACTGGTCTGTGGCGGATTCAAACATAATATATAATGCTTCCTTTTATAAGGTAATGCATACCCGCACATCTGACGCTAGTTACTCCACATTGTGGGATATATCGTGGTGGTATGAATGAATAAAAAATACTGTGAATCAAAACATATGGTGACTTTAGGCCCTTGTGAAAACATATGACCTTGGGCAAACTGGGATGTACGCAAATATGCAAACTTATTACAGTCTGGCTAAATACAGTAGACATTAATTATTGATGAACTAAAATGTTATCACTCTGGCAACATTGAAATTCATGATTTTGTTCTGTCATTTTGTCAAATTTTGTGAAACAGCCTAAACAGGTGATGACATAGTGATTTGTTCGCTTTGTATGTGGTTAGATCGGTGTTATTTTGGAAATATTTGTACCTAGTATTCAAATAAAAGAAAAAAATGAGTAACAAAACTGTTGGTAGTGGAGCAAGAGAGGTGATTTTCAATGTTTATACACAGTGTTTGGCAGAGTGCATGTCCGCCATATTGTCTGACATTACAAATGTTTACGAACGGACAGCAGTGCTAACTGGTAAATATATAAAAATTATTAAGTACATTCATTTTAAAAATTATTAAGTACCTTTTACTAATTTGGATAATTTTCCGACATATTTTTTTTGTATATTCCTATAATATTCACTTGCAAATAAATTATAGGTTATGTTTCATTTTGACATTTATAATATGATTCGGCCATAGAATAGTAAGCAGTTGTAAGCACCATTTTGTGGATTATATCTTATCTCTTGTATAGCATTTTTATTTATTTATTTAATATTGCTTCTCGAGCAACTAACAGGTACGATATCAAATACTTACTTACTTTCCGTGTCCGGAACACCATCAAATTAGAAACCTCCAGTGCTCGGCCACCCGTATGCCGTTTTCCTTCGCTGTCACGGTGTCTTCATGTGCACATGTAACTCCAATCAAGGGGCATGAGAGAAGGTGCGAGTTGTCCTGCACTGTGCCACATTCACAGGTATCTTCCTCTCTGTAGCCCCATTTTTTGAGGTTACTGTAGCAGCGGGTGACGCCTGTTCTTAATCTGTTGAGTGCCCTCCATGTTGTATATGGTAACTTGTGTCCCACTGACATCTCCTCGGCTGGAGGTAAGTGTGTGGGACTGGCACTCTCTGCACGCCACAATGACAGCCTTCGGGCCCCGGGTGGTTCGACCACAGGAGAAGTCGACTCCAGGAAACTCTTCCTTGACTTCAGTCTACACTGACGCGTCTGAGATCCATGCATGGGGTGTCTAGGGTCAGAATTAAGCTTGCTCCGTTCGGTTTCCGCTGCAACACGCCGTCTGATTTCAGGGGGGGCAATACCTACAATTGGATATATTTCTTTAATTGCAGTTGGTTTTAGACAGCCAGATATTATTCTGGCTGTCTCATTTATTGCCACATCTACTCTCTTTGCGTGCGCTGAATTGTACCAAACCGGTGCAGCATATTCAGCGGCAGAGAAACATAGTGCTAGGGCCGAGGTTCGGAGAACATGAGGTTTTGCTCCCCATTTAGTGCTTGTAAGTTTCCTGATAATGTTGTTTCGGGAACATACCTTGGCCTCGACCTCTACACAGTGTCCTCTGAATGTCAGTGAGCGGTCAAGGCGAACGCCTAAATACTTAGGTGCGTCGCTGTGCTCCAATTCATGTCCTTGCCACCGAACTCTCAGTTTTCTTCCCGCTTCTCTATTGCGCAAGTGAAAAGCGCAGACTTGAGTCTTGGATGGATTTGGTTTGAGGTGGTTCTCTTTGTAGTACTTTGCCAGTTCCCGGAGTGAGTTTGACAATCTTCCTTCCACTTCGTCAAAGGTTTTGGCCTGTGCTGCTACAGCGGTATCATCTGCATATATGAACTGTCGAGTTTGAGGATTTATGGGCTGATCATTAGTATATATGTTGTAAAGTATGGGTGCCAGCACACTGCCCTGCGGCAGTCCATTTTTCTGGTTCCTCCAGCGGCTTTTCTTAGATTGGAGAGTCACAAAGAATCTTCGGTTTTGTAGGAAGCATTCTATGAGTTTGGTCAGGTGAAAGTCTTTAGTGATGTTATATAGTTTCCACAAAAGTTTCCGATGGTTTACCGTATCGTACGCTGCTGATAGATCTATGAAGGCCACCCCAGTAACCAGACCTCCATCAAAGCCATCTTCAATATGTTGGGTGAGGTTTAGGATCTGGCTACAACATGACCTGCCTGGCATAAAACCTGCTTGTTCTCTTATTATTTTATTCTCTATTGTTCCGAACATGCGTGTGAGAATCATCTTTTCGAAAGCCTTAAAGAGGTGACAAAGCAGGGAGACAGGACGAAAATTTTTTGGGTGTGTTGAATCTTTGCCTGGTACCAAATATTAATTTAACACGCACCCAATAACAAGTTGTCACATTCTCACAGATCCAGATCGTCTCACAGATCCAGACTGAAAACACAATTAAAAACTGTGCTACACCGGGGATCGAACCCGGGACCTTTGGCTCAGCAGTCACATATCTAACCGTTTTTTTAATTTTTGACTCGTTTTGCGTAGAATTTTTTCTCCGTCTCGTTTTTAATGCCATGACCGGTACAATTCGTTATTAAATTCTTTTAAATAACTTTTAAACAGCATTTCTCATGAAACTCAATTGAAATTTACATACTAGGTATATTTGTTTTTTTTTTCATTATTTCAGGAAAATCGGAGAATACAATTAGAAGAATTGGAAATGAAGGATCAAGTAATAATGGACTGGGCCAACTGTTGTCGGCACGTGCATAAAATAGAAAAAGAATATTATGACCGAGGGAACACACTGTTTGACAATATGGATGATTTAGTAATCCTGAGCACATCCAACATCAATTTGAAAATTAGTAACAACACAGTTGAAGCCGTTGAAGATTACATATACCTGGGGCACAAAATAAAACTGGGAAAAGAAAATCAATTAGCAGAGATACCCAGACGAATTGGACTAGGTTGGGCGGCCTTCGGTAAACTCGGTCACATCCTGCAAAACAAAGACATTCCGATGAATTTGAAAAGAAAGGTCTTTGAAACATGTATCCTCTCAGTGCAACATATGGATTGGAAACAATGACACTAACTGCCAACACAATATACAAACTAAAATGTACGCAACGAGCTATGGAACGGCAAATGTTAGGAGTGAGCCTCCGGGATAAAATAAGAAATGAAGAAATAAGACGCCAAACAAAAGTCGTTGACATAGCAGACCGTGTTGCAAAGTTGAAATGGCAGTGGGCAAGGCATGTTGCAAGACAGGGTACCGAGAGGTGGACACCCAGAATACTAAAATGGAGAACGTGGGAAAATAAAAGACCGGTAGGGCGACCACAAAAAAGATGGGTGGACGATATCATTCCGGTTGCGGGAAGGGGTTGGCTGGGGGAAGCACAGGACCGAGAGAGATGGAGTTCATTGCAGGAGGCCTACATCCAGCAGTGGAGAGATGGCTGACGAAGAAGAAGAAGTAATCAGGCTAGATGATGAAGAAACGGATTCCGAAGACACCTACACAGAAAATGACGGGAATATTGATGGAATTGAGTGTTTGTAATTGTGACCTTTTGAAATAAATATAATTCGTAGAAATAAACTATGGAATTTCTTTCCATACAACCTATTCTTGATAATTCCTTATCCTGTATCACAACGACAAAATGTAATAGGCTTTAATATTTGTTTTTATTATTGTATTTTTATGTTTAAACGCTGTATGTATATATTTTGTCAAAATTTTAACCTTAGTAAATAAATTCATAATTCATTATATTTTTTTTACATATATTTAATATTTTGGCGGTTACATTACTTTACTTCTTATTAAATGTTGCCATACAAACGACTGCAGCGCCCTCAATTATTTTCTACTGTTTTTAGCCAGACTGTACCTTATAATGTATGAAACACAAACGAATATTTTATTTCACCAAAACTAAAATATTAAATATTTTTCGTGAAAAAAGGTCAAATTTAAAAATGTTAATAGTAATTAAAAAAATAGAAAACTCAATAATAGAATAAACATATAAATATTAACTGTTCTTTTTTTCAAAGACGTATCTTTTGAGGGTTTAGCCAATTTAGACTCATAATGCCAGATGATATTTTCATGTCGACACAAGTTCTCAAAGGAATGCAAATAATTTCTTGATGCAAACAAGTACTTTAAACTATTCAAAGCAATTATAAGAAGACCATTTTCAATTCAGTTCTTTTCAACAGCAAATAAGAAATGAAACACTTCTTCAAAGTATGCTAACACATTGATTCTTTTGACAATTGAAATGCCACGATCGACTTTTCCAATTTACTTTGAAAACTCGTTAATTTTAAGTAGGTGCACTTTGCACATTATGCACCATGGTAATTGCACAAAGTATGTTTTTAAATCAATATAAAGTATCGGGACTTATATAATTTATATTTATGACTTTCATTAGAAAAATAATGATCCAGATCTTGACATAGAATCAAAAAACAATTCTAGTTGATTAAGCTGCAAATGTAATAATTTGCACATTAAATACAGAATATTTTCCCAGATAAGTAAGACATATGTATATATTGCCTGCCTCAGTAGCAAAGTTAGTTTGACTCCTGAATGAAAAGTTCGATTCCCAATGGAGACACAGTTTTTAATTGTGTTTTTAGGATGGATCTGTGAGACGATAAGTATACAAAAGTCTTCAGAATATGGCAACGGTGAGCGGGTTGAATTAATATTTGGAATAGTGTCTGTTAGTTATCTGAGAAGCATTACAAAAATAAAAAAAAAAGGTTCAAAGGACAAGGTCGACGTTTTTATTTCGATCAGAAAATATGACGATTGTTGTCAACATCACTAAGGAAGTGTGCCTATAGACCTTGTATAGGTTCACTTCCAAGGTCGAAAGAATGATAAATGAAGATTGCTAACAATGAATATAATCTACACCATACATCTAGATCAATGTGACCTTCGATCTTATACTTCATAATTTAACATTGTTACTTATTTTGAATTCTTACCTTTGAATATATTACTACTTACATACATAACATACTGTCGCAACGTATGCATAATTGTAACACGATAAATAATAAAATGTACATAAGATTAATAGACAATTGTGCATGAAAATTATTAGTGTAAACATTGAACAATGTGTTAAATTGAATACTGTGAAATAATCAACTTATTGATATTCAAATCTGTTTTGAATAAAACAATATAGATTACATTATACTTATAATATAATAGCGGAATTCATCTTTTAAAATAATACGGATAACTGACTTGTTTTCCGCAAGTTTTCCTGTATAATCATGCGAACATTATTATTTAAGAAATATCAATATCATAAAATAAAACACTATGTTTTGGAATCTACATAATTTGTCAAATAAACAATATAGGTACAATCCAAAACATGTAGTGTTATATTTTATAATTTATTTTAAAATGGAATTCTACCAAATAAAATTATTCACAATTTAATAATATCAATATTTTTGGAATGCAAAGATAACATACTAAAAATAATAATCTACATTTACATACAATTGTATTGGTTTATCGTTTTTTGCGTTCTTCTATTGCGGCCATTAATAAATTGGGGGTCAACTTAATAAAAATGAAGTAATGTTCAGTAACGTAATTAATTGCAGATAAGCGATTGAGAGAATGCAAGATAAGTAAAATGAAAGTGAATGCCTTAAGGCAGTTTGGACATATTATTAATAGAATGGACCAAAAAAATGTACATGGTTGTAAGAGATGGAGTGAATAGCAGGCATAGTATGAGTAAGACTTAAATTTGTGTTGGTCTTAAATTATTAATTAATTCCTTTTTTCATGAAATGATAGTTTTCTAACCTATAATTTGAAATAAATTCCTGTAGACATCTCAGCGAACTACAATTGATCACAACATTTTCTGATTTATCCATTATGAAAATTAAACCCAAAAGAGAATGAATACTCTAAATATTAGTGATTACAATAATTATATTACCAGAAACAACAATACCACAAAACAGAATTGGTGGACCGCAGCGGAGGACAGGAGGAGTTGGAGGCGAAAGTTAATGGAGACCAAAGTTTGATATGAGCTGTAGGGATATTGAAGAAAAATAAGATTTGGACAGGAAGCCCTGGTTTTGGGTTCTATACAAAATTCGCTACTGATAGGTACCTACTTCTAATTTTAACCTTGTAAAGCATCACGAAACACATCAATAATCACAATTAATCTTAAGAAAAGAACAAGACATACGACTTATTATTGAATAAGTAAAAATATTTATGATGCTAGAGTGGATAGGTTAGGTTACGTTAGGTTAGGTTAGGTTACGATAGGTTAGGTCAGGTAAGGGTAGGTTAGGATAAGTTGGGTTAGTTTAGGTTGAGGGGATCAAAATTAGTACAAAAGAGGATAAAGGTTTGTTTCTATAAAATTATATTATGTTAAGTGGTTGTTTGTAAATAATTATATATAATAGGTACAATACGCGTAACGGTGTATTTTTTAATTATGGACGGACGCAGGGCCGGATCTACATTTAAAAAGCGCCCCTCTTCTATTCAAATCGTTGATAAATATTTTATTATTTGATACTCAAAGACGCACTCATACCCTATGCAAGTGAATAATTGATTTTTTCCGTATGACCTGTGTTTAATAATTTGAAAATATTTGTGATTTTGTTTTAATAAATTTATCCTCTGCTGTGATTCGAGCCCAGGATGCTGGCACAGAAGTCAATCGGCTTACCACTATGCTTTGTCTCGTTGTAATGTTTATAAATCATTGTTTTGGATTAAATGAAATATCATGGTCATTAGATGGGTGCTCGCAGAGCGGTTAGCGCGCTGGGCTAGTAATCTAGCGATAGCGAGTTCGAATCCTGCTACGACCGATTTCGTTCACCTATAGCGCAAGCATTTATGCTTATTTTAGGGAATATATGAGGATGTATATTTACTTGTTACAAAGACAAATTCATTCTTTTAAAAATATATAGATACCTTTATAAAAATTTACCAACAATATTAAATTATTAATTAAATTAAATTTATTCAAAAATGTGCGTCGCACGAAACTGGTTTAGTCAAAATTAAGATAATGGTTGAATAATTAAAAATAGTTTAAAATGGTATTCCATCAAGTACCTACCTACTATCGGAAAAAAAACCTGAATTTAATCAGTGTTCGATACTTATATTTTTTTATAATTATTTCAGATTCTTTTTCTCATGTCAGGCGCCCCATATTTCTTCTCGTCTGACATAAATGCACCGTTTCCTCAATTGTAGATCCGGACCTGAACGGACATCATATATTAAATTTATTATAATTATTGATCAACGTGTTTTCATAGTAATATGTACACAATAATAAATTGTAATGATTACAACTCGGTACGTCATTTACTATGAATCATATTTAAATAATCTCTGAGGTTTGTTCTCACCATTAGCCCGCAATTCTATCAACGTGATAATCAGACCCGACCATTCTAACGTGTTAATCAGAGGCTGCAACTCTTAGCACGGTATTGGTCTATCGCGTTGTGCGGGATGTCACGTTACAAGAATTTCGTGTGCCTATCCATTCTGTGTTAGTTCTGTGGTGGATTTACTTCAGTCGATGGACAGGAAGAAGCGAAAGACTGGTGGCAGACGACGGTCTTCTATCAGATCTATCCTCGATCGTTCCTGGACAGTGATGCTGATGGGATCGGGGATTTAAAAGGTTCGATGGCGCTCAATTAAAATATATGTATTTTCGGAGTAAAAATAGTTGCACATTTGAAATTAAGAGGCTAAATAGTATATATTCAAAATCTTTTTCCCAAAACATAAGTCTTTGAAATAAAGAACTGTTTACTTTTACATATTCATTCTAATGCATGAGGTTTTTGAAATTTGAATTTGTTTAGTACTTTTTCTTGTAAAATTAGTTTAAGGAAACACTTTATTAATTTATTATTATATGTAAGTAACTAAAAACTACGAGACCAAGTAGATTTGTACTTCAAACTTACAAGAGTATGAAAATCTATCGGCTGAGGTTTTTGCAATTTTAAAGATGATAATTATTTATTATGCATATGTGTGTTAATCCGTATGCCAAGGTATAAGAGGGCCTTAAGGCAGTTGACTTTGTTTTAATCACGAGTTATCTGATGCAACTGGTTTCGAAAGGACTGCGTCTTCCTCAGATGACAACATTCAATCGTATTTTGAACGTGTATGTGTTTTGAAAGTGTATTAAAATAAATATGAAACAATGTAACTTTACAAACCGATTCTTTAGTATGATTTTCTAAAATTAATAAGATAAAATATTTTTTTATTTACAGATTCATTTATTCTATTGTAACATACCTACTGTTAAATTCTACGGTATGAGTTGAATTTATAATGAAAACCCGAGCGCTCTCTATGTATTAACAATGTTATAACTAAAATGTAAATAAAATTTTTAGTATTCTACTGTTTTATGAGTTTCGCTCTTGTATATTTTTTTCGGAAAGATTTTGAGTAAAAAAAAATCTATTCCTCCTAAATTATTAACTTAAAATCATTTTAAGTAATATCTTATTTGAATCCCAATATTTATTTCATTAAGGTTATTTTATCTCTATTTCTGGATAATAACATGCGAAATACTTTAAAAAAAGTAAGTACTATACCTTTGTAGTTTCGTGAATAGTGCGTTATGACAAGGTCAGAGTTCCGAAATATTTCATTATTATTTATCGGGTACATTCTACGATCATGTGCCCTTTCTTGGACTAAAATGATTTTATGAACACATGTGTTTACTGTGTTGGTAGTATTATTTAGCTTAGTAATGAAAAAGCCATGAAATTTTACGATTGAATCTCACGAAAAAAATTCAACCTAATATTTTTTTTCAAATAGACACGAACATTATATTTCGCCAGGATATAATGTTGGTTCCTGGAATTCGAGGTTATTATATTAACCTACAAAAAACTAAGACACTTTTCGGTGTTTAGTTTATTCAAGCGGCGCGCGGTGCCCATTATTCATTCATATTTCAAGGTATAATATTTATTTTTTCTAGGTATTTACTCGCTAAAAACTTTTTACGTTCTTTCTCATTTTTTTAATGAATGACCCAAAATAAACATATTTAAGAGGGTGTGTAAACATCGCATTTTGAAATGAAAATTCCGAAAAATTCCATAAGTATTTTTTACGTTTCACTAGTGAATGTTCGTCACAATTTTAAAATGCAGCCTAAATTCCTCTAAAAAAACTTTAAAAATACACTTTTACATTAGGACGTTAGGACCTGTTCGACCTATTTTGTGTGAGCTCATATGTTTGTTGAGGTAATTGTGAGTACATAATGATGAGATTGTGTACCTATTTAATGTGGAACGGGAACAATCACATGTACCTAGGTACTCATATTATTGTCACTAAAAATTCTTAACTGCTAGCCCTGGAACAGGATTTCCTAGTTGTTACTTATTGTTGTCATTGTAAATATGGTGTAATTAAAAATAAATAAATAAATAAAAATAAAACAAATTATTTTTATATTATTCCATAATATATTTCGTAGAGAAATTAATCGTTTATGCGATTTAAGGGTCGTATTAGACTAGGTCAACAGGTGACGTCACCGGTGGCGTCACCTGGTGACCAAGTCTAATAAGGCCCTAAGAGTGCATAAAATCAAAAATGATCAATATAGTAGTTTTTTTCATTTGAATTCAGGTTTGTTGTAAAAATGCAATAATCAAGAAATGTTGAGTTTCCGATAGTTTAAATCACGTATAAACCCTTATTAACGCATGCGATATTTACACTTACTTACACGTAACTTTATAGTGAATTTGGCGAATTTTAATATATTTTGTATCAGTCAGTAATATATTTAGATATAACCTTATATGCGCTTTTAAACAATAAAAAAACTGCGATCAAGCAGGGATTATACGAATAAAGAGTTCTTATTATACTTTTTCAAACAATGAAGTAGTTAACGATTGTTTGTAATTTTATTAGATACTAGCTGAATACCCGCAGCTTCGCTTGCTTTACTTATTTGAATGTCGATACATATTAATAAATTTCATAAAGTAATACGCGACGTGCAGTATAAATTAAATAAAAGCAATTATTAATATCATTAATTTTACACCTAACACAACACGTAATACTATGATTATGATTAAGAAACACATAAGATGCAAAATATTTATTTACGTATATATATATTTTTTTTTAATTTGACACCAAACAAACGTTTTATGAAATGCACTCGAAGGATTGTAGATATTATGTTTGTGTTTGGCGCCGTCTCCATAAAGTGAATTGATGTAATTAAACATTTTGAAAGGTGTATTCATATTATAATAAAAAATGCAGCTCTTCGCTAATTTCACTTTTTCGAGTTCCAACCACAACCTACCCATCCAACCAAACAATTAGGATGTGTTTATTTCCGACCTGTTTTTAATTTTAAGTGGCATCGAACGATATTTAGGTATTTTTTTTAGTTCTATTAAAAATCATAAATTGGAAAAATTTAGTAGGTTTAGTATAATGCACATCGCTTCTATTACGAAAAGTGACTGTTACACATGAAAAATCAATATTTTACTGCTTTATTGTGTTATTATTTAATTTTAAAAAAAAATTCGTAAATGAAATTTCAACATAAAATGTCATAAAAATAACATTTTCGCTATCAAATATTTGTTTATTTAAATGTCGGAAGTGCGAATTTTTTTTTAAATATATTTACAAGTATAACGTAGAGCTGGAGTGAAAACGCGATGTCGTGAAAATCTGGAGTGAAAAAAATGACTTGCGCACTTTATTTGCGCAACGTTCATCAATTATTTATTTTATTTTATTGATTTACAGAATCAACAGTTTGCATTACAAATTTACAGTAGCTATATTACATGAATCAAGTTATAAACATTTTAAAGGTTCTTTTAAATAATTTAAATTAAACTAAGTAATATATTTAACAATTATGCTTTCTTATTAACTCCCGACTGGGAAAAATCAAATGTCTGCGTATATGCAACATTTAAAATATTCGCATTTTAAAATATTTGTTTGCTAACAGCAATCAAAAAATAATATACATTCAGTTGTCAAAAATTTCAGACGTATTTAGAAGATTTCTTATTGGTAAAACTTACAAGGATGGAAAGAAAACCCCAAAACATCTAAATATCTACCCGTAACCATAAAATTTCATAACTTTACCTCAATTACCTGGGGTCCCCTTATACAATTTGAATTCGGACATTTTGTATGCACGTTACGTGGGAAAAATCTATATTTCATCGATTGAAATGTGAAAAACCGACAGTTTATCGGATTATATTGGCTATATTGGCTTTTATGGAAAAGTTAAATCGAAGAAAGGACATACCTACACTTTGAATCACAGTCTTATTAATTTGACCTTGTTATCAACATTAAACAATTTTGTTTTTTGGAAAAGCCAATTACATTTTATATATAGACACGTTATATAATAGCAAAACTCTATAAAAAATGGTACACTTTAACGAATTCTTTCAATGTCACCAAGAAAGAGATCACACGACAGAATACATTAAGTGAGAAAGAGATCATACGATAAGACACACACTGCAGACATATTTTCTCTTTTACTCCAGTGCAATCGCATTATAATATTATTATCTCTCATATCAAATAATGACTGTGAAAGAGACGAACTTATATTTGGTTATTGCTGTGTGAAAAAGCGAATAAAACAACAGATTCCCTCTGCAAGGCGAATTTGACTCGACTACTCTCTTTATTCAAAATAAAATAACTATCCAAAAATCCAATTAGTTATCGAATAAAATGATATATCTGGCCATTTCTTCACAGTTCTAGTGGAATTTTATATTGTTTTCATCACACAAGATGGAATTTTGATTACGACAATACGTCCAAACACTACAACATCTTGCGTGTAACCTAGTGCGGTAAGAATTAAGTGAGATATGCGCCTTCCTTCTTGATTACCCAATTTTAACACTAGAAACGTACACAGGACGCCATTGCTGAATTAACATGCGAAATAATCGACGCTCTAGACAATAGAAAAAAATGTATAGGTATTTTTGTAGACCTAAGAAAAGCATTTGACAGTGTATCTCATACTAAATTAATTAATAAAATAAATGACATTGGATTGCAAAAGACAGTTAAAACTTGGTTATATAGCTATCTCAATAACAGAGAACAATACACTAAAGTAAACAATCATATAAGTGAACCCCTAACAAGTAATTTCGGAATCCCACAAGGTACAGTTATAGGCCCAATACTATTTATAATCTACGTAAATGAAATATTTAATATTGATCTGAACGGAAAAATAATTTCATATGCCGACGACACTGTACTCATTTTTAAAGAAAATTCGTGGAAAAATGTAACATACTTAGCCAATAAAGGTATTAATAAACTCAAAATATGGTTCGATGATAATTTACTTTCATTAAACTCAGAAAAAACAGTTTTCGTTCCCTTTTGTCTAAACGTCAATGAAATAACGAATAATATCAACATAAATATAATACAAGAAAACGAAACTCAAAATAAAATAGCTAAAAAGGACGAAGTAAAATACCTTGGAATAACCATTGATAAAAATTTAAAATGGAAACACTTCATAGAGTTAACAAAAAATAGAATGAGAAAGTTAATTTACATATTTCTACAACTGCGTAATATACTGACAATCCAAAATTTAAAAATATTATACTTTGCCTTTGTACAATCTATTCTAAAATATGGAATCCTTGGATGGGGTGGAACGTATAAAACTAATTTAAAACCGATTGAAATCACTCAGAAACTGATCATAAAAAAAGAAACCAATAGACTTTCCCTCCAATGAAGTATTCAAACAATTTCGTGTACTAAAGCTAAACAATTTATATAAAAAATATACTCTTTTAACAACATTTAAAAAATATTATAGTGAAATACATGAAAACAACAATAGAACCAGATCGAAAAATAATATTGCTATCCCTCGCGTCAATACATCTGCAGCCCAGCACCACTTTACATACCTGGGAATAAAACATTTTTATGACCTTCCAGATGAATTGAGGAAAATGAAGGAATATATACAATTTAAAAATTCTATTATAAAACATATTAACAATTATAATTACATCCAGTGATGGATTTTTGTTTTGTTGTTTTTTTTTTTTATTTTATTTTCATTTTTTATATTTCCAAATTACGCCAAATTGTGAGTGTAATTTTTTTTTTTTTTTTTGGTGTTAAGTTGTGTGTACTTTTTTTTTTGATGATATGTTATGTGTATATATAATTTTTTGATGTTGTCTGTTATTATATAAGAAATATTGATTTTTTTTTTATGAGTAATTTATTTGAATTTGTTCTTGATGTAATTAATGTATTTTTATTGTATTCCAGTTTTTGCGGTTAGTGGTTTTTGTTTCGTGATGGTGGACGGTGAACGGTGAATGCCTGCTAGTGGGGCCCTGTGAACGGCAAATGCAGTTCGCGGTTCTCAGTATGCGCTTGAGTATACTAGAGTATGCTCCATTGGTGAGGGTTCATCCGTAAACTGTTCACCAGTTCGCGTAATATTAATTTAAATATATGCGTGTTATTTTTAGTAATATTATATGTTATTGAAATAAATGAACCGCACAAATGACTGTGCTCCTCCCTCGAACACGAGATTTGATCTCAACTGAGGGATGAATAGATATTAAATAATTTAATTTTAAGATACTGTTTATAATTCTTTTTATCATTAATGTATAATTTTTAAAATAAAAAATAAATAAATAAATAAATAAATAAAAAAAATATATATCATTGATAAAAGTGATCGTGTAGCATTAAAAAAAATATTGAATTTACTTTTTTATTTCTTTCAGGTATTGAAAGGAATTTGGATCATTTCGTGGATGCTGGCATTGGGGCGATATGGCTGTCACCGATCTTTGCATCTCCAATGGTTGATTTTGGTTACGATATAAGTGATTACAGGGCGACTTACGAGAAATATGGTACAATGCAAGACTTTGAAGATTTGGTTGCAAGAGCTCATTCTCTCGGTAAGCAAACAACACAAAAAATGCGGTACAGTCAATGAATGGATCCTAAGTGGATGATGCAATGAAATATTTATTTATTCATTGATTTTATATATGTACAGCAAATGCACAAAGGTGTGTTAATTGCCACAAGGTAATCTCTTCCAACCAAAACAAGAAACTTGAAGTCTCAACAGTTAGTGGAATGACTCATACCATTCCATTGCCACACAGTTAAACTCTTAAACCAAGTCACACACAAAGTTCACTTGATGAACAGCTTAGAAACAATTTAAATCCACAAAAACATCACTTCAGGTAAAACGCTTATCAAAGACACAAAATTCCCCAATTCTTATCCATTGTTGACAATTTTTTCGATATCCATACCTCATTCTTCTGTCCAACCAATCAATCACAATACCGATTACTGTACCCCTATCCACTCCTGCACCCCATCAATCAACACAGGAAACAACTCACTTAGTAGGCACATCATAGAAATATTACTATACACCTGTAGATGAAACTAGTAGTGCTAATTAATACTTACCAAGTGGTTTTTAGCGAAGTATTGTCACCAATACTACTGTCTCAACAGTTATACTGATCATTGCGAAAAGGAAAGGAAAAAGGAAATGCAGAAGAAATATCCAGGAATCATTTACTAAATAGTTACATAAAGTTTTTTTTTATTTGTATGAATTAAGATGACGTAATTTCATCGCTTAGGCCATTCCAAAGTCTAGCTGATTATACTTGTAAAGATAAGTTTAGAACTTATGAGGTAGGAAAGGAAATAGCAAGTGTACTATGCTCAACAGATCGAAGAGGTATACCGTAATTTGATATGTGAGATATGTGAGTGAAAGAGATAGCATGTATGTGTGTGTATATAGTGTTTGAATGGGCACGCGACGCGTCATTCATCGTTCCGCCGTTGATAGTACTACCTCCGTGAATTGTAATAGTATTGACCTTGATTTATATATTGTATATTTGAACGTGTGTAAATAAAGTGTAAAAGAATATAACATCTTTTACTTACGAATACTAAGAGTTCCACCCCAACAAATAAGTAGTGTACAAGGACACTATACTGGCGCAGTCTGGAGACGAATCTATAAAGAAGATTCTGAATTTTTTCGAGAAGAAAAAATTTTTCGGCGACACAGACGACAATAATTTTTTTTTCACTGTGGAAAAAAAATTTGGAGGTACGAGTTCGTACAAGTGTACATAGACACTGTAGTGTACGAAAAGAAGATCTTCGAGGAAGCAGTATCGGAGCTGAAGAAGACAGGGATCTTCGAGATACGACTTCGGGAGATTTTGGACTGGACTTCAAGGGGACCAGAGGGGACCAAGGAAGACCAGGAAGGACAACGGGAACGAGAATCAGAGAGGACCAGGGGACCACAAGGATTGGACAAGAGGATTGGCTGCTTGCTGTGAACGAGCGTCGAGCAGAGGCAACGGAAGAGGACCAGAGAGCTGGAAGACCAGGGATTCGACAGAGACGACTTCTGCAGAGACAGGGTTGGGCCGTAGTGCAGGTTCAAGCGACTGGACAGGATCGAGTTAAGATAAGTGTATTTTTCTTTTCTTGTCTGTAGGTATTCTTTTTTCGGTAATATGGAACAAAGGAATCTACCGCTTTTCAATCACGAGAGTGATTTGTGGAGTGTGTTCAGGGTACGTTTTGAGCAATTCATCATAGCTGATGATGAAAAAATGTCTGAATCAAGGAAGAGAGCAATATTTTTAACCTCTTTGTCTGAAAAAACTTTTGTTTTATTACAAAACTTGTGTGTACCAAGAAAAGTTACTGAAGAAAAATTGTCGAAATTATTTGATCATTTGGATAATTTTTGTAATGAAACTGTTTCTCCGTATATTGAGAGAGAAAAATTTTATTGTATGAAACAGTCTGAACATGAATCAGTAAAAGAGTTTGCTTGTAAATTAAAAGAGCGTAGTGTTAAATGTCAATTTAATGATCGTCTGGAAGAATCTTTGAAAGATATTTTTATTATCGGTTTGTGTAATAGTCAAATAAAAGAAAAGTTGTATTTGGAGGACGAGAAAAAGGGTTTCTCTCAAATACTTGAATATGCAAATGTATTGGAATCGGTATCAAAAAATAAAAATATGATTAAAAGTTGTAAATCAGAAATTTGTGAAATCGAAAGTAAACAGAATAGTAGGTATAATAAAAATAGTGCACATAGAAGGAATTTCAATGAAGTTGATAAGAAAAGGAATAGATCAGTATCACCGCATGTTAGTAATAGGAATTTAAAATGTTTTGCATGTTTATCTGATAGTCATTTAATTAAAGATTGTAAATTTAAAATTTTTAAGTGTAATAAGTGTAGAAAAATGGGTCATATTGCGGAAGCATGTAAAAACGATCAGTTTGGTAAAAGCAAAAATAGTATTTTTACTATGGAAAATAATACGAACGTAAATGTTGTTTGCAATACGGAACGTAATAATGAAATTGTAAATCCATTCATGATTAATATATGTATTGGTAGTCAGATTATTCGCGCGATGATTGATACAGGTGCTAATGTATGTGTAATTCCGAAAGATATTTATTTTAAGAAGTTTAAAAATTATAAATTGAATAAGCCGACAAGTATTTTAAAATCATACGACGGTAGTATTTTAAAATGTATTGGTATGTGTATAATGGAAGTAACATACAACAATATCAAACAGGTGATTGAATTTTTCGTAGTAAACAATGGCAACAGTGTAATAATAGGTAGAAATGTTATTCAGAAATTCAATATTTACTTTGAAGGTGTTAACACTTTACTGACCAGTGTTGATGAAAATTTTAAAAATAATTATATTATTAAAATCAAAGAAAAATATCCGGATGTTTTCAGTGAAAAATTGGGAAGATTTTCCAAAGGAAAGGTTAGGTTGTTTGTTAAAGAGAATTTTATACCTAAATTTTGTAAACCTAGGTTAGTTCCATTTTCGATCAGAGAAAAAGTCGAAAAAGAAATTAGAAGATTGGAGAAAGATGGCATAATCACGGCAGTGACGTCGAGTGACATTGCTTCTCCAATTGTTCCTGTTATAAAGAAATCGGGGGAAATCAGGATTTGTGGGGATTATAAAACAACAGTAAATCCACAATTAATTGTTGATAAATATCCGTTACCAAAATTCGAAGAGTTAATGTCGGAAATTAGTGGAAGTAAATTTTTTAGCAAAATCGATTTAAGAAATGCTTATACTCAGTTTGAGTTGGATGAAAACAGTAAAAAATATACAACGATTTCCACATCGTTAGGTTTATTTCGGTATAATAGGTTAGTTTTCGGTTTGTCATTTGTTTGCCCAGGAATTTTCGCTAAAAATTTAACAGCTTGTTTATTAGGTTTAAAAGGAGTTGTGGTATTTTTGGATGATATTTTGGTTTCAGGAAGAACTTTAGAGGAACATGATAGTAACTTAGAGGGATTATTAAAACGTTTAAAAAAATGTAATTTGACTGTAAATACGGAAAAGTGCGAATTTTTTAGGGATAATGTAGAATTTTTAGGACATAAGATTTCGGAAAAAGGGGTGGAACCTTTAAAAAGTAAAGTTGAGGCTATAACTTTAACTCCATATCCAGGGGATGTTCATGAGTTGAAAAGTTTTTTAGGTTTAATTAATTTTTATAGAAATTTTATTCCGAATATGTCTAGTATAGCGAAACCGTTATATGAGTTATTAAAAAAAGATGCAGTTTGGGAATTTAGTAACGATTGCAAGAAGGCAATCGATGAGTTAAAAAAAGTTTTAACTAGTGGAAATGTTTTAGCACATTTTGACGAAAATTTACCATTAACTTTAGTTACGGACGCGTCACTGAAAGGGTTAGCGGCATCATTGTTAATTGGTAAAGAGCAACAAAGACCGATAGCTTTTGTATCGCGCACTCTGTCTAAGGAAGAACAAAAATACGCTATTATCGACCTTGAGGCGTTAGCTATAACATATGGATTAAAGCAGTTTTTTCAGTATCTGTACGGTCGGAAATTCACCTTATTGGTTGATAGCCAACCACTAACGAGAATTCTAAGTGAAAAAAAGAATATACCGACGTTAGCAGCAAATAGATTGCAAAGATACGGGTTAATTTTGGCTGGTTTTAATTACGAAATTAAATACATTAAGTCTAAAGATAATTGTTCTGATTATTTATCGAGAGTACCGATTAGTGAACCAGATAATAGTTGTGATAACTTGACAGATAATTATTTAAATTTAATATGTGACAGTGAGCAAATTTGTATAAACATTGAGCAGATTAGTGAGGCAACTAGTTGTGATGATGTGTTAGTGCGTATTATGTATTGTTTACAGACAAAATGGCCGGATAAAGTTAACAAAGACAGTGATTTGTGGCATTTCTGGATAAAGAGAAATGAGTTATCGATTATAAAAGGGTGCATTTTGTGGAATCATAGAGTAGTTATTCCGTCAAGCTTGAGAGATAAAATTTTAGGTATGTTACATAGATCTCATCTTGGTATTGTGAAGACAAAAGGTCTTGCAAGAGGTTATGTTTATTAGCCGAAAATTGATAAAGACATTGAAGAATTAGTTAGTGAATGTTTTGAATGCTCAAAAGTTGCCGCATCGGAACCAAAAAATGTATTGACAAGCTGGCCTAAGGAAGAGTCGGTTTGGACGAGAATACATATTGATTTTTTTGGACCAATTGCAGGTAAATCATTTCTTGTTGTATGTGGTGCATATTCAAAATGGATTGAATGCTTAGAAATGAAGAATATTAATGCGTTTTGCACCATTAAAGCATTAAAAAAATTATTTTGTCAATTTGGATGTGTCAAAACGATAGTATCGGATAATGGTAGTGCTTTTATGTCAAATCAAATTCAGAGTTTTTGTGTTGAACATGGTATAAAACATGTAACGTCACCAATATTTTCACCTTCTTCCAATGGACAAGCGGAAAACACGGTGAAAACGTGTAAAATGTTTTTAAAAAAATTATTAATAAATAATATAAAATTTATGAGTGATTATGAAAATATAATTGATAATTTTTTAGTTGATTATCGGAATTCTCCGCATGTTTCAACAAAGGTTGAACCAGCAGTTTTAATGTTAGGTAGAAAACTAAGGACGAATTTTGACATTTTCATTCCTGAATTTAATTGTAATGATAATAATGATAATGATGATATTATTGGACATAACTTGTTAAAAAGCCAAAAGAGGCAGCATTATTATTATGGAGGGAGAGAGAGGAAGGAATTGAAAACAGGTCAAAAATGTTGGGTAAAAGACTACAGGGTAGTAAACAAACCAACATGGGTTTTGGGACAGATTACTAGGAAAATTGGGAAGGCAATTTACTTGGTAAATGTTCTTGGTACTAGTTACACATGGAAAAGGCATGTTAACCAATTAAGAACCACAAGTGTAAAGTGGTCAGATGGGGGGTAGAAAGTTGTTCTCATAGTTCTTGTGGGTCTCGACTCTGAAGCTTATGGATTGCTTGAGTTTGGACCCGGACACCCCAGTTCACTCCTCGGATGCTAAGTTGTGTTTCCTCTTGTTTCAGGTTATCGGGAGGGTTGCCTGGAGGCAGGATGGAGGAACACTTGGACACTCGATCCTGGACATCGGTTATCCCTGCAGGCCAGTGTAAGGGATGGATGTCAGAAGTTAAGTGTGGAGGAGTGTGAGATATGTGAGTGAAAGAGATATGTAGCATGTCTGTGTGTGTATATAGTGTTTGAATGGGCACGCGACGCGTCATTCATCGTTCCGCCGTTGATAGTACTACCTCCGTGAATTGTAATAGTATTGACCTTGATTTATATATTGTATATTTGAACGTGTGTAAATAAAGTGTAAAAGAATATAACATCTTTTACTTACGAATACTAAGAGTTCCACCCCAACAAATAAGTAGCGTACAAGGACACTATATGATAAAATGTATATTTATATCTACAGTTGATTTATTTATGAAGCAACTCGTAGGTACTTTATGTATTTTCTCATTTGTGATTCGTGATAAAACTCGTGTATCTACCTACACTATGTTTGAAAGTTTTCTCCTCATGTTGTGAAGTCACTTGAACAAGAATTTTATATTGTGTGTGACATATTCTAGGAAACACAAACTCATTAAAGTTACATTTTCTTTCAGAGGTTTTCACAATCAGATTTATAAAGTTGGCAATCGATCCGAGTTACATTACGCATTTTCTTGTTATAGAACTCAAACTTGTATTAGATTTTGTCCCGAATCATGCCAGTAACGAATCGGATTACTTCAAACTGTCCCTAAACAGAACCGAAGGATATGAAGACTTCTTTATATGGGACGATGGAATTGTGGACCCTAACAACAGCAGCTCTAGACTTCCTCCCAGTAATTGGGTAAGAAATGTTTCATAATAAAAAGAAACATTTAAATCTAATTAGATGTTAACATTAAATCTTACTCGATTACGCGTGAAACTTAAATCATTATTCTAGCAATTGGAATTAGGGTCAATATTAGGGCCTAATAGAGAATCCAATGGAACAAAATCTTTAGTTAAATTTTATACATTAACGTATCTTCTTCCGAGTCAGCCCTCTTTCGTCCAGTAATGGACATATGGCCTCCCTCTGATACCTCCACATCTCCCAATCCATCCGCCTCCAGCCACTCCTCTTATATCGCCAGACCGCCTTGTTTAATGCTTTCCAACACTTTTTCTGCCCGTTCTAGGTCGCAATTCTAGCACTTTCTTTGTCCATCTGGAGTTTTTGTTTCGGGTGACATACGCTAACAAGCTACACTTATGGTTGGCAATATTTTGGACAACGTCGGTTATTTTGGTTTCCTCTCTTGTCCACAAGTTAGTTTATCTATCTCTTACCGAAATACCCTACAATCTCCTTTCCATCTTACTGCTAAATTATGTAGCATTTTGTTTGTAAACACAAGGGATACACAGCCATATCTCAATACCTGGAGAACGCTAACGTCAAAGACTTTCTTTTTAAGATAATTTGCGTACTTCGGAGACTTGAGGATATCAAAGGCGGCCCAGTCTATCACAAATTAAAAAAAATATAGATTAAAATAGAGAATTCCGTTTCCAAAATCGAGAATAAAGACTTTTAAGCGGAAGTCTGGCTTCGAAATCAAAACATTATTAGTGTTATATCGAGCCATGTCGACCAAAGTTTTTTTAAATATATATTTTAATTCACCTACTGATGATTTACAAAATACATATGTAATATTATTATAGAAGACTTTATTTTCTATAGAATTTTAAATCAAATCTTATGAGCTTGGGTGTCTTTTTTGTATACTTACATAATTACTTTTCTTAAAAAAGTGCTTTCTAGATTCACCTTTATGACCCAAAGTTCTATGATTTATTATTGAAATGAACATTATAATATAAACAAAGCCAACGGGAATGGATTGAGAAGTCGGAGCCTTAAAAAAAAGGATGGCTCGACCATGTGAACTACACTCTGCAAGAGTGAAATGTAAGAAACTTGAATAGCAGACGAACATGTATGAATGCTGATGAAGGATGGGAGAAAAATATTATGCTACATCAATTCAGCTTTGATTATTGATTTCTAGGTAAGTCAGTTCCAAGGTAGTGCTTGGGAATGGCGTGATGAGCGTGGCCAATACTATCTTCATCAGTTCTCAACCGCTCAACCCGATCTCAACTATAGAAACCCAGCTGTGAGGGAGGAGATGAAGAGTATCCTAACGTACTGGTTGGACAAGGGTGTAGATGGGTTCAGGGTCGACTCTGTTCCCTATTTGATAGAGGCTGAAAAAAATCAGAACGGAAGATATCCTGACGATCCTCTGAGTGGAGCTCCGGGAATTGGGCCGAACCAGCTTGGATATACTTTGGTGTACAACACCAAAGATTTGGACGAGTCGTACGACGTTGTCTTTGAATGGAAAGAGCTTTTGAAGAACTATGCTAAAAAAGACGGGGTCACCAGGTAATATAATTTATATATACATAATTTATTTAATGTTATAATCTATATATATATATATACATATTTAGATGAGCGCCCAATTGTCTTCTTCTAGGTTACATTCCAATGCAAGATTTGTTTGCATAAAGCACTCGATCTCTCCACTTATCTCTTATATCCGCCAGCCTCTTTATCTCTTGGTAGCTGAAACAGCGCATATCACTGATCACTCAGCCCATATATGTAGTTTTACCTAGGGCGACAATAAGATTTAAGAAGGCGACTTCTGCCAACGTACCTATTTTGCATTTTTATATACCATCATTATTTCTAATCAAATCGTTTTGAAAAAAATAATTGAGATAGTTTGGGTATTACTAAAGAAAAATATACCTTGACCTTTTGATAATGTTCTGTATAAATTCTTGTAGAAAAATAAAGGCATACCCCGATTTCCAACGTTTATCTTATATTTTCAACTAGCTAGGGCTTAAAGCCGCGCGGTAAACATAGAAAAGAGATACATTGCAGTAAATGACCGCCCCCGGCGCGGCGGGCGGTTCACTGTGGCACGGCGATCGGCACCTGTGGATTTCTTCATAAATTATTCGTAATTTAATTTTTTTTTTTTTTAATTTTTCTAAGCGTTTCCGGGAAAAATGACTTTTTATCCGTAATGTATATAATTTTATCTATCTATTAACAAAAATCAATACAATCGACTTTAAAGACCATTAGTAAACAATTACCTACATAAAATTTACGTAAATAGTAAAAAAGTCCCCCTGAATGTAAAATATGATTTATAATTATAATATTCAACATTTTTTTTAAACACATAAATGTATAAAAATATCAGCGTATAAGGAATATTTTGTGAATATACCTTCTTTCAGTTTTATGTTTAGGCATAAACAAAAGCGATAAACGTCATCAAATTGAAATTTACATATCAAGAAATTGAAAATGTTTCACCATCAAAATATTTGAATAAAAAAACCTTTTTTTTCGTTGAACATAAAACAATAACACGTTTGAGCTTTAATTTATTCATTTAAAATGACCTTAATAGCCGTTGTTTTCTGAAATGTTGTGCTCTCGGGAGATGGCATGACGCAGATTGCGAATTAAATTTAATTATGTTACAAACACATTATACGTTCCGCAGAATAAAATTTATTTTCACACCGATGACTTGTTTGTCCCAATGTGTACCAATGGGTGATTTTTATTTAAATCACACACAATTTAAATAAATATGATTTTAAAAACAGGAACTATATTTCTATAATCTCAATATTTTATATTATGAACGATTACTTTGCGGTTGTACATATGTTTACTCTAGAATGTTTCTGATTCAGATCTCGCTAAATTAGAAACATTCTGAAACATATCGTTTTTCGAAGAATAACACATTCTTTTTTGTGATATATTGATGTTGCGCCTTTCATCATGCAATCTGTATAGCGGTTTACGAGATTGTACGAACAAGGGATTCGGCAATCTTCGGGAGAAAGGTTTTTAATATATAGGAATGTCTGAGTTTAGGCCGGGGTCGATTGATCGGGGTATTAATCAATGATAGTGCTCTCACGTTGTGGTTCATATATAAAACTAATTATTGTACTTAACTCTTGTATATATCTATTTACTGTAATTATAATAAATTGTGTTTAAGTTAAACGCATGTATTAATTTACTATATCTGTGTATTAAGAGTACCAGATCATCACATTTTTAAAAAAATGTATATTTAAATTATTCACATAATATTGTATCGCTATTAGTTTTATACAGCCAATTACTTAAAATTATACACGCAAAACTCAATTATCATATATAATTGAAATGATCGATTCAAAATATCTGAAATATCTTATGAACTATTGCAAAATAATATTATTAATGTTCATTGTACTTTATATGACTACTACCTACCTACTAAAACTCTATTCTATTTTACATTAAATATGTAAAATTTGTTATAGTTTATGATTTTTATATATAAGTAACCTTTTAAATTCCCCTGACTTCATGTATGTATATGTATATATACATAGATATGAATATAAATTCAAAACAATGAGCATGCTACGATTCGGTAGTAATACCAAAAAAAGTAACATCAATACACGATGAAGTTCTAATATATAAAAACAAATACATGTATTATAAATAACTAATTTATAGTATATTTGTTTTGATTTTTTAAACCATTAAGACTTTTCACTTCAATAAGGTCACCTTTGCTTATTTTAAGACATGATTCATTTTAATTGTGACTGTGAACTTTAACTAATATTTTATTTATAATAATTTACAGTTACAACCTTATTCGTGTAAGTCATTCATTTCACATATCAAGATTGCAATATCAACCACAAAACGAGTGATACGTTAAATTATTTCAGACTGTTCGATAAAATTGTAAATTTTTAAGGCAGTTTAACGTGTAGATAAAGAACCAACGGCTACCATAAAATTAGCATAATTTTGCAAAATTAACATATTTGATATTTAAAAAATAATTAAGATATATCTGCCTACAGACATACTGCAATATTTATGTTTTCTTAAATATTTTTATGTCATACTGCACATAAGCGTCGATTATGCTTAGCGTCCATAGAGGCGCAGCCGACGCATCGGATTTTTGTCTGATGCGCTGCGTCCGCTGCGCTTATGTGGACGCTAACCTCAAAAGTAATCGGAGATAATTAGTAGAGTAAATATCAAATAATTTAAAAATCGAATATGTTTTTATCGAATCGATGTTGTTGTAGCACTCATAATAACAACCTATATTGTTTTCTTTATATGAAAATTTAAGCTAGATGTCTGTCAATGTACCCTTTTATAAATAAATAAATAAATAAACGCAAACAATGGATTTTTTCCCGATCAGGAGTCAATGATATTTTTAGACAATTTCTTAACATCTCAATATAGAGACGAAGTGAAAATATTATAGGAAAACCAGGAATTCAAACTGTCTTACGACCAGGGTTTACGACCTGTCATCTGCTGGTTCACGTAAACCAGCAGATGACAGGCCGTATGCCCTGTAGTTTTCTTGAATTCCTGGTCCTCGTATGATATTCCAACTTTATTTCTATGAAGAATTTAAAATTTAAAGTTTAAAATTTGTCAAAAAATAATTTAAATATGTTTGATTGACAGAGCAACTCACTATTGAATTATCAGTGCACTTTAAATGATCCTGCAACATTGTGAGTTGTCAAGATATGAACCGTTAATATGTGATTTGTAATGTATTTAAAAAAAATCGTTAATCAACTTCACATAATATATGCCTCGAAATATAAAGATTTTTTTTTTTTAATTTATTTATTTTATAAGAGTATTTCACAATATTTTGACTAAGTTACAATATATGACAAAAATTACAGTATTGATACTCTCTCGATAGAGTTAAAAACTCGTGTTCGAGAGAGGAGTATCGTAATTACATACAGGAAAAAAAATTCAACATATAGGATTATGTATTGCCAAAAATATGTCCTTTTAATGCTATTTTAAATTTATTTAGATCTTTTATTTCTCTAATGGAAGTGGGCAGGTCATTGTAAAATAAATGAAACAAAGTGCTGACAACATTTATGTATAACCAGAAATGAAACAAAAATTAAGAAGAATTATATATGTACACTCAAATAAATTGTTATCTTAAAAGGACAACGCTCAGATAGAAAGTAGAAGGACAAGCCTTCAGCTAGTTTTCTCCATAATACTTTGTGGACTAGCTATTCCATGCGCAATTTTTCAATTATCATGTCATGTTTATATTTATGTTTATAACTAATTAAACTGAAAATAATTGTAATTGTAAGATTTTTTAGCTGTAAAAATAATTCCGCCTTCAAAAATATATACAAACAATTAATTAAAATCACTCACCAATCTCCACTTAATATCCAACATCTTTTGTCTCTTAATAATTCACGTGTACTGTCCGTTATTTCAAAATTCCTTTCATTGAATGACATAAATTTATAATAAAATTAACTTTTCTCCTCTGACATGAAATAATTGGCACATAGCACTCTTTAAAGGGTGAATTGCCTTAAACAAAAAAAAATCCAGAAAAACATATCAAGGGCTAAACATCTGATTGGATGAACACGCACTTAATATGTTAATCTGATATTTTTGCTTTACAGTACCTACCTAACTTAAACGAGTGGTTTGTGGCCAACGCTATACTCCTCACTTTCAAATCACTCCATAAATTAATCAAATGTTGTATAGAAAATTTTCAGCATTTTCATGAAATGAGTTTGATAAATTATTTCTGATTTAAAATTTTATTATAAAACTAGATAGAGAATTTTCAATGCCATCTTATGAATGTTATGTGCCTTTTTAGCAATTTGAATCAAATTTTAAGTTTCTTGAGCTTGGGGTCACATTGAAATATTTGACAGTTAAAAAAAATGAGAAGCACTGATCAGATACCCTTCAAAATCTAAAGGGGTCCAACCGAGTATAAGATATAAAAATTTGCAAAATTTGAAAACAATCGAATGAGTAGGTACTTTAGTCTATAATCGATAAAATAGAATAAATACTTCATACATAGTAAACAGTACCCACAAACACAGATACATTGTGATGAAACTTTCAGAATACAATATCAGCATGATAATAGTTGATAATCTGCGTAAAAAAGATTACCTTAAAAAATGCGATTCATAACTCGCCACTATATCCCCTTTGGGTAGCAAAGAGTAAAAATGAAATAGATATTTGAATTTTAGTTGAAAGTTTTGTTTTGTATTTTTCTTTCGAACGTCGGTCTGAATAATTTATTTACAACTGTTTCGTATTTAATTTCTTGTATGTGTATTTTCTAGAGTCATGCTGACGGAAGGGTACGCCAACATATCAAGAACAATGATGTATTACGGAAATGAGTCATTCGATGGCAGCGATGTACCTTTCAACTTTGACTTCATTACCCAAGTGAACGGAAATTCTAATGCCAGGGATATGGTTTACACAGCTTTAAGATGGTTAACCTACATGCCACGTAACAAAACGGCTAATTGGGTGGTGAGTGGGAACTTCCTTCTTAAACATTCACCATACCATACCATTATACAAATCCTATTGTGGACTGCCACACACTTCAAATTCATTCAAATTGCACTACTCTCTATTTAAATATATTTTACTTCATTTTATCTTCTCATAAGTCGTATTTGAATTTTAAACAATATTTTATGTAATAAATGAACTTATTAAATCTGTCGCAGTTCAGGGCTGACATCTATACGAGAGCATTGTCACCTCATGTATAAGAACCGTTGCTTTCATTGCTTACAAAAAAATATTTCTCAATAGATGGCGTTACAAAAAGTTTTCTTCTTTACTTTAAAGCTGATTGGTAACCAAAGGGGTTACCAATCAAAAGTAGTTATTAACCAGATGGGTTACTAATAAATATAAGTGGTAACCAGAGGGGTTACCAGTAAAGAGAGTTTACTATATCCCAAGTGGATATGATTTGAAATAAGAACACAAGGACAGTGGTTTAGAGAGAAGAAGAAAGAATGGTCAAAAGAAACAATGAGTATATTGATCACAATTAATAGTTGGCTTAAAGGTAAATTTACAATTGATGAAATAACTTACAAAGGAACTTTCTCACGATGAGTAGGTATAGCGAGCGAGTTAGCGGGTGTGTTCGAAGTGTCCGAATCTTCGCATGGTGAAGTACCATCGTGCTCGCGAGGTCGAGAGATGACCGGTGGTCGAGAGACATAGATGGCGATGGTAAAAAAACAGCTTATTTTCATGATCAGTTTCTCATTACTAGAATATATAGAACTTAATAGAGGAACTCAATAAGAAGGCATAGTGAGGCTGTTGTTGGTGCGATATATTGGGGCGAAATTGAAAATCTTTGAGGTTATTCCTATCCCTCTATTCCCTCCCCTTCCTGTTCTATAGGTACAGGTTTGTACGCCAAATTCTTGATGAATAAGTATTTTTTTTGTTGTTTATATTTTGTATTGTATATATCACTCTAAAAATGCAAAATATCAACAAATTTGGGGTTATCGATAATTTAAATCACTTATAAACCTTTTTTAACGCACGCGATATTTACCCTTACTAACGCGTAACTTCATAGTGCATTGGGCGGTTTTAATATATCATGTTTTCAGTCACTAAGTATAGACTTATGTATATGTCCTCTTAATGACAAAATATTGAGCATTTCGCAATATTGATGTTGAAGAAGTAAAATCAGAGATCGCTGGCGAATTTGAAACAATGGGAGTATAAACAAGAATGAAACACACAAATATGGGTTATGTTTTTTTTTATCTTCTTACAGATTCTTGTCAGGTCCACCCAGCATTGAATGTCACTAAAGGATATTATCTCCCTATCTTTGGCGGCTCGAAACAGCTCATGTTCTCTTTATATTTGATGTATATTTTTTGTTTTTTATTTAACATGCATATTATTGAAAAAGAAAGATACACAACGAAAAAGAAATATTGAACAACAAAAATAACGATATGTTGTTACTGGATTCAGCAACTTTATTTAGTCATTGAATATTCCTGAGTGAAAGAACGAATGTAGCACTTAGATCAGTTATGAATGATCGCAACATATTATCAAAAGATTCCAAAGTAACTATTCATGACGCAATCGTAGTGCCAACTCTGACGTATGCAAGTGAAGACCTGGACATGGCAGAAGTCGCACAAAAACAGAATAAATGCAGTTGAAATGAGAGCGCTTAGAAGAATTTCTAACAGAACGATTAATGACAGAGTACGAATTGAAGACACGAGGAAATAATGTCAGATGAAGAAAGATGTAATTCACGGAATGAATGGACAGAATAAGAGGTCGGGAGCGCTCAAGAAAAGGATGGCACGACCACATGAACGATATTCTGAAATATGTAAATATAAGAAGCGTGAACAACAGACGAACATGTATAAGACGATGTATGAAAGTTGATGAGGCGATAAATGTGTGCTTATATATGACGTTATGTTCTCTCTGCCTACCCCGTGAGGGACATGGCATGATGATATGTACATTCCTGATCCCAAACTCTGTATTTTCAGTTTGGTAACCATGACAACAGCAGAATGGCAACTAGATTCGGCCCCCATTTGGTTGACGGATTGAATATGTTGGATCTCCTGCTTCCTGGAGTGGCAATCACATACCAAGGAGACGAAATGGGAATGGAAAATGGATACGTTAGCTGGGAGGACACTGTTGATGTTTCGGGTTGCAACGCGGGAAGAGACAGATACGAACAATTCTCCAGGTAACTGAATAAACAACGCACTTATTTGGGACTCTAGAAAGTACTTACTTGTCTATAGTCATGTTTTGTATAAGTATGTACCTACGTCAGTTGTGAAGATTAAAAAACTATATATACCTAGTACCTAAACTACATAAAAAGTTAAAACGAGATACACCAGAAATTTTAACTCTCTCAGTAACTAAAGCAAAAAAAAAAAATTTGATCGACTATTTAACAATGGCACAGAAGAGAGCGAAAGATTATTTACACATAATGAACTGAACAAATATCTTTTACAATTTATACAACCTTCTAGCAGGAATAGATTAAAAGACACTTTATTCAAACTGAGAGGAATTAAACACTAAACTACTATTAGTATAATGGCATTCCGACACAGGCATTGGCCTAGTGGGGTGTCGTATCCAGAATTCTATACAAAACCAATAAAGTTATGGGGTGTGAATAAAATGATTTATTAAACATATTTTACAATAATATTTGGATACAAATAATGAAAAAATATAAGTAATAAATATCTTTATATGACGCCAACGACTTATCAGTATTTTATATTAACATGTTTTTCAAATTGTACCTTACCAGTATTTTTGTATTATGCTGGATTTTATTCAAATAATGTAATATCCGCATAAATTACCCACCAAAAATAAACATGATCTCATTTAAAAAATCTTATACAATATTAATTACTTAATAATGTCAATAACATATTAATAATTTCTCTTAAACCTTTTATTTTTTTACCTTTTAATCGGTCTCTCTTTGTTATTTCGTAAAATACTCAACATAGGTATCAAAAAATACATTGTATTTTTCATGATGGCATTATAAAAAGACGTTCATATCATAAATACCAATAAGTAAAACATCAAATTATGTAGTCAGTTTTTACAAAAAAAACTAGAGTCTTCAACCAAATATGTCTCTCGCTTTATCAAATTTCACGAATTTCCTCAAATAAAAAAATATCAATATTGAAATAATTTTTTTCTTTTCATTAGCAATTTACTTTTTTCTGTTTTAAATATGAGGCAAAAGTATACTTTGTATTCTAAAAGTCAGTTTTTTTTGCGTAAATTTTTGTATGATTCATACGAGAATCATTTAGCGAATTTGATACATTTATCATAATTTTATGATATTTCAACACAGACGAAGTTGGAATATTATATGTAGGAGAACCATGAAATCAAGGCACCTTCATAGCTTACGACCTGTAGGTAAATGATATTAAAAATATTTAATTGGTGAACGTTGCGACATCGCATAAAGAGATCACGTAAACCAGGCGTTGACAGGTCGTAAGCTCTGTAGGTTTCTTGATTTCCCGGTTCTCCTCTTAATATTTTAACTTCGTCTCTATTGAGATATAAAATAAAAATGTCGTAAAAATATAATTGACTCCGAACTGGAAAAAATGCAATGTTTGTGTATATTATGCAATTATAAAAATATTAAATTTGATATTAATTAAAAAAAAACATACATAGGTATCAAGGCTTCTGTTTTTGCAGCTAAAGAAAAACTGCCAGCTTAAATAAATTTCTTCGTCATATCTTTATAAAACTAACGGAATTCCTTTGATAATGTACATACTCTCATGACCTTTTATATTTCGTATTTTTTATATTATCTCAAAAGTAATCCAACAACCCTATTAGTGTTGAATCCAGATATTTGTATCTCAATTCAGAGAAAGGACGAGGGTTAATTATTGTGGAATAATTAAGCTCTGATTGTAGATGAATAATCTGCCTCCTTTGTTGAGGAAATGAGTAATCGCGTCAATCTTTAAGAATTATATCAAACAAATTCTTAGAAACGGAGAGATAATGGCATGAAAATAAAACAATAGATTGTTCAACGTTATTCACAAACGGAGAAATAACACAACATTAATGGTTGACACAAAAGAAAATATAATTACGCCATTATTATTAATATCTTCATGTTATTTTTTGAAATACGTGGCCATTACGTAGCAAAAATTATAATTATACTATGGGATTTTTAAAGTAGCCACTTGAATAATCGAAAGTTATAATTTCTGGATGATCATTTTCTTCTTATAGGTAGGTATATAAAAATAAAATACATTTAAGCAGTTGAAATGAGAAATTTGTAATAGAACGATGTTTGACGGAATAAGAAATGAGGATTTAAGTAAAGAATATTAAATAAAGAAAAAATGTCATTAAAAGAACGAAAGTGAACACATTGAGATGGTTTGGCCACTTGGGAAGAATGAACGAAGAACGCCTGACGAAGTAAATATACAAAGCTGACAGGAACGGAATAAGAGGTCGGGGGCGCCCAAGTAAAAGGATGGCACGACCAAGACGGAAATATAAGAAGCGTGAACAATAGACGAACATGTATAATAATAATAATAATAATTCTTTATTGGCTAAAATAACATAACAAAATAAGTGCAAACAAGAGCAAGTTAAAACATTAAAAAAGCCAAAAGGCGGACTTGTTAATAAAATTAACATCTTCCAGTCAACCTTAGAAAATAAAAATAATATAAGAATATATAAGAACATATATATCAGAACATATATATACATATACACACACATACATACATACACACATATACACACATATGCATTTAGGGGGGATGGGAAGGGGAAAAAAGGAAGGGGCGGAGATAGTGGTAAGGAGGAAAATGAGGCAGGGAGGGAAGAGAGACATCAGAGTTTCACCCGCTGTTTGAAAGAGAAAAATGATGGTAAGGTTCGAGTATCAACGGGAAGTTGATTCCAGAGCCTAGCACTATAAGACGATGTATGAATGTTGACGAGGCGATGAATGTGTTTGTCAAGATAGAAGTATGTGGCATTCGATTCTCTCTGCCTACCCCGGTGAGGGACATGACGTGAGGTGATGTATGTATGTATTAAAGCATTCAATTTAATTTGTATAGATCCAGCAAGAACGCCTTTCCAATGGGACGATACTGTAAACTCTGGATTTTCTAATGCTTCAAAGACTTGGTTGCCCGTGGCTCAAAACTACCGAACTCTCAACCTTCAAAATCAAAAGAACAGCCCAAGAAGTCACTACCGTGTTTATCAAAATCTCACTTCAGTCAGAAACCACCCAACGATACAAAATGGAGATTGGGATATTAAACCTCTTTCTGATAACGTTCTTAGTTTAAAAAGGTAACAGCCGGAGTTCTATTTTTATTTGATTAACATGTCTATCCGTGGTATTGTTCGACATATTCGGTCTTCGTACGTAAAGTACACTTAAGACTGACGAGGTTTTCACTGACGAGTATATTTGCTATAGTTGGACGAAATCGGTCGTGGCAGAATTCGAACTGGCGACTACTGGATTACTAACCCAGCGCGCTAATCACTCTGCTATCACCCATCTTATATATTACTAGTGAACCCCCGGCAAACTTCGTATTGCCTGTGTAATTAAATATGGTCCTTCATTACCACCCGTCACTTCAGACCCTTCAGTACCACCAATCCCTTCAAGCCCTCAGTACGTCCCTTCCATTCAGGCTCTTCAGTACCTCCCGTCCCTTCAGTGCCTCCCGTCCTTTCAGTACCTTCCGTCCCTTCAGTACCTCCCGTCCCTTCAGAACCACCCGTCCCTTCAGTACCTCCCGTTCCTTCAGTACCTTACGTCCCATCAGTACCTTCCGTCCCATCAGTACCTCCCGTCCCTGCAGTACCTCCCGTCCCTGCTGTACCTCCCGTCCCTTCAGTACCTCCCGTCCCTTCAGTACCTCCCGTCCCTTCAGTACCTCCCGTCCCTTCAGTACCTCCCGTCCCTTCAGTACCTCCCGTCCCTTCAGTACCTCCCGTCCCTTCAGTACGTCCCGTCCCTTCAGTACCTCCCGTCCCTTCAGTACCTCCCGTCCCTTCAGTACCTCCCGTCCCTTCAGTACCTCCCGTCCCTTCAGTACCTCCCGTCCCTTCAGTACCTCCCGTCCCTTCAGTACCTCCCGTCCCTTCAGTACCTCCCGTCCCTTCAGTACCTCCCGTCCCTTCAGTACCTCCCGTCCCTTCAGTACCTCCCGTCCCTTCAGTACCTCCCGTCCCTTCAGTACCTCCCGTCCCTTCAGTACCTCCCGTCCCTTCAGTACCTCCCGTCCCTTCAGTACCTCCCGTCCCTTCAGTACCTCCCGTCCCTTCAGTACCTCCCGTCCCTTCAGTACCTCCCGTCCCTTCAGTACCTCCCGTCCCTTCAGTACCTCCCGTCCCTTCAGTACCTCCCGTCCCTTCAGTACCTCCCGTCCCTTCAGTACCTCCCGTCCCTTCAGTACCTCCCGTCCCTTCAGTACCTCCCGTCCCTTCAGTACCTCCCGTCCCTTCAGTACCTCCCGTCCCTTCAGTACCTCCCGTCCCTTCAGTACCTCCCGTCGGGTGAACGGTTCCCAGGATAGTCCACCTTTATAGGTAAAATGACCTAATACCCGATGAAGAAGAAGAAGAAGAAAATTTTATAATATACGTAAATCCATTTTTATATATATAGATACCATTTTATGTATGGTTATATAGGATTTTTGCTAAACAAACCCACTGTATATCAATTCAATACCATTTTTTTTAGATATCGAATAAATAAATAAATAAATTATAATGCATAAACCTTCTCCTGAATGAGCTGAAAAAATTCCCAAAGTTTCATCGCAATAGGATGGTTGGTTTATCGCGAACAAACAAATATACGTAAATCCATTTATATTTTAAAGAGTCCAAAAACAGTGAAAGAAAAATCCAATGAAACACCATTATCGACAGCCCGACTACCATATATCAAAGGCGTCACCGATAAAATCAGCCGTCTATTAAACAAAAATAACATACGTACCGTTTTCAGCACAACAAATAAAATATCAACCTTTCTAAGAAACCCGAAAGACATCATTCCACTTGAAGCTCATGGAGTATATGAAATACCGTGCGGATCGTGCAATAAGACTTATGTAGGAAGAACCAATCGAAAAGTTGAAGCACGAATAGCGGAGCACAGAGTCGACATGAGAAACAAAAAACTTACATCCTCACTTGTACAACACTCGCTCACAGAAGGACATACAATAGATTTTGACCATTCAAAAATAATAGCAAGTTTAAACAGTGAACCTCTCAGAATTTACAGGGAAGCTATAGAAATATATAAGAGAAGGGATATAATGAACAATCGGGACGACGGAGTTCGTTTGCCTAGTACCTGGAAGAACATTTTATATGACAAACAATACAATAATAATATTAATAATACCATAGCGAAAATAACCCCAAAACACAACAATAATAATATTAATGTCACAACTAAAATTAACAATAAATCACAACACAAAAATAATGATAAAATATTATTACCAACGAACACGACAGCAGGTGGGCGTGTCACAAGGAGCCAATCACGTCGCGCTAACAATATTTGACATAAGCGGCCATCTTGTACGCTACGAGTCACTTGACGGTGAGCTTTCAGTGTGAGTAGACGTGTGTCGCGCGCGTGCTTTTCGTTAAGTCCTTGAAAATGCCTGGTGATATTCAGGCGAAACGTCGGAAGACAAATGGTCTTAGTCAAGACCTACTGACACGGGAAAACCGAGATAAAAATATTATAACATATATATATATATATATATATATATATATATATATATATATATATATATATATATATATATATATATATATATATATATATATATATATATATATATATATATATATATATATATATATATATATATATATATATATATATATATATATATATATATATATATATATATATATATATATATATATATATATATATATATATATATATATATATATATATATATATATATATATATATATATATATATATATATATATATATATATATATATATATATATATATATATATATATATATATATATATATATATATATATATATATATATATATATATATATATATATATATATATATATATATATATATATATATATATATATATATATATATATATATATATATATATATATATATATATATATATATATATATATATATATATATATATATATATATATATATATATATATATATATATATATATATATATATATATATATATATATATATATATATATATATACTAGCTTTTATGTCCCGCCGTTGGCCAAGAATGTAAAATTGTGAAGGAAAAAGCAATCGTTTTTATAATATTGTCACCCAATTATTTTGCAAAATCGGACTATGAAAAGTGGTTTGAAATATGATTGAATTTGATTGTAAAATGTTCAAGTGATGGCCACAACCCATTATTTTTTATATATTGCTATAAAGTGTGAATGAAGTATAATATACAATTTCTTCACTATTCGAAATGGTTTTAAATATGACTGTTTATCAACATTGTAAAGAGATTGGTTTGGCCACAACCCCCATTTTTAAATATTATCATCGAAAACAAATTGTAATATGTACTTACCTATTGAATATTTAGTAATTTTGGATGTTGGGATGTGGTTAAAATTTGATTAAACAAATGTACTGAAAAGATCCAGTGTTGGTCACATCCCATTCGTTTTATATTTTTTCATCAAGTGTGCATTATATTTTTGCACAATTAGACTGATGAACTTAAAATTGACACAAAAGTCTACATTAACGAAGAAGAAGAAGACTTAAACTATGGTAAATAATTTGAATATAAACGTTGTGAAGAATTCAGTAATGGCCACAGCTCCCTTTCTTTAAATATTGTCAACGAAATCAAATATATTATGTAGGTGTTAAAAATTATTTAAAATAGGATGATATAAATGGTTTAAATTTGATTAAACAAAAGTATTGAAAAGATTCTAGTGCAGGTTACATCTTCACATCCCACATCCCATTCGTTTTTACATATGTATTTTCATCAAGTGTGCATATCGTTAATAATATTTCTGCACAATAGACTATTAGACTTAAAACTAACCCAAAAGTCTAAATAAAAAAGAGAAGAATAAGTATAAGACTATAAGAAATAGTTTGTTTAAAAAATCCCAATGGTCTACATAAAATAAGAAAAAATACATAAAATAGAAGAATTAGACTATTGGAAATAGATTGTATAAAAACTGAGCAAAAGGTCTTCATAAAAGAAGAAGAAGATTAATCTATAGGAAATAGTTTGTATTAAAACTGTCCTTAAAGGTCTACATAAAATTAAGAAGAAAAATAATTAGACTCCAGGAGCCGTCGCTTCAGACCCTTCAGTACCTCCCGTCCCATCAGGCCCTTCAGTACATCCCGTCCCTTCAATCCCTCATCACGTCCCTTCCAATCAGGCCCTTCAGTACCTCCCGTCCCTTCAGGCCCTTTAATACCTCCCGTCCCTTCAGGCCCTTTAGTGCCTCCCTTCCCTTCAATTACATCCCGTCCCTTCATTCGGGTAAGAAAAGTTTAAATCCAGAAACCATCCTGGAAGAACCGCGAAGAGATGTAAGCACCGTCTTCTTTTCCCAGGATACTCCACCTTTATAGGTAAAATGACCAAATACACGATGAAGAAGAAGAAGAAAAAAGTTTAAATCCAGAAACCGTCCTGGAAGACCTGCGAAGAGATGGAGGGACAGTCGGACCTTCTTTTCCCAGGATATTCCGCTTTCATTGGTAAAATGACCAAATACACGAAGAAGAAGAAGAATAAGAAAAAAGTTTAAATCCAGAAACCACCTCGGGCACACGCTCGACAATTCGCCAAAGTTTCATTGTAATCGGACATACGGTTTAGGAGCACATCGCTTGCATACATTCATACATTCATAAATAAATAAATAAAATAATTTTCCGATAGGAAATCAGTATATTGTTGATTTGTAAGTAAATAATAATAGGTAGGTACCTACCTACAACAATGTTCTAAATAAATTCGATTCATAACAAATTTTATTTGAATATCAGAATCTTTCCGTTACCATAGTAACCATTCCAATACGTAAAAAATATCAAATGGTTTGAGACATTTTTTGAATATGTAGGTACCTACATACATTGGTTTGTTCGATGCCATAAAAATGAAAATTGTCAGAAAAATCAAATATTATTTACAAATTATGCAATTTTATTATGCCTATATCTTTACTAATAATAAACACATTTTTACAATATATGTCTTAAAACTTGCTGTAATGTCTTGTGTTTCATTTTATTATTTCATAATTACATTTAATTCAAAGGTTTATTATTTTCAAGAACATATTCATTCGGTAGGAAAATGAAATATTGTATGAAAAGATATTAAAATGGCGGCGTTCATGTACAAAACGCTTACATTAAAAATAAGTTAAACATTATAATTATACAAAATATTCACCATGTTTTTCACTCAAACGCTAAGTTATACTTGAAAATATATTTTTTTCGTGTAAATACGTACTTCTAACTTTTAAACTAACAGATATTTGCGTGCAAAATGTACACTTTTTTGACAGATACGACTTGGAAAATTTTGTATGAAAAAAATAATTATTGAAATATTTTTAAAATTCAGCATTTTTATCGCATTATTTTTAGCGTGACACTGCATCAGGTATACAGGTACACGTTCGCACATAAATTAGATTTTTAGATGCTCTTGGTTTTTCAGAAGGCGTGAGACAAACACACACGTACACACACACAAACACTAACATTTTGAATGCTTTATTACTTTAGATATATATATATATATATATATATATATATATATATATATATATATATATATATATATATATATATATATATATATATATATATATATATATATATATATATATATATATATATATATATATATATATATATATATATATATATATATATATATATATATATATATATATATATATATATATATATATATATATATATATATATATATATATATATATATATAGATTGTCGGTTTGGTGTCATTTTTCTTTAGAAGTTGTCCCTTTGATTCACTCGATAGACTGTCTGCGTATTTCGAGAGAAGGATATATAATAAACATAGACATCAAGAAGGAATGAGAGGTCTATATCCAGCACTGGACGACTGATCATTCATTCATTTATATCGTCACGGCAAAGTGGAGTAATCAGGGAAAGGTTTGCGGGTGTGCATGACCTTATAAAAGGAAGCCCGATACATTCGTGTATCCTCACACACCAGCCTCTTCTCACCTAAAAAGGCACTTTATTCAGAGATGGTAAACCTCATTGATTAGAGTAGAAGCACCGTTCTAAGCCGGTACCTCACAACAAAGCCGGCGACTGATGAATTTGATAATTTAAAAAGTTTTTATGTGAATATTCTATATATAAATGATAATGTTCCATGTTTGTAGATTTCTGGCACCCTATAAAACATTTGTTATAATATTATGTCCTATTCCTATCGTCTAAATTTATCCGTCTGATTTTTAGTATATGAGAAATGTCTAAAAGTTGACTGCATTTATACGGGAATCATAATGTCACACCGCGGGAATAAAATCCTTTTATCCATGGTCCCCAGTTGATTTAGACGTTGTCTTACTCTGAAACGAATCAGACTATGTATACATGATAATGTCTCATGATCTCTGGCACCCTATGAAACAATTGTTTTATTCTATGTATAATTGATAATTTCTCATGTCATCTCTAGCACTCTATGATACAATTGTTATCGGTATTCTATGTAAAAATGATGTTGAAATTTAAAACTATGAAACAATTGATATATTCTACATTATGTATAAATTATATTGTCTCATATTTGTACATCTCTGGCACCTTATGAAACAATTGTTATTCTAAATTTAGTTTGTCGATCGACAATTCTTGATAGAACTCCATTGTATTTTTATAACATATCAACAAATTGTTATTCTATGTATAAATGATAATGTCTTATGTTTGTAGATCTCTGGCACCCTATGAAACAATTGATTTGATCATGAATATGGGAAACAGCAGTAAAACAGTCGATTTGAATGTATTTAAAGATTTACCAACAATATTGAATGTAAGCATAGCGAGTGTGAACTCGACAAGGAATCCTGGGTAACTATCATAATATAGACAATTGACTTTTTTTACATATATTTAAATCTTTCGATGACATTTTCGTCTTAAAGGGCCATTCAAAAGTTACTGGTATGACTTTTTAAATTGAAGCGGTAGTCGGAAGTTTAATTTAAATAATTAATTATTAATTTTGTTTTAAACGCACTAAATGGGCTTTTACATAATTATTTAATTAATATTTAGATCAATGAACCACAAATTAAAATATATACATACATAAGTATAATAAAGTGGTTTGTGTGAAGGTAATAATACCTACAGGGCTAATATTTTGAATTCCTAATTCTAGGGATTTGGTAAATGCAAACAGCATTCCATTGGACTTTGGAGAAGCTCTTGTTTTATTTACAAATCCATCATAAGTGACGTCATACCGAAGATAATTAAAAAAAACGAAATATATTGACACGTTGTCTACACATCATTTTTTTGTATAAGTAGGTACATAAATGTAGAAAATAATATAACGGCAAAATTATGTATACCAGAATATTTTTATAGGAACAAAATAAATAGCTGAACATTAAAAAAATATTTTCTTTTCTCTTTACCGTCATGCCCCCGAATTTTATTAAATTGGATATTTTTTTCAATGTTTAAAACTGTCATTACATGATAGAACTCCATAATCACATAGAATTGTGATTTTTTTTTATATTATTAAATTTATAATAGGTACATATATAAAAAAAAACAATCAAAAAATATAGAAAAAGATGCACAGTAGGTAAGAAAAAACACACTTTACTTTATCAGAATGCAAGCACTCGTGTGTAAATATAGTATATTTTTACGTTTTATTTTAGTTCGCAAACGTAACTACCATTCACGTTCATTCTGACGATACTCGGTATTTAGCGATATCGTTAAATAAACGAACTTTATTAAATAGAATGTAAAATTAAACATAATTTGTTTTTTTTTTCATAATTCTATGTAAACATGGATATTGTAAAAATAAATGTAGGTTCAGTTTTATTTTCCAGGAAGTAACTTTGTGGCGTCATTATAATTTTTATTCTATAATATAAATAATAACTTAGTATACACCACTTATGAGCACAAATAACTGTTGACCGGTTTCGAAAACAATGTACTCGAAGTACGTAAGTCATCCTGAAGATGTGGACATTGTTCTCGAAACCGGTCGACAGTTATTTGTGCTCATAAGTGGTGTATACTAAGTTATTATTTATATTATAAAATAAAAAAAATGGAGGTTGGTAGCTAGTTTTAATAAGTAAGTGTAAATACATATCATCACGGCATATCTCACAATGTCGGGTAACCAGCGACAGGTGTGCGGGTGTATATAACCTTTTTAAGCGAAGCACGACAGGTGCGTGTATACCCACACACCATTCTCGTCTCATCTAAAAATGCAGCATTCAGAACTATGTGAGATTTAATATATTTATTTAATATTGCTTCTCGGGCACCTAACAGGTACTGTGTCAAACATTAATATAACACGCACCCAATAACAAGTTGCCACATTCTGGAGACTTGTGATATTTATCGTCTCACAGATCAAGACTGAAAACCCAATTAAAAACTGTGCTTTCACCGGGAATCGAACCCGGGACCTGCGAACTGCGAGACATTATATTGCCTGTTATATTTTCGATTACCCAGATCTTACGGGATTCCCAAAACGATAATAAATAAGAGTGATGGTATTTTTCTATGCCGCTACTTCACAGACGATTATTCATATAAAAATATAAAGTGCCGTTTAATGACACAAGATCTCACCAAGGGAAGCATTCATCGATTATTATAGGCTGCGAAAGACTTGAAAATCAGACAGTCCTTCAAATTTACAAAAGATATCAACACTCTGAGCTCCACGTTGGCGAGGACACGATAAATGGCCATCGCGAAAAACTCGAATGAAAATGATCACAATCCTCAGTCATGATAAACCGACGAAAATTGAGGGTTCCGTATGTTATACAAATATCAAATCATACACATAGGTAATAATTATGTGTATAACTAGCATTATGACATGTAATTTAGCCGATACCAATACACGGTTATTAGATATCATTAGTTCTGCATACTTCGTGAAATCATTAGAATCTATTTACATCCACAATCGATTCTGCATTTGTGCTAGTGTTGTACGACAGTTTGAACATGGTTAGATTAAACTTTATTTTGATAATAGTGACAAGTGTGCTCTTTTGTACAAATTTTGCTAGAAGTGAAAATATTAAATGGTGGAATAAAAACTATTTTTATGAACTTTATATAAAATCGTTTAAAGATTCTGACGGAGATGGTTTTGGAGATATCAAAGGTATTGGAATATATTTTTCTTTAATTTATGTAATATTGAATTGTTTTTATATTTTGATAATATAACTTTTACCTACGTTTACATACATTTGTAGAATTAAATTAAAACTATAACCCTTCAATTGAATCGAGAATTTTATTTTAACTTACAAGAATATTTTTTTTACTTGCATATTGATATACAGCTCAACAACTATTTTGTATTATATTCAATAATATTGGAGTACCTAAATTTAAAAATAAATCTATAATTTTAAGACATGTCTATAGGAAAAAAAGAAATGCCTTTATATGGCGAAAAATCTGTTGATATGCATTGATGGTTGATATGCATTGATGTATATATAATTTTAACAAAGTGTTATATTTTTCCCAGCAGAGGAGATATTTATTATAATTTATTTCTCACGCAAATATTGCAATAAACTCGCCACTTGCGCAGGGTGCAAGGAAGTGTTCATTATTTATTTATTTATTTAAAATTTTTTAGGGATTATCGAGAAAATTGATCATATAAAGACACTCAAAGTAAATACAATAATTCTGTCACCTATATTTCAAATAAACAACATTTGCAAGGATGGAGGATACACTAATTTTAAAGAAATCGAAGAGAATCTTGGAGCTTTAGAAGATTTAGATAATCTCATAACCACTGCTAGTAAATTAGGTATGAAAGATAACATATTTTTTATATTAAATTAAACTAGGTATTAAATAAAATATAATTACTATTTTTCACATTTCAATTTCATACAAATGTAATATTTGCATTTCCTCCCAAGTATTTTCAAAACCTTTTTTAATGTCTTATTTTATTTATTGCTCAATATATGCAAGACTATGTACTATTAGTTACACACAATGAGCTTTTAACAAAGGAAAGATGAAGTATGTTTTAGTATTACCGCATAGGAAATAACCCAAATGATACATTGTAGTGGCTCTAATTGTGCATAGCATAGCCAAGTAAAATAATAGAACTGAAATATACAGTTAATTATATTTACAAAATAAACGAATGAATTTCTTTTTCGAATTTTCAATTTCATAAATAAATATGGGTGTTTCTAATTATTGAGGATTTCCTACCTAAAACGAATCAACGTCTGACGAAAGAATTCTACAAAGTTGACAAGGCGTAGTGGCCAACCACTGTTAGTTATATGAATGAGGTTTGAGAGAAGGGAAAAAATATGTCGGGATCGTTGAGCGTGTATGAGACGATAAATAGACAAAAATGAAGAAATTTTGTATAATTGGATAGGCAGAGAGAACTGATCACTTCATTTATGTCCGAGCAAAGTCTAATACACGCTATTGCACAATTAAGAGTTCTAGTACTTAAATCTTATTTATATGGTTGTGCCAGCTTTTCCTTATCAGACTTACACAAATCATAATTTTCTCATTACTCTTATACATTTTATTTATATTTCCTATGTGCTAAATCATCTTAAGACAGTTATTTTTCATCATACACACAATATTTCATACAATCCAACATTCTGGTCTAATATTCTCACTTGTACAAAACTAAGTTCAACTTGTTTACGGCTCACAACGAATAAATCCCTCCTATTAAAAATATTGATTTTTATGTTTGTTAAGATTTTCACTACTCGAAATATCAAGGGGCAATTCCAAATATTTTTAGTGCCTTAACACAGTTTAATGAGATTCTATTTAAATATTATTTCGATTTATTTTGAAAATACTCTTAGCTTCGCAATATCAAGAAGCTGATATTATTGCTTAAAAACCAAAATAATGGGAAAGGCCAATGGTATTTCGTTAGAATTATAATTTTAATAACCCCAGTAGTTCAAATTTGGTTATTTCACATTTTAATGAATATTTTTGGTTAAATTTTAAAGTACAAACGTTTCAAAATATTGAACTAAATTTTGAATTTGAAATAACACGTTTATTTTAATTACATGACATGTGCTTCATTTGACAATTATTTTATCAAAATGATAATTATCGTTATTTAATATAAAATATTTACTAGAGAAGGAATATTTATCCCTAAACACCTGATCTCGAATTCCCCTTCTTGTTCTTTCCCTATGCTTTTGTTATTTATTTATTTTTCATTATTTATCTTGTTATGAATATTTTATTTGTTTTTTTTTTTGCTTTCATTTTTTGATGTACATATATGTATAATTCTGTCACTCTGTAATTTGGTTGGTTGGAAGAAGTTGCCTTATGGCAATAAGCCCGCCAGTGTGCATTATATTTGTTTATATTATGTACAAAAAGTTGAATAAATAAATAAGAATTTACAGTGTTATAATAACTTTCTCATTGCCAGACGCTACATATAAAAAATAGGACTGTAATAATGCTATTTTTTTATTATTTTTTAATTATTTATTTGAAAAACAAACAGATAACAATGTTACAATTTTTTTTTATACGGCTATGGTAGATTTTTTTATGATGTTAATAACAACTAAGCACTACAAATAAATAATAACACTCAATTTATTATTATATTATTATCATTATACATTTTCTCAAAATAATTAAAAATTATTTAATAGAACAAAATGAAATGCAACAAACGCACCGACCAAGATTTAAATTGGGAATAATTCACCCATCCTGATACTTAACATATCAAAGAATATAATAAAATTATATAAAAAAGTATGTTCTTTGCATCCCAATAACATGTTTTCCCATAAGAGTAACAAATATAAATTTCACATAAAAATGGCAAATAGAATTCTACACATCATTATAATGTACCATATATTTTTTAAGTGTTTATGTTGCGTTTTATGATATAATGTTGATATGTGTTATATTGTAAGTATGTATGTGAACGATAAAAAATGCACAGCACGTAGATTAGCTCATAAAGCCTCTTGTTTAGTAATCTCAACATCCTGGTCCATAAGGAATAACCAATAATTAAAATAAAAAAAAAATGTGACGAAGATTTCTAGAATGTTTTGATTCGGCAACATTGGTCTGAAGAAATATAAATATTTATTTGCATGACCAGTGTTAAAATGAAAAGGTCCTCGGACATAATCGAGGTGTATTGCTTTATAAGTGAACTCTATTTGATACAAAACTTCCAAAGAATTTTCCGGTATTGAGATAACTGATATGTACAAGAGAGAAAAGGAAATATTGAATCAATGAATATTGATTAGATACAAATAAAAACGTAAGAATAAATGAAGAACGGCTGACATGAAATATACAGATCTGATTCTGAAATAGTTAAAAACAAGAAAAGAGTAATGTTTAGTTATATAGGATAAACCTTTTTTTGTAGGAAAGAATGATCAAATTAAATATAGCAAAACCAAAAATTTATATATACAGAGGGTGGCCAATTTAAAGTACTTAGACCTAATTTATGATATTCTATCTTTTCAAAAGTATATAAATTTTTACAAATTATTTTAGTAAACCATTATATCTTTAATGATATTTTGGTTTCTTTCTTGGTGTTAGGTCACATCCCCTTTCCATTCTACAAAAAAAGTAAATAATAATATAAAATGAGTTTCATCTGATGTATGTCCTTAAATAAAGAATTAAAAGTGACTAAAATTACCACACAATATACAAATATAATGTACTAATGTGATATGGATATGGAAAATGCACAGAATATCGTACACGAAGACTATGTTTAGTTTAATTTGAAGGGAAAATTGTAAATATAATAAATTAATATATACGGTGATTCTCGTTGGTTTGAAGAAATTACCATGAGGAAATAAGCTCGGCAGTTTAGATGCTGGATACATTTGAGAGGAGAGTGCTACGGAAAATACTGGGACCCGTGAATGATGGAGAAGTTTGGAGAATAAGGTATAATGATGAAATATACAGCATCTATAAGACTCCTAGGCTCTCTGTACATGCTAGACTGAGCAGGCTGAGATGGGCTGGGCATGTACAGAGAATGCCGTCATCACGGGCACCCAAGAGGATCCTTGAGGAACATCCGGATGGAAGAAGAAAGGTCGGCAGACCCAGGCTGCGATGGGAGGATGAAGTGAAAAGGGATGCGGAACAATTACTGCAAGTGGCAGACTGGAGGACAGCAGCGGTAGACAGGAGGAGTTGGAGGCAACGATTGATGGAGGCCAAGGCTCGATATGGGCTGTAGAGCGATAGGAAAAAGAATTAGAAGTTTAGATGCACATTGATGTGATGTCTCTGAGGACGGTGCTCAGGATAATAGGACGAAGTGGAGAAGCACAGTAAGGAGACCTGATCCCACCACCATGTGGGATAACAAAAAAGGAGGAGAGATAGTATATGAATAAATTATGTGCAAAAAGACGAGTAAGTAAAAAAAAAAGTTTGAACACCTTTGAGAATCTGATAGAGTGACATAATGAGTCCCTGTCAAGAAAACACGGCCATATAAATAAAATTGCAATCGAAAAAAAAAACAAACATGAAGTAAAATGTATGTAAAATGTAGATATGTTATTTGCTCCTGTCCCAAGCACAAGTTTTTAAACTTTATTGGGACAGTGCCTATTGAAAAAAAAATGAATGATATGATGATGCATGAATATAAATAATGCAAAAATGAAGGTATTTCAGAGTTGGTAAATCAATGAGGCATTTGGTTTTCACTGCATATCCAGCAAAAAACATGGCGTGGTGGATTTTTTTTGTTTTGTCAATATCGTCACGGCTTGTTACTAAGTTGATTGGTGATTTAGTGTAAAGAGATATATTTTATATTACAAATTGATATACCTACGACAAAGTATCATTTGTATTGAATTAGGATGATGTGTAACGTTAACATAATTTTCTAAAATGTACCTATGTTTTGACAGATATGAACATTATTCTTGACATGCCCATTAATCAAATAAGCGAAACATCGCAGTGGTTCACATTATCATTAAGCAGAACTCCAAAGTATGACAATTTTTTCGTTTGGAGGCCACAGTCAAATGATGGATCGGTAAGAAAAATACATATATTTATTTTATATTAATATGATGGTTAGATAATCATTTCATATACATGACAGAATGCATAACCTAAAAAATAATACTAACAATATTTAACGGGTTTTCCTAAAACTTGATTTATTTATTTATTTATTTTATTTATTTATTTATTATTTATTTATTTATTTTTATTTTATTCCTTCAACGCCCATTTGAAGGGCTTTTACAAAACATACAAAACACATGTGCAGCGTACAGCAACTATATAAAACAACATATAACCATTATAATATAGAATATAAAAAAAAAAAAAAAAAAGCACAAATAAAATTTAAAAGTAAAAACATAGAAAATAAAATATATCAGTAAAAATAAAGGAAGGATATATAAAATCAACAATATAAAACAACTTATAACCAATAAGAATATAAAAAAGAAGAACACAAATAAAATTAAAAAGTAAAAACATAGAAAATAAAATTTTAAGTAAAAACATAGAAAATAAAATATATCAGTAAAAAAAAGAAGGGATATATAAAATCAACAATATAAAACAACTTATAACCAATAAGAATATAAAAAAGAAGAACACAAATAAAATTTAAAAGTAAAAACATAGAAAATAAAATATATCAGTAAAAATAAAGAAGGGATATATAAAATCAACAGTATAAAGCAACAAATAACCAATAAGAATATAAGAAAAATCACAAATTAAATTTTAAAGAAAAAACAAAGAAAATAAAATATATCAGTAAAAATAAAGAAGGGATATATAAAATCAACAATCTAAAACAACACATAACCAATAAGAATATATAAAGAAAAAACACAAATAAAATTTAAAAGTAAAACATAGAAAATAAAATATATCAGTAAAAATAAAGAAATGCTATATAAAATCAACTATATAACACAACATATAACCAATAAGAGAAAAAAAACACAAATAAAATTTAAAGCTAAAAACACAGACATTAAAGTATATCAGTAAAAATATAGAAGATATACACAAAATCAGACCACAATTACATGATGGGCATAAGGAAGCTGAGATCAGTGGTTGTGAAAAATGTTAAATTGTTATAGATGTAATACTGTGTAAAATACTTTGTTTAAATGAACTCAATGGGGTTGCAAAAATGTCAACTTCACAAAAAGTATTCCCTTCCCTCAACAGCCTTTGCAAAGGTGAATTATAGTAATAATTTGTTTTGGCACTGTCACATGCAAAGGTTGTTTTGCTTCTAGTATACCGGGTGGGAACATGTAAATTGATATGCTCTAGAAGGAATGGACAGTCAATCTTGCCGTTAAGCAGTTTGTGGAGGAACACCAAATCTGTTACAGTTCTCCTACATTCCAATCTAGGTAGGCTGAAATTAGAGCGTAGGGTAGCATAATTAATGTCTTTCAATGAAATTCCTAGCTTAAAATTAACGAATCGAAGAAATTTGTTTTGCACTTTTTCGATATTCGCTACATGAATTCTATAGTAGGGATTCCACACAATGGAGTTGTATTCAACTATAGGTCTCACCAGACATTTGAACAAAGTAACAAATGTTTGTATGTTTTTAAAATCCTTACTGAGCCGAAGCAAAAAACCCAGGATTTTAAATGCTTTTTTCACAATGATGTTAATGTGGGGAATGAATGTAAGCTTATCATCAAATGTTATACCCAAATCCCGCATCTGCACTACAGATTCCAATATTGAGTTGTGAATAACATAGTCATATTTAAGTATTTTGGATCTACAGAATCTAACCACTTGACACTTAGAAATGTTTAGGAATAACTTGTTCTGTTCACACCACTGATGCAGAATACATAAGTTTCTTTGCGAAATTCGACAGTCATAAATGGAAGTGATGGTTTTATAAAGTTTTAAATCATCTGCAAAAAGAATGTATTGCACATGAAAAAAGTTCTTCGTTAAGTCATTAATAAACAAAATGAATAATATAGGTCCTAGATGAGTCCCCTGTGGAACTCCGCTCGAAGCAAAGATGACCTTTGATTCAAAATTATATATTTTTACCTTTAGTGTTCTATCACTCAGATAACTATCCAGCCAAACATGAATTGAGTTATTCAATCCCATACTTTTAAGTTTTTTCAGCAATATTTTATGAGACACACGATCAAATGCTTTCGCGAAATCCGTATATATACAATCAACCTGTTGTCGTTCTGTAAAAGCATCCATTATATGTGTTTGGTAGGTAAGAAGATTAGTTTGGGTTGATTTACTTTGTAAAAACCCATGCTGATTGGGAGATATGATGCGGGATAAGTCTTGTTTGATCTTCTCTAACACTAAAAGTTCGAATAGCTTCGGAATACACGATTGTATGCAAATTGGCCTATAATTTTTGACATCAGACTGATCACCCTTCTTAAATACTGGTACCAAGTAACTTGTTTTCCACTTGTCAGGAAAAACACCGGTACTTAAAGACATATTGAAAAATTTTGTCAGAACCCCGCATAAGATTCTCGAGCAGCTTTTCACTAATATAGGAGGTAGTTGGTCAGGTCCAGCTGATTTGTTGGAGTCTAAGGAACATATGCCCTTGTATACATCTCCCTCCTCAATTGATATATGAGAGGCATCAAGTACATCGATCGAGTCGAAATTTGGTACCTCGGTATCGGGCGTTGGGTCGTCATATACTGTATCGAAAAAATCAGCGAACAAGCCTGCCATGTCTTCGACGGAATTGGACAGCCTGTTTTTGTATTTCATGACTCGTGGATAGTCATTAATGTCGTTTTTAAGAGATTTTGTAAATTTATGCAAGTTAATTGAGTATTTAGGTAAGTTTTCTTCTATGTTAGATAAAAATTGCACTTTTAATTGTCCAGACAAAATTTTACAGTCTCTTCTCGTATTGCTAAATAGCATATAGTCGTTTATGCTTCTTGTTTCCTTATACAGTTTGTGATAATATTTTTTAAGACGTATTAAATCTTTTAGTTCCTTTGAGTACCACCCAGGATATGAGGACTTCTTAACCTCCCTCAGGGGTATGTGTGTGGATATTACGGAATCCATGATATTATAAAAACTCTCAACAACATAATTTACATCAACACTTTAAGTAAGAAAGGTCCAGTCAATAGCAGAGAGATCATCAACAACCTTAGCATAATCACATTTGTTAAAAAAACGTTTATATTGTTTGCAGGGGGTTGAGTATTCGGCACATATCTTTAACTTAATATCAAGTGGAGGATGATGAGGATCAGCTGGCAAAAAAATATCAATAGATCTATCAACGTTCACATTTTTTGCGTTTGTAAATACCAAGTCAAGTAATTTTGAGTTGTGATTGAATACATCATTGTGTTGCTCAAAACCAAGATATGAGGACATGTTAAGTATTTCAATCTCATTTTCGTTACCACGCGGTATACCAATCAATGTATTAGATTGATCTCTGTGCCACTGTATGTGAGGAAGATTGTAATCACCCACTATAAGTATTTGTGCATCTGTATGTTTGAACCTAATTTTTTCCAGGTCCTCACTGTGATGCACATAAATCGTATTGTCTGAGGAAGGGGGGATATACACGCAACATAGGATCAAGCTATGTGATGGGAAATCAATTTTAACAAATAATTGCTCAACATCTTTGTGTGTACATTTTAAAATGGATGACCTTAGTCTTTTGGCGATCCCCAACAGAACTCCACCACCCCTACTTCTGTCACTAGTGGAAATACAACGATCTTTACGATATATATTAAAGTTTTCAAACCCAAGTTCACCATTATAAATTGATTTTGATAACCATGTCTCTGTGAAAATAACTATATCAGCGCAAGATGAATTAGAGGAGTCTCTTAAAATGTCCAATTTAGTATTTAGACCTCGAACATTATTATAATACAATGTTGAACAAAAAAACAATTACATACTAGAGTTAGAAGTTACATATGTCTGATTGCATTACATCCATACTAAAACACCAAATAAATGTGAAAAAGTTTTCGAATAGTGACGAATTTCAATATTATTTGATGCACAGCACATATATGTGATAATACATAGTTTTCTATAAGGAAGATACATCCTTTACACCACAAACTCGGCCTTCTCCTTTGTACGCTGGTGCTACACGCCAACTTACAGACGTCGTCTGACTAATAATAGAATAATATTTTGTTTTTATAACTTTGGAATCACATTCCATCGCAACTTCGAGTTTCATTAACACTTCCCGCTTTCAAATGAAATGTGAGGTCCCATTTTCTTACACATAACATTTCAATTTGTCTCCTTATCATATCCTTGTCCCCTGCTCCTCTTATCTCCGTTTTTTAAATTGTTTTTGTTTTATATGTTTAATATAATTATATTTTATTTACATAAATTGGTACGTGTCATAAACATAATTTACTTAACCAAATGGATATGGTTGGTTGGAAGATCTTCCCATAAGACAATAAGCCCACCATTGTGCACATCTGTACAAAATGTTTAAAATAAATAAATAAATAATATAGGTACCGTAAAAAACTTAATCCTTTATATTTACAGACGAAATTCATTTTTATGTCAAATATAGAGTATTTGATCATTTGAAAAGATTCTTCTTATTCAAAATATCAATTTATTTAGTCGACTGCCGTGGCAAATTGAAATGAATTGCAGTATGGTATTAAACTTGACACTTGCATGTGGTGCAAGAAAGTGATGATCGTATTTATTCTTTGAAATATTTTTTGCTTAGAATTGAAACACTGATACCAATATTTGTATTATTATTATTTTTAAATGAAACGAACCCAGTACATGGATATTCATTCAAACAACACAAAAATATTTCATGAAAAATATTTCATTAATTTAAAATTTTAGATGGAAGAGCAAAATGAAACGGGCTGGAAATGGAATACTGAAAGAAATGAATTTTACTACATCGTCAAAGATTATCCCATCCTGAATTATTCTGATCCTAATCTGCTAAACGAAATGATAGACGTCATTGTGTTTTGGCTCCAGAGAGGTGTAACCGGTTTCAGAATAACAGAAACCTCTTCATCTTTTGTTGATAATGATACTTATCTCATGGTGAAGTTTTTGAGAGTTTTTCTCGACGACTATTCTAGGAAGAACGGCGGACTCCAAAGGTCATTTGTGGATATATTTGAGACTCTAGTACTTATATTTTGTAAATTAAATAGTTAATTTGGAAAATCTTTTCCTTAGAACCTTCAATAGATATGTCTTTAAAAAAAACATCATCTTTATTTTGAAGCGAAAGTTTTTTGAAATTTGTTTTATACCTACTTTTAAATTTTTTTAATAACTATTCTTCATATAAAAAATTCTTAAATTTTTACTCTTTTTCATGAAAAAAATATTGCATATCACAGATTTGGTGACATTCAATATTTATTCATATTTCATACATTAGAAGGTAAAACATAAGTGTGCATATTTGTGTACATCCGTATGCCCAAGGTCATAAGCTTTAAGAAGGGTCTTAACTTCCCTTTCTTGGTTAGTTCTTTAGATCCTTTATTTTTTTCCATCAACAACATTATTTCTAGTTTCCTGTTGAAAAGGAAGATTTTGACTGTCAAATTAATAACTTAGGTTTCACAAGAATTTACTTCCTTTCACAGGACGAATGTTTCGACTGATTAGTATAATGATCCAGCAGCCGTAAGGATTTTGATTTATAAAACCCCGAGAGAGAATTACACAAAATCAGTGTCGTCAAAATTGACAACATTAAAATATAATCTCTCCATATTGTACTTGTCAGATAAACTTAAAAAAAATAAATATTATAAGAGTTTTCTGGGAAAATATAAATAATATTATGTATGATTTTACGATTTGATCGTATTTGTGAGTTGTTCGCGTGGCTAAGAACAATATTGAAAAAAAAAATTTGAAAAAATATTTTTATAAATAATACTCGTACTTGGACACAAATCAAATTTAAGTAGGTATTTCAATTACTACTGAAGAGATATTTCTTTTTATTTCATCTATATTCAATGTGAATGTGAATTAATTTAGGTACATATTCTTCACTGTTTCTTTTACCAAAATTACATCGACTCGATTTTTTCGTTTTGTATTTCATCTGGTTAAATGTGTCCAAACGTTTATTTAAATGGTTTTACATTTTCTAGAATACTCGTCGGACAATTCCCCAATGATGCCAAAATGGTATATAAAAGTCAACAATACAGTTCTGGGAGCTATCACTTGATTATGCCTAAAGGGTTTTTTACCGCTTTCCAAAATGACTTTAACGCTCTTGATGTTAAATTTAGCGTCGATACAACATTAACATATACTAAGGAGGATGAGAGCCCTATATGGAATGTAAGATGATCTAAGATTTATTTATATAAACCTTATATACTTAAGAAATATAATATAACTTATTATGTATATCAAAACTGACAGAAGTATGTATAGAAACAAGAGTTTTTATTTTGGTTTATCATTTATATTTAAAATCTATGTCCCTATTCAAAATTGAAAAATCATTTATTTGTTTCATGGTTATCTGAATAATAGGTATCTGTAACATTTCGATATATGTAGGTATATCACGGATATATGTACATTGGTACCTAAATATTTTTTTCTTTTTTTTACTGTTTTTTTTTCGGAATATAATATTCTTTTTACTGTATTACGTTAGGCCCGAAACAAGTCATTTATATGTTGAGGTATTAATCGGTATATAAAAATATTAATAAAAAAACCAATTATAAACATTAAAAAAGACAACATTATTACTAGAGATCTTTTCAAAATTAAATACATAATTAATATTTTTTTTTTTGAGTTTATAAACTTTACTATAGAAAAATTATGCCTTTAAAAAGTGTATAATTAATTATGTTGGAGACTGACTGATACTTGTTTTTTTTTTGGTGTTACACCAAATTTATATTAATTTCAGTTTCAAATGAAGCCTCAACTTTCAGATTTTTTTTTCTAAATATAGCTTAATGTTGTTTATCCTGCTATTTTTTCTATTACATACACAAATTTAATTACTCGTTGTCATTGAAAATTATATCTACCAGAAAATTGTCTGAATTAATATCATAACTGGCTTTTAATACAAAATACGATCCTGTTCTCTATTAATAGCACAATCATTTCACAAAATGTTTGGCGTTTCCCTTTTAATTGCCTTATTCTGTAGAATCCGTAGGTAATCGCAGTCAAAATGTGTTTATTAATCTTCATTTTAAATTGCCTCAACGCCCAAACCTGCTTGTGCTGTCTGTAATGTTCATTGTTTGCAGGTTGGCAATGCTGACACTAACAGAATCAGTACACGAGCTGGGATTTCAAACGCGGAAATAATATCAATTATAGCGTTCGTTTTACCTGGAAGCCTCGTGATATATCAAGGAGATGAAATTGGAATGATGGATTTGGACGAGCCAGAGACAGACTCGACAAAATGTTGGACAAAACAATCAAGAGATTTAATATCAAAGAACCCTTTCTTGTGGGATGACAGCACTAACGCTGGATTTTCTTCATGCGATCAAACGTGGCTTCCAATTTCGAAAGGTTATCGAATGGACAATTTAAAAAAACAAATTTCCGCACCAAAAAGTCGTTACAAAATATTTGCCATGCTAGGAAAAATGCGGAGAAGCAAAATCCTTCAAGATGGAGATTCCCATATTGCTGTATTATCCGAGCACGTTTTGGTCTTGACAAGGAATCTTGATAACTACGATAGCATTGTGGTCCTGGCGAATCTCGGACCGTATGCTGAGACTGTCGATTTGACAAAGGCGAGAGGTATACCGAGGGACTTGACGGCTATTTTGTCGAGTGAACGGTCAATATATGAGATGGGCGATAAAGTTCCCTTTGAAAATTTAAGACTTTCCAGCGGGGAGTGCATTTTGATAGTCGGCCAGTATAAAGAATGCAGCAACGTCAAACCCGTGGATAAGATTGTAACGAAAATCTCGGAAGCTGTAAATAAGATGAATAAATATTTAAACATCTGATACCTTTAAAACAACCCTTTTTTATATTTTGTATGTCTATCGCACACATGTATTTATTCAATAATAAATTGGAAATAACCAATTCCATATACATTCGACTATTTGCATAGATGTCTTAAATGAAATTCCTATTGAAATGAAAAAAAATTATAATTAATTAAAAAATAATTTTAATAATAACATACCTTTTGTTAATTCCATTTATTATTTTTGTTACACAACTAGTTCCAAGAACTACCGTTCTCTTCTTCGGGTAAGTAAATAATAGTATTCTCTTCTTCGGGTGAGTAAATAATAGTATTCTCTTCTTCGGGTGAGTAAATAATAGTATTCTCTTCTTCGGGTGAGTATTTAATAGTATTCTCTTCTTCGGGTGAGTTAATAATAGTATATTATCTTATTTGGGTGAGTAAATAATAGTATTCTCTTCTTCGGGTGAGTTAAAATAGTTAATATTAGGGGAGTTCCTAATATTAACTAACCTGAAGAAGAGAACAGTAGTTCTTGAAACTAGTTATGAAGTGGAATTAAACAAAGTTATGTTATTATTTAAGCATTTTTTTTAAATGAATTTCCACAACATAAACGCCTCTATCTTAGAATAATTGATTTAATTTTTTTTTACATACATACTATCACGCAATTTCCCTTACGGGATATCCCGTTCTGCTTATCCCGAACATTCCTGGCTTCCTTTACATCCATGCATCGTCTCATTCATGCTCGTCGATGTTTCCTTCTTTCAAAATATTATTCACGCGGTCATGCGAACCCTTCTTGGGGTGGCCCCTGCTATTCACTCCATCTCTTACACCCATGTATATTTTCTTTTTGATCAGTCGTTCATCATTCATTCATTCAATATGTCCAAACTACCTCAAGACATTCATTTTCATTTTGGCAAGCTTAGGCACATCCTAGAAAATAAAGAGATTCCGATCTGTCTGAAAAGAAAAACATAAGAATCATATATGTATACTGCCAGTGACTACATTGCATTGGAGACCATGGCCCTTACAAAAATAAATGTATAAAAGCTCAAATGCACACAGCGGTCCATGGAAAGATCCATGTTTGGTATAAGCCTAAGAGATAGAATAAGAAATGAGGAAATTAGGAAGAGAACCAGAGTAGCGGATGTCATGGATCATTGAAGTGGTAATGGGCGGGCCATATTGCAAGACAAGACCCCACAAGATGAACCCCTGAAATATTAAGATGGAGACCTTGGGAAAACAAGAGAGGTGTCGGAGGACCTCAAAAAAGATGGTCCGACGACTTAGCCGCTGTGGGGGGTAAAAATTGGGTGCAAGCAGCAACCGACAGAAAGAGATGGAAGGGTATGGAAGAGGCCTATATCTAGCAGTGGAGGACAGAACATTCTCTCATTCTCTTGCATTCTCTCCTGATGTCCTCATTCATCATTCTATCATACATCGTTCTATTACAACTTCTTCTTAGTGATCTCATTTCTACTGCTTTTTTATACTTTTGTATATGCATTATGCATGCACTGTTTTCCACGGAAGAGATAAGTTATGTTTTCTGATAAAACCAATGTCTTTTTCATTCACTGGTGTTACGATAGTAATGAATATTATTGTGATTATCGTACCGTTCTATTTGATTTCTACAATACTTATGTAATTGTATATGTTTTCCTAAAACTTAATATGGCTGTTGATCTTTCAAAACATAGGATAAATGTAATTGTGAACGTTGCGTAAGAAAATATGTACCTTCTTACATTCCCATACACGTAAATACAATAAAATACATAAATACTTGAACAGCGAACTCAGAATATAAATAATTATACAGTAAAACAGATGGCATGTCCATTAATACGAGGTTTTGTTGTAAAAATAGAAAAGACATTTGTCACGCGACTGTTCATCAGATATGTATGTAATGCTCCACGTTGTGCATATGTATGTATGTAGTTGCCACAGAAGCAAAATTGTATTGCGATAGTCAGGTGATCACGAGATATCATATCAACTAAAGCAGCCGATGTTACTTGTACTGTCAAGATTACAATAACCTTAATCCAACTGTCGATTTGTTCAGGAGAACTTTGTTCTCTTAACATATCGACAATGTATCAAGCCAGAATACGCGAGAATTGTATGGAGAGGTCTACTTTTTTCACGGCTTTTCCAACTTTGAAGTCAAAAAACACCAACTTAGAGGCTTCGCAGCATATATGTTCCATACACGGATTTACTTAGAATTCGGAGTAGAACATTTCGTGTGTCTGTGTGTGTGTGTGTGTGTCTGTGTGTGTGTGTGTGTGTGTGTGTGTGTGTGTGTGTGTGTGTGTGTGTGTGTGTGTGTGTGTGTGTGTGTCTGTGTGTGTGTATGTCTGTGTGTGTGTGTGTCCGTCCCCCCCTTATAACTTTTGATCCGCTCAATTTACAGAGCCTAAAATTTCAGAATATATAAACAGTTACAGGCCTACAAAACTTTTATACTCGGAATTTTGAATTTATGTTTCAGTCAGGGGTTATCAACTTTTGAATTTTTATTTTATTTTTCCCTATATCTCAGAAACCATAAAAGCTAGAACGCTGAAAATTGGTATAAACATAGACAAATACAAAATCTCAAATTGGTTTTTTCAAAAAAATTCCAGGGTTTCTCAAACATTTTTTATTAAGAAAAGTATTTTTTTTATGATAAATTTATGAGTTTAACTGCCTATATTTCCATTTTTTTTTAAAATATCGAAAAAAGCCGAAACACCCCAACTAGATAATTTAATTTTATATAAAAAATATTAACATTGTAGCAGTACATCTCAAATTTTTTATAACAATTTTTATAAAAATTGAATTTAGTGACGACATCGCTTCATACAATTTGTAGTAGTCACCTATACACAATATCAAAGAAGACTTAATAGTTTGATACTTCATCTCTAAACATACAATATACATATACCATCATGCTGTTTTCATATTCCGGGTAGGAAAAAAAGACTGACCTCCATACTATCCTATCTTGACTACCTAGGTACATGTGTTGTATAGAAAACTAAATATCATAAAATAATAAATAATTTGTATTTATGGGTTTGGTACTTATTCTTCAACTATACATACTATCGCTGTCGACAGTTGGATCCCATGTGTTACATGCAACTAGTTTACAATAATCTTACTATAGGTATAAAAATCTCGCGTCACGAAGTTCATACACGCTAATATCCCAGTATTATTAAAATAAATTAAACACTTGTTTTTCTTTCTACATTTATTTTTACTCTCCAGAACGACCGTTTCGCCTGGTGAAGGCCTTTTCAACTGGTTGAAAAGGCCTTCCAGTTGAAAAGGCCTTACCAGTTGAAAAGGCCTTCACCAGGCGAAACGGTCGTTCTGGAGAGTAAAAATAAATGTAGAAAGAAAAACAAGTGTTTAATTTATTTTAAAAATGGAATTCTACATAGTAAACGCTGTCAGTGTAAACAAAATTAAAAGTATCCCAGTATTGTTTTAGACCCGGTATATGGGGTTGTTTTTGAGATATAAAAAAATATTTTTATTATTACTATGAAAAATTATTTTTTTTTTAGATTTCACATTCGAAAATATATATTTATCTTTACAAATTTCTCCTTCCCTACACACCTCCTAGGATGTTTTATGGAATAAAAAGGTCGAAATCTATGCTTAAGTTGTATTTTCTTTCAATAGATGGCGGTACGAAAATTTATTGACATGTATCTGTATTGACGCATCTAGAGAATATATCAAATACAAATTTACGAAAAAATTTACTGTAATCCACCCCTTCATAGAGCGCTAAGAGAGTGACAAAAATGCATAGCACGAAGATTAGCTCATGAAGTAGCTCATCGTGCAAAAAGAGCAATCGACGAATGTCACTAGAAACTTAAAGATTGGTAAAATGCATAAAATGAGGTATATGTATATAAAGTTCGGTCTAAATATAAGGTGGTCAACATCCGAGGCGGTTTGTAGTAGAACAACGTCTGCTCGGGCCCTCTAGTATATTGTATATTACTATTGTAACCAGACAGTGGAATTAGACTAAAAAAATACAACATAATAAAATATTAATTGCGCGATTTAACAATTTTCAGAACCATTACAAGGGTGCTGATGGTTCAATCTTGTGTTTATAGAACTACTCTCACCAAAACATCGATCGATCGTTAGCCTCGAGGAGTTTTTTTTTTTTATGATTCAGACGACCTTAATGAGAGGTGTCTCCCAGAGAGCTTTTTAATCTGATACGGTTCTTAAGATAATGAGATTTTTATTGGTGATGATTATTGACAAGATGATTGATCCAATGTGAGTGTGGACGAATTCGGTAGAGTTTAGAAAAAAGTAAGATGAATTCGCCACTTTTCACAAAACAATGCATCGAAAGTATATACTTGTTGCTCAGTTACATATCTGACAACTGAATCAAAAGTCATCATTGTATTCTTCTTACATTGTCTGGATATGTGTTAATCTTCTCACATTGTCTAGATTTGTGAGAAGATTAACATCATTGTTTTCTCCAGAATCCGGTTACTTGTTATTGGGTTCGTGTTAAATTAATATTTGGCCTAGTCAACATGTCATTTATTGGTAGAAAAGTAAAAGAAAAGATAAGTCAATGAATGGAAGTGACAGTTGTCACGTGACTGAGTTATCTTGAGCGACTGTTACTTCTTCTTTCGCATTTTTTTTTCGATCGCTTTATAACACCTTGACTAGGGGGGCAGGATCCACATGTGGTATGTTTATTAATTTTGAGAATAATTATACCTCTGTGAAATATTTTCTAAAGCGTGGATTTTCAAACTATCAATAACAGTTTTGATTCAAAAATATATTTGATTGAATATAAATGACATTTAAATTACTTTCATTCTAAGCAAGTTTATTTGATAATCCATCTTATAATAATCCATCACAAGTTGAAATCACATTTGAATTCAATCTATCGTAGTGTTTTTTTTTTCTCATTTTGAAGTGCATTCTAAAGGTATTTCAAATCTTTAATTTGCAGAAGATCAAAGCCACCGATAGCTCCTGCATAATTTCAATAGAGAGCAGACCGTGAAATGGAGATATTTTAAAAGCGTCTCGATAATCTACTTATTCGCTGAATCCATTTGAAAGGAAGCAATTCCAAAAGTATATTTCTTTCTGAGGGTGGACAGGTCGTCGCGACATGGAGGACAGAAAGAAAAGAATCTGATAATAGATCCGGAGACAGACGAAGATTGATTGAAGAAAATCGAAATAATCTTTAATTTGCGCAATTTAAAAAAGACAGGTTACCAAGTCGATATAGATGGTATCCATTATTGATAACAATATCAATTACGAACCTTTTGATAATATAATCAAATCTTTTGATAACATAATTAATACAACACATTAATTAATTAAAGAAAAGGGATTGTCACAAACAATTACGAAATATAAATAAAATTCTAGTGTTATGATTTAAGAAATCAATTAAGTATTTCAAGTATATATTATTTACCACCACATGACAAAATAAACTACAAATGAAACAATATGATTTTTTAATTTCGGTAGAGACACCTATGTAATATTTATTCAAGTTTACTGAGAATAAAATAATTACATTGGTAATACTATTTCCCAAAAGATGGCGTTGAACTCGCTCACTTATTTCAAACAATATTCCATTGTTGAAAATATATAACTGTACATTAGGAGCAGTTCAAGAATTCAAAGAAAATGCGGATTTACGAACATTGCTTAAGATGAGAAGATCTTAGGTCTGTGAAGAGAATATCCTGATATGATTTTTGTCTGCTAAATATAATGAATCAGATATTTCTGATTCTTATGTAGGTGTATTGTGTATGTAATATGTGTTGAAATAAAATATATATTTCAATATGAATATCATATAATATATCACACGACCTCTCCCTTTTCATATGGGAAGTAATGCTGAAATTGGATTGTCGAAAAATAATTACCCACTATCTGTGAATAGATTGAAATATTGGATTAAATTCCCAGCACACCATAGGTAAAAACGAAAATATCTGGTTTCTTATGAACCCAGTTTTATTGTGAATTCACAATCAATAATTTCGTTTACCGTGCAATTTAAAATATTGGAAAAAATCTTCGCCATTTTGGATATCTTATCTCATTCCAATTGAAAGAAATCGATTCGTGGCAGTCAACAAGAAAATGAGGCATAATTGTACAGTTCAATGGTAATACGTAATTTGTCATAAACATAGTTGGCATCACTATGTATGTAAGGAAGTAAAAGTCTAGTCTCATTATTTAAATGAATCATATCATAGTATAATATATAAATACAGGCATTATTAAAGAAGGAATGATAAGATTCATCGATAGTAAATCATTGACTATCAATCGAATGAACTCAAGTTCAAATTCTACAACAGTCCTTTTTAATGGGATGTATTTATCCTTAAGAATTATATATTATGTGGTTTTGAGTATACGTACATTCCGCGGGATTTTTTATTTTTTTACAGCTATTTTAAAGCATTAAAAACACGAATCCAATTTAAAATAAAATGGTAAAATTAATTTTAACTCTCGCGATATTTTTATATTTACATAAATTTTGTTTAAGTGCCTATTCTTTGAAAATCGATACAATATTTCATTTAAAATATGTTACCCACATTTTATAGAGAGCAAATAGAGTTCGACATCTCTTTTGATTTTCTTTTATTTAGTCTTTGTCAATATTTATATTCAAACGAAATGAAGAAATTATTTGAGTTGGAGGCAGAGTAAACACTATGGTCGATTTGACTCCAATAGTGGTTGTAGAATGGTTGACAAAACTTAATATTTCCAAACAAATATTTCATATCGTCATTTATTATTGTTAATATCCGTTAATTTGAAAATAGAAAGAGAAAATAAATAAATGTTGAATATTAGAATGATCTAATAGTAAGAGAGAAAAGAAAGGGATAGAAAGTCGGTAGATCCATACCTATAATACCACTTCTTCTTCTTCGTGTCAGCAGCTTTCAAACAATTCTCGACCAATAGTTGGCAACGTCAGATGCTGCGCCACTACAGCGCAGTAGGTTCTCGAGTGAGCAGGTAGCAGGGCAGGCAGGGCAATCTCGTAGGTGGTCAGTGGTCTGCGGCAGGCCGCATTCACACGAGAGGCAGTCGTCGTCTGATATGATTCCCCATCTCCTTAGGTTATCTTTCGATCTGCCGACGCCCGTTCTTAATCTATTTAGTGATTTCCAGGTGCGCCAGTCCAGACTGTGACCTGATGGGAGTTGCTCCTGAGGTTCGATGAACTCTTTTGAAGATTTTTCTCGCCAAAAAGTGAGCCTGGCTTCCTCTGGAGATGTTTTGAGCGGCTCAGTGTATCTTAGGAAGCCCTTGCGGGATTTCAGCCTGGGTCAGGCAGTCTCACAGTTGTAAAGGCAGTGCGAGGGTTGGTGTTGAGCTTTGTTCAGTTCTACGCTACATTGCACCTCGCGCCTGATGCTAGGGGGTGCTATTCCTGCAAGGGGGTACAGCTTGTCCAGTGGAGTGGGTTTAAAGCAGCCAGTGATCACGCGGTAGGTGTCGTTGAGTGCCACATCAACGATATAATACCACTTTCACTATGTCATACTATAAATAAATAAATAATAGGTACCACTTATAGGTACCTATTATTCATTTTAATAATTTACATGCGGTAGGTACATTAAAATAAACATTCTATATTGACCGGCTTATTCCCATTTGAAGAATACCTGATCAGGATATTTTCTTGATGGGGTGGGCAGAGAAAACTGGACATCAAATAACTCTTTCATCTCCGTGAAAACTCATCCTGTCATATTGATTCATAACGACTTATTCCCTGAACAACAATTATTTACGAAAGAGTATTTAAATTAAATAATCGAATCGTATTTCTTTATGTTGCGTTTTGATTTTGCTATATAAAAAGATCATTTAATTGATACACACAAACAATAATACGGTACTCGAATATAGAATCCACTTGAACAACAATCGCAATTTGGTAAAAGGTATTAGTTTAAATAGTTGGTCAAACCATTCGGATCATTGAATACATAAATGTTATGTATAAACTACAACAATATATTTGAAAAATCCTTACATACATACATACATATCATCACGCCATGTCCCTTACGGGGTAAGCAGAGCGAATCGAGCGCCATACTTCTCTATTTTTGCACACATTTCTGGCTTCCTTTACATCCATGCATCGTCTCATACATGCTCGTCGATTGTTCAAACTTTTTATGTTTCCTTCTTTCAAAATATCATTCACATGGTCATGACATCCCTTTCTGGGGCGACCCATGTATAGATTTTTTTGGTCAGTCGTTCATCGTTCATTCTTTCTATATGTCCAAACCACCTTAAAGCATTCACTTTCATTTTACATATAATATCCTTCTTTAACTTGCATTCTCTCCTTATGTCCACATTTTTTATTCTATAATATATCTTTCTATTACATACTCTTCTTAGTGATCTCATTTCTACAGCATTTATTCTACTTTCATGTGTTCTTTGCCAGGTCCATGTTTCACTAGCATACGTCAAACTAGGCACCACAATTGCATTGTGTACTGCAATTTTGGCTTCCTTTGAGATGCTTGGGTCGGACATTACTGGTCTAAGTGCTCCGTTTATTCTATTCCCTGCCATAACTCTTCTTTCAATATCTTTATCGGGTCTTCCATTCCGTTCAAACATACTCCCCTAGTATAAATATTCCTCAACTTGTTCTAGCCATTCGTTCTCTACTTTTATCATACATGCAGTTATACTTTCAGTCTTTTCAAATACCAATATCTTAAATTTACGAAAAATCCTTAAACTATATAAAATATTTAAAGATTTACTTTAGCCACGTTCTTCGTCGTAAATATATTAGGATATATAGTGAGTGCTTGTGTTTGATCGTGTGGGTATAGGAAAATCTTCAATTTGCTGTACCTACAGTACAGCGCTGATAGAGGAATGGATATGTTGAATCTGCAACGGAAAGAGAAGTATGTAGGTACGGTGGCTCTATGTTTGGAGTGTTTCAACAAAGATAAAGAAAGATAATTGGAATGACTTTGATTTTGCTACAGTGTTGACTTATCTATGTATTGTTTGACTAATCATACAACTCAGTATTGCATTTTTTTATTAAGTTATACATACACTACACTATGCAAGTATATAATTTTTTTGAAAACAACAGTTTTTGACAATACTGAAACTCAACTTACACAATTTAATTGTAATTGTAAATATTAAATATACACGTTTTTATATTCTATATGATTATGTAAATACCTACATAAATTAAATGTAAGTACATTGCTCCTCTCTCGAATACGAGAGAGAAGCATCTTAACTCGATCGAGAGAGTAACAACGTATTTATTATTTGTTTAAAAATGTTGTTTATGTGAAATTGTTATAAATGACTAAATAAATGAAATAAAACATACAAAAAAACCTTCAAGCATCTACCATGTTTTACTACTGAAACTATCTGATCAAATCCAAATAATAGAAAAAATGTTTTTACGATAGTAATAAACACATATTCAATACTAGATAACTCTGAGGTTAATAAAAATGTCGTTCAACAAAAAATTTACCACTTGTGTAATAATAATAATAGGAGATATAATAAAGCGCCGTTTAATGATCATATGTGTTATTCTACGAAACAAAGCTGTTTACATCCCTTTAGTGAATACGGACATCTGAAGGTAGTGCATTCCACTTAGTTGGACTGCTCATACCAAAGCATGGGTCATAATAAGCCGCTTTTTTATTCTGTCCAACTACTCCAGGGAGTTGTTACTCTGTGATCCAGACGACTTGAGTGTGAGATGCCTCCCATAGTAATCTATTCTCTGACACAGCTCTTGAATGTATTGTGGTGCCTGATTGTTTAAAGCATTAAATACAGTCAAAAAAATTTTGTAATCAACTCGTTTTGGACACTTCAACCAGTGTAATTCGTTTAATATTGGAGTTATGTTAAGTATAGGATGCAAGGAAGTGTTTAATAAAACATTAAAAATATATTTTTTGAAAATATACAATTTAGAACATATTGTTTTAAATAACAGATAAAAACGGTTAGTTTTAAATGTATAGGTAATATTCATTGTTTTAAAAATCCTATTTATTTATTTTATTAGGTTTATTTCAGGATATTTGTAGTGCAAAAACATTACTTAAATGTTTATAATTTCAAGAGAAAATAGTCTCTTGTGACAGGAATGTAATATATTTTCAAAAGAAGTACCTATAGTAAAATATCAAAACATTACAATGAATCGATTTATTACCCTAGTTAGAAAGAATATAATGAAAATATAACGACCAAGGTGGGAATTTCATCTCGGTGAAAATAAAAAAAATTTTTTTTCCATTTTCAGGCGTATTTCGTTAAATTTATGGTATATCTATGACGTTGAGAAACGATCAGAAGAGAAAATTGTTTACAAAATTTAATACTTATACAAGTTTCCATAAAAACACAAACCTCCTTAAAACCAACATTTTATATTTATTTTACTTTCGTATACATCATTTCCTTTGTAAGATTGATATAGGCCGAGTATATCTTCTAATATATAAAAATCTCGTGTCACAGTGTTTGTTATATCGAACTCCTCCGAAACGGCTAGACCGATTTTTACGATTTTTTTTTGTATATATTTGGTAGGTTTGAGAATAGGTTGTAGGCTATTTTTTATACCCCTAGATGATAAGGGTGGCCCTCTCCAGATATTTTTTTTTAGTTTTTGACAAAAAAAATTTTAATTTTTTTTATGATTTGGTATTAAAAAATACTTATAATCCTAAATTTACACCCTTCTACCACCAACCCTAATTTTTTAATAGTGATATTACTATTTTTACTTTTATCCACAGATGCGCAATAGGGTTGCAAGATGGCAATTGATTAATCATTGTCGTACGATAAATTTTTATGTATTTAACCCAGTGAAAACAGAAAGTGCGATTGTTATACAGGGGTCACCTCTCACCCAGCAAACAGCAAGGAGTAGGAATGGCGGTCTCCTATCTCTCTCACAAAATTAGCTTTCTCTCACTCCCTACACAGTAGTTTTCGGCCATTATTATTGTTTGTACATCGATCCTATCAGTGAGGAAATCGATAGTATAATTCCAGATCCGTCTACTGATCAACTACTGTTCGATATTGTTACAACAAACATGATTCATGGCCCATGCGGTAATCTGAATGGTAATGTCTCACTACTAACTGATGAACAAAGAATTATTTACGACCGCATTATGCTGGCAGTTTTGGGAGGAAAAGGTGGATTCTCTTTTTTGGATGCACCAGGTGGAACTGGCATACGATAAAATAATGGCATCGCATTGGCCGTTGCATCATCTGGTATTGCAGCAACTTTATTGGATGGAGGCCACAGTGCTGAAACAATGCAAAATTGATTGAAACAAAACAATGTGAGTGGTCCTATTAAGTGGAATTCACTGCCTCTAGATGTCCGCAGTGCTCAAAGCAAGAGCACATTCACTAAAGGATTAAAAACAACTTTGTTTCAGAGAGCAACACAACATTAAACTATCAGCGCCCTTGGTATGATCTCGAATCATTAAACGGCTCTATACAAATAACTTATTATTATTATTAAAATTATCATCTGGGATGAATGCACTATGGCACACAAACATTCGCTTGAGGCGTTGATCAGGACATTGAATGGTATAAAAAATAACGACAAACTATTCGGCAGCTCTCTGTTACTCCTTTCGGGTGATTTCAGACAAACAATTCCCGTCATTCCACGTTCAAAGTACGCTGATGAAATCAACGCTTGCTTGAAATCATCGCCACTGTGGCGAAACGTTGAAAAAGTACAGCTAAAAGTAAACATGCGCGTTCTAATGCTTCAAGATACATTCTCAAAACAATTGATGGATATCGGCGATGGAAAAGTTGCTGTCCATGAAAATACTGGATGCATAAAATTGCCGACTGATTTCTGCACAATCATTAATTCGCAAAATACTCTCATCGATAGCATATTTCCCGTTGTACACATATAATACATGAATCATGAGTGGCTGGCAGAAAGAGCCATTTTGGCAAAAAATGTGGACGTCAACGATTTAAATTTCAAGATAAAATAGTTGTTGCCAGGCGACTTGGTGTCATACAAATTGATCGATACAGTTTGCGATGTCAACGAAGCTGTAAATTATCCAACAGAGATTTGAACTCATTGGATTTGCCAGGCATGTTACCGCACTATCTACAACTGAAAGTTGGATTTCCGGTTATTTTACTTCGGAATTTGAACCCCTATGGCTGTGCAATGGGAAGAATTATTCATTTAAAAAATGATGAAAAACATTGTCGAAACAAGCATTTTCAAAAGGCAAGTTCCGAGGCGAAAATGTATTGCTGTCACGAATCCCAATGATTACCACAGAAGTGCTAATTGAATTAAAACGCGTTCAATTTACAATTTGATTTGCATTCGCAATGACAATCAATAAGTCAAAAGGCCAAACGATGTCTGTTTATGGCTTAGATTTGGGCACACCCATGTTTTTCACACGGACAATAAATACATGGCATGGGTAAACCATCCAGATTGTATATTTTGGTTAAAGACGCACTGACAAAAAACATCGTACACTTCTCTTTGAGATTAATATTGTTTTTTTAATTGTCATAATTTAAGATAAAATATGGATCACATATTTTAATTTACATTTTACTTTCAAGAGATCATAAGAGAACTTTTAATATGTGAGTTAAGTTAATGAAGTAGGTACATTGAATTAAGAAAATGAATGGTTGTTGTTTTGTTTTTTTAAAAGGCCGTCATCATGTACAGCTCTCCATTCCTCTTTCAGTCATAGACCCCATCCCCACATACTTACAATAAGTTAGTTATTTTTATATCACTAGAAATAATTTATATGGCAAAACAACGTTTGCCGGGTCAGCTAGTGTACCTATATATATCTTTGATACAACTTCAAGTCGAAGAAGTACTTTATATTTATTAGATTATGTATTCGAGTGGACAAGTAAAGTGGAATAGCGACCTAGAACGGGACAAAAAAGTGAAAGAAAGAGAAATGTGGAGGATATGATAACAGGTTTTGCATGAATAGGTAACAAATGTGTATATATAAGACGAAATCAGTCGGGGCATGATTCAAACAATGAATAACAATATAGTTGTACTAATTGATCCAACTTTTGTTTTTCTCATTTGTTGAAAATTGTGTGTAAAACTTTAATTGTGTTGAATCATGAAAATCTGTTCGTTTGAAAATAAGCTGAAAAAACCATTGCCATCTATGAATTGATGAATAAACCTCTTTGTATCGCCATCTATTGAGAAATTGATTTATAAACAATGAAATCAACACTCTTTATACATAAGGTGAGCCCTGTAGAAGTCCATACGCAAATAAGGTAAGCCCTGTAGGTGCCTTGAGTTCCTGGTTCCAACTTCGTCTCTATTGAGATGTTAAAATTTGTTATAAAATATCATTAACTCCCGATAAGGAAAAAAAATCCAATGTTTGCGTATATGTAAGTATTAATATTCGGATTTCTCACAATGCATTTTAATTGCTGTAGTGCTGTGTTACAATTTCCTTACATACATAGTAATACTTATGTGTGAAAAATATTTTCCATATGTGTAGGCAGTTATGGGTGGTGTTGAAACATCTTTATGTAAACCGAGAAACTGCTGCACTCATTGGAATGTTGCCAAGAGATTGCAGTTTTCCATTTTCTAGAAAATTCTGGACATCCAGTGAGATTAGGAATGCCTCCCGCCGGGAAAACTGTTTTCAGATATTGAAATTTCGAAAAGACAAAAAAATAGACAAAGAAATATTTATGAAGCGGAACTTTTCTGCTAAACGGCAGACTAGCGAAAAATAACGAACTTCAGCCCATTTTTAAAACATCACTATCTTCGCAGTAAGTTTTTATAGAACGAATATGATATTACATAAAGTAAAATAAAACTTATATATATTTTTTAATCAAATTGTACCATTTGATTTATTTTGTTTAATTGTATTTCTAAGAATAAAATGAAATTTTTCGTTGAATTGAACTTTTTTTTAAAGTGAATTTTAAATTATTGAAACAAGCTATTATACTTATATTTTTGAGACTCTTTTTAGATACATATTTGTTTTAACATCTTATCATTGATTAGCCTGAATAGTTTTTGATTTACAGAATTTGTTTCAATCCATAGAATAATTATATAACTATCATTATTCAATGTTTGAATCATTCGTCGACTGATTTCGTCTTACAAAAAAAATATTATTCTTATATAGACATTTGTTACTTATTCTGCAAAACCTGTTACACCCTATGAAACCTTTGAAAATACAAGTCATTCGCTATAGAGATCCCATCAATACAAAGTTTACTTTTGTGTATTTACACGATGTCCATGTCTCACTGGCATACATATTATTCATGACAGTCATCACAGAGGGTAAATTCTACTCTATTCCTTTCAATACTTTGTTGAGAAAATGAAAAGGTATTGAAATGCAAAATGATTCATAAAATAATGTTATTGCTAGTTTCATTTGACAAACTTGATTCAACTTTCTTACTAACTTGTAATGTCAAAGATCTCAAAAGTAATCATAAGGTATACCACTCCGTTTCGTTAAGACCGTCAAAACTTTCAATACAGTGGGTATCGTTTTATAATGCTAACAGTACCTAAATCAAAATATAAATAATAAAAACATCAATATACCGTATCGGTTTTACTTATTAGATTAAGTAAAAGCTTAGTAATCGTGCAACTAGATACGACCAAAATAGTAAAGATTGGAATTAAAAAATCATACTTGATGTGACTAACTAGTTCACCGAATTGTTTACGAACATACTCATTTATTTTTTTCATATGGTCGCATTGGCTTCACAGATGTCAAAAAATAGATAATGCATGTAATTTTTGGATAACTGATATCGAAATTTGAAAATAAACGATAAAGCATAACAAGGAAAAACAAATATGCGATTACGTTAAAGATCCGCCATTTTGAAATATTTAGTATGACGCGTTAGCAAAGCGTTAAACAACCTCTCGACCTGTCCTAACTTGACGTCTATGAAATAAAGGTATAACAAAGATAGTCACGGTATAAAAATATACTTTTTTGTTATTCACACTCTATTACTAGGTACTATAGATAGTTTACGTTTATAAGTAAGACGGGAGCATCAAGTTGTTTTATTTTTTGCATTAAATGTTAAACTCTAATTCACAATCCAACATTCCCCTCCTCATTCACTAAAGGTCCCTCCTCCTCATCCTGAAACATACTCGTTAACTGTATATGTGAATATTTTTATTTGTTTAATCATGTATTATTTTATGAATTTTTCAACTATGTTACTTATTATTCTATAATAATTCATTTAAAATGAAGAAAGTATTTTTGGCAAAACTTTTATACAAATAATGAAATGTAAAATACATAACTTAAAGCTGTAGCTTTCTGAGATATAACAAATAAATAAAAAACCATTATTGGTTGGGTAATAATACTTAAGAGGGGGACTGCTGCCAACGTACCTATTTTTCAATTTGATATACCATCATTATTTCTTATCAAATCGTTTTGAAAAAAATAATTTATATAGTTTGGGTATTAATAAACAAAAATATACCTTAACCTTTTGATAATGTTCTGTATAAATTCTTGTAGAAAAATAATGGCATACCCCGATTTTCAACGTTTATTATATATTTTTGATAAACTATAAGGCGTAGAGTAATATATTTTTTTTAAATTAAAGAAGTCAAAAATATCTAGAAAAATATGATGTGACGTTACATTAAAGCTTCAGGTTTAGTAAATAAACCTAAAAAACATTTATTTTCCAATCAGTGCCATTGCGTAATAAAAGATTTTTGGTTTATTTACTTAACCTGATGCGTTAATGCAACGTCATATCATATTTTTCTATGTATTTTGTTCTTCTTTAATTTATAAAAAAAAATATTGCTCTATTTCTTATATTTTTTTAGAAATTAAAGATAAATGGCTAAAATCGGGGTATGCTTATTATTTTCCTACAAGAATATATACAGAACATAATCAAAAAGTTAAGGTATATTTCTCTTTATGAATATCCAAACTAACTAGGTTATTTTTTTCAAAATGATTCGTATAGTAATAATGATGGTATATCAAATTGAAAAAATAGGTACGTTGGCAGCAGTCGCCCTCTTAAATAATAATAACAACTATGAAGTAATTGTGATTTTGTTTCATAAATTCCCTGATGTATCTTTGACAAAATATTTTTCAAGAATACAAGGTGACTTTGCAAATTCATGCTCAAAATGTGCGGTAGTTTCAATATCAAAGGACTTGTTTCACTTGTGACATTCCGTTAAACTATGCTTCAACTAATGGCACAAAGACCGATATTTTGTCTATGATAATAATATGATTAAACTATTCAGGTTATTATCAAGAGAAATTCTCATAGTGATGGAGTTCTGTGGGTGTATCTTGATACGCAAGTACGTAAGTACTCTGAAAGAGAGAAATCTAAGAAGCTCGCACAACAGACGAACACGTATGAGACGATGCAAGAATGATAAGGCGATAGTTGATCCTAAAGAGCCTAAAGCACGCCTGTATGTAGGTACCCAAGTTTAAAAAAAAATTAGTATTTTTTACCGATTCGGTATCTCCGAGACCACGAGCCTAGAGGAGCTTCTAAATCTACTCTACGTGCCATGCATTAAATGTCATTCTTACTAGCGTTCTGTGAAGGGGCCGTTTTCAGGGCGTAGCTATCTAATATTCCCCATATCAGTTATCAGTTTATCAGTTGTCACAATAAGAGAGTGGAAAACTAGATTATAAGTGAAGATTATATCTTATATCATAGTGTTATATATTGTTTTTTTCATTCCCATCAGAGATGCAAGTCGTTCTTATCATCCTCCGTGGTAGTATCTAGGTATAACTAGCGTCTACAATCCGCATTCTGTTTCCGGTTGGCTCTCTGATTGGTTGTGATCTCGTAGTATTAAGTCAAATAAGCTGTGAAATTTTATATTAAATGCAAAAATTTAAAAAAAATATATAAATTTAATTTATAATTCAATTTATAAAGCAACTCGATCACGCGAGTCGCTATTATTAGATATTATAAACAAACTTAAACCTAACCTAAGAATGCAGAAAAGAAGAGCTGGGACTAGACGCTACTGTATCTATAGAATATACCTACTCAGAAAATCGACCTTGTGTCTGTGTCTAGTAGAGAACAAACATTTTATGGAAACTTTATGACGGATGTTAGGTATGAATGTATTTGGCGCCGACTTTATAAAATGATTTTAAGTACATTTTGCAGCCTATGTCTTTTTTAGTCATATGTGATATTTTATTTATTTATCTTTTTGTTCATAATATAAACAAATATATTGTATAGTGGGGGGGGGGGCTTATTGACACTAGGCAATTTCTTCCAACCAACCAGACTAAAAAGTATGTACCTACATCAACAAAAGAATGAAAGCAAAAAATCAAATAAATATATATTTCACTAAAATAACAATTAAATCATCAAAAAAATGGAAATTGCTCATAGCAAAAAAGTTTAGGGAAAGGGCAATGAGAGGTAATCGGGATCAGATGTTTGGGGATAAATATTCCTTTTTAGTTTTTTCTTGAAAATACAAAGTGAGCTAGATGACGCAATATTCGGACCTAGGCTATTCCATAATCTTACTGATTGTACTTTGAACGAAAAGCTGAGAAATTCTGCATTATGGATAGGGATCGTTAGAGTTATACGTTCAGCAGATGGGAGTGGAAATCCAAGATTGAATAAATAAGTAAATTTGTTTTTGAGATACTGTGGCAGGTTTAGCAGGTTTTTGGCTTGACGATTCTGTTAAGTACACTTTTCAATATTTGTGTGTTGGGTTTGTTATAAAATTAACGTGGTTTTTAATTGAATTAGGCAATTATTTTATTTTACATTTTATTATTATTTTTTTTAGTTTTTTTATGATTTCATTGTAGCTGTTTTAATAGTCGGTTTTTTTAAATTACTTTTTAATTATCAATAATTAAGTAAATAATCTGATCCCACATGTCATTCCATTTCTTACATAGTACTCAACACCATAGAATCTTGTATATAGGACTTACAATTCGTAATGGCAAAGGCTCTCATTTAATGTAATACATTTTGCGAATATTAAGGCGTTTATGTTGTATGAAATAGTTTCAAGAATTATAATATTACGAAATGACGAAGGGTTATCTTCAAATAAAATACTACACTGTTTAAACACATGCTTATAATATGAAAAATTACAAAAACAATAAGTAAAAAAATCCTGATTTTCCAAGAAATATGAAATCCAGAATCGACATATGTACGATTACGAACTTAATGTCATTGGACTTTTACTATAAGGGGATGGAAGAAATGGGAGAAACTAAAGAGAGATAGAAGGCACCGTAGGGACGGGAGGCACCGAAGGGACGGGAGGCACCAAAGGGACGGGAAGCACCGAAGGGACAGAATTATAATAAGAAATTTCACATTACATGGAGATCAACCATTTTAAATTAAACAGAGACAGCACAAGGTCTGACGGGTTTCGCTAGTTAATATGTATTTTCATAAAATCACGACCTTGATTTCTTAAATACAACAATTTTATTTGCGAAGAATTTCGAAAATAGATAAATAAATTCAATCATAGAAGTTTGAGCATTCGTTTTCATGAAAAATATCATAGTGAAATTTGTTAATCGACCCATAGAATATCATTCAGCCATTCGTGAAATGTACAATTTCGAATGGAAACAATAGAAATATGTAGGACAACAATGGATATGATAAAACAAATATTTGTAACTCAATACATCCATGATATTGATTGATGTTATATTCACGTGACACGAGAAACATACAACATTCTATACCACAAACATGCCTATAATTGATTTGTATATTATAAATAGTATTTGACGATTTCTTGAATCTTGGTGGAGGCAAAAAATTCAAATGTGGAGGTGGAGGCAAAAAATGTGTATCATTGGGATTTTTTCACGATTCATATAATAATAAAATATAAAAACTTGTTAAATCGTTAAAGATTTTTTAAATGTTAATATTCGGGAAATGATTGTGCTATTGACGTTGCTAGACACTGGCAGAAAATTATTTGAATGCGTTGCTGACACGAAAGAAGAAGAAGAAGGTAGTATAGAGACCTCCTCAGAGCCTAATCCTTAGATAAGTTAAGTATCTGGATGGGTGAACTATTCCCAATTGAAAGCTTGATGATGCGTTTGTTGCATTTTATTTTGCTCTTTTAAATAATTTACAATTTACGCATTGATCTGCTAATTCTTTTGAGGAAGTGTATAAAGTAATAATAATAATTGAATGATATTATTTGTAGTGCTTAATTGTTATTAATATCATTAGTAAATCGCCAAGCGCCGTAAAAACAATAAATAATGGTTAAAAAAAGGTATTGCATATATTTTTATTTATTTTAAACATGTTGTAGTCAATAAATTCAATTTATTTTTTACTTAAATTTAGTTTCACAGTTCTGAAAAGTCACAATAATTTTATTTGTGTTCAAAATGCGCATTGTTACAGAGTATAAAATAAATTTCCTTTACAAAATTGACTTAAACAATACAAAATTCCATTAAAGCATCAAGTTTGTTGTTTATTTTTCCTGCTTAAATCTCAGCTCCTTTTAAATCAAAATGAATTAATGACAAGAATAAATCATAGGACTTTTTAATTTTCTTCTGGAGAAGTAAAACTTATGGGAAGACACGAACACTAATCGTGGTAGAGGAGGGAAACTTTCTTCGTTATTTGAAATCCTTGGAAACAATTCTCGGAATCCAGGATAATCTTCCAAGTTATATATTTCGCCAACCAACATTTTGCCCGCCAGACATACACCAACATTATTCATTATTTTTTCTTTTCTAATTATTGTTCATAAATTAATGTTATTAAGAACGCTTCATATTAATTCTGTTGAAATGGCTTTAGAAACTTTTCAAGTTTCGTCGATTCGCTCCTTGCTACAAAGAGTCTTAAGGAATGATATAAATGGATTAGCCCCCAAAAATGTTACGTACATTTTACCTCGTAAAATGTATGTAAATACATCTAGGTTTTTCTAACACAATATTTTTTTCAAGCTAAATTTTGTTACAATATTTTTCTGCAATCATGGAACCAAATTCTTTGACATTTTTACTTTTCCATTATTTTTATTTGTTTATCATTGTAGGTATACATAATATAAACAATTATATTGTACACTGGCGGGCTTATTGCCATTAGGCAATTTCTTTCAACCAACCAGACTTCAAAGTATGAACAAATTGTGTATGTATATCAACAAAAGAACGAAAGCAAAAAAAAAGGAAAATGTAAGGACATGGAGAGGAAATCGGGATCAGGTGTTCAGGGATAAATATTCCTTCTTAAGTTTTTTCTTAAAAAATTCAAAGTGAGTTAGACGACGCAATATCCGGACTAAGACTATTCCATAATCTTACTGATTGTACTTCGAACGAAGAGCTGAGAAATTCTGTATTATAGATAGGCATCATTAGAGTTTTACGTTTAGCAGATCGGAGCGGAAGTCCGTGATTGGATAAATAAGTGAATTTGTTTTTGAGGTATTGTGGCAGGTTAAGGAGGTTTTTGGGTTGACCAATCTATTAAGTGCACCCTTATGTTATTATTTGAAAAAAAAAACACTAAATACAAATCAGTTACTACGATTTAACTCCGTTAACTTTGTATCGGGTTCGAACCATTAATTTTATCGAATATTTTTATTATTGCATATTGATAGGGATCTCATTAAAAAAAAATTAAAAAAAGGCATAATTGGTGAACGATGAGCAAGCGCATAAAGTCATCACGTAAACCAGCCGATGACAGGTCGTAAGCCCTATAGGTGCCTTGATTTCCCGGTTCTCCTACAATAAATATTCCAACTTCGTCTCTATTGAGATAATTAAAAATCTGTTAAAAAACATTAATTTTATATTTTAACAAACAAGTATCTTAACAAAAAGAGAAACCAACAAGTATTTTAACAAAAAAAAATAGTTGTTTCATTTTTAAGGCATTGACATTCAAATTCATTGACATTGAAATCAAAGTAAACTATGAACAATGTTCAACTGAACTAAAAACACCGATATTGATAAATGTTGGAAGGTATATATTTTTTCAGAATTTTCTCTTCATAGACTACTTCACCTCTACGTTGAAAACTACGATGAAATGATAGAATTATGAGAATGTAACGTAAAAAATATGACTGGATTGTGTGTAGTTCAGTTCTGTTTCCCAATAAAACCTTTGAAACGACCACACCGAAAAAAATCCAATTCCATTTCGTTTCCTTGTATTGTATAAATATTAAGCTAAAGTTTCCATATCGATGGGGCTTTGTGCTATTGAAACAACTCACGTGGCAATAATCGCTTGAAACTTGGCCTGGCTTGGTTTGGCTCATCCTAGTTGGGTGATGAAGTTTCCCTAAGGCATACCAAATAAATATTGTTTCCGCACTCCAGATACCTATATTATTATTTTTATTATTGTATCGGAGATACCAAAGGTACGGAAACAATATCTCACTCTTTCCCACTGAACAGATAATGTGTAAAATATTATTGCTGTACGCATTTGGCTCAACTATAATGCGGCGAGCTACAACTTTTATTCAATCCAATTCTACAATAATTTCATCCAACACAATGTGTTCTATAATAAAAAACGACATATTATTAAACTCATTGAGAACCTCGCTTACGTGAAATCTCGAAAATTTACAAAATATTTTCACATTTTGTATACATAAATAGGTATATATTTTTTACGTAAATGTTTTCACTCCTCACTAACCCAAGGGGATATAGTATAGAGGTATGAATTCGCAATTTTGAAGGCTATTTTTAATTGCAGATTATCAACTAGTATCATGCTGAGATTGTATTCTGAAACTTTCATCACAATGTAATTATGTGTGTGCTGTGTTTACTTAATCGATTATAGACTAAAGTACTCATTCGATTCTTTCCAAATTTTGCAAATTTGTATATCTAATACTCGCTTAGACCCCATTAGACTTTGAAGGTTATATGAATCTTCAATTTTTTTATCTGTCAAATATTTCAAGGTGACCTCAAGCTCAGGAAACTCGTAATCCGATATTTTTATTTTCAAATTGGATAAAAGGCACATAATTTCAAAGTTTTCATGATAAAATTCATTTTATGAAAATGCTGAAAGATTTCGATAACACATTTGAATAGTTTATGTAGCTAATTTAGTTGTTAGTGAGGAGTTTAGCGTTGGCCATAACCCAGTCTTTTTTTATGGAATAATGGTGTTAAAGCTACTTGTTCATTGGTAAATAACAAATCCAGGGGTCATCAAATAATTAAAACGGAATATATTTCCGCAAGTCAACGAAAAAAGAATATTTAATATCCACTCTAAATTTACACAGCCAACGCTCAAGATCAAGACAACAGAAAAGAAATGAAGTTTTGTGGATGCAACCAAGCTTATGGTGATGTTGAATATAAGATTTTTCTAACTTATTCATTTATATTTATACGCATAAAAAAAGATGCGTGTCGCGGAATAAGTAAGATCTGAAATGGACTGACCGCTGATCGCTCCGATGATTTGCGAGATCAAAGCAGTTGGCCTCGCGTGGAACTTCAATTAACATCCCGTGGCTACAACTACTAAAAAGATCTGAAATGAACTATCGGAAGAAAGTTAAGTAATCTTAACAATACTATTCATAGTTTTTAAATACATTGACCTATTTTCGTTTAGTTAAATAAATATAAATACATAGGTCAATGCAAAGGAGAACATGCTAAATAAAAGGATGGGATTGGTGTTGATTCTAAGTATTCCAACTGTCGATTCGTTCATGGGAATTCAATTCTCTGAATGAAGCGACATTATTAAGCCAAGATGGGTGTACGAAGGAACATTTTGTATGGCGTAGTGGACTTTTTGCATGCTGATAACACCAACTAGAGGCCTCGCAGCATATATGTTCCTGTACATGGATTTACTCAGAATTCGGAGTAGAACATTTTATGTTAGTTTTGTGTGTCTGTGTGTGTGTCTTTGTGTCTGTCCCCCCCCCTTATAACTTTTGATCCGCTAAATTTACAGAGCCAAAAATTTCAGAATATATAAAGAATTATAGGCCTACAAAACTTTTATACTCTGTGAATTTGTGAATTTTTGTTTCAGTCAGGGGTTATCAACTTTTGAAATTTTGGTTTATTTTTCCATATATCTCAGAAACCATAGAAGCTAGAACGCTGAAAATTGGTATAAACATAGAAAAATATAAAATCTCAAATACTTTTTTTTGAAAAATCCAGGGTTTCTCAAACATTTTTTATAAGGAAAATATAGTTTTTTTTATGATAAATTTATGAGTTTAACTGCCTATATTTCCAATTTTTTTAAAAATATCAAAAAAGCCGAAACACCCCAACTAGATAATTTAATTTTCTATAAAAAATATTAACATTGTATTAGCACATCTCAATTTATTTTTAACAATTTTTATAAAAATTGAATTTAGTGACGACATTGCTTCATACAATTTGTATGGCAGTCGCCTACACACAATATCTAAGAAGACTTAATTGTTTGATACTAATCTCCACACAAACATCATACCATCATGCTGTTTTCATATTCTGGGTAAGATTAAAGTCGGACTGACCTCCATACTATCCTATCTTGATAAACATACTTAGGTACATGTGTGGTATAGAAAACCAAATATCTTAAAATATTAAATAATTTGTATTTATGGGTTTATAGTTTGATATTTATCAACTATACATACTAACGCTATCGAAAGTTGGATCTCATGTGTTACATGCAACTAGTCTTATTTTAAACTTCAATACGGTGCATATTTTAAACTCGTCCAATTGTTGAAACAGATTTTTTTTCAACAAAGCTATCTCTCTTTCACATCAAATATCCTCTAAAACATGACCGATTAGATACATAATATGTTCATAATAAATCATGTTTATTTAGAGGTATTATTTGATTTTGATTTCTACATTGCGTTTCACTGTATAATATGTTTTGTCATGAATATTACATTTAATAATAATGTTTACAATTAATCTTGGAATAGGATTGAGTATTATCTTAAATGCAGAAATTAATCTGAATGACAAAGTGGCACGCTCTATGTATGTAATTCCTTCTCTTTAATCAATCAAATGTTTGCAAAAAGTATCATTGTCATAATAGATCAAAACACGTTTTGTTCAGAATACAGACAGTACTAATCATATAATTATGATTTTTTCTTTGATGTTATAACTATGAACGATTTTTAGTATTTGATAGTTAGTAAATTTATTTTTATATTACTTCTCGTACAACTAACAGGTACTATGTCACTTATTAATTTAACACGCACTCAAAAACAAGTTGCCACATTATGGAGATTTACGATATTAATCGTCTCCAGACTGAAAACACAATTCAAATCTGTGTCTCCACCAGGAATAACATTAATTATAAATACAGGTATATCTAATAATATTGGTATATATATATTTATAGACCCCACTCTTTCTGCAAGGTCACAGACATTGCAGAAAGAGTGGGAAGGCTAAAATGGCAATGGGCAGGTCATGTGGCAAGACAGAAGGATAATAAATGGACCCCTAGAATTCTGAATTGGAGACCCAATCATAATAGAAGAAGTGTAGGGAGACCACAGAGGAGATGGACTGACGATATTGTCGAACTGGTGGGACATGAGTGGAAGCAGAGTGCCCAGGATAGAGAGAAATGGAAAACCCAAGAAGAAGCCTACATCCAGCAGTGGGGTGAAAGGGGCTAAAAATAAATTTTTAAAGAATAAATAATAAGCATACGAAATTTGGTCCATACAATGTCGATACTCGATCATTTTCAGGGAGTAAAATTACTCTTCTCAATAAGTTTTGTGCCTTTCGAAGAGTTTCGTAATCTAAATATCTCGATCACGTATAATATTATTATCAAAAACTAATGAAGCTGAGATTGGCAATATTCCGGAATTAACGATTGTCTGTGATCCGAAATAATAAGAACACGCCAACGAGTTAATACTAAATGGAGAAGCTCTCCGTTGACACAAGTCCTGATTGAGTAATTAGAAGCTTGACCCGAATGATCGATGAATATACACGGTCCGACACGGACCAATTTACAAAATAGCCAAGGGTTATTAGTAGAGACAGGCTCAAGAGGGCAGAGTTGTATGATTTATGCGAATATATTTCATAGTGAAACTTTTGCGAAAGGCCAACTTTTACCTTGTCACCTTGAAACATCGAGGATTTATGTAAAGACCAGCTATTAAGTATTGCAGGTAGACGGGGACGTAGGGTGTGTTGGGTGGAAAGGTGACCGGCATACTGAGTAGGGATTTGCTTTTCCCTTGCCCGTAGCATTCTTTGGGGGTTGAGGGGTGAAGACAAAGATCGTCAGTGTGAAAGGTAAAAATATGGACGGTCATAAAAACCTTGATTGGAATTTAACGCTGTTTTTCTTTCCGTTCACTCCAAATTTATGGCCATCTTTTATGGTAATTTGTATAAATCATTTTTATGTCTACATTGATGTTGTGTCGTCTCAACTAAGTAACTACCTACTTCACGAGTGAATTTAGGCCTTTCTAGTACAATGTTAACCAATTCAGAAGAAATTTATATGACGGATCTACTTTACATATATAGTAAATTGTGTTGTCCTTTTTATCCCTGGTTTACCTCATATGACGAAAATAAGATCGATTTTCCTTTTAAATACTTAAATAATTTCTGATAGGTGATCAATACAATAATTCTATATTGTTATTTTGTTATATATTATTTGCTTTTTTCTATTATATAAATAATTGCAACAGCATTCAAAACACGAGTTCATCTCATTTTGAAGGAATTTTATAATACTGTTTGAATTTATATTTTGTCAATGTTCAGTTGGTTAGGATTCTGACTGCTGATCCAAAGGTCCCGGGTTCGATTCCCGGTGGAGACACAGTTTTTAATTGTATTTTCAGTCTGGATCTGGATCTCCAGAATGTGGCAACTTGTTGTTATTGGGTGCGTGTTAAATAATTATTTGACATAGTTTATAAAGTTCGCTACTCCCACCACCACCCGCTCTGCATATGGGGTTTATAAAGTTAGTTGCCTGATAGTTGCCCGAGAAGCTACATAAAATAAAATAAAATAAAATTAAAATGTAATTTTCTTCTGTGAAATATTATACTGCATACAAATAAAAATAAACTACAGCTACAAAAATACAAATTACAAAAAAATACAAAATAAATTGTAAACTACAGCTATGAAAATTGTGTGGTTACATATGGTGCTATTAAAATGAATAAAAGGCAAGAATGTTTACTTCAAATTAAAAAAAATGCTGAGCAGCAGGAAAAAGAATGACAATGATAATAAGAAAAAAATCATAATGAGAATAAAATGATGAGGAAAAGGTGGGATTTTTGGTGTGAATGAAGGAGTTTGTTTGAAGAAGTTAGGGAACTGGGTTGAAAAATATCTTTATTTGTTTTCGGTAAGTTTCTAAGGAGTCATGGAAAATGTCTGTGTGTTTAAATTTTAGATTATAGTCACGCTAAATTCTATAAATAGTCGAGTGATATCTGTAATTTGTAAGGCATGTAGGTAGATAGGGTATGCCTGTTTGGTACGTGGAGTGATATAGTATTTAGTAAATCGGGGAAGTCAATTAGGTTGTTGCATATTTTATACAGTAACAGTTGATCAAATTAGTTCCTTCTGTCTTGTAATGTATTTATTTTGAAAAATTCTGTAGAAAATTTGTAATTAGTATGTTCTACGAATAGTCGTTTCTCTAAAAATTTAAACAAGTTTTTTGGATGTTTTCAATACGGTTTTTAATAAAATGTTTTTTTTAATAAATAAATAAAATAAAAAACGAATACAAAAGCTAGAAAAAACAACAACTCAAATTCAATTGAATATCTTCAAAGAAGTTAAATGATTAATTACAAAAAAATAAATTAGGATAAAAAATATCAAATATCGATATAACTTTTGTTTCATAATATGATTTGTAAACATTGTTACAAATTTGGTTTCTAGAAATTCTACGATGAACCATTTATATCAGAAGCATCTTCTACTCTTTACGAAAGAGAATCATGAAAATATTGATAAAACGAGTGGGTTGTGGCCAACGCTAAACTCCTCACTAACAAGTATTCAAATATTGTATGGAAAATTTTCAGCATTTTTATGAAATGAGTTCGTTACATTATTTTTAATTTAAATATTTTATTATGAAAACTTACTCCCTAACATTAATATATCCTTCCGTACATGTTCATTTGTTATTCAACATCCCTACGTTTTCCAGCTTTAATATTTCATTAACATCATAATATTAGGGCGATCCCTAACAGTGAGAATAATTAGATTTTTATAGCGTGTTAAAGAAAGTACAAAAAATACGTGGAAAGGGTATCAATTACTGTACGAGACACAGAAAAGTTATGAACTTTATAAAGAAAATAACATAATGAAGACAAAATAATTATAATCGGAGACATAATTAAGTGAAAAGGGACTAAGATCAGTAGACAGAAAAACTAAGGAATAAATAATAATTAAGTAACTACTTATTTTTTCATAATATGAAAATCCTAATGTGACTCCAATATATCGTGAAGTATACAACGAGTTGACCTTATATTTTTACTATAGACCGACCGTACAAAACAGAAATTTTGATTAAATTGAATTCCCCCGATGTGACAATAAAATAAAAAATGAATACAAAAGCTAGAAAAAACAACAATACAAATTCAATTGAATATCTTCAAAGAAGTTAAATGATTAATTACATAAAAATAAATTAGGATAAAAAATATCAAATATCGATATAACTTTTGTTTCATAATATGATTTGTAAACATTGTTACAAATTTGGTTTCTAGAAATTCTACGATGAACCATTTATATCAGAAGCATCTTCTACTCTTAACGAAAGAGAATCATGAAAATATTGATAAAACGAGTGGGTTGTGGCCAACGCTAAACTCCTCACTAACAAGTATTCAAATATTGTATGGAAAATTTTCAGCATTTTCATGAAATGAGTTTGTTACATTATTTTTAATTTAAATATTTTATTATGAAAGTGATGTGCCTTTTTACCAATTTCAAAATAAAATTTTTAAATTATAGGTTTCCTGAGCTTGGGGTCACTTTGAAATACTTAACAGTTAAAAAAAATGAGAAGCACTATTCAGATATCCTTCAAAATCTAACGGGGTCTAAGTGAGTATTGGATATACAAATTTGAATATAACGGAATGAGTACTTTAGTTTACAATCGATAAAGTAAAATAAACACGCTGTACATAGCACATAGCACACCCACACACACATACAGATACATTGTGATGAAACTTTCAGAATACAATCGCAGCATGATACTAGTTGATAATCTGCAATAAAAAAATATCCTTAAAAAATGCGAAATCATAACCCCCCACTATATCCCATTGGGTTAGTGAGGAGTAAAAAATAGATTTAAATTTTACATATTGAAGGTATTGAAATACATATTTTTATGAAATGATATAAAAAATAGGGATGGAGAAAATAATAAATTCGAGCGAGAAATAAACAATATGATAGAGTGAGACAAAATACAGTACCTACTTCCTTCAAAGAAGGTATGGCTATCAGTGTGATCTATTTGATTGAGTGTTTATTCTCAATATGGCTGAACGAAGGTTTCTTTCTCATGGTTTTAATTTTCCGCTTGACACCCCAAATTGAGAAGATATGGGAACTAGAGCCATATTTTTATGGAATGGGATATGTATTCAATTATGTCTGACTTCAAAAGTAAGGTAGTTGCATTTATCATCGAAAAAAAATATATAAATAGCAAAAGTTATTTTGTTTTTTTTGCTATTTTTAAAAATTGTTGCAGAAGACGCATATTATGAATGTTAAATTAACGCTGAAGAAATGAGGTCCCTATGACGACTGTGTGACAAAAATAATCTATTATAGGATAAGAAATGTGGATATCAGAAGAGAATGCAAGATTTAAAGATATTTTTAGAATGAACGATGAACGACTGACGTAGATAGTTTACAAGGCTGAAAAGTAGGGGCAGCCGAGGAAGAGTTAGCATGATCGTATGAATGAGATTTTTATAGATGGTAATATACAAAGTCGGAATAATAGATATGTACGACGCGATGAATGAATGTACAAGAGGAAAAATATGTAAGTATGTCAACATTGAAGAGTCTGGCGTCCGGTTCTCTCTGCCCATCTTAAATAGGGAAACGGCTTGATGGTATTTATGTACATGTTGTTTTTTTTAATGTTATTTTTTTATCTATTTTGCGTATCTGGTTTCCCAATCAAAGTTAATTTCAACTGAACGCGTGATTTTGAGTTTCTTCTGTTCCGTAAAATTTGATACAATAAAAATAACACCATGTTTCCAAAAGATTAGTTTTCTGTAAAAAAATCTGATTATAGAGTTTGAACTCAAAAAAACTGTCAATAAATATATAAATTATCTCGTCCTTTTCAATGTTTTCCCATCCTTAATAAATCTAAACAAGACATGTCAAAGGGGAGTGGTGAACTTAAATTTCTCGTCTCAGTTTGTTTTTCTCCAGTTTATTAAGACTTATCTTTGATTTTACAGATTTCGCTTCCAACAATAGCATTTCATCTTGCTGAATTTTTTAAAGATTTCAGAGCTTTGGTTATTCAATAATTAAAATCAATAAAGCAGCGAAAATTTTGATTAATTTGGTCAGTTCAAAATAAGTTAAATATTCGCAGTATTTACCTGTGTACGTTTGCAACATTTCTCGTGGTAAATTTTTGTTTGTTTATATGATTGAATGTAGGTGGTTACCTTTGCATGTAGGTCGTATGACACGATGGTGTGAGAGTAAATAGATGAAATGGATAAATAAGCACGGTGAAAGAATGGGAGATCGATCACTGGAAGGAAAATAAGTTAAACATATCTCCCTTATTGACAGAACTCCCCTTCCACAGTTCCCTTCATATCCCTTCCCTTTGATCTCCTTTCTCTAACCCGTTCCCTCAATTCCCCCCTCCTCCCTAGCTTTGCCCTTACCGTCCCCGTCTTCTGTCAATCAGAGAACACAAAAAGTATTCAAATCGCCAGGAAAATGCCGGTTTTTTTATTTTCGGGTAAGGTTTTGGTTTTCACATTATGAATTCACAACGATAAACCCCCGTCAAATTCGCTGGTGGATTGTTTTTGAACGGATTTACCAATGTATCATTTTATCCAATTGAAATATCGCGATGAATTTATTTCCAATTTTATTTGCGGATTGTGGACCTTTGTCTAACATGACATCCTGCCACACCCACTTCCATTTATTTTTTATAGAAAAATAAAACATTTTACATGGATAACGAATAGAGATATGTAGTCCAGCGTTTAAAAAACTTTAACGGGACATGGTGGTTCTGCATAGGACGAATGAAGAAATATTATGTATAATATGTATGACTACTCAGCTCTTAAATGGGAAACTCATCACGTTTTGTTCTTCGCTGAGTAAGAATAGAGAAATACATTCCAAAGTTTTCTGTTTTGACAGATATTGATCGCCTAATTATTAACATTAATATATCTTTCCGTACATGTTCATTTGTTATTCAACATCCCTACGTTTTCCAGCTTTAATATTTCATTAACATCATAATATTAGGCCGATCCCTAACAGTGAGAATAATTAGATTTTTATAGCGTGTTAAAGAAAGTACAAAAAATACGTGGAAAGGGTATCAATTACTGTACGAGACACAGAAAAGTTATGAACTTTATAAAGAAAATAACATAATGAAGACAAAATAATTATAATCGGAGACATAATTAAGTGAAAAGGGACTAAGATCAGTAGACAGAAAAACTAAGGAATAAATAATAATTAAGTACCTACTTATTTTTTCATAATATGAAAATCCTAATGTGACTCCAATATATCGTGAAGTATACAACGAGTTGACCTTATATTTTTACTATAGACCGATCGTACAAAACAGAAATTTTGAATTCCCCCGATGTGACAGTCCACATAATAATAATAAAAGTATTGAAAATGAAACATATCATGTTTAAACAAAACAAGGGAAACAGTGATAATTTGAATAAACAATCTCCCTTCCCTTAATTGAAATATGTGTGAGAGAAAATAATACCTATAATCTGACCTCTCGTTTCAACATATCATTAATCCAATTTCCATATTCCCTCGATAGATTTTACATGTTAATTTTGAACCTATAATTACCCACCATTCATAGTATTTAATTAATTTATTTTATCTACTTTACACTGTCTACTTTATTTATAGAAACAATGCTTTTTAATTTTATTTGATGGGTCCATTTTGATATTGAAAGAAAATAATAAATTTTTCATAAAATATCAAATAAAAAGTATTTTATTTTATTTTATTCAAAAACATAACAGCTTTTTTACAAAATACATCATAAAACTACACAATTATCAAAGTAGTAAGCCAATTACATATAATGCTTCACTAAATTATATAAACATTTTTTATATATTTTTATGAAGAGAAGATTGATCAGGTTTAGGATATGGTAATGAAACTGAAAAATGAACGGAAAGGATGAAATAGTCCTTGTAGAGACAAATTAAATAGACCGGGTTGAGATTTAAGATTATTGTAGTTGTTACAACAGCGTTTAATAAAACTGTTTTGATCGTAATTTGTTCTTGACAGAGATGTGTAAAATAGACTATTGTGACGTGATATTCTAGACGGGCAGTTAAAGGGCATTCTTTTAACAAGATAAGGACTATCGAACAAATTATTTAATATGTTGTAAAGAAAGAAAATATCTGTGATTTTTCTTGCTTGTACTCTGGTAAAGGGCAATATATTTCTTTTATATTGTGTGTCTTTTTCTGTATCTTGTGATTAGTGTTTATGCTGGTGTATGTCATCAAACATTATTTTTGTGTTGCTTCTCGGGTAATAAACAGTCAGGTATTATGTCAAATATCAATCTACCACGCACCCAACAATATGTTGTCACACTCTGTAGATTTACGATTATCGTCTCACAGATCCAAACAGAAACCACAATTTGAACTATGTCTTTATCGGGAATCTACCCATGTATGTATGTTAGTAATAAACGATAAGGACACGACAGTTTCACAAGTTAGCTTTTTCGTTTTCACTTATCCAATTCGTCCTCATATCAGCTTTGGGATAACCCTGAACTGACTACTGAGCATATCCTGTGGGTATGCAGTTATTTCTTCTTGTCTAATTTCCGACGAAACCTCTACAACGATGTCCAAGGGAATTTTTTTGGACCCATTGGACATGCGAACCTTGTAGCCACAAAGACAAAATTCGGTTTTCAAGACTTTCTGTCAAAAATACGGTTCATACATTCAAGCATTCAGGCAACTAGGTTATATATTGAGAATATCGAAACCATTTGAGTCAACCGATACATTAAAATCATTGTATTTTACATATGTTCGTCCATATCTTGAATATGCCTCAATTGTCTGGAACCCCCAGTATATAACTTATGTAGAAAGATTGGAGAAAATACAAAATAAATTTTTGAAACACCTTGATTACAGATGTCGTTTAGCCTTTGATGATAAAGCTCTCTCAGCTCGTCATCATAAATTAACAACTTTAGAAAATAGACGCACAATTGCAGACATGATATATTTACATAAAATCATTGATGGTGCCGTTGACTCTGAGTCTCTAGTTGGGAGTCTCCCCTTTAATTGTCCCTCTCGTTATACCAGATCATCCGTAACTTTTAGACTTCCCCTTTGTAGGACCAATTATACCCAAAACTCCTTCTTTCAAAGAGCATGCAATATTTATAATAACTTTTTTAAGACAGTCGACATATTTAGATACTCTAAAACTAAATATAAAAGTGCCATATCAGACGCCCTTCTAGGCTCGCGATAACTGGTTTCTGCTTGGTTCAATTTGACTACGATTCCCACAGCTTCCCTTCCCCCTAATATTCTTAATTTATTATCCTTTTCTTCCTTTCCTTAACTGTATAAATTTTCCATAGTAAATTTTCCATAAAACTTTCCATAATAAATGAGCATAAATTTGTTAACACTGCACTATGTAACTATCCGCAAACTGAAATGGTTTATAATGTGTAATTATTTTTTTTAGTCTTTTTAATATATTCTGTAATGACTGTATGTTTGTTTGGTTAATAAATAAAATAAAAAAAAAAAAAAAAAAAATACATATCTTCACTTTAAGTTAACGGTGAGCCAGCTGTTTCCTCATAATAAGATCTCTTTGGCACTTTAAGTGCTGTGTTTGAAGGGTTTAAAAGTTCTCCTGACTCTTCTTATGTTCTTTGTGTGTTGAGCTTGATTCATTTGATATTTTGATAAAGTTAAACAATTTTGTATTTTATAAAAACTTAGTGTGATTGTATAAGTACCTACCATTTATATCGTTTCAAAATATGATGTTCTGTATTCGAATTTGTTTGCTGGGTAAAACAACTGCGTTTGACATTATATATTTGACATTGACTGTGTGAATGTAAACCATCTATGGACTGACGTGAAATATTTTTTTATATAATTCATTTCAACGCGAAGAAAACTTTGAAAAGTATGTCCCATTTTTTTATTTAGGTACATACTGGTTATATCTTTTTTTAATCTGATATAATAGTTAATCTAAAAAAATCAAAACTGTCATAGAAAATACCCGCGAATGAAGTCATTATAATATACAAAGAAAATAAAAAACAAAGTTATATGAGTCGTTGCAATCATCGAGAAAGGAAAAAACCGTTTATAATGCTATAAAACTTTCATTATTAAGACCTATTAATTAAATGTAATGATTCTGAAATCACTATTACAAAACTACACCTTATATGGTAAAACTTACATTGTTCTTATATTGCTATTCTAAATAAGAATAAAAAATAACTTACCAATATTATGTAACTTCCGCAAATATCGTGTCGGGATAATATTATGAAAAAGTCATTTGGAAGAATTGAGTTCGGTACTTACCTGGAATAAAAGAAGAAAATAACATTAGTGATAAAATACGATATTTACATAAAAGTGTAATTTTAATATTTTTAAATGCATAACAAAATCTTTACAACAATTCCTTGATTATAATATTTAGTTTTCATTATTAAATCCAAATTTTTACAATGCATTTGTGTATTATGATATATAATATTAAGGGGGGATATACACTATACACCTAATCGCCCCAATTTAAAAGCAAATGTATTTCAAACAGTGTGGTTCTATGAATTTTACATTTCTCTAGTAAATGTTCGTCACACAATTTTAAGAATTCATCATAAATTCCCCTAAAAATATCTTTTTTGACAGTATTTTTTTTTAATTTCTCCATAAAAATGTGTCGTGGAGAAATACATCTTTTACATTATATATGCCCTTAAAGAGTGTATAAAATCAAAGTGAATATTTGTGATATTTTTTTCATTTCAAACCAGGGGGACGCATCTGGTTGACAAGCGTAATCAAAACCATGCATGTTTACCCATATCATGGATATAATTATCTCATGGAGTTCTATAACATGTTAAGATATTATAGAACTCCATAAGTTAATTATATCCATGATATGGGTAAGCACGGATAGTTTTGATTCCGCCGATTGACTAGATTCCCCCCCCCCCCCCCTGGTTTGTTCTTAAAATGTTAAAATCAACTTTTGGGTTTCAGACAATTTAAATCACGTATAAACCCTTTTATCACTCGGTCTGAGCATAAACCAATGCAAAACCAAACTGATGGTGATTGATAGAGCATGTAAACTTCCCCCAATAAACTCTCTAAACCATCTTGAGATAGTACATGACTTCACATATCTGGGTTTCAACATATGTGACACCGGTGGTTGTGGAGCGGAATTGAAAAGACGCATCGCCATGGCAAAGGGAGCACTGGGAAAGCTCACAAGAGTGTGGAAAGACAGGACCATCACAAAAAACACGAAGGCTAGACTCATCAGGGCTCTGATATTCTCGATGTTCCTGTATGGTGTGGAAACATGGACACTCAGGGAGTCAGAGTAAAATAGGATCGATGCTTTCGAAATGTGGTGCTGGAGGCGTATGTTGCGCATCCCATGGACAGCCAGAAGAACGAATGTGTCAATTCTAGACGAGCTGAAGATCGAGGATCGTCTGTCGACGATATATTACAGACGTATCCTTCAATTCTTTGAACACATTGCCAGAAGGGAACCAGACTGCCTCGAGAAACTTGTTGTGATGGTCAGCGTGGAAGGACGGAGATCTCGTGGTCGCTCACCGACCAGATGGAGCGTTTTGTTTTAGTCCACAATGGGGTCATCGTTGACTGGTGCTCTGCGTTCAGCCCAAAACAGATTGGCATGGAGGTGGACCACACGTGTGGCGACGGACTACAGCCGCTACCTCAGTCGTGAGGAAGACGACGAAAATATAAATAAACCCTTTTAACGCACGCGATTGTTATCCTTACTAACACGTTACTTCATAGTGCATTAGACGGTTTTAATATATCATGTTTTCGGTCACAAGATTTAGCGATAGATGCCCTTTTAATTCCATAGCAAAGAGAATGAAATTAAAAAAATATTTATATTTCTCTTCAATGGAAAAGTATTAATACCAAAGACCTTTTAGTATATAAGGTCTTTGATTAATATAGTAAAAAGTTTAAATATCAAATCCGAAGTTCACGTTACAGAAAGTAGGTACACTCCTAGTATTTGTAGGTATATTCCGTTTGTTTTCTTCTTATATCTGTAAAATATGTAGAAACATCCTATGAGCATAAAAAAATATCTAATTTGTAAATATTTAATTCCAAATAAAGCTGTTGAAATAAGGAATGAAAAAAAGGTTTAAATACAAACCCAATCGAAAAAATACAACCTGTATCTGTTTCTCAAATAATAGCAGAATAAAAATATGTCTAAAAATTTATACAAATACTTGAAATATTCTAAAAAAATATGTTATGGGCAGTATGTATGTAAAAAGTCTCCGCTGCGAAAAAAAATCGGTCTTCATGGATCAAACATGTGCATATTTACGAAAAAACTACTGGAGTGGAGACCAAGAGGCGATAAGAGATCAAAAGAGTGGGGCCACTTGAAGGATGGATGACATAAAGATATTCGTTAGACCCCAGTGGATAGAACTTCCACAGAAACAGGAGTAGAAATGAAGATAGAAATCTTATGTCCTGCTGTAGATAAATGTAAGCTATTGGTAAAGATGTTAATGATATACTGAAGAACATTAGGATACCTGACAAATAATTTATATTATAAAGCAATAAGACCTTAACATAAATCTACAATTAAAAGTGTTCATAGTTCATCCATATAAGCAAATGTAAGAAAAGCAAACAAGATAAAATATATTAAAATACACTTTTAACACCAAAAATATAAAATAATCTAGTACCTAATCTCTTTCTAAAAAAAAAGAATTACCACGATGTGGTAAATAATCATTATAATATTGCTGACGACTTTGCGAATTGAAGAATTTGATCATTTCTCCACATGAATTTCATCATCAGAACTCGATGAAATTCATGTGTGATCTCCTCTGACGCAACCCTTTTCATTAAAAAAGTTATCATTATAATCAGATAAGGTGGTAATGAATTACTAAGTAGCTGAAGTAAAATTTGAAGACTGATGATTTTTTCATGGATCCCATGATCAGATCTTGACCAAATTGAAATGGAACCAATCGGAAGATACCTGCTTTCTAATGAAAAAAGAATCATCGTTAACGTGGTAAGAAGTTGTCACTGAACATATAAAATTGATAGCCTCTCCCGTGTTTGGAAGTCGGTTAAAATATATTTGGATATAACAATATAACACAAAGTAGATTTATATATAAATTGAACATCACGTACATACGTAACAAGTTGTATTCATAAACATATAAGCACACTTAAGCCATCAGCAAGATCATACAAGACAAAAATGTGTATTGTAACGAGGTCCATTGGCCTGTTATTCTTTGCCGAGTCTCGACATTATTTATTTCACGTCCAAGATGAGATAAGAAAAAAAAGATGACGAAGACAAAAAAAAATATTGTCGCCAACTATCACTTGATAAACATCACACGCCGACACCGTTAAGGAGCGATAAGCGCTTTTAAACGGAAAAAATCGCATTTCGAAAATGGAACGGAATATGAAAAAGTTTCTCCCGCCAAATCCCGTCAGGTCGCGGCTATCGCTCAAAGGCGCGTGGCCGATTTATACATCAGCCTTTGGAGAGAAATATGCCGGCCGCGCGCGATGTGTTTATGTTTCGGGAAGGCGCTCATATTTTTTTATGAAAAAAAGAAAAACGTTCCCTTTTTTTACTCAACGGAATATTTGCACTTGAATGAGCCGGATAAATTATGCATGAGAAAAATATAGCGCCCCCACGGACGTATGAACGAAGAAAACTCCGGCCATGTTTATATAATGAAAATATACGAGGAGTTTTAATTCATAACGAAACCATTCAAGTAAACATCATACTAAGATACATCATATCATTACTTCTCTCTATAAATATTGAAAATATACAAATTATAATGTTGTATATATAAACTGAATAAAATAAACAGAGGAATATCTACGTGTAGAGATCTCCAGCAGCAATGACCTTACGAAATTCGAACATAGGCCAATAAATTTAAAGCCGTAGCTGGTTACGCTTACTACCAGCAAAGTCAGAATTAAAAGTGTGTCTTCGTCCCATGATGACATATGCGATCGAAGTAAGAGCCGACTCCAACAGAGCAAAAAACTGTATTCGAGTGGCTGAAATGAAGACCAGATACCCCATTGCAGGAAGAACCCTCAGGGACCGCATCGGAAATTAGAAGATCGGGTCTATATCGAGGACATAACAGGATGGGGACGTATGTAGCAGAAGACGAACGCATGGAATGCAGTAGAATAGTCAAGATTAAAAACACTGTAGTGCCCAACAAAAGAGAAAAATTGTTATACCTCTTCCTCCTAGGATAGTCCATCTTAACAAACAGGTCAAATGACCTAGTGCACAATGATATGCTGAGAACAAGCTGACGGGGTCGGGACATTCAAAATAATCAATCAAAATAAGGGTTTTGTTTCCAATATATAAAAAAATTATCAGTATTTTTTCCAATTTAAGATGATATTAAAGAAACACGATTTGGTTGTGGCCAGCACTTGATAATTCTTCAATGCCATTTTATGAAAGTGATGTGCCTTTTAAGCAATTTGATATTAACAATATCAAATTTCAAGTTTCCTGATTTTAGGATTACTTTGAAATATTTGATAGTAAAAAAAAATGAGAAGATATTCTTCACAATCTAATGGGGTCGAAGCGAGTATTAAATAAACAAATTTGAAAAAAAAAACGAATGGATACTGTAGACTATAATCGATAAAGTAGAATAAGCACATAGTACACAGCACATACAAACAGATACATTCTGATGAAACTTTCAGGATAGTCTCAGTATGATTCTAGTTGATAATCTGCAATAAAAAATAACCGTAAATATTACGAATACATAACTCCCCACTTTATCCCCTTGGGGTAGTCAGGTGTATAAAATATCAGAATTTTTTTCCCAATGTGAGATGATAATATAAGAGATATACATGGTTAAACAAGTCAAAATCTGCAGTTTGTTAAGTTCACGGACCTATGTATGTATTAAAAGTTTACAATTTTGTTTTCTTCTGTTAGTACCAAATGGCAAAGTAGTTTCAAAGTTTAATTGCTTTATCTGAAGTGGAGATTATCATTTTAAGCAAAGTTTAAGGTGATATCGTCGGGACACTAATATTATTAAGTTTTTTTTTTAATATTTCGAAGGTAAACTCTTTTAAATTTTATAAGTGTCCGGAGAGAAGGAAAACGATTAAGGCTATAATTTACGACCTCCTTGGCAGTAATAATTTATTTCTCCGCAACATTAACAAAATAAAACAGTTTCATGAAACTCTGTTTTCCTTAATGCAAAATGAAAAAAAATCCTTCTTTTCACATTCTACACATTTAACACTCTAAATCCCTCCATTAATTATAATGGCCGGCTATTCCGCGGGAAATTAAATCGCGGGCTAATTTTAAGTACACTCCTCGTTCCATTTATTAAACAACGAATCTAATGATATGAAAATAAATCGAGAATATTAGAAAAAAATCTACATGTCCTTAATGGCGGCAACCTTTAAACTAGACTAAGGAAACGCAGCAGCTTATTCAAAATAACAAACAAAAGTATGTTAATGACTGAATCATATTTTATATATTGATGTTTTTTGGATTTCAATTAAATGTTATTGTAATAAAATAAATTTATAACTTTAAACCCAATCTAATGAATATTTTATTTATTCGTGCCTATTGTATTAACAAAAAAAATGCTTATAAAAAATATTATTATTTAGACATTTTTAATTTCTTTTTTATTTTATTAAATTTATAATACATGTATCAAAAAAATCTTTTTTTACAGACATTTAAAAACAAAAGGCACAAAATATTATAAAACATAATTATTATCTATACAAAAAGAAGTTAATATAATTTAAGAATCAGTCAAATTTTATACATATTTTATAAAATTTATTTATAATATATGTAGGCATATTTATATTGAATTTCCTAAGCTCTGGTGGACATTTATTGAATCATTTTTCAGGTAGGGATAAAAATGTGAAGTTATTCAAAATATTATTATTAATAGGAATATGGTGAAATTATATTAAAAATAAAAGAAAATATCATTTATCCTCCAAAGTTGTGTTTTATGAAAAGTATGTACTTAATCGTTTTTGATAATATGTATTTATATATTTTATTTTTTATTGAATATATGTATGTATAAAAAGGTAAGACCGGCACCTGGGAGTGGTTGCGTTAACCAGTGGACATTCTCTCCATAGGCAAAAATTGCAGATTACATTATTATAATAACAATATTTCAATATAATTTGCGATATATTTTATGCGAGTGAACCTCGCAAGGTGGGGGTACCTCTCTGAAGATGACACTCTATGTGACTGCGGCGTAACCCAGGATGACAGTCACCTTCTGATATGTCCACTTATGGGGGAAGGATGCACCCCTGGTGACATAATTATGGCAAACGACAAGGCGATAGCAGTCGCCGCATATTGGAGTGGCAGGGTTTGAACCAGCCGGACACGTAAAGTAAGTAAGTAATATAATTTGTACTCGTATGTTATTTGTACCCATAAAATCCGTCCGTTTGTTAAATATGTACTTACTGTTACTGAAATATATAAAAAATAAAAAAAAAACAAAGAAGAAGAAGAAAAATAATAAGGTTCCAGAATCTTCCCGGGTGTGCGCTAAACATATTATCGCCAATTTTCATTGTAATCAGATGGATGGTATAAGTGCACAAAAAGGACTTACAAAGATACAATGATACTAAAATCAGCAATTTTCCCCTATAGAAAGGGGATGCCACTGGCAAACACAACCACTCTCAGGTGCCAGACTTACATTTTTTATACCTTTATTTAATAAGAAAGGAAAAAACAGCTATTGAAAATAATTGCTTTTTAACGTTGCTATCTCTTAGACTATAATAAGTACCCAGTGTTTACTTATAGAATTACATTCATTGTAATTATTACCGAAACTAAGTACACAAATAAAATGCTTGAAATCATAATTAAAAATACCGAAATATGAGTACTTATGAAAGTATCAACAATAACATTGTATTGTATGAGCAATCGTAGTACAAACTTATAAATTAGCTTTATGGTAAAGTAGATTTCCACTCGTTTCTTTTTAAGGATTATTTTGTCTGTGGTTCAGAACTTTCTCGAGAGAGCGCGCACACATAGAATTGCTAATGAGCTCGTGGTCATGTGTTATCGTTACTACGCTCATAAAATGTTTAATTATAGGAAAAATAATATAAGTTCTTCTGAAGGGATTTGGCAAGCGACCAGACTTAACGAAACTTAAAGCTAAAGGATTTCGTATTGTAGCTAATTTAGAATTTCATAATAATATAAATTAGGATGCGTACAGTACCTTCCAGTTAAATACTTATAGGAATATATGTCTAACGATACATTTTTTTTATATCAACGAAAATATCTGTGAGACGATAATTATTATAAGTTTTCAAAATGTAGCAACTTGTTATTGGGTGCATGTTAAATTAATATTTAACATACCTAGTACCTGTTAGTTGTCCGAGAAGTAATAAATAAATAAATATTCTCATCTTCCTCCCTTAGTTACCCCACATTGAGGGATATACAATGATGGTATTAATGAATGAATGAATACTATACACAATAAATACGTGACACAGCAAGTGTTGATATGTAGGTACCTATTTAGTAGCTAAATATAGCAGCGAACATTTTTGGTTGTTGTGTTTCGCAATGACTATAGTTCATATTTTTTACATTTCCTCGCCGTTTCCGGCGGTTATAAATATTTAATGTGCTTTTATTATTGTTTCAGAGCCATTCCTTTATATTCCCAGAAACTCATAAAGATCCCACGGATTTCAAATAATAATATTTTTGTAAGACTATCATTGCTGTAATCGTTTGTTGTAATTTAGCATAATACTTGCGAACCGATCTTTGGTTTAGTACCTACTTATGAAATTCATTTTGAATACTGTTACTGATTGCCATCAGCAAATCTATAATACTCCTATAGTTGATAAAAACAAGATTATATCAGCTACAGACTTTAGAAATCTTTGAGGTTAAAATTAATTGCATAGGTAGGTAATTGTTCAAGGTGTCTCAAAAGAAAGTTTATATTTAGTGTGTCAATTAAAAAAAGTAAGCCGTGTATCGAAAAAATGTTTATTAATTATTAAAGTACACAATTTGGGAATTTATTTCTTAAAAATAATATCGTCCAAATGTAGAACCTCGCGTTCGCAGCACTCATTTAATCGAACAGTAAAATTTCTTATGACGGCTCGGCAGGTGGACTCAGTGATGGCCACCATTTCGTGACGGACTTTCTTTCAAATGCGCAAGAGATGTCGGTTTATTGGCGTAAACTTTAGATTTAAGATAACTTCATAGGAAAAAGTCCATAAGGGTCAATTCAGGACTGCATGGAGGCCAATATTTATGTCACCTCTCCTGGAGATCAATTTGCCTGGGATATTTCACGAACTCGTGGCAGAGATGTATTGGACGTGTGTGACGTTTGTCCGTCCTGCTGGAACCATGTTCTTTGGTTATAGCCAGGAAAGTTTTGCAGTTCAGAAACCAAGAAGTCTTGTAACATCTCCACATAACGCTCTGAATTCAAATATAAACTTGCATTTAAGACACCTTATATTAATTTTAAAAAAAATTATGACAATTTCACACTAATCATTGATCTTGACCAAATTTGAATGATTCAATGAAATGTAAGATTTTATAAGAATTGAGAACATTTTTAAGATTAAGGCAAGATTAAAACGTATTAAGAATGTGTCATGAAAAGCCCCCCTATCTTGACCTATAATGCGTCCGAGACCTGGACACACACAGCAGAAAGCAAGAATTCTCTAAATTCTTGAAAGAAAAAAATCTCCACATGAAACATGGGAGCAAAAGATACAACGCTGAGCGATCAGCGACAAGGTCAGTATAATCCTTTGAATATAAATCGGTAGGCAGCACTAGATGGGATGGATTTGAATGAAAAATAACAAATTCCTTGCATTCTGCGCAAGTGGAAAAAGTACATTGCAGAATACCTATTTATTCTAACTGACTAAGGCTTCTAGTCAAACTACCTAAAATAATTTTTGTTTCAGAGCATATGGTTCTATTTTCGTAGGTATATATTATTTAATATTATGTGTTTTTGAAATATTTATTTACGTTGTTTTTTTTTCAAATGTTTTCCTATCGATTTTCAGATAAATACTACCAAACAAAGGTCCCATAGAAAATTTCAAGCGTAAAATTGTTTTCAGAATTATTGGGAAAAAAGTTGGAACATGAACAAAAATACATTTTTCGACAAATTTATTAGCTTCTCTGTAATATAACGTGAGTACTTACCTATTTTTACACTAGTTTGCTAGCAAACGAAGCCTAAAATGAAAGCAAATAGAAATATAAGGCAAACCCTGTTATATTTTATGTATTTACTGTACCTACAGCAACAACTTCTGGTCAAAAAATAGGCTTCAGTAACTAACGATTTCGAAACATTGTTTTTAAGAATCGCAATACCTAAATATATTGTTATGATATTACCAACAGAATTGACTTGTTGTAAATGTTATGTTTATTTTTTCATATGGTGAAACGTACTTGGGTTACGAATTCAGTTTTAAATTTATCTGATATTTGGTATATACCTATTTTTAGTTTTCTCTCATAAAATTATTTGACAAAGTTGTATGCAGATCCTTTGTTGCTTTGAAAAAAACATCAATTTATATAATGAATAATCAATAGTTTATATAATGTTTTGATTGACTTTAACAAAACTAATCATAAAACAAACATAAACGTAAAATGAGTTAAATACTTTAGATGGTAGTAATTTTCAAAAAGTATTAACAAAATTAAATGGCAAGTATATACGTTGTATTTTTTTTTCAATGTACCTATCATTGTCATTGCATACCAACTAAACACACCTATGATTTTCCTGTACCAATCTCACTTAAACTAATGGTATGAAGACGACCATCTGCTTTTAACTTTTTTCCAAAAATATCAAAACAATATAATGTCTTATGGAAAAATGTTTAATGCAGATGGTCGTCTTATGCCTTTGAACGCCTTCTCTCAACTATTATATCAGAGTATCGACTGTATTAATGTAAAAGGTAGCCTATCTTCGCACTGTGAAAGTTCAAATCGAAACTAAATGACGAGTTTTGTCCATCTGTAATTGTAGTACTTACGTACCTAATTCACTAATATACTTAGTTCGGAAATGTTTGTATGGTCCGTCATAATGAATTATCCCATAGGAGCAGCAACTTGTGCATAGTAACTATGGCCTCTGCTGAAATGTCCTTGGGGACGAGGAATAAATTAACATGCGTGTTGACTGAGCCCAGTTGTCTCGTTACTATTGTAAATTTAATACACTTCTAACTTTCAACTCTAAACAAAGTTTACACATCTGCCATTATTAATAATTAATGTAGATTTCACATAATTCCACAAATACGTAATTTAATAGATAACTTTCTCTTTTATGATGTAAAGGGACAAATGAGGAAATAATATAAATCGATATACATTAAATAAAACATTAGATATAAAAGTTTTGTAAAATGGTGTTGTGAAACTCCAATAGATACCTTAACACTTAGCAATGAAGATAAAAAGACGATTTGAGCGAAAATTCTTCAGATACCTTGCTGCATAGCAAACTCTAAAATAGTTTAATAATACCAAAATATGATCAAGTAAAAGAAAATTTCCAACAGTACAAAAAGCTGTCTTGAGTGGCTGAAATGAAAACCCCGCGCTCCATTGCTGGAAGACCCCTCAGGGACCGCATCAGAAATGAAACGAACAGGTCTCGAGGATATACAAGATGGGGACGTAGCAGAGAACGCTGCTTCTGGAGAGACAACGTCGAACGCGTGCACGACAGTAGAATTGTCAAAATTGAAGAATTGTCGAAATACCCAACAACAGAATACCACCAGGAAGACCTGCGAAGATATGGAAAGATAGTTGGACCTCATCCTCCCGGGATAGGCCACCTAATACACAACGAAGAAGAAAAATATGAGAGAATAACTGCAACGCTGTATATATATATATATATATATATATATATATATATATATATATATATATATATATATATATATATATATATATATATATATATATATATATATATATATATATATATATATATATATATATATATATATATATATATATATATATATATATATATATATATATATATATATATATATATATATATATATATATATATATATATATATATATATATATATATATATATATATATATATATATATATATATATATATATATATATATATATTATTACAAATAACAATTCATCAACAATTCTTTTTGGCGCTACATTAGATACAGATATTAGGTTATATTGGCGCTAGGTAAACATATTCAAAATTTTATTAGAACTTAATTCAAAGAATTTAATGCATTGAAGACGCACTTGAAGAAGTATTCACACTTCAAATAATAATAATATCTTCAATATCGCTATTTTTATTCATTTTCACAGATGCAGCAAATGGTTTCTCAAACAACTTTTCTGAGAAAATTTTCAGATATTACATTCACGCGATGACAATACAAAATCCAATATCGATATTGTACATATTTCCACTAAAAAAAAAGAATATTATATTTTTATTTTTAATCATTTTTAGTCTATCTGATATTCCCGTTTTTAGATAAGAATTTAAGTGTAATAATGACTACGAAAATAGACTGGATCAAATTAGTCCTAATCCATTTTTAATTGGGGTCTTTGTTCAAAACAACTTAATTTTATTACTTAATGTTTAAATTATTAAATACTCATAAATCGATTGTGAAAAATATGTTATTTAGTTAGATAGAGTTTAATCGCTATTTAACTCTGTATATATTTCAATGAAAGTATTTTAGTTTCGTGTTCGAATAATGCTTTAATTTCAATATGGACACGAATTTTTGAAACTTTTCGCCTGTGGCAAGAAATTTTCTGCAAATTTTCTTTTACTAAGATAAAAGTTGGGGTATAAATTAATGTGCAGATAAAGCTTAACGTGGTTTGGAATAGTCAGTCGCTATATATACCACGATGTACCCAGGTACATATCAAATATCCATCCAGTACTTAGAATGTATTCAGTAGGTACATATTATTCAGTACGAATAAAATAAAAAACCAGAACCAATTTGAACAATTCAGCCAGACAGATTTGGATGAAAAATATTCTATATCACATTGAAACTCTGTTATTGACATCGATGCAAAATCAATTAAAGGTCAAGCAATAAATTCATACATAGAAAAAAATCAGTTATATATTTTTCATATTATATTACAATTTAATTTATCAGGACACATGAGACTTTAAAATTATCCGTTGTAATACTAGATTTTCACTCACATTAAAATTTATTATTTATTTGCTAATAAACGGCATACATTGCCTTTTACATAAATAAATAAATAAAAAACACAGAATTAGAAATAAAACAATTAGATATACATACACAGTAAAACAATCAAATCAAATAAAAACAATTAGATATACATACACAGTAAAACAATCAAATCAAATAAAAAAAATCATTTATCGTTACACATTATTCAAATATATAGAACTTTCAAAAATTACATTGATATATGGGAGCTCAATAAGAAGGTATAATTGGTGAACGTTGCGCAAGTGCATAAAGTGACCACGTAAACCATCCAATGACAGGTCGAAAGCCCCGTAGGTGACTTGAGTTCCTGGTTCTTTTATAATATCCTTACTTCGTCTCTATTGAGATGATAAAAAGTTTGTCAATAAAAATAAATAAAAAAATAATAGAAGTAAACAAACATAAAAAATAAACCAATACATTTTTAATGAAAAAGTATAAAAAATACAAAAAAAAAACACCAGTAGAAGCAGTGTAATGACATGAAATTAAAAATAAACACCAAATAATATATATGCAAATCCACACTGAAAATATCATAAGTTGTTTCTCTCAGAAAAAAATGTGTATATCGTCCGTTTATATTAATATTTGGACAGCATAAAAATGTCACCTAAATGAGAGTATTCATTTCCAATATTATGGAGGCGACTGATTAGCAAGTGATATTCTGTCTGTGTACGCGTATTTTCGTAATAAAATGGTGCTGTATGTCTACTGGATTGTCTTGAAAGTATAGGTGATGTTGATTTGTTTATGAATATTGATCTGAAAAATACGTAATTTTTATTTTTCTTAGCAAATTTATATCGTTTTGTAAAAAATGTAGAAAACGATGGCAAGAAACCTGGAGTTCAGCCTCACGAGAGACTCCCCCCTAATAAAACACAAGAAGAAGTATACATTTAGATTCATTCATTCCATCTCGGCATATCCCACAATGTGGAGTAACCAGCGAAAATTATTCGGGTGTGTATTTCCTCATAAAAGGAAGTACAAAACATGTGTGTATCTCTACACACCAGTCAAAGGCATATCGTAAAGAACAGAATGGTGAAACTCATTGCTTAACTATTTGAATTATTATTTTGCCTCTTGTATTTTTAATTATGCAGCTGACTCTTACGGGACACACGAAAACAATAATATAATAGAGTGGAAGCACTATTCTAAGCTGTTCCTCTCGGCTAGAGTCTCATGGAGAAGAAGAAGAATAAAAGTATACAATAAAACACCTCAGGGGGTTTAATCAGATTATTACCCTACCGTTTAATTGAAGTCACTAATAATATTGTACCTTGCCTATTGAGAATAATTATATAAGTAGGCATAGGTACAATAAAATACCCCACAGGGTTTTATCAAATTATTATCCTACCGTTCAATTGAAGTTACTAATAATATTGTACACTTGCCTATTGAGAAGAACAATATAAGTATACAATAAAATACCCCAGAGGGTTTCATCAGATTTTTATCCTACCGTTCAATTGAAGTATGTAGATAACTAATAATATTGTACACTTGCCTATTGAGAAGAATAATATAAGAATACAATAAAATACCCCAGAGGGTTTTATCAGATTTTTATCCTACCGTTCAATTGAAATATGTAGGTAACTAATAATATTGTACACTTGCCTGTTGAGAAGAATAATATAAATATACAATAAAATACCCCAGAGGGTTTTTATCAGATTTTTATCCTACCGTTCAATTGAAGTAACTAATAATATTGTACACTTGCCTATTGAGAAGAATAATATAAGTTTACAATAAAATACCCCAGAGGGTTTCATCAGATTTTTATCCTACCGTTCAATTGAAGTATGTAGGTAACTAATAATATTGTACACTTGCCTATTGAGAAGAATAATATAAGAATACAATAAAATACCCCAGAGGGTTTTATCAGATTTTTATCCTACCGTTCAATTGAAATATGTAGGTAACTAATAATATTGTACACTTGCCTGTTGAGAAGAATAATATAAATATACAATAAAATACCCCAGAGGGTTTTATCAGATTTTTATCCTACCGTTCAATTGAAGTAACTAATAATATTGTACACTTGCCTATTGAGAAGAATAATATAAGTATACAATAAAATACCCCAGAGGGTTTTATCAGATTATTATCCTACCGTTCAATTGAAGTAACTAATAATATTGTACACTTGCCTATTGAGAAGTTCAAAAACTCTTCACCTTTATTCGAAAGGATAAGGCGGGATACCGCCCCTAAGATACTCAAGCAAGGGTGTAAATTAATAGCTATAGCTGCCTATAAAAACATATTATTTTTTTCGTGTAACTATATATGTCTTAAATATATCGCTGTTATTGTCATTCAATTATACCTTAATAACATCAAGCCATGTCTCTCATGGGGCAGGCAGAAAGAACCGAACGCCACACTTTTCTATATTGACACGAACCCCTCGCTTTTTCAACATTCAATGTCAGCATAAATATTTTTGGAAACAAACTAAGCTCAGAATTGTTTTACTGACATTACATGTATGGTGTTGTTTCTTTCTTCTCTGACATTACATGTATGGTGTTGTTTCTTTCTTCTCTGACATTACATGTATGGTGTTGTTTCTTTCTTCTCTGACATTACATGTATGGTGTTGTTTCTTTCTTCTCTGACATTACATGTATGGTGTTGTTTCTTTCTTCTCTGACATTACATGTATGGTGTTGTTTCTTTCTTCTCTGACATTACATGTATGGTGTTGTTTCTTTCTTCTCTGACATTACATGTATGGTGTTGTTTCTTTCTTCTCTGACATTACATGTATGGTGTTGTTTCTTTCTTCTCTGACATTACATGTATGGTGTTGTTTCTTTCTTCTCTGACATTACATGTATGGTGTTGTTTCTTTCTTCTCTGACATTACATGTATGGTATTGTTTCTTTCTTCTCTGACATTACATGTATGGTGTTGTTTCTTTCTTCTCTGACATTACATGTATGGTGTTGTTTCTTTCTTCTCTGACATTACATGTATGGTATTGTTTCTTTCTTCTCTGACATTACATGTATGGTATTGTTTCTTTCTTCTCTGACATTACATGTATGGTGTTGTTTCTTTCTTCTCTGACATTACATGTATGGTGTTGTTTCTTTCTTCTCTGACATTACATGTATGGTGTTGTTTCTTTCTTCTCTGACATTACATGTATGGTATTGTTTCTTTCTTCTCTGACATTACATGTATGGTATTGTTTCTTTCTTCTCTGACATTACATGTATGGTGTTGTTTCTTTCTTCTCTGACATTACATGTATGGTGTTGTTTCTTTCTTCTCTGACTTTTATTTATATTCCATTTTTATTTTTTATATATCTTTGCTGTTTTGTATTCTATATATTTTTTGTGTATATATCATGTTAATTTTTTACCTATTTCTTAAAAATTAAACTGTTTTTTGTATATTATTTTTACTCAAGATGATGTTGTATATTATTAAATGTATTTTCAACTTTTATTTGTAGGTAGGTATATACCAACTCCTGCAGCTTGTATTCCAGAGAAGGATACAAAGAAAAAGTGAACCAGACATGAGGTTATTTGACACAGTGGTAAAGAAATGTCACTGTTCATTATAAAATGGAGGTAGCCCCGATGCGCTATGTTCGCCAATGATGCGCTATATTCCTGGTGGAGACAGTTTTTAAATTGTGTTTTCAGTCTGGATCTGTGAGACGATAAATATCGTAAGTCTGGATCTGTGAGACGATAAATATCGTAAGTCTCCAGAATGTGGCAACTTGTTATTGGGTGCGTGTTAAATTAATATTTGACATAGTAACTGTTAGATGCCCGAGAAGCAATATTAAAATAAAAAAAAACATTCGTAAAGTAGACGTCACGTGAAGAAGATGTATGTAAATGTTTTCTTCAAAAGTTAATAAATTTAATTTAAAATGTGGGGTTCGTTTCTCTTTGTCTGTCTTATGAAAAACTTGTTTTTTTAAAATAAAAAATGAAAATGTCCTTGTTTAAACAATTACACATAATTCTTCCTATATTCCCTAAATTAAGCATAAATGTTTGTGCTATAGGTGAAGGAAATCGGTCGAGGCAGGATTAGAACTGGCAATTACTAGATTACTAGGCCAGCGCGCTAATCGCTCTGCCATCGACCCATCTAAACTCACCCACCCATCTGACGTGGTGTTATGTAGGCATGTATTAGTTTATACTAATTTATTGGTGAGAAATTAAAATTGGTATGTAATTTCGTTATTTGATGTCAGAATCCATAGTAACATATGTAAACAAAATCAGGATGAACAATGTCTAAGTTCGGATTGTAATGTTTTACAGATAAACAAATCAGTGAAATACTTAGGAATAACAATATACCAAGAAATAAAGTGGAAAGAACATTTGAATCAACTTATGAAAAGAATAAGAAAACTGATTTATATAATATTTGTGCGATTACGTAATAAACTGAAAGTAAAAATAATAAAGACAGTGTACTATGTACAGTCTTGTACAATCTCTGTTACAGTATGGAATTATTGGTTGGGGTGGAACATACAAGACTAACTTACAATCGCTAAAAATAACACAAAAAATAATCAATAAAGTCATTCTAAAAAAACCTAGAAATTTTTCTACAAAGCAATTATTTGATAATATATTCCAAGTACCTGATTTAGACAACTTATATAAAAATATTGCTTTACAACAAATACATAAAGATACCTTTGGAAAACGGGCTGAAAATCTAGTCAGTACACAGAGACGGCATCTCATAGGAAATATGATGATCCCGAAATGTAACAACACGCACGCCCAACATCACTATTAATACCTGGGTAGGTATACAATATTTTAATAAACTACCTACCATTATTAAAATAACACAAAAATTTTATAACTTCAAAAAGAAAATTAAATTTATTAAATAGCAATATTTTTTTTTCATTATCATTATTTTTTTCTTTTTAGATAAATTTAAATTAATGCTGTATATCGCAAACAATAAAAAAAGAAATTTAATCATCTAAAAAGCTAAACTAAGCTAAATTTAATTTATAATTTATTAAGTAATTCTCGGTATGTAGAATGTACGTATATTATACGAGTATGTGTAAGTAAAATGTATGTACCTACTATGTAAAATAATGTAATTTACCTTAGATTTTCGTTATATTTTGTTTATATTTTGTATAACTAATAAAAAAAATCTATGTTTATATTTTGTATAACTAATAAAAAAAAATCTTGTAGGACCAGGGTGTTGGAATCGTCTTCGACATAGCTATATAAGTACAAATTAATTAATTAATTTAAATTTAAATATTATATTGTATGATAGCAAAACCGAAATATATGGTCTTTTTCTGAGTACAGTGACCACCCTCCTCTCTCGTGTAAGACGCCATTTTAACTAGACGAATAAAATTATCTCCGTAAACAAAACGTTTCATTTAAATGTAATGTAAATGAAATAATATTTCTGGCGCAGTTCAGGTGTGACATCTGTGCGAGACACCGTCATCTCATTTTTTTTTTTTTTTTAATTTTTTTATTGAGTAACATAATATGAACATACACATAGTACAAATATTTAAATTAATACAATTTTTTTTTTCAATAGGTACTGTCCCAAAAAAGTTAAAAACTTGTGCTTGGGACAGGAGCAAATAACATATCTACATTTAACATATTACATACATTTTACTTATAATAATAGAATCATTTAATAAATTGTAAATCAAGTTCAACTAACAGCTAATACATACAGATGATTAAAGTTTATTTTTGTTTTTTTTAGTGAATATAGAATAAAAACCATAATTTATCCAAAAAGGAGAAAAAAATAAAAATTCACATATACAAATACACATATACAAATACACATATACACATACACATACATACATACACATATACAACATACACACATATAATATACGCATACTTATACACACATGTACACACATACATATACACATACATATATATACATACACACATATACATATATACATACACACACACATACATATACACACACATACATACATATACATACATACACACATATACATACACATACAAATATACACACGTATACACACACATACATACACACACATACATACACACACATACATATACACATAGTGAATATGAAAAAGGAATAGATAAAAATTTATTGTTATTTTAAAGATTTGATTTTTCTTTTAAAGTCATAAAATTTTTGTGTTTTTTTAATAATGGCAGGTAGTTTATTAAAATATTGTATACCCAGGTAGGTATTTATAGTGATGTTGGGCATGCGTCTTATTACATTTCGGTATCATCATATTTCCTATGAGATGCCGTCTCTGTGTACTCACTAGATTTTCAGCCCGCTTTCCAAAGGTATCTTTATGTATTTGTTGTAAAGCAATATTTTTATATAAATTATCTAAATCAGGTACTTGGTATACTCATTTATAAGGACAATAATTGTTGTTATTATTGTTATTATTAAAGCAATTATTGCTTTCATTGTTTACAAATAAACTAATTTCTTAATTTCTCAATAGATGGCGTTACAAAAAGGCTTTTCCGTTACTGCATAGATGGCAATAGTATAGTTCCTTATTTTCCATTGAAATGTTTCACACTATTCAAATATATAGAAATTTCAAAAATTACATTGATAAAGGAACTCAATAAGAAGGCATAATTGTTGAACGTTGCGCAAGCGCATAAAGTCATCACGTAAAACAGCCGATGACAGGTCGTATGCCCTGTAGGTGCCTCGAGTTCCTGGTTCTTCTACAATATCCCAACTTCGTCTCTATTGAGATGTTAAAAAAAAATGTTTGTCCATAAAAATAATACTCGTAGATATTTGCATACTTTATTGTTGGAATTCAAGACAAATAAGCCACTTTTTTAAAGAACTGAGTTCGGAAACAAGAAAATACACATTCCTCTAAGCAAAATAAGAAAATTCTTGTGCTCTAGTTAAATGAAAATATATTTGACGAAAGAAAAACGTCAATAATATTTAAAAAATATTTAAAGGTAAATTAAAAAAACTTTATTTGTCAAATAGTTCCTAAATTCCTTCTATATCCTTCCGTAACCTCCTTTTCCTCATTGCTATGATCAGTGTTATTTTTATTATTCTTTTATTTTTAAACTCTCTTTTCATTTTTTTCTCTTTGTAATTTTTTTTTTATATTTCTTACTCTTTTATGTTATTTTTTATCAATTTATTTCTCTCTTAATTAGTACTGTACCAATTTAACTAAGAGACTTCACGTTGCTCGGGTTGGTTGGAAGAAATTGCCTTATGGCAATAAACCTGCCTTTGTACACATGTACATAAATTATATAAATAAATAAATAAATAAATAATGAATTAAGTATGTATGTATGTTGCAAAAATGAAATTCAAAAATGACACAAAGTTTGTCGCGGACGAAACTTTAAGGATCATTTTATGGTTGTCTCCAAAGGAGAAGATACACGAAGGTTGGTGCCGGAGTAATCCAGGATAAGAGGAATGTCTCCCCGTTTTGGAGTGTGAGGGTTCAGGGACGGGGGGTAGAAGGAATCAGGATTTGTATGGTCCTTTGTAAGGGATGGATTGGGGCGGTGTTCTATGGATTTCAGTCTAATAAAAAGGCTTTCATGGACTGAAATGGGAATTTTTATGCAAAGTACTTCGCATACATGCTTTATTACTTTAGGTACTTGGGAAATTTTATATGGCGGATCTCCATTCGGATATTGGTAACCTGAGGTATTCTCCGACTTTTTTATGAAGAGCCTAAAATTTTTAACAATTCCGCTCCCGAAGAAATCGATAATTTTGCCGTCAATGTTTCAATCATAATTTTATCGGCATTTTTTCAAAATTGTCCATATACTAAGAAATTACTTATGTACCTTATAATATTCTGTTGTTGTGATATACATAGATATAGAAGATATATGTATAAAAGTAAATAGAGGAGGACATTGATAGTAGGTACATGGATACGAAGTATATCCAACCTATCCTATTCAACCAATACATCTTTATAATATTTATATATAATATTTAGACCATTATAATAATAAATTCTAAATCGTATGTATAATTGTATTTACTTTAATGATTTGTATTTACATACATGCTCTGTTTCATAATGTTTTTACATATGTACTGACAATTTTTATAAATCTTCTAATATTTTCATGGATCTATTATGTTTTGTAAACTCTTCTTGTTCACTAAGAAGAGTATGTAATAGAACGATATAAGATAAGGAGAAAATGCAGAATAAAGAAGTATATTATATGTAAAATGAAAGTAAATGCCTTGAGGTCGCCCCAGAAAGGGATGGCATGACCATGTGAATAATATTTTGAAAGAATAAGATTTTCTTCGTTAGCAATGAATTTATTTAAATAAAAGGTCCACTAATTCTCAAGTACCATTCTGTAGACGGTCTTTGAGCGAAACGCGTATACTTTTTATAACTTTTAATTTGTGGAAAAAAGTTAAAAAGTTATGTTTTTACTTATTTTCAAGTAATTTGAGGAGGGATGAAACAGAAGACAATTATAGAAAACATAAGTTGAATTGAATCTTATAAATTCGGATTTATATTTTTAAGCGAAAATAGCTTTTATTGCCATGTAACAGTTCATCTTCAAACATATAAATAAATCTGATGTAATAAGATAAACAGTATGATTATATGTTATACATAATTTATGGATTTTTTAAAGATGATAATAAAAAGAATATTAATACTTACTTAAAATTTTGGGATTAAAATTCCTAAGTACAATAATCCGTGGGTATTAGATGCGAGAGAAAATATTGGATATAAAATACATATAATTTCTACTTATAATCTAGCTTCCTACTCTTTGATTATGACAACATTAATTTGAAATGGTTCTGATAAACTGATAAAATGGGGAATATTAGGTAGCAAATCTGACTCCAAGCTGTTGATAAGACTGAAAGGGGATTTAATGGAATTCCATTAAGTTTCTGAATAGTTTCAATATTATTACACTTTAAATATTTTACCTTCTCACAATTTCGAGGAAATTTAAGTATCTGGTAATATTACAGATATAATATTCTTTTTAAAGACGAACATTATTTCATAATTAAACTATCGTCCTACGTATCATTTCGAAGTATCATTTACAATATAGGGTAGGCAGAGATAACGCAACGCCATCAATTATCCTTGCAGACGATTGCCATCTTAAAGACTCGTTGATTATTCACCAGACAAATATTCTTAAAAACAAGACATACGGGGAAGCTGTAAGCAAGCTTTGTGAACCAACGTGAAGAGAAAAAATTGTACCACTCAACTCGTGCTTTTCTGAGTTGGAAATACAAGTGCAAAATGTATAAAGTGTTACGATACAATGTTAATATTCAAAATAAAAAGACTGAGCATGTGATGAACAGTCCGATATAACTAGCTGAATTGTTTTTTGAAACTAGCTGAATATTTCTCATAAGTAGCATTTTATACATAGAAGTCTTAAATTATATATTAATTATTAAGAGTTATTGTTTTGAATTGCTTTGTTTAGTTTTTTTTATTACTTACTTACTCAGCCACTTCTTGAGTCCAATATGCGACAATGGCCTCCCGTTTGGACTTCCACTGGTCTCTATCCTGTGCCATTCTTCGCCATTCTGGACCTGCCACTTTTTTGATATCATCGGACCAACAGTTGGTCCGATGATATCAATTTGCCTCCTCCAGTCCATTGGCCTCCAGTCCATCACAACTTTTGTCCATCGGTCGTCCGACATCCGAAATATATGACCCGCCCAACTTCACTTTATTTTGGCCACATCCGCTACTCCTGTTTTCTTCCTAATCCATTCATTAGTTTTGTGGTACCGTAGCGACATATTCAACATTCTTCTTTCCATAGCTCTTTGTGTCACCCTTAGCTTTTCCATCATTCTCTTAGTCAATGCGGATGTTTCTAAGCTCTAAGTGAACACAGGGAGTACGCAAGCGTCAAAAACTTTTTTCTTTAAGTGCATTGGGATATTTTTAGATTTCAAAACATTGATAATTTGCTGAACGCAGCCCATCTTAGACCTTTTCTTCTTTCTAGTTCAGCTTCTAAATTATCTCTTCCCAGTTTCACGGTGTGACCGAGTTAGACATATGATTCTACTCTGCCAATATCTTGACCATCAATTTTTATGGGTTCTGAACCTATAGAGGATATGACTTTTGTCTTATAAATATTCATTTTTAGTCGCACTCGAATGCATTGATTCTTGTGGTCAGTTAACATTAATTTATTTTCTTGCTCACTTATTTTTTTATTTACATTATTTTATTTGTTTTCGTTTTTATTTATTTTATATGCATTGTAAAATGGTATAAATTGGTTGTTAGTTGTAATTACATTGTACGAGATAGCTTGCACTGACAAATTGTTTATACAATACGATAAATAATTAAAACTTTCACCTATACTTGAATCATAAAAACTTCGACTTCCGAGCCAAACTCCTCAATTTATTCAACTGTCGATTCGTTCATGAGAATTCAATTCTCTGAATGAATCGACAGTATTAAGCCAAGATGCGTGTACGAAGGAAGATTTTATATGGCGTAGTGGACTTTTTGCATGCTAAAAACACCAACTTAGAGGCTTCGCAGCATATAGGTTCCAATGCATAGGTTTACTCAGAATTCGGAATAGAACATTTTATGTGAGTTTTGTGTGTCTGTGTGTGTGTCTGTGTGTCTGTCCGTCCCCCCCTTATAAGTTTTGATCCGCTGGATTCGAAAAGCCTAAAATTTCAGAATATATAGACAATTTTAGGAACACACAACTTTTATACTCAGTATTTATAATTTTTGTTCCAGTCAGGGGTTATCAATATTTTAATTTTTATATCATTTGTCCACATATCTCAAAAACTATAAATGCCAGAACGCTGAAATTTTGTACAAATATAGTATCTCAAAATGGATTTTGAAAAACAGTTCCAGGATCTCTCGAACTGTTTTTATTAAGAAGCAAAAAATTGGTATGACAAAATTTTGTCTTTAACTGCCTTTATTTCCATTTCTTTTAAAAATATCGAAAAATGCTGAAACATGTAAACTAGAGAATTTAATTTTCTCTAAAAATTTTTTATCAATTTTTATAAAAATTGAATTTAGTGACGACATTGATTCATACAATTTGTATGCCAGACGCCTATACACAATATCTAAGAAGACTTAATAGTATGATATTTAAATCTCCAAACATACATACATAGCATCATGCTGTTTTCATATTCTGGGTAGAAAAAGGGACTGACCTCCATACTATCCTATCTGGATATAAATACCTACATGTGTTGTATAGAAAACAAAATATCCTAAAATATTCAATAATTTGGATTTATGGGTTTATAGTTTGGTACTAATTCTTCAACTATACATACTATCGCTATCGACAGTTGGATCTCATGTGTTACATGCAACTAGTTATAGCAATAAAGTTACAGATACAGTTCAATTATCTTCTTCAGTCTTCATCAAATTGATCTTTAATATTGTTACATTCATAACGATCTGTATTCTAACATTGTACGAAGAAATAAATCTAGTTGATTATGTAGAAAAAATCTTTTGGTAAAGCAAAGTAAGGTTTAGAGGTATTTGTTTGTTTACATTTCCCATCATTACGCATTCTTGATGTTAGCTCCAACAAGAAGTTAAGAAAACCATACACTATATACACAACACAATCTTCAACCAAAACATTTCCACTTGATAAAACAAAACTTTACTTGTGTATCTTAAGAAAAATGTGTAGTACGTAACAAACAGCAAAGAGAAATTGTCAACACGTTTAAATTAAACTCTTATTTATTTTTTTATCACACCATATTATAATAATGATACTAACAAGTAGATTACTGCTGCCCAACTACGAAACTCTGTTCTAGCGCTAGTTGTTTACAATTTTACATAAAAAGACGCTATTGGTTCGTCGCCATAAACGAACATTTTTTTACACACAATTTATTTCTCATACGAAAAAGAAGTTTTTTTTTCTTTTATTAAAAATAATTTCCGCATGGTGAATTGTCTTTTCGGACAATTTTCAATTTTCCGTACGGTCAACTGTCCTCACGGTCAATTGTCCTCACGGCCAACTGTCCCCAAGGTCAATTGTCCGTGCGGTAAATTGTCCTCATGGTCAACTGTCCATACGGTAAATTGTGCCCACGGTGAATTGTCCTCACGTTAAATGGTCCATACGGTAAAAAGGGCGTACGGACAATTGTCCACGGTCAATCGGCTACGGTCAATTGTCCGGACACGAGGAAGATGTATATTTAGTTGTTTAACAAGGACATATTATTCATTTTTTGGACAAAAAAAAATATATAATCCAACTGTCGATTCGTTCATGAGAATTCAATTCTCTGAATGAATCGACAGTATTACAACTGTCGATTCGTTCAAGAGAATGAAATTCTCTTGAAGGAAGAGGCAGTTTAAATCCAAGATACGCGAGATTTTATGCAGGGTCTATATTTTTCACGGTGTTTCCAACTTTGAAGTCAAAAAACACCAACTTAGAGGCATCGCAGCGTATATGTTTCGTAAACGAATTTACTCAGAATTCGGACTAGAACATTTCGTGTGTCTATCTGTGTGTGTTTGTGTATGTGTGTGTGTGTGTGTGTGTGTGTGTGTGTGTGTGTGTCCCTATTAACTTTTGATCCGCTCAATTTACCGAGCCGAAAATTTCAGAATATATAAACAGTATAAGGTCTACAAAACTTTTATATTCAGATTTTTGTAATTTTTGTTTCAGTCAGGGGTAATAAACTTTTGAATTTTTACTTTATTTTTCCATATATCACAGAAACCATAAAAGTTAGAACGCTGAAAATTGGTATGAATTTAGACAAATAAAAAATCTCAAATAAAATTTTTCAAAAAAATTCCAGAGTTTCTCAAACATTTTTTATTAAGAAAAATAAATTTTTATGATAAATTTATGTGTTTAACTGCCTATATTTCCAAAGTTTTTAAAAATATCGAAAAAGCCGAAACACCCCAACTAGATAATTTAATTGTCTATAAAAAAATTACCATTGTAGTAGTACTTCTCAATTTTTTTTAACAATAATTATAAAAATTGAATTTAGTGACGACATTGCTTCATACAATGTGTATTGCAGTCGCCTATACACAATATCTAAGAAGACTTCATAGTTTGATAAATACATACAGAACCATCATATTGTTTTCATATTCCGCGTAGGAAAACATGACTGACCTCCATACTTTCCTATCTTGACATACATACCAACATGTGTTAAAATTTTCAATAATTTGGATTTATGGGTTTATAGTTTGATTCTTATTCTTCAATTATACATACTATCGCTATCGACAGTTGGATCTCATGAGTTACATGCAACTAGTTTTAAATAATGTAATGTAATTTCACGTATATGTACCTACACCAAAAGGTAACGAAATCGTAAAGAACAAAAAGTCCACGCGGTATATTTTCAAGAAGCAATTGTAATAAAAAATACAAGAAAATGTCAGGAAACACTTAAAATACTATATCGTTTTCCATAACAGCATGTTTTGTGCGTGTTTTGTATCTCGGTTGGAATATGGTAGGTAGGTTAATCATGATGTAAATTGGTGGTGTGAGAATATTTATTTCTTTCGAGTATTTCTTTGCCATTTGCACAGGAATAAATCAACTCAGTCATGTGTTTAAAACCAAATTACACCGACAATTAAATTTCGTTGAAATTATGAATACCTTCAACATGGAAATTCTACGCGTTTATTGCCCCAACATGAACTTGTCTTAAACAATGGAAACGACTCTCCTTTACATAAATAAAATCTACAGCAAAAATACTTAAGTTCTACGTAGCACACATTTTTTTCCAGTGTAAATAGTAGCTGAAAATTACATTCTTGTTTTTGATTTTTATATCGCGTCATAAAGAAAACTTACACATCTAATTTTTTCTTGGCGAACTTATATATGTAGTGTTACCAATTTATATCAATCATAAATAAGAGTTGATTGATAATATTTCAACGGTATATTGAAAAAATAATGGTCAGAGGATGTTTGTATACGAAACGAAGCACGGACGTAAATAAGCGAAAAATGAATATCAAGAGAGGAGACAGACATACAGCTCTCAACGCTAACTTCAAATGATAAAATCGACAGCACGATGGTTTATAGGAAAAAATAAAATTAATGTAAAAATGAGTACTTAATATTTTTTCATTTATTTTATTTCAAACGTTTTGTACACGTTAGGTACATATTAAGTGCACAATGAGATATATTTAAGTTTTATATGTAAGGAAATATTTTTTAATTTTTATATTAAGACTAGTATAACCCGGCAGACGTTGTCCTGCCTGTTTAATTATTTACCTCCAAATATATAAAAATGGTTGTTCGGTTTGTTTCCTTTTATCACTTTACATTCTTATCTAGATTCGCTAATTAAAATTCCGTATTTTTTCCCTTCCATCCCTACAGTCCCTTCCGTCCCTATTCATTCATTCATTTAAATTTTATTTAATTATTCAAACAAATATAGTTACCTACATGAACCTTTAGCATTATTCCAGTTTTATATAAAATACCATTATTATGTATGGGTATATAGGATTTTTGCTGAACAAACCCACTAAGTATCAATTCAATACCAACTTTTTTTTCGTGAGATATCGAATAAACAAATAAATAAATTATAATGCATAAACCTTCTCCTGAATGAGCTGAACAAATTCCCAAAATTTCATCTCAATCGGATGGTTGGTTTAGGAGTTCATCGCGAACATACAAACAAACAAACAAATATATGTCTGTGGGTATACCTACCTATTAAAATATAGACAAAATTATTTTGTTAATAACATTAGATAACGATATAAAATGAAAATATAGCAGAGTGAAGACATATAAGTACAAGAAATATAAAGAAAATAAATAAAATAACTTATCGATATAAAAACATAAATACACATAAACCCATAGGTAGATAAATACAAAACTGCAGTCCGACCGCGAGCGGTCCTACCAAATATTATAACCGCAGTCGACTGCAAAAATACTCGCTAGTACAAAGATATGAATGACGCAGTCAATATACATATAAAAAAATACAAAAATATTATTGAACTTCTACACAAGAACAGTAGTTTAAGAAGAAAAAGAAAAATAACAATAATAAAAAAAGAAACCATAATTCTCCTCAAGAAATGACTACTTAGATATATTTTGAAAGCGGATAGTGTTAATGAAACTCGAAGTTGCGATGGAATGTGATTCCAAAGACGAGCTGCTTGTACGGAGAAAGATGTGGTGAAAAAGGAAGTATTTTGTACTGGAATACTCAGCGTTCTAAGGTATCAAAAATCTTTTTCTCAATATTTATCAAAAATATAAAAAAAATTTTCAGATATATAAAGTTTTCAATGACAAAATTCTATGAATTTATTCATGTTTTTGGACTATGAATAAACGTGGTATTGTTAGCATTGTGCTCGAAAATTCTTAATCCTAAAAAAACTAGCGGATCGTCATTTAAAATTTCAATAAACGCCGATATATTTTGTCCAAAAATTCATTTCCCCTCAACATAACAGACTGCCCTGTATACCGAATCTCCACTTCCGCCCGGAGCAGGCGGCCACGGCCAGAAAGGGCGGAAGGGGCAGCAAGAGGCAGGATGGGGCTGAAAAACCGACAAAAGAGAGAGGATGAGGAAAAGCGGCGCTTCCTCTTGTCCTAGAATAGGTCACAGTCCTTTGTTGGGTCAAAATACCCATTCTTTACTATCAAAGATTCAATACTGTATCATATTTGAAGTCTTCATGTTACAATTTGTCATGTGCTTCATAACACATTCCCTTACATTATTTTATATATTTTTTGTGATGTCTTTGGTAAATTTAGTGGAATCCACTTAGTGGCTTCTCCTTTATATCCTTTTTTTTCATATTATTACTGTAACAAATTGAAACTCTTGGTATTCCCAAGTGAGATAATATTAATTTTACATAATATATCTACACATTGTCAAAAAATCTATAATTAGATGAATGCAAAATATTTTTTATCTGTGAATATGTACAACCATCCAAAATTCTTTCAACAATCGATATTATAATCTTTTGTTTGAATATCTAGATAGCCACTTCACATTTTAAGTAAGTTCAATTGTCTGATTGAATAAAGGTGTTGAATAAAATGATACCATCAAGCAAGGACTTCAATTCTTGATGATGTTCACCAAATTCATATCCTATCACCGAAGACAGATGGCCAAGAATAATGTTGTCTTGGAGACCGCGAATGACAACCATTGGTGTTGGGAGACCGCCAATGATCAGCCGTCATTTTGGTGTTAATTGAATGCTTAGAAGAGCACAAGATAGAGTGACTTGGAAGAAGTTGGAGGAGGCCCTCGTCTAAAATAAATTCTGTGTAACAGTTTTCCTATATCACTCAATCGTCATTATCAATAGAAAATTAGAGGTGTTGAGGCCGATCGAGGACAGCATCGAAGAGCTGCGACCTGAAGGGCATAATTAATTAATGTGTTGAAAAACTCATAGGATATGGTCCAAATATAATATAAACAAATATATCATATTTGTTTACAAGTAAAAAATGTTGATTTATAAATAATATAACTAAAATATAAGATGGGTCAATGGCAGAGCGGTTAGCGCATTGGGTTAGTAATCCAGTGGTCGCGAGTTCGAATCCTGCCTCGACCGATTTCGTTCACGTATAGCAAAAGCATTCATGCTTATTTTAGGGAACGTAGGAAGATGTATGTATATGTACTTGTATTAAACAAGAACATATTCATTTTATTAATAAAAAAACTTACTGTTTAAAATACCTAACGTTGATATATTATAAGATTGAGAGAAACAGTTATTTTAATACTAAATATATATTTTAAGAAATGATCGAACGATGTAATCGTATTAATATTTGACGTTTCTATTATCAATTTGTTGAGGTTTATTGTTATGATCACAAGAATATTCTGAATAACTAGTTGCATGTAACACATGAGATCCAACTGTCGATAGCGATAGTATGTATAGTTGAAGAATAAGTTCCAAACTATAAACTCATAAATCCAAATTACTGAATATTTTAGGATATTTTATTTACTATACAACACATGTAGGTATGTATGTATGTCAAGATAGGACAGTATGGAGGTCAGTCCTTTTTTCTACCCAGAATATGAAAACAGCATGATGGTATGTATGTATGTTTGGAGATTTAAGTATCAAACTATTAAGTCTTCTTACATATTGTGTATAGGCGACTGCCATACAAATTTTATGAAGCGATGTCGTCACTAAATTCAATTTTTATAAAAAATGTTAAAAAAAATTGAGATTTACTTCTACAATATTATATTTTTTTATATAAAATTAAATTATCTAGTTGGGGTGTTTTACGATATTTGGAAATATAGACAGTTAAACTTATAATTAAAAAAATATATATCTTATATAAAAAATGTTTAAGGAACCCTGGAATTTTTTTGAAGAAATTAATTTGAGATTTTGTATTTATCTATGTTTATAGCAATTTTAAGCGTTCTATCTTTTATGGTTTCTGAGATATATGGAAAATAAACCAAAAATTCTAAAGTTGATAACTCGTGACTGAAACAAAAATTCAAAATTCTGAGTATAAAAGTTTTGTAGGCCTATAACTGTTTATATATATTGAAATTTTGGGCTCTGTAAATTTGGGCTCTGTAAAAAAGTTTTAAGGGACACACACACACAGACACACATACACACGAAATGTTCTACTCCGAATTCTGAGTAAATCCGTATATCATATATGCTGCAAAGCCTCTAAATCCGTGGAACATATATGCTGCAAAGCCTCTAAATTGGTGTTTTTTGACTTCAAAGTTGGAATAGCCGTGAAAAAAGTCCACTACGCCATACAAAATGTTCCTTCATACACGCATCTTGGATTTAAACCACCTCTTCCTTCAATAGAATTTCATTCTCTTGAACGAATCGACAGTTGGATAATAATAAACACTTCATTGCACTCTGCGCAAGAGGCGAGTTTATTGCTATACGGCATTTTCTTCCAACTAACCAGTGTTTCCAGACCAACGAACCAATATTCACGAGAGAAATAAATTTCTTCTCTGCTGTTATCGAACCCGAGACGCCCGCACAGAAGCCAAACGAATTACTAACTGTGCCACTTGGAATCTCCTAAATTATAAACGATCTAATGGTATTATTGATGAAGGGTAGGTATTCCTATAAAAAATCAATCTTGTCAGTGGTTTTCATCATTTTATCAGTGTTTTCATTATGTCATCAAGTGGAAGCAAACTATTCACTATTCAGTGATATCTTAATATTATTTTATTTATGGAATTTAGAATATGAAAGCATGAGATGACGACTGCCCAATATCCCAATTTTATATACCTACCGAGTGACCAGTATTCCTTTGAAGGCATCATACAATAAACCGACCCGAGGATTTACCTCATCTTCTTATTTGTATTTAATACTAAATTCCCTTCATTCATACGGGTCGTATAATTTATTGTTCTTTTTATAAAAACAAAAATAAATATGATAGATTAGATATGAATAAAACTCCGTCCTGAGGAAGAAACAGACATATATTGAAACCGGTCGAATAGAATATCTCAGTCGTAATAAGAAAAGTTACCTGTTAAATGAATTTTAAATAAATTGCACAATTCACATAATATCACTTGTAAGTATATAGTATTTATTTTATTTATGTACATAATATATGCACACTGAATAAAAAAAAATATGAATCAGACATTGGTTGGAAAATCAGTATTCTTTTCATTTTTCTCTCAGTGAACCAACAACTTGATTTTTTTATCTACGCCATTTTTATGACGATTCGTGCAATAAAGTTGTAAAGGTCCAATAGTAAAAAAAATAATACCATATTGCTATCCAAATTTTTCAGAATATTGTTTTGTTAAATATAATGGTGACCAGCGAGTTGAAGCACTGACAATTCAGCTGACTGACTACCGGTGCAGTCAGCTATTTGCTTCGTTTAGACACGCCATAAACAACTAGGGATGAGGAAAAGCCTTACGGTTTTGGTCTTGGAAAAAAATGACCAGGGAAGTAAGACCAAGACTAGACTAGCGAGATATACATAGATACAGGAGTCTTTCGGTTTGCTAAATTTTGTAAAATTAATACCTAATTATATTTTCAATAAAAAAGTAAACACTTTAGTGTCGAAATTGTACGAAATACTTTAATGATTCATTACTGGCTTTAACGGATTTTTTGTAATAATAATACTTTTAAAATTCATGATTTAAAGTAACGAAAAGTGGGAGTAGTCGCGGGGTGGGCAAGAGGAGACACCAGAGAATAAATAAAAAATAAGAAATAAGGAGCTGATCCAACAAACTTTGGACAGAGATTACTATGCCAGAGTAATAGCCGACATAGGGGGTGGGACCTGACATGGCATGGAGAGAACAAGAAGAATAAAAAGGTTCACAAGACAATGAACTAATAGACTCGACCACAAATGCACGACCATGACTGATACCTAAACCACACCTGTGAATAAAATACCAAGACCAATAACACTCCAAATCTTGGTCATGCGTTTGCCCATCACTATTTAGAGCCGAGTCCGAAAACAGCAACCGGTCGCATAGTCAGCTATTCGCATTGGCGCACAATCGCGGGGCCGACACGATAACAAATATATTTATGTCGAAGCAGAGAAATAATATTAACAGAGGAAATGGGGAGGTGGGGGAGGTTGCTGCCTGCACTCGGGCCCGTTCATCCGAGCCATTGAGTGGACCCGTGATTAATGTCCCGGCCCAACCCCACAGACGACCTATCATATTTTATTTACAACACAAAGGGTTGCCCTCTTCCCTTCTCCGCAGAATACCTTTAGAGCGAGCGGGACGCAGACACACACACCTCGTATCCAGGGCCAGGTCTACAGTTCACGACGCCTGGCTTACTAAATTCTTAATGTTACCCCCTTCCTTTAAAAATCTATCATCAATATTCCATTAGATGTTTCATTCCTCAAGTTTTTTTAAATGTGAGATCTACATAGGGAACACCAGGCATATTGATTTTTTTTTTCACCAGACACACTGAATGTTAAAATTAACCGAACCATTGTGACTACAAAACATTTGGTTTTGTGCAACTAAATGTTTTGTGCAAACAGCTAAACCGTACAGTTATAAATAGATAATCCTTTATTACTGACAACGAAGGTCAGTGTATTAGGATTTGGTTCGATTATACTCTTCCGGAGAAGTGCACTACATAGCGTTAGGGAGGGTTTGCTATTTGAAAAAACATCAAAATGTCCAGGCAACCAATGGGTTATCTTTAAGCTAAGATAAATAAAGACATACCTATCTTCTATATTATAAATTTGAATGTTTGTATGTATCTATGTATGTATCTATGTATGTGTTGAATGCGCTCCTAAACCGTTCATCCGATTGCGATGAAACTTTGGTGAACTGTCGAGAGTATACCAGGGATGGTTTCTGGATCAAAAAATTTTAACTACTTCTTCTTCTTCATCGAGTATTAGGTCATTTTACCTATGAAGGTGGACTATCCTGAGAACCATTTATCCGATTGCAATGAAACTTTGATGAATTGTCGAGTGTATGACCGGGATGGTTTCTGGATTAAAAAAAAATTCTTCTTTTTCTTCTTAATCGGGTATCAGGTCATTTTACCTATGAAGGTGGACTATCCTGGGAACCGTTCATCCGATTACAATGAAAATTTGGTGAATTGTCGAGCATATGACCGGGATGGTTTCTGGATTAAAATTTTTTTCTTCTTCTTCTTCATCGGGTATTATGTCATTTTACCTATGATGGTAAAATGACCTTATACTCTGGGAGAAGAAGCTCCAACTGTCCTTCCATCTCTTCGCAGGTCTTCCAAGACAGTTTCTGGATTTAAACTTTTTTCTTCTTCTTCTTCTTCATCGTGTATTTGGTCATTTTACCTACGAAGGTGGAGTATCCTGGGAGAATAAGATGCAACTGTCCTTCCATCTCTTCGCAGGTCTTCCAGAACGGTTTCTGGATTAAAACTTTTTTCTTCTTCTTCTTCTTTATCGTGTATTTGTTCATTTTACCTATGGAATCGGAGAATCCTGGAAAAAGAAGGTCCAACTGTCTCTTCGTAGGTCTTCCCAGTATTGTCTCGGGAATTAAACTTTTTCTTCACCTACTTAAGGGACGAGAGGTAATGAAGGGAAGGGAGGTACTGGTGGACCTGACGGGACAGGGGGTAACTGAAGAGATGGGAGTAACTGAAGGGACGGGAGTAACTGAAGGGACGGGAGTAACTGAAGGGACGGGAGTAACTGAAGGGACGGGAGTAACTGAAGGGACGGGAGTAACTGAAAGGGACGGGAGTAAATGAAGGGACGGGAGTAACTGAAGGGACGGGAGTAACTGAAGGGACGGGAGTAACTGAAGGGACGGGAGTAACTGAAGGGACGGGAGTAACTGAAGGGAAGGGAGGTACTGAAGGGTCTGAAGGGACGGGAGTAACCGAAGGGACGGGAGTAACCGAAGGGACGGGAGTAACCGAAGGGACGGGAGTAACCGAAGGGACGGGAGTAACCGAAGGGACGGGAGTAACCGAAGGGACGGGAGTAACCGAAGGGACGGGAGTAACCGAAGGGACGGGAGTAACCGAAGGGACGGGAGTAACCGAAGGGACGGGAGTAACCGAAGGGACGGGAGTAACCGAAGGGACGGGAGTAACCGAAGGGACGGGAGTAACCGAAGGGACGGGAGTAACCGAAGGGACGGGAGTAACCGAAGGGACGGGAGTAACCGAAGGGACGGGAGTAACCGAAGGGACGGGAGTAACCGAAGGGACGGGAGTAACCGAAGGGACGGGAGTAACCGAAGGGACGGGAGTAACCGAAGGGACGGGAGTAACCGAAGGGACGGGAGTAACCGAAGGGACGGGAGTAACCGAAGGGACGGGAGTAACCGAAGGGACGGGAGTAACCGAAGGGACGGGAGTAACCGAAGGGACGGGAGTAACCGAAGGGACGGGAGTAACCGAAGGGACGGGAGTAACCGAAGGGACGGGAGTAACCGAAGGGACGGGAGTAACCGAAGGGACGGGAGTAACCGAAGGGACGGGAGTAACCGAAGGGACGGGAGTAACCGAAGGGACGGGAGTAACCGAAGGGACGGGAGTAACCGAAGGGACGGGAGTAACCGAAGGGACGGGAGTAACCGAAGGGACGGGAGTAACCGAAGGGACGGGAGTAACCGAAGGAACGGGAGTAACCGAAGGGACGGGAGTAACTGAAGGGACGGGAGGTACTGCAGGGACGGGAGGTACTGAAAGGACGGGAAGTACTGAAAGGATGGGAGGTATTGAAGAGCCTGAAGCGACGGGTGGTTATGGAGGACGATTTTTAATTATACAGGCAATACGAAGTTTGCCGGGTGTTCACTAGTTATTTATATTTTTTAATGATACAATTAATTACCTACTATTATTCTGGTACCCTGTCAGGAATCCACGACGTTGGCTATCATTCTGGCGAATCACTCTCTGTCCTGCGCTGCCCGGAATATCTGCTCCACAAATATTACGCAACCAGGACATCTGTCTCCTTTCAGTCCCTCGGCGACCTTCTATCTTGCCCTCCAATATTAATTGAAGTAAGTGGTATTTGCCTCCCCTCATAATGTTACTTGGATATGCAATATTGCGGACCTTTATTGTAGACGGGAATTGCATGGTTGTTCTGGCTCGACATAAGACTTCCGAGTGATCTGTCTAGGGGATTTTCAGCATTCTGCGATGCAACCATGCTTTTTACCTTCAACGTCCAAGTCTCACAGCCATAGAACAGACCACACAGACCGCACATAATATTTCATCAGCATCTGTCATAGGTCTGGATTGAATTTTTCGATGCAGAATAGGGATCACTTTTCTCAATTCTGCGCCTTTTATTAACAACCAAAATTATTTTCTATATACAAACAGTAAAATGAGAAAAAATAATTAATATTTTATAACATTTTTTTATTTGGTATAAACTCCCTCACTAGGCTGACCCTGTTCCGAGGTGGCAGAAAAATCAAAATTAAAACATCACATCTCGCTGTTATGCACCGACTTAGAATAGTGCTTCCACTCTTTTCAATTAACACTGTTTTTGGGTGTCCCGTAAGAGCCGGATATGGAAAATAGTAACGGCAACAATAACATCTCACATTATAATGTAGTTCAGAAATGAGGTTCACCACCCATTCTGAGTGTACATAATAACTTTTTGTGTTGGGATACATGCATTTGTCGTGATTCCTTTAATATGGTAAAGCACACCTGTCGCTGGTTAACTCACATTGTGGAATATGCCGTGATTTTATGAATGCTCTAATATTTGGTTGTAAATGACACAATAATTATGTAAAACCGAAAAGTCAAATATTTGACTTGGTAAAATTGTGAACTGCTAGCCCTAGAACAGGGTTACCTAGTTGGGCAGCAGTAGTCTTCATAATAGTCGATTTTTATACAGGTGTGTAAAAATAAAAAAAAATTATAAAATAAATAAATTAATAATTACTATTTCATTATGACCTCATGACATGACAACTTTTTTCTTTTTTTTTGGCGTCGAGAATTTATCTGCGCCCTACCCAACTACACCATTTGAACCTAAGTTGGAGTTGACTCTGTTCGTATCTGGACACAATGTGTAACCAAATATTGGGAGCTGAAAAATGTTTAAAAAATATATCTATCAAGGTACGGGGAAAATAGAATTGGCGCAAAAACGAATATCTCAATTTGATCGTTTTGTTACATTTTTTCTCTTTCGCTCTCAAGTGAAAAGCGATTAAGAGAAAGAGAGAGTTGGGTTGCAAAAATACCTTATATTAGTATATTATATGACAAACACATTTTGCGGTCAACAATGTTTGTAGAAAAAATACATTGAATAGTTTTTTTTTTTATTTTGTTTAATGTGGAAACTTGAATTAGATATATTTTAAGGCTTGTGAAGACCAATTTAATGAACAATTTGAAAGACATTGGTCCGGTATTTGAGTCGGCCCTTGAGAGAAAAAATATCGCGTCTTTCAGCATCTAATATTCCCTTAAATACGTCACTAAATGACAAAAATACTCAACGTTTCTGGCGGATCACTGTTTCTAGTCTTTTATCGCCAGGCGGCAGACTAATCGCCGTACGCTATAACGTTTTATTTTATTTGACTACAAATAACAATGCATAGTAATAATTATAATCATGATTTATTTTTGTTGCTAATGAAAGACTTAATATAGAAGTGGTTCACACTATACCCCAATGCGAAATAGTGGGAAGTCATGATTGGCGATTTTTTAGGTCATTTTTTATTGCAGTCAACTAATAGTATCATGTGAAGATTACATTCTGAGTTTCATCACAATGTGCTGCGGCGTGTTTATTATATTTTATCGATTTTAGACTAAAGTACCTATTCATTCGATTGTTGTTCAAATTTTGCGAATTTGATTTCGAAGGATATCTAATCAATGCTTCTAAATTTTTTTAACTGTCAAATATTTCAAAGTGACCCCCAAGCTCAGGAAACTTAAAATTTGTTTTCATTTTCAAATTCCTAAAAAAGGCACATCACATACAAAAAAATGGCATTGAAAAATTATGAAGTTTTCATAATAAAATATTTAAATTGATAATAATTTAACAAACTCATCTCATTAAATGCTCAAAATTTTCCATACAAATTGGAATACTTTGTAGAGTGGTTTGTTAGTGGGGAGTAAAGCGTTCACCACAACACACACGTTTTCAATGAAAACAATCTAATATTTTATAAAAACAAATATTTTCACACAAAGAGTGTTGATTTAATAAATTATAATTTACTTTAAATTAACAACAATTTATCTCTGATTTTTCCTGACCTCAAATATACAAGTATTTGTGTTTAAGAAATAAAGAAATATTTTTTTTACAACTGAAATAAATTCCAAGCATCAAAGTTTATGACAATCTCTAAGAAATTTTTTCAACGAAATTCATTAATTAAATTAGAACCAAATAGTAAAAGGGGTCGTCGCATAGCACCTGATAATGTAAACGAATTGAAGCTAAAGAACAATTTGCTAATTGAGTGGCATCTCTCCAAAAAATCAATTCATTCAGTGAGGAGTATAACGTTCGCCACAACACACTCTTTAGAATTATATAATAACATTATTCCAAGGCTTTCAATCCGTAATTCTGAATGTATTAAATATGAAACAATTACACTTATACAAGATTGAACATTGTTGCTATAAGGCACCGGCTTGGAATAGTGGTTCCAATCTTTTCTATTATCATATTTTTTGGATGTCACGAAAGAGTTAGGAAATCGAAAATACAACAGACAAAAATAATATCTCACATTAAACAATGAAATTCACCACCCATTCTAAATATTGACATTTTACTGTTTGTCGTAGGTACTTATTTTTTTTTAAGGTAGTGCACACCCGCACACCTGCCGCTGTTTACCTTAATGGTATGAATGAATAAAAAATATTTTTACAATAAGGCAGATAAGAAAATCATACATAATACCTACATATGTAGGTTGAATAAATTATCAAACAAGAGAAAATGCTGATTATAAAGAAAACAAAATTTACTTACCTTTTTATTAAAGAATGAATAATATATGATTCTGTAACAAGCACATATACATCCTCATACATTTCCTATACTAAGCATTAATGCTTGTACTATAGGTGAACGAAATCGGTAGTAGCAGGATTCGAACTCGCGACCACTGGATTGATAAACATCGCGCTAACCGCTCTGCCACTACACATCTATGCATTTAAAACAGTGATTCCCAAAGTGGTCCAGGTGGACCCCCAGGGGTTTACGCGAGACTCGACGGGTGTCTACGATGGCTAAAAATGGGGGTCCACAACTTGTAAGTGGGGGTCCACGAAAATTTATCTGGTTTCGATAGTAAAGAATAAAAAAATTGGTTATACTTTACCTATCGATGTAAGCAGATAATACACTACTTAAAAAAATTAAACGTATCAAAAATCCATATTTTTCGGTTAGCTTTTTAGCATTTAATTTATTTTTAAAAACCTCCCGTAATTTTATTTTTATTTTTACCACTCCGAATTTAAGGTTGAAAATCAGCTGCGACGCAAATTTCCATCGTTAGATCTAATCTTCACATTTTTTTGTCGAGTTGTGGAAATATGGTAGAAATCTAGCAGCATGGGGTCCACCGAAATCAGTGAAATTTTGAAAGTGGTCTACGAGAAAAATAAGTTTGGGAACCTCTGATTTAAAAGTTAAATATCATCGTAAAATTACTTACAATATTTACAGTTGATCATTATTCCTATATGAATATACAATATATAATATTCAATTGTTCCCGTCGGCGTTGCAATCAGGGGGGCAAGTCTGGTTCGACCGGCGAAATCAAAACCCCAGTGATTACCCATATCATGGATATAATTATCGTATGTAGTTCTATGACATCTAAAGATATTGTAGAACTCCATATAATAATTATATCCATGATATGAGTAATCACTAGGGTTTTGATTTCGCCGATTGAACCAGACTTGCCCCCTAGACCACAGTTCGAAATTCCATCAAAATCGAACACCGAATTCAATTTGTAAAACAAAAAAAAACAATCGTGGAATCAAAAACGGTCTACTCCCGAACGGAATCATTTTATACTGGGTACAACGTCACTAATTTACACACGTCATATTTTTTTGATATCGGGATGGCACCCCCATACTTCCCTCCCCAATCCAAATTGGATTCCTCCCAAAAAAATGGCCTACTAGTCTATTATAAACACTGCCATATAACAAAGTACTCAGATGTACATGTAACCCTGTACATCGAAATATGCCGGCTCCGATGGCTGGGTCATGTGGCGAGGATGGACGAAACCTGTCCACTAAAAAGGATATTTGCTACAAGACCAATGGGCAGAAGAAGCGTCGGTAGGCCAAAGCTGAGATGGTTAGATGGAGCAGAGAGGGACTTGCGGATGATGGACGTTGTATATTGGCGGCAGGAAGCGATGGTCAGGGAGGGGTGGAGGGAGCTTCTGGAGGAGGCCAGGACCCACGATGGGTTGTAGCGCCACTGATTAATTGATATAACAAAATAAGTACCAAGTTGATAACAATGATAAAATACCATCAAGCTGTTTTGCTCTTTGGAGTAGGCAGAGAAAACCAAAGACAACCTCTTTCTCTCGATATACATTTTCAGCTCATTCGCGTCCATGCTTCGTTTCATGCACTTATCATGGAAAACGCACTTACCATTTTACCAATGTCCGATGAGCTGTCAAAGTTGGCATTAATAGCGATAATTTAAACATAAAAAATAACCAATAGTGTTCAAAATTATAAAAGTAGATAAAAATATGTTGACATATACAGGGTGTCCCAAAAAGTATGGATAATCGGTAAACTAGGGATAGAGGATCCCTAGGTCTATCCAAAAACCTCAATATATGTTCTACGATTTTTTGTCGTTTTCGAGTTAAATCTTTTTTTTTTTTTTTCGAAAAACTCCAACTGTCACGACATAATAGGTCACAGAAACGCTATTTATTGAGATAAACCCTACATAATTTTTTTTAAATTGTTTAATAGAGTATATTTTAGATGTAATAATTTGTTTTATCCAATTTGATACCATATCTTTAAAAAAAATGTTGTATCTCAAAAATAGTCAAATCAAAAAATTGACAAAAATGTTTGAGGGCGATTTAAAACCAGAAGGTCACATATTTTTTTTTTCCAAACATTTTTCAAAAACTTCCTTATTTCATCTAGTATCTACCCTGTAAATTTTATTTTCATATTCCTACGGAATCATACTTAAAAATGGTTTGAAATTACGAGAGGGCGATATTTCACGTAATGAAATACATACATTTCCATACAAAAATAATCATTTATTATTCTACGAGTAATACATGTATTAGAATGATAAATTTAATGTATCAAAATTTCACTAGGCAAGAATCTACCTCTCGTATTTTCAAACCATTTTTAAGTATGATCCCATAGGAATAGGAAAATGAAATTTACAGAGTAGATACTAGATGAAATAAGGAAGATTTTGAAAATGTTTGGAAAATTTTTTTATGTGACCTTCTATTTTTAAATCGCCCTCAAACATTTTTGTCAATTTTCTGATTTGACTATTTTTGAGATTTTTTTTTAAATATGGTATCAAATTGGATAAAACAAATTATTACATATAAAACGTACACTATTTAACAATTTTGAAAAAAAAATTAAGGGTGTATCTCAATAAATAGCGTCTCTGTAACTAATTATATCGTGACAGTCGGAGTTTTTCGAAAAAATTCGAAAAAAAATTATAACTCGAAAACGACAAAAAATCGTAGAACATACATTGAGGTTTTTGGATAGCTCTAGGGGTCCTGTATCCCTGGTTTACCGATTATCCATACTTTTTGGGACACCCTGTATAATTTATATACATTATATGTTGACAAATACGAATACACAATAAACTTATTACTAACCTCAAATGGCAAAGGTGTTGATAAAATATTTCATGCAACCAATTTCTATTCAATTTATAAACCAACTCGTTCACACGAGTCGCTATTTTAATTAAATACTTACTAAACCTAACCGAATTTTATACAGGGTGTAATAAAATACGACAACGAAAAAATAGTATATATGATGTGTACGTAAATATCCATTCCCGTTTATTTTTTGGTTAGATTTAGTTATCCTTTAATGAAAATAGCGACTCGCGTGGGCGAGTTGCTTTATAAATTGAATGGAAATTGGTTACAGTAATAATTTTACCAACACCTTTGCCATTTGAGGAAAGGAAAAATATTATTATGTATTCGCATTACCTCACATTTTGGTAAATGCCGTGATGGTTTGAATTATGACCGAATTTCGAAAATCGTTTAAAAAGTCGTATATGTTAAAAGCAACAGAGATATTATTAACCAAAATGGCCTTTCTCTGAATATTATAAAAGGTAAATTTATCGTGAATACCTGGATATAAAGAGTATCTACAAAAATATCAATTAGGGCCTTAAGTGAATTCCCAAAAGGCCGTTGAAATCCAAAGAGATAAGAATCGAAGGCTAATTCCCCGGTACCGGTAATTGCCCGATTTACTTGGTCACATAATAACTATTGCGTGACCACTAAAAAAATGTTCAGCTCAATTTCAGTAAATAATTACTGTTTAACAACCAGTTAACTGATCATTTCCAATACAAAATCTCAATTGTTATTATAATTTACGCGTATTTAATTTTTCTTTTCAAATATTACGTTCAAACTTGATTTCGTCGATCGAGAGATAATGTCAAGAAAAATTTATTTTATTTTTAAAATACATTACTTCAGATACATTACTTCAGATACATTTGTTTGCCTTACTTCAGATAAGTGACTGTATCACTCTATATTGGGTTAAATGCAAAAAAAATAAAAAAAATAAGAAAAACGGAGGAAGTTATTGATTCACCGTGAACTTGAATACGAATTATTTTTACCACTTGTTGTATGTAACTCATGAGATCCAACTGTCGATGGCGATAGTATGCACAATTGAAGAATACGTACCTAATAATAAACACTTAAACACAAATTAATAAATATTTTAAGATTTTGTTTTCTATATAAAACAGGTAGGTTTATATGTCAGGATAGGATAGTATGGAGGTCAGTCTATTTTTCCTACCCAGAATATGAAAACAGCATGATGTATGTTTGTAGATTAAGTAGGCATCAAACTATTGAAAAATATTGTGTAGTGTTTTTTTTTTTTGAAAAAATAAATCAAGATTTTGTATTTGTCTATATTTATACCAATTTACAGGGTTCTAGCTTATGTGGTTTTTGAGATATATGGAAAAATAAAGTGATGATTCAAAAGTTGATAACCCCTGACTGAAACAAAAATTCAAAATTCTGAGAAGGTACAAAAATTTACATACATCAATTTTGAAGTCGGTTATTTTTTATGTGAAAAAGTATATCAAATTAAATTATATTAAACTTGAATAAAACACACTATTAGATATTATTCCTCAAATTCATTTATTACTGTAATTCGATAAGTTTAAATAAATCATACTTATAACTTAAAAGTATAAATAATGTCGTCGTATTATAAAAACTGGTTTGATTTTGGCATTCTGTCATCAACCCAGTTAATTTTTTTGTACCAGTGTTTGAGTATTAAAAAAAAGGTATGCTCAAAAAAACTGTATTTCTTGCCAGAGAATACTTTTAAAAGAATAGAAAATGTAATGAACGGATGAAGAGGGTGACTGCTGCAATGTACCTATTTTTTCAATTTGAATTTGCATCATTACTACAAAACGAATCATTTTGAAAAAAATAACCTAGTTAGTTTGGATATCAATAAAGAAAAATATACTTTAATTTTTTAATGATGTTCTGTATATATTCTTGTAGGAAAATAATAAGCATACCCAGATTTTTTACATTTATCTTAAATTTCTTAAAAACTATATAGAGCATCATATTTTTTTTATAAATTAAAGAAGGTCAATTATCTGGAAAAATACGATTTAATGTTGCATTAATGCATCAGGTTAAGTTAGTAAACCAAAAAACTTTTATTTTGCAATGGCGAAGAATGGAAAATGAATGTTTTTTTGGTTTATTTACTAAACCTGAAGCATCAACGCAACGTCACATGATATTTTCTTCTTTAATTTAAATATAAATATGTTGAACTATATTTTATTAAAAATATAAGATAAACGTTGAAAATCGGGGTACGTCATTATTTTTCTAAAAGAATTTATACATAACATTATCAAAAAAAAAAGATATATTTTTCTTTATTAATACCCAAACTATTTAAATTATTTTTTATAATAAATAATTATGGTATATCAAATTGAAAAGTAGGTATGTTGGCAGCAGTCCCCCCCCCCCTTAAAGCTCCATCCAAAAATGATTCCCTTTAATACGAATTTGTTATATTTTTTTTCTTAAGAAATAGATTATTCATTACGTATTTTATTTAACTTATTTTATATTTCAGTTTTTTATAGATTGCACAATAGAGCACTTATTGAAATTAGGCAAATTCTTCTGACCATCCAACTAGATTTCTAAGACAACAAAATATTTATTAAACAGCAAAAACAAAAAATAAATACATTATACTAATAAAACATTTATTTAAAAAAAACTCGTTTAATCTTTTTCGAAGTCCTTATTATAAATGTTTTTTCATATAAATATCTAAACCTTTGTTATTCAATGTTAATTTAATGAATTATTCAGTAAATATACAATATTTAGTGAATGTAACAATATAAGATTTTAACACGAGATTTCGTTTGAATAAAAAAGAGTTATTATGAAATGTATATAACAGAACTTATACACCTGAATAATTATAACATGTATGTAAATTGTGATTTATTCATTTAATAATTAACAAAAAAATTGTATCAAAACCATAGAAGGTTGAGGGCACAATAATGCTTATAACAACCTAAAATAATACATATTTTTACGAAGAGATATTTGATACTTTCTTGAAACGATACTTGGTTGTAAATTACAGCACAATGAGAGGACTAACAATGATATATATTTATTGAATTCACAAACTTTAAATGGCGTCCGTTTCATTGGGTTGTGAATGTGAAACTTGGAAAATGTATTCGATATCCAACTACCTACCATACATTATACTATTCACAAAACTTTGATTTATTCTATTCGGTCTTATAAACTTTATATTTCCGAACAAGGTTCGTTTGCATGCCGATTGTTAGTGGAAACTTCTTTGTAAAAATAATTTACCAACCAAATAAGACTACCGTCTACTTTCTTATTGTGGAAAACTTTGAGTTTCTATTTTATCGAAAATCATATAAATCAATATGAGAATGAATTGATACCTTTGAAATTATTCCAGTAGGCGTTCCTAAACACATTTTCTCCTACCGATACTAACGTATTTGATTTAAGAGTTAGGTGTTTCCTTAAATAATAATAATAATAACATGCTAATTTCATCAAGGTGCGTCATACCAATCATCAACAACTAAGCACCCATTTGAAGTCTGAGTGGATCAACAAATAAAAACGTACTCCTTTGTAACGTATGTACAATTTAGTGCATATTATATTTCTGGTACACATGAATTAAATACCAATATTAAAATATCAAAGATATAAACTAGTAGGTATCATGCTGAGATTGTATTCTGAAAGTTTCATCACAATGTATCTGTGTGCTATGTACCTACTATTTACGTACTTTTTATGGCGTGTATTCTATTTTATTGATTGTAGACTAATGTACTCATTCAATATTTTCAAACTTTGAAAGGTTGTAGGTATATCTAATTCTCTCTTAGACCCCATAAGATTTAAAAGGTAATCTAATAAGTGATTCTCAATTTTTTTAAAGTCACGAAACTAAAAATTTGACATTTTTATTTTCAAATTGCTAAAAAGTCGCAACACTTTCTTAAATTGCCATTGAAGAATTATCAACTTTTCATAATATAATATTTAAATTAAAAACAATTTAACAAACTCATTTCATGAAAATTCTGAAATATTTCCATACAAAATTTGAATACTTTGTGCAGTGACTTGGGTAATGAGGAGTATGGCGTTGGCCACAACCCACTCGTTTTCTATAAATACAATCTAATATTTTGTAAAAAGAATATTTTCACACAGAGAGATTTGATTCAATAAATTGTTATTTACTTTAAATTAACAACAATTTATCTTTGATTTTTCCTGACCTTAAATATTCAATATTTTATATGTAAGTATTTGTGTGTTTAAAAATAAAAAAATATTTTTTTTACAACTGAAATAAATTCCAAACATCAAAGTTTATGACTATCTCTTAGAAGTTTTTTCAACGAAATTCATCAATTAAATTAAAACCAAATAGTAAAAGGGGTCGTCGCAAAGCACCTGATAATGTAAATGAATTGAAGCTAAAGAATAATTTGCTAATTAAGTGGCATCTCTCCATAAAATTAATTCATTCACCGAGTGTTTACTTTGGCTATTATAACTTACTATGGGTAGGTACCTACTGAAAAGAGTGGGTTTTAACCAACACTTAACTCTCCACACAAAAACATTTTCACGAAACTCATAGTATGCACTTTCTACATAATACCTGTTGAGAAATCGATGTAAAAAAATGCATCACTAGCAAGATGAGATAGTGTATCAATGTTGTTGAGGCGATGTAGGTATATGTGTCAAGATAGAAGAATGCGGTGTTCGGTTCTCACTGCCTACCCCTTGAGGAAAATAGAAGTGGAGAGTAATTTTAATTAATTTAATTTCAACAAATTTAACCAAATTATGAAATTTTCACCAAGGCAAAAAGCACTCTCTCTAGGGTGAATTGCCGGTAAAAAAAATAATTATATATTCATCTAAAATATGCTTACGAAATAAAATAAATCGGATGTTCAATTCTAAGTAATCACTAAATCCCATTAAATAGCTCTTGATAAGTCTTTTAAATACGGTTTTTCGAAAATAAATACCGAGAAAACAATAAAGTGGATCGATGTTATAAAAGCAACGGAATTAATCTTTGAGTATAGTATTTTTCCCATCAAAATACGAGGGCGTGTTGATAATATGTGATGGTACAAAAATTCAATAATACATATTTGGAGTGGTGAAATAGCAATTTCGAAGAAACTACGAGGAAATCCAAAGGATCAAGGAATTATGAGAGTAGATAGATCAACGTAACGCCACGGTCGCCTTGGGAAATCTTACCTAACATCTCTCGCGTATCCTGCCATCCTGATACTTTAACATACGAACACCACATAGGAAAACCAGGGATCAAATCGTGTTCAAATCAAAAGTGATTTGATTTTTTATCATTCCGATATTATTAGGTTTAGATAGAACCTACAAGAAAAATACAATATTCATGTCAAATAGAAATTCTGTTTATTAAATGTTTCATTGTATTCGAGTATAATATTCATACTTATATGTAGTGTAAGGAACAAAAAAAGAAAACGATGTAAGTACTTTTGACACATACTCGTATTTATCAATTATATAAAAATAAATACCTTTAGGACATATAGAAAACATAATTGATGAAATGTTTGTTCGAAAGATGAATGAAGCAAGTGTTCGCGGCTAATATCAGTTGAGTGACAATGCCTGACAACCCTAAAACTAGTCAAGTTTCCACTAAATTAAGTGTCAAAATTAAAAACATCTATATGCAATTGCATTCATTACTCCAGTACATCGAGGAAATCAAAGTTATGTAAAAAAAACACCTCATTTCAATATCACTCTGTTACACAGGGAAATATCTTATTTCTTCGATGCTTTATATCATTTTCCATCTCATTTTTCAAGATATCTTTTTATCTGAAATTGAAAATTTGTAGACGCAATAAACTATAAATTTCAGCGTAATCGACTACCTCTTAATGACTGCGAAACTTTTCCATTATTCCACATAAATTTATCCCAGTTCGGGACGCCACCATCATTAATTTTATGCTTTAGTATTTATATTACCTTCCATATTATAATTACAGATGAAACCATCCGTGAATTTGCCAATGAGTATATTATTAAACCTTTATTAATGTATTATTTTCCACTTTGCATATCTACCAGGTATCTATCTATACCCTCCCCACATGTCAATCTACAAACCATTGACGAGCGTTTTGTTAATGAACCAACGAAATGATCTATACTCGTACATATTATATTATTGAGTTCAACAACAGACAACCAGAAACTTTAAAAATTGTGGTGGATTCATTTTTATTAACCCATCACAAGGAAGATCTTTTATGCAAAATATATCGATTTCTTTAAATATTTTTTATTGTTTTGCATTTGATACAAACATAAAGAATGTTCAGAAAATAATCACATCTTGATGAAACGCAAAATTGCTGGAAGACGAAGGTGAAAGCCTATGAGTCACCATTTTTAATGAGTCAACTTTTCGGATGTTTTGGAAAGTGTTCATTAATAAAATAATATTGGATTCGTCTTCATCTCAGGCTTCTTGTTACCCAAATAAAAGTTATCCTTATACCTCCACTACACTACTCGCGAAGTTCCTCGACGAAGTATTCGGGAAAGTTGACCGAAGTCCGAAGTACGTCGCCACACACTCGTTCTACTTCGCGAGGAACTCAGTTGTCCGCCAGCGCTCGCACGCAACGCGTCATGGATAATGTTCAAGTGGCAGCTGCCGTTGCAATGTACCTACACTCTCTCGTATTATAACTACGTTAGTATTTATTACTCGAAGAAAATAAAAAATAAATGGATTTATTGAAGATTTTATTGAAGCTTCTTTTATTTTACAGTAGCCCCTGTATGTAGCAAAAAGCGAATCTTTCTTTTTCTTCAATTCTTCTACGGGTATATATAATTCTTCTACGGGTACGGATATAAGGTGTCCTGGATACGCACCCAAGCATCATTAATTTTGTTCTTGTCCTTGTGTCCACTTTCATTTGTGTTCCAAATAATTGGCTCTACTTGCAATGTTTCCAGGAACAACAGAATTTGCTCCTGCGACCACTGTTTACCACTCATAATCGAGCGAAGTTATCCGAGTAGTGTAGAGAGGCACCTCGTGTCGGCACTTCGTGCAACTTCGAGTCCTTTGACTCGGGCGCAAAAACCTACAACAAACGGAGGTCGCCCGAGGCGAGCCGAGGTTGCACGAAGTGAGGCGAAGTGCCTCTCCACACTATCGTATTCGCCTATCTTCTATCAACTACGCGAGTAGTGTAGTGGAGATATTACTGTCTGTTTACTCGCTTATTTTTTCGATTTATACTGAATACGGGCATTATATCGTTATCTAAATACCATCTTGTATGATGAAAACATGTAAAAGTTATACTGAAACTGTGAAGGAACGACCAGTTATATCATTTCATGCTGCATATTCATTCAATAACTAGTATATTGAATATTTTTATTATTGCATATGCGCAAACATTGGATTTTTTTTTCCCTGTCGGGAGTCAAAGATATTTTTTAACAGATTTTCAATTATCTCAATAGAGACGAAGTTGGAATATTTATTGTAGGAGAACCGGGAAATCAAGGCACCTACAGGGCTTACGACCTGTCATCGGCTGGTTTACGTGATCACTTTATGCGCTTGCGCAACGTTCACCAATTATGCCTTTTTAATGAGATCCCTATCAATTCAATTTTGAAAGTTCTATATATTGTAATACTGAAATTCTTTTCGCTTGAAAATAAGGAATTTTTACTATTGCCATCTATGGGTGAAATTATGAACAACAATCTTATTATTTTTATTTATTTTGTTGGAACGCCATCTATTGAGAGAATTGGTTTTTTTGTAAATAATGAAAGCTACAATTCTTATATCTGGGGTGACAATGCATTTTTCGCATAGAAGTCACCCCTGAATTGCGCCAGACTTATAAGGTCATTTTTGTCTTATTTACCTACTTGTACCAATGTGTAAGTAATCGAATATTTTTATTATTGCATATGCGCAAACATTGGATTTTTTTTTTCCCTGTCGGGAGTCAAAGATATTTTTTAACAGATTTTCAATTATCTCAATAGAGACGAAGTTGGAATATTTATTGTAGGAGAACCGGGAAATCAAGGCACCTACAGGGCTTACGACCTGTCATCGGCTGGTTTACGTGATCACTTTATGCGCTTGCGCAACGTTCACCAATTATGCCTTTTTAATGAGATCCCTATCAATTCAATTTTGAAATTTCTATATATTGTAATACTGAAATTCTTTTCTTGAAAATAAGGAATTTTTACTATTGCCATCTATGGGTGAAATTATGAACAACAATCTTATTATTTTTATTTATTTTGTTGGAACGCCATCTATTGAGAGAATTGGTTTTTTTGTAAATAATGCAAGCGAAAAGAATTTCAGTATTACAATGTATAGAAATTTCAAAATTGAATTGATAGGGATCTCATTAAAAAGGCATAATTGGTGAACGTTGCGCAAGCGCATAAAGTGATCACGTAAACCAGCCGATGACAGGTCGTAAGCCCTGTAGGTGCCTTGATTTCCCGGTTCTCCTACAATAAATATTCCAACTTCGTCTCTATTGAGATAATTGAAAATCTGTTAAAAAACTAGTATATTGATATGGATTATTCGATATTTATTTTTATTTTGAGTTCGCGAGAGAGATTATGTTGTTGTATTAGATTTTTCACACGGCTAAACTTAATATAAGTTCATCTCCTTCACAGTCATTATTTGGTGTGAGAGTTTATTTTAATGTGATTGCACTGGAGTAAACGAGAAAATCCGTCTGCACCGTATCTATTATTGTATGATCTCTTTCGCACTTAATATATTCTATCGTGTGTGCTCTTTCTTGATGTTAATGTGAGAATTCGTTAAAATGTATAATTTATGTAAAGCGTTTTGCTCTAATGGAACGTGTCTATATACAAAATGTCATTGAGAAACCGACTATTTATGCTCTAAAACACCACTATCACACATATTTTGCTTATTGATCTTATAAACTTAATAATAATCTCTTTAAATCAACAGTCACTTTACATATTACTGCAGACGTATACAAGAGATTATGAAAGACAAATTACGTCCATACAACGAGTTGCATGCTAGTAAAGTAAACTTCAACCGTCTACAGTGTACACCATATGGATCTAATTGCATTTTATGTTAAAATAAACATTCTACACATTAAGGGCACCGTTAACAGATAATCAACAGTGCATAATAATTATATATATATACCAACTACCAACATTCATACGTCTTATACAAATAATAATATTATAGAGCATAAACAAAAGTGTACAACGTTTATAAACAAACGTAAAGCGTTAATAAACAAACGGGTGTATAACGGGGCCGTTTATAAAGTCGTTACAGGGTATTCGCGCCGTTCGTTACTCTACCCCGGGTCGTTAAATAAAATAAACAAGAAAAGCAGACAGGATGTGTACGGGAATTTGGGGCTGAAAAATAGAAGAATATAAACAATTCATAAAGCATAGTCTTAGTGCAATCCAGATTGATGCATTATGAACATTTTTTTTATTTACCTCATACACAACACCATTCGAACTTCGTGGCTCAGTTGATTAGGTATCTGATCCAAAAGTCCCGGGATCGATTCCCGGTGGAGACACAGTGTGTTTTCAGTCTGAAGTGTGAGACGATTTTAATTTCGTTAGTCTCCAGAATGTGGCAATTTGTTGTTGGGTGCGTGTTAAATTATATTTGGCATAGTACAAACTAGTTAAATAAAACAAAACACAAAATTGTTCAATATTTGAACGTAGAAATATTGAAGAGGCTCTTTATTATTTTATTCATGGTTCTTAAAAAAATAAAGTTTTATTTTGAATTTTAAAAGGACACAATTATTATATGGAGAATGCATACGGTCGGTATTCTAAGTTTATTCTATACATAGATACTACCACGGCAGATGCTCTAAAAACTTTCATCCCTGGTCCCTCTTACACCCATTCACTCAAACTCGAAGGATCTTCCAAATTATGTGTTTTCACCTTTTTACAACCCGGGTCCGAATAAATCCGAATGAATATTTTTCTGAACAGATTGTAAACCACCCCCAACGCAACGTAGTGCGCTTCTTCGGAAGAGTATAAATGACCCATGTCCTGGTGTCCCCTACGTAGGTTCTTTAAAAAATGTATTTATGTATAATGTAAGAATAGTGAATGGTGGTGATTGACCACTGATTTAGAATTCTTATAGAATAAATAATAAAGAAAAATAATAAATGTAATATATACATTTATTTTCTTTACCTTCTTTATATTCTTTGTACTTATATGTCTTCCACTTTGGTATATTTTCATTTAATATCGTTATCTGATGTTATTAACAAAATAATTTTGTCTATATTTTAATAGGTATACCCACAGACGGGCTTTGCCTTGTGGGATTTTTGTGTGCACAGTTATTTTGTTTTGATATTATTTAAATATGTATTGTATATTAACTGTGTAACAAATCTTAAATAAATAAATACCATAGAATATTTATATATTTTATTATTATTTTTTATACATTTATTAAAAAAACAGGATAAAATGTATTAAGTAAAGAATATATGATAAAAGTATGATTAGTTCATTGTATCACAATAATATGTTTTCACATAAGATATCATGCTCACATTTTTTTACATAATATTTTACTTAGTAATATTTTTTTATAATTATTACTCTCCACACTATGGAAATGGGGAGAGCATGATTTCGCAAAATTTAAGCGTATTTTTTTTACATCAATTTCTCAGTGGGTATCATGTAGAGAATGCACACTATGAGTTTCGTCATGATGTGTTTGTGTGTATGGCGTATACGCCGTACGCCGTACGCCGTAGCATTTATCTTTTTTGTGTCCTCTCTACAGCCCAAACTATAAGTCTGATCGACTTCATATTAACATCATATGTGTAAAGTGCAAAGACCTAGAGCTGATTAGTTTTCCATAGACAACTTTTGATTTCTTCTCTATGAATTCATCATTTACGTTGTTTTTTTTTGTGTCCTCTCTGCAGCCCAAACTATAAGTCTGATTGACTTCATATTGATATCACATGTGTTAAGTCCATAAACTTAGAGCTGATTAGTTTTCCATAGACAATGGTTCATTTTTTCCCAATGTTTCTTTATGATTTCATCTATTAAAACTGAAAAAATGCTCTCACGACCTGGAAATTAGAGATATTTTAATTTGGTTTCAACTATTTATACAACACCAAGAATCTTCATAAAATTGTATTCAAAGTTGGTCAATGTTAAAAGAAAAATATTCAACGGTTTCAAAAATTATATTTTATTTAATGGATATTTGTATGAAACTTATATGTAACAAGAGAATTTTTTTATATTTGGCAATGTTCAGTTCATTGATTTCATATTGATATAAGAATATTAATAGCTTGAACTTAGAACTGATTAGCTTTTCATAGATATCATAAAATTTCTTCATATGATATCACGTGTCAACATTGTCAAAATGCTCTAACGCTCTTTGAAACAAAATTTATCTGCTTTTTTTAAAATATTTCATACAACATAAGCAGTCTTCACTATACTGCATTAATAGTTTGTCTATCTTAACATAAAAATATACTATCGGAAGAAAATTTATATTCCTGATAGTAACATTTAGTATGAATAAAAATGTAATTAGATAAATTTCTATGTATGGAAAAGTTCAGTAATTTGATTTCATGTTATAATGTAAAGAGCTTGAACATAGAACTGATTAGCTTTCCATAAATAACAAAAAATTTCTTCATATGATATCACGTGTCAAAATTTTAAATGCTCTCGCGTTCTTTAAAACAAAATTTATCTGCTTTTTTTTATAATATTTCATACAACATAAGCATTCTTCACTATACGGCATTAATAGTTTGTCTATCTTAACATGAAAATATACTATCCTTAGAAAATTTATATTCCTGGTAGTAAAATTTAGAATGAATAAAATATTTCATTGTCAATATTTGTGGTGTGGAGAGTTTAGTGTTGGCCACAACCCACTCGTTATAAAGATGAATTACAATTAAAAATGCCTAAGAGGAAATTTTGGCAAATTGATTAATATAATTTTTAGGGAAAAGAAAAATATCCTATGTGTTTATTTAAGGCATGACATGTAGACATTTGCGAACTTCCTTTTCAATGAAGTTTACTATGAAATGTCATTTAATTTTAAACAAATAAATGACATTTTCACTGTAAACTTTGATCTTAACGGTTTTGTTTTATTGATTGTATGTAGATTCAGATTATGATCGAGTACTGATTAATAAATTTTTACGATTAAGACAAGATAAGGACGAATGGAGAGTGCGCGTTATGAGTAACCCTAAAATTTTTTTTAAAATTATAATAAATACATCATCATAAGCTTTAATCTCTGTTCCTGAAGAATAAATGCATTTTGAATGCGAGTATCAAATATGCAAAATTGAACACAAAGACATTCCAATGTACATATGCACTTACACCAACATGTATCCTCTCCCTAACATAAATCCCAACCCTACATTCGGCTGCGGAGGGTTCAATTCTACCCGTCTACCCCCCACAGGAGACCGAGGGAGAGAGATATATAGTTTCCGAACGGAAGAAGTTAGTTGGTGTGAGAGAGACAAGATTCTATGAAAATCCAGAGCGGAGGTCAAAACTTTGGTATGAAGGCGTTTCCCGGCATTTTATCATTACAAGCACCCAAAGTAAGTACATTTACTTACGTACATTTGCATGAAACTATACCATACTATACCTACTCACCAATACTTAGTTTTGGATCTGTTTTTGCCTTGCATTCCATTCCTATCGAGTTATCAAAATAAGTGATGATAATATTTTATTTGACGGAGACAGTGTTTTGCATCAATGACATTTTATATATAGACATGTTTTATGACAACAAAACGCTCTGCATAAATTGAACATTTTGACGAATTCTTACAATATCACCAAGAAAGAGCACACAAGACAGAATACAATGTGAGAATGAGATCACACAATAATATACACACGCTGCAGACAAATTTTCTCAATTTCTCCAGTGCAATCACATTATAATTATCTCTCATACCAAAAAATGACTGCGAAAGAGACGAACTTATACTAAGTTATAGCCGTGTGATAAAGCCAATACAAAAACATAATTCCTCTGCATAGCTACAAACGAATATGACTTAACTACTCTCTCGTTTCTTCTTCTTCTTTTGTTTCAATCTTGAAGATTGGTTGGCAGCATTAAATTGATGCATCTCCTCCTCCACTCCGCTCTGTCTTAAGCGACTCTTTTCATCTCCGTGTAAGAGGTACACTGCATGTCGCGGCACACCTGTTCTAAATACACCCGGCGGGGACGCCCTCTGCCAGTTGTACCCTCAACCATTCCCTATGTAGGAGATATGTAGGAGATCCTCGTGTCGCAACACATGGCCTATCCAATTTGCACGCCTTTTCGATATGGTGTTTGACAGGTGCCTGGTTTCCTTAATTCTGCTGCGAACCTCATCATTTGTTATATGGTCCCTCCAAGATATGCAAAGCATTCGGCGATAGGTCCACATCTCGAAGGCCTCCAATCTTTTGCGTTCTCTTTCACCTATGCACCATGTCTCACAACCATATAACAAAATACTCAATACAAATGTCTTCACTAGATCCTGGAGTTTAAGGTCCATGTTGTTGGACTCGAACATCTTGGATTTTTTGTTGAAGGCGAGTTTTGCCTGGTGAATGCGGCTGTCCACCTCTCTACTTGAACGGCCATCCCATGTGATTCTACTCCCTAGATACACAAATTCTTTCACATTCTTGAGAGCAGCTCCAGACATCAGTAGATTCATTTGGCGTTCATCCCTGCCTACAGTTAGTACCTTAGTTTTATCCTTATTTATTTTCATGTTGTACTTTTCGTTTAGGACTAACTCCATAGTTTCTAAGGTTTCTTTTAGTTCTTCTTCACTATCCGTTATCAGAGCGATGTCGTCTGCAAATCTGATCATATCTACCTTTTGTCCATGGATTCTGATGCCTCTTCTATGTTTACTGAAAATTAAAATAAATATCGAAAAATCTATATAAATATCAGTTATTGAATAAATAAGCAGAATTAAATGATATATCTGGTCGTTCCTCCACAGTTCTAGTGAAACTTTTAGATATTTTCGTCATACATTATGGTATTTTGACTACGACAATACATCCGAACACTACAACATCTTGCGTGTAACTAAAGTGTGGTAAGAATATAGTGAGGAATGCGTCTTACTTTTTTTTACGTATCTATTATTTTTATATAGTTATTTTTCTCCATATATATTTTAATCAAAAATGCACCTAGGACAAATTTTGGTTTGCAATATTTTTTCTTGAAGAAAAGGAAAAATTTAGAGGTTGTGGTAATAGCAAGAATAGTAATTAAAAAATGAAAAAAATATTAAACTCAGTCGGTAAATTTTCACATTTCGTAGGATTTTTAGTTTTTTCAGTTATTTACAATAAAAAAATCAAAAATAGTTTAACCAAAACTATTTTTACGAGAAAAACTAAGTAGGTACCCAGAATCTCAAGAAGTTTCAGAAATAATCTCAAACAAAAATAAGCAGGAATCAATTTATCGTAGAACAATAATATACACTGGGGTAATTTAAGAAAATCAGAATGTATTAAATCAAGTTTTATTGCATTTATTAAAACAATAATTAAATTGTATTCAATCAAAAGATACAAAAAATACACAATTAAAAAAAAACATATTGCCCTTTACCTGAAACTTCCTTCTCACGTTTGGTAAATTACAGATTAATGATTTGTAGATACAAAGTTACTAAAAATAGTTTCAGATAAATATATAGGTCACGGTAGAATAAGAACTGAAATATTTGAACTTAAACCCAAAACAAATATTCCACCAACGTATTTGATATTTACAAAACTGTATATTGTAGATTTCAATAGAATATTATCAATACAACGTTTTGACTTCTTAGCTTAATTGAATAAATAAATAAGAAAAAGTAAAAAAAAAAGGGAATATTCATTTAATACTCGATAGGGTTGGCCGTTTCAAAATGAGAAGGAGCGAGAGTTTCGGGGGGAAAATTTAGATTTTTTTCCATCGGTAATCTTGTAATGCGCGGGAAAGCAAATTCCATTTTTAAAATATGGACGCCTTCGCGAAATGTTGGAAATAAAAGTTTTTGGTCGGAAAATGTTGTTATGACTTGTTTTTCCCCCGCGGACTCGGTTAGCCAGAAAAAGAAAATCGCCTCAAATAGAACCGTGAGGAGAATACTATTAAAACCCTGTTTACAACTTTTCCCTACTCTTTTGCGACTTCTCATTTTTTTGCGCCTCGGACAAATTTCATGCACGCCGGTTTCGCCTGAGAATGATAGGATTATGCGAGGAGTGAATTATTTGCACAAATAAAACAGCACAGCTATTGCACACAACCACAGCATACCTTCTTATTATAAATATTCTTATTTATTTATCTTTTTGTACATAATATAAACATATATATTGCACACTAGCGACTTTGTAGCCATCAGGTAATTTCTATCAACGATTCATATTTTTTTATTTGGATTCTATGGAGATATACAATAACAAATTAAAGAAACTCTTGACATAATATACACAATATTTTTTTAACACGCGAATACATATTCCTAATCACGTTTTTTTTTTTTTTTAAATAAAAATGAATATGTCCTTGTTAAACAAGTACATATACATCTTCCTACGTTCCCTAAACTAAGCATAAATGCTTGTCCTATAGGTGAACGAGATCGGTCGAGGCAGGATTCGAACTCGCGACCACTGGATTACTAACCCAGCGCGCTAACCGCTCTGCCATCCACCCATCCATCGTTTAATCGCGCACTCACACTAAAGCACATATTTTTTTTATTGTTTTATCCAACTGTCGATTCGTTCATGAGAATTCAATTCTCTGAATGAATCGACATTATTAAGCCAAGATGCGTGTACGAAGGAACATTTTGTATGGCGTAGTGGACTTTTTGCATGCTAATAACACTAGAGGCCTCGCAGCATATATGTTCCCATACATGAATTTACTCATAATTCGGAGTAGAACATTTTATGTGAGTTTTGTGTGTGTCTGTGTGTGTGTATGTGTCTGTGTGTACCCCCCCTCCCTTATAAATTTTGATCCGCTCAATTTACAGAGCCCAAATTTTCAGAATATATAAATAGTTATAGGTATACAAAACTTTTGTACTCAGAATTGTGAATTTTTGTTTCAGTCTCAGGGGTTATCAACTTTTGAAATTTTGATTTATTTTTCCATATATCTCAGAAATCGTAAAAGTTAGAACGCTGAAAATTGGTGTAAACATAGACAAATACAAAATCTAAAATTAGTTTTTTTTTTAAATTCCAGGGTTTCTCAAACATTTTTTATTAAGAAAAATATTTTTTTAATGATAAATTTATGAGTTTAACTGCCTATATTTCCAATTTTTTTGAAAATATCGAAAAAAGCCGAAACACTTCAACTAGACAATTTAATTTTCTATAAAAAATATTAAATTGTATTAGCACATCTCAATTTTTTTTTAACAATTTTTATAAAAATTTAATTTAGAGACGACATTGCTTCATACAATTTGTATGGTAGTAGCCTACACACAATATATAAGAAGACTTAATTGTTTGATACTGATCTCCAAACATACATACATACCATCATGCTGTTTCATATTCTGGGTAGGATCAAAGGACTGACCTCCATACTATCCTATCTTGACATACATACCTAGGTACATGTGTTGTATAGAAAACCAAATATCTTAAAATATTAAATAATTTGTATTTATGGGTTTATAGTTTGGTACTAATTCTTCAACTATACGTACTATCGCTATCTACAGTTGGATCTCATGTGTTACATGCAACAAGTAATGATATAAGTTTTGATATTTTGTTATAGTATCCACGTAAGAGGTACATGGTATATCTATGTACTATCTCCACACTCAGTGACTCGATGACGCTTTATAACTGATTCTTTAAAGCTGCAGTGAAATAACGATACTGTGAATCTCGATAGGAAGTATGAACATTTACCAGTAGCGGAATTGATGATAGAAGCCGAAAATCTTGGCCTTCCTATGAATATTATGTTAAATAATTCAAGACCTAATAATTTTTTGACTGTTTTATTGAAACCATAGATACTACAAAATTAAAAATTGAACCGTGTGCAGATACGATGCTTGACAGGCCCACAAATGTAAATATTATTTGGTGATAAAATATTTTCATGGCCACTCAAATGAACAATGATTGCTAAAAAAACATTAAATTTTCGACATTTCCCAATTTACATTCAGGGTTTTCCTAGTCCGAAGGTTCTAGGTACGCCCCTGACATTTACATGAAATTAATTGCAATAAGGTAGGTTTTTTATTATTAAAATATAGAATGAATAATTATATGTCCTTGTAGCAAAAATAATTAAATAAATTTACCATGGTACATTCCCTTGATTTATCATAAATCATTGTGTTATATGTACGAGTATGTGAATGAAATCAGCTGCATGGTATATATGAATATGTATGCATTTGTAATGTAAATAACTTGAATGATCTACTTAAATGAAAAAAAATTCTAAAATGCTTTTGAATAATAGTTATGCATAAATCTTTTCTTTTTGTGACATTAAACACTGGACGCCGATTCAGAACTCTAGCGGCTAACCACTATGCCATTAGATAAAGAATTTATTGTCATATTATCAATAGATTACCATATGTTTTATAGATAATTAATACTATGTCGATATCAATGATAATTTGAATTCAAATTTGGGCTTTTGAAGGACACAAATGTACAAAAATATCAAAAGAAATTCTATACGTCGATATGAAATTTTCAAAATCCCATCTTTTTTTCTCTTGTATGAAACTAAATATTGAAAAATACCACTAAAGGAGGATAAGATATTATAATGTTATAAGATAAAAATAGACTAAATTGTCAAAAAGACCTGACAAAGATTGGCGTTTCGATATACATTGAATGGAGGCCACAGGTTATGACCCTTGTCAACCGTCAGGCAGCCCCCGTATGAAAACCCAAGTCATTGCTTGCTTACTGCTTAGGTACCGCTTACCAACACCTCAACGAACCCAGATAAATTTCAAACCAATGCAATATTTTCATCGATTACTGAAAAAACAATATCAACTTACGCAGTATTAAATTACTTCAGAAACTGAGCGCTTGAGTACCTACGTATAATGTGTTCTCTCAAATTTCGTTTTTGAATAGGTACTTCATTTTAACTCCTCACTAACCCAAGGGGATATAGTGGGATGTTATGATTTCACAATTTTTAAGGGTATTTTTTATTGCAGATTATCAACTAATATCGTGCTGGGATTGTATTCTGAAAGTTTCATGACAACGTATCTGTGTGTGTGTGTGTGTGCTATGTGCATTGTGCTGTGTGCTATGTACGGCGTGTTTATTTTATTTTATCGATTATAGACTAAATTACTCATTCGATTCTTTTCACATTTTGCAAATTTGTATATCTGATTCTCATTTCGAGCCCATTAGAGTTTGTAGGATATCTGAATAGTTCTTCTCTATTTTTTAACTATCAAATATTTCAAAGTGACTCCAAGCTCTGGAAACATAAAATTTGAAATTTTAATTTTCAAATTGGTAAAAAGGCACATCACTTTCATAAAATTGAAGAATTATCAAATTTTCATAATAAAATATTTAAATAAAAAAATTATTAAACAAACTCACTTCATGAAAATGCCGAATATTATCCATATAAAATTTGAATACCTACTTTATAGAATGACTTGCTAGTGAAGAGTTTTGCGTTGGCTACAATCCACTCGTTTTATTATACCTACTTTTTTAATAATTTATCTTTTCATTTAATTTTGTTTAATATTGTATTTGTCATTAATCATCTCACAGATTATTTAGGATTGAAAACATTCCTAACAGAAAACTGTAGCAAAAATCGAGTCACCTAAAATCTAAAGGAGTCTTCTAAAACCTAAATCCTCTACAACGAATAAACAAAAAAGGTTGTAGATTTTACCGAAAGACTAAAGATATGTAGGTATGTAAAGACCGGGTCATTTATTGATATATTTTATTTGTTAATACTTTTTGTACCAAGCAAAAAATATGCAATATTTCACGCTTAAATTCGTAATAGGAATGCATTTATATTAAAAGGATTATGTGCATAGTGTTATGTAATAAATTCTATGAATTTACCAACAAATAAAAAAAAACTTAGAACTCTAGTGGTAAATTTCATTTATTAAAGATCATAAAAAGTATTGAAAATTCTCTCGGCGTGTTAAGTTTATTTTATATTTTGCTCTTGCAGATTGTATGTAGATTTTACGTGTGTAGATATAATCGAAAAGATTTTATAAAATTCTGATTGTCAGTCCTGGCGTATGTTTCTGAAACCTGGGCGTTAACAAAGGCTCTAGGAAAGCCCAAACTGCGTTGAATGAACTCTGAAGTACCTATCTTGTAAATCAGAAACTGGAAAACCAAAGCATCAGAAAGGCAGGAATGGAAGAGGTTGCTGGATTCAACCATGGCCCACCCAGGGCTGACGAGCTTATGATGATGATGATTTCACCGAAATACCATAATATGTATGTTTATAACAGGTCATTTATTGATATCTTTAGAAAACCTTAGAACTCTGGTGAAACATTTAATTTATTTAATGTCAAACAGTGTGTTTAAAAAAATACCATAAGTATGAAAAATAAAAATACCAAGACTCGATTTGGGCTGTAGCGCCATAGAAGAAGAAAGTCTAAAAATTGTTCTCACGTCTAAATAAATGTTCTATGTTAACATACTTTATACCATTTAAGGGGGCATATAAACCTAAACACCCCAATTTCAAATCAAATATCTCAAATATGTTAAACCAAAAAAAGACCATAAATATTTTCAAAATTTCTCTAGTGAATACCTATTCGTCACACAATTTTAAAATTCAGCATTAATCCCCCTAAAAAGATATTAAAAATATCGAATATTTTTATTATTGCATATGCGCAAACATTGGATTTTTTTCCCTGTCGGGAGTCTTGATTTCCCGGTTCTCCTACAGTAAATATTCCAACTTCGTCTCTATTGAGATAATTAAAAATTTATTAAAAATATCCTTATTTACAGCATTTTTTTGTAAATACTCAATAATTATGTGTCGTAGAGAAGTAAATATTTTATGTGCTCAAAGAGTGCATAAAATCAAAGGTTTTTCAATTCAAGTAAAGTTTTTTCTTAAAATGCAAAAAATCAACATCGTTTTCCGATAATTTATATCACGTATAAACCCTTTTTAATGCACAATAGTTACCCTTACTAACACGTAACTATAGTGCATAAGGCGGTTTTAATATAACTAATCATGTTTCAGTCACTAGACTTATTTATTTATTAATTCATCTTTCTGTACATAATATAAACAAATTTATTGAACACTAGCGGGCTTATTGCCATTAGGCAATTTCAAGATTTAGCATTATATGCTCTCTTAAGATATTTTACCCTTGCATTATAGTTACCACTATCAGCATAATGTTAACATTTAATACATGGAGATCTTTATGAAATAAGATAATAATTTGAAACCATTGCCTAAAATATAATCGAATTGAGTCATATACAAAAAACTACCATTGTTTATCTAGCAACTCTGTTTAAGATGAGAATGAGAAATATAAGTAAGTACCTATATTTTATTTAAATTAAATATTATACACATGAGACAAAGAAACTTACGTAGTATGGTAGGTATGTTGGTGGTGCTAATCACAAGTTGTAGCATTTCATTTGCTTAACAGTTTTACTTGCAGAATTGTCAAAGATATGAAGGAGAAAAAAGTATCTATAATTTAAATTTAATATACCTGCAAGAGACAATATTTAGTTTATCAAATGATGTATAGTAGTACTGTCTGATAGTGGTGCTAATCACAAGTTGTATAATTTTGTATGCTAAACCGTTTTTTTTGCAGAACTTTCAAGATTAGAAGGAGAAAAAACAAGTATCAATATTTTAAATTTAATATACCTACAAGAGACAATATTTAGTTTATCAAATGATGTATAGTAGTACTGTATGTTAGTGGTGCCAATCACAAGTTGTATCATGATGTATGCTAAACCGTTTTATTCGTGATTTATGATTACGGTTTTATCCGGCCGAAATATCAACGCTGTTATTTGATTTGGTATTTAATCATTTCACAAAACGTGTGTTTTTCACAAAAATTTTCACGCAGAAATAAACGGTATTATATTATACATTGTACGAAAATAAACAAAAAAAACACACAATGACTTGTTTTTTCATGGCGAAATTAAAATTTACGATTCACAAATATAGTTTAAAAAATACAACGGCCAACGTGTAATTACATACTTGTTGTTGGTTCCTGGTAGAAAACGAGAGAGCTGTGCCCAACACTAAACTCTCCACTACATATTAAGTCCACATTTTTTTTGAAACGTTGACTATCCCTGAGTGCATTCTAATGAAGTGCACTTCACTTTTAACAAAAATAAAATAATTAAACATAATTTTTCGTAACTCGTAGAGAAGAATTGTACGGTTGTTTATTATTTTTGTAAACTTTAGAATAATAATCATGGCAAATCCCAATAAATCCCAATCAAATGCATTGAATGCGTTCGGTATCAATATAAAGACAACTTCGACTCGTAGTTTGGACTGTAGGTACATAGGACATTTTTTTTAATTACATCAATTAATTATTGGTATGGCGTACCTACATTAAAAAAATTTACGCCATACCAATGCAATATACGATAAAACTCATAAAATGCGTTATCTACATGATACCTGTTGAGAAATTGATGTAAAAGGATCTTCGATTAGCGAAGATCTTCAGAAGAGGCAGACAATTCGTCTAGTGATTGATTATGGCAATCATGTAGAAGAAAAAGAAGAGGACCTCGAACTAAGAATTGTGAATTTATGTGCCTTATAGTGAAGAAAGAATCAGAGAATTACATTTTTTCTCTCCATTTTGATACAAAACCTCAAAAAATAATATGTTTGTTTATGGTTATTTGAGGTATTTACGTTCACAAATGTACATTTCGATACATATCTCTTATTTGCTCTACAAATTATTGTCTACATAATACTTAATGGTAATAAAATTCAATTTCAAACAGTCGTAAATCTTCAAACTGACTTTTGATAAGAATCGAAAATGAAATTCGAAAAGGTAGATAGATACCAACATACTATTCCTACCGTATTCCGTAAATAGGATATTTAATTTCGATAATGGCCGACAGAATTGACCACTAACACATGTACTTGAATAAACCTTTTATTTGTGTAGGTGTTTATATAAAGTGCCAGGGTTGTTTTGGGTGCGATCGGACCTTAAAGAACTCCCGTTGAAATTAATTATGTAAATACCAAACATTGCAAAATTTTAAATGTTTTGTATGATCTTTATTGAGAAGGATAATTAGGTAGCATTTAAAACTAGTTTCATGTAACACACGAGATCCAAATGTTGATGACAATAGTATTTTAGCTGACTAGTTACCAGAGGGGTTACCAATTAAGCGTGTTTAGTAACCAGAGGGGTTACCAATCAAGCGTGTTTAGTAACCAGAGGGGTTACCGATTAAGAGAGTTTGCTATATCCCAATTAAGTGGGTTGGTTAACAAGTTGGTTTAATATCAAAGTGATGTGATATGATTTGAAATAAGAACACAAGGACAGTAGTTTAGAGAGAAAAAGAAAGAATAGGCCCAAATTTACAATAAGTATATCGATCACAATTAACAGTTTTTTTATAGGTAAATTTACAATTGATAAAATAACTTACAAAGGAACTTTGTAACGATGAGTAGGTAAAACGAGCGAGTTAGCGAGTGTGTCGAAGTGTCCGATTATTCGCATGGTGAAGTACCATCGTGCTCGCGGGGTCGTGAGTTGACCGGTGGTCGAGGACGAAGTGTCGGCGAGACGGCGTGGTCGAGAAGCGACCAGTGATCGCGTGGTCGTAATGGCGGCATGAAGTGACGAAATGAAGTGACGATGTGTACAGGTGTACACTCCCTTAAATAGTGCTGCGCCGGGGGTAGCAAGTTCAATGTCCTCGAACTTTCTAGATCATTTCATTGAACTGTCAAACCCAGTTGGAGATTATTGTTACTCGTTTGACATCGCGGGCGATGAACTCGGCCTAGCGACAAACAAATACACTTGCCGTCGATTGGCGCGCGCTCGTAAGAAATTTCTAGATGTGGGCTGCCACAGTATGTATAATGTATTGTTGAAGAACACGCACGAAACTAAACCCGAATTATTGAATATTTTAAGATAATTTGTTTTCTTTTACAAAACATGTATGTTAAGATAGAATAGTGTGGATTTCAATCGTTTTTTCCTATCCCAAAAAGATAAACAGCTTGATTATTGTGAGATATGGGAGTGAAAGAGATAGCATGTCTGTGTGTGTATATAGTATTTGAATGAGCGCGTGGCGCGGCATGCTGCGTTTCGCCGTTTAATAGAGTACCTCCGTCTAATAGGCGTGATGACAGTATGAAAAAATCATTGAAATTATAACTATATAAAATAAAATAGGTTATAAAGATTTGAAAAAATATATTTCTTTTCATTTTAAAAGAGCGAATAATATTAATATTATTAAAATAAAAATACAAAATATGTAAGTCCGCCATTTTATGAGAAACACCAATCAGAGTCAATCAAAGATTATGACGTCACAGTTTCAATACAATATATATGAAATTACTTTGCATCGAAAAAAGACTTTTGCTCATCAGAATTTAGAAACGTAAAAACTTACATATAAGCGTATTATTATTATTCTATGCATATAAGTACTTCATTTATCTATAATTTAAATACAACTTACATCTCGAAAATCAATAAAATATGTTCCTTCTTCTCTCTACATTATGTGTTCATAAATTAAAAGCATACCTACGCGGTACTGTGGTAGACATGACATGTGTAAAGCTGCGTTGCACCGCTCAATAGGCGTGATGACAGTAAGAAAAAATCATTGAAATTATGATTTTATTAGATAAAATATGTTATAAAGATTTGAAAAAATATATTTATTTTCATTTTAAAAGAGCGAATAATATTAATATTATTAAAATAAAAATACAAAATATGTTTGTCCGCCATTTTATGTGAAACACCAATCAGAGCGCATGACGTCACCATATTGTCACTGTCAATTGTGTTTGTTACTGTCAACTGTTGTGTTGTTCGAAATGGCTATTTTTTTCATAACAAGCTATATGGAATATGCTGCTTATTTTTAACATGCTATTTTTATTTATTGATTTATTTGGTTTGTTTGGGACAATAAACCAAATAATATCGCTATCCGCTCTATTGAATCGTTGACGCATCTGTTATAACACGCACCGAGTATTGTAACGTGGTGGAGAATATTTAACGTTTCAGAAATAAATAACTTGGTGGCTTTCATTGCTTGATTATAAAATAAAATGATGTAATTATATTGTTTGTGGGAGTTATACAGTGTTACATGAGGTTGAAATGGAAATACACAATGTATTATGATGAATCTAATATACATATGGGATAACTGTTATGATTCATATACATATTATGATTAATATATTAAAATATGTAATAGGTGTGATGACTGTAAGAAAAAAATCATTGAAATTATGATTTTAAAAAATAAAATAGGTTATAAAGATTTAAAAAATGTTTTTTTTTAATTTATAGGAGTGAATAATAATAATATTATAAATATAAAAATACAAAATGTGTTAGTCCGCCATTTTATGAGAAAAAACAATCAGAGCGCACGACGTCATAGTATGGTCGCGTCAATTCTTCTGATAGTCTTCAATACAATATACGCATTAATTGTCGGTCTGGACTATGTTTATTTTGGTGTTATCGATATATTAATATTTTAATTAGATACTTAAAACTAAAACAAATTAAATATAAATGGAACAAGTATTCATCAAAGCAAATAGTTTCAATTTACCTAGATACTCGCCTACCTATCGGGGGACACTATGGGCCGGTATTACAGTGTCAGTTTAAGAGCTAAACTCAAGTTTTACAAAAATATAGCGTATTACAGTGTCCGTTTAGACCTAATCTTCCCTCAAATACGTCACTAAAACGACAAATATTTAACTCAACGTTTCTGGCAGATTAAGTACTTAACTGTGAGTCAACTGTCATTTGCTAGGCAACTCGTGTAGTTTCAGTTTCTATCACTAGAGGCAACGTGTGTAGTTTCAGTGTTGTATCGAAGGTGGCGCCACACAACAAAACAAACTGACAGCCGTATTGAAACGAACACGGGCATTTAAAAGCATTATTTTGGTGAAAAAAATTAAATTTACCATGTTGGATAATAAAACAATGGTATTTAAAGTCGTAGCGTCCCGTTTTGTATTTCGTATTATTTGAGGTTATTTAAATTTGACAGATTGACCACAGAAAAAGTGAAATATGTCTATAATTGAAGATTTAGTAACTGACATGTCATATTGCACTGTAATACGGAAATGGATTCAATCTCCCCTTAACATTAATCTTGAGTTTGGCAAACTCAATGAGTTGAGGGCCGACTGTAATATCGGGCCTATGTTAATTGTATTTTGTATGTAACTTAGTTTTTATTGAATAAATAAATAAATAATGAACGCTCGCAACGTATGGTAAACTAATTTAGTTTTAGTATTCTACAATTTTTAGTTTTAGTATTCTTGTATTCTACGCGATGGTGAGCTGACGAACGTTCGACATGTTATGATGCTGGTCACTGCCAAACTAAACTAGCAAGCTATATTTTTTCATGCAATGAAGCGATTTGCGAAACGACGGCGATTACGCGAAGCATGCGTTTTAAAACATCGTTACAATTTTAGCAGCATACGAATTATTACATAGCGCTCGTTATTTGTATTGTGTTCATAACAAGCTATATTTATCTGCTATCGTTATTTTTAGCAATAGCAGCCATAGTAGTTATTTTTCTGCCTGTCTTAACTACTCTTAACTAGAATGGAACTTTTGATGGTCGGATATTTCTTTGCGTCGAACAAAGACTTTTGTTCATCAGAATTTCGAAACGTAAAAACTTAATAATAAGTACATATAAGTACTTTATTTATCTGTAATTTAAATACAACTTACATCTCGAAAATCGATAAAATATGCTCCTTCTTCTCTCTACATTATGTGTTCATAAGCTAAAAACATACGCGGGAAACTTATGATGGCCTATTTTGACGTTTGGACATTAATGAAGTTCTTTATATGCTTATTGCCTAAATAATGGTAAATATTATATTATTGAGAGCTAAAAGTGGGGGAACAAATACTGTACTTCATTGTAAACGCGTACTTAATAAAATTCACTTGTGTCTCGCCGTGCGAAATTTAATCACTTATTTCTCTTTTTTTTCGCGTGGGACGAAAACAAATACCTCAGTAGGTGTTTTTTTCGTCGTGTTTGTACATTTAGGGACCGCACAACACTTATGCACTTTTGAATTGATTATAAATACACAAATCGTCTTAGAACACATATATTACATATAGTAGTGATATGCAGTTTACGATACCATGACGTCACCGTCAGGGTCGGCAGCCGCCATGATACTACAAGCTTTTTTTGGCGTAAATGTCAAATTTGATTTTAAAATGGCGATTTTTGCTACTAAACCTTTATTTTATGTAGAAATGTATATATATTTGAAAACAGTGAATGCGTAAAAACATCGTGAGATAGTTTTTCAAAATTAGTCATCATGCCTATTGCATCGATTCTGTTCACTGCGACGGGTGTATTACTCACTCCTTCGAAATGTATTGGCTCACGGCGTGAGTCGTGAGTGCTAGACAGGGAGAATGCGAACAGTGTTAGGGTATTGAGTTATTGAGTTGCCTTCTTTTTAACCGACATACTATTACTTTCCCGATTCTACTTTTAAAAGTAGAATCGGGAAAGTTGTGATATTTTTAAACATGTAGGTACATGATATATAATGAATACAATTATAATCTTTGCTTATATAAAATACAATACCTGCATATTATACTTTTATTATTATTTTTTAACTAGCTTAATGACCCGGCGCAGTGAATAGGCGTGATGAGAGTAAGAAAAAATCATTGACATTATGATTTTAAAAAATAAAATAGGTTATAAAGATTTAAAAAATGTATTTATTTTCATTTTAAAAGAGTGAATAATATTAATATTATTAAAATAAAAATACAAAATATTATAGACCGCCATTTTATGAGAAACGCCAATCAGATCGAATCAGAGCGCATGACGTCACGATATTCTAGGTTCACGTCCAGTGTTGCCGATTTCGGGAAATTCAGACTTGCGTCGGCACTTAATCGGGAAACGCTTTAATTCGGCACGTTTCGGGATTAGAATGTATCAAAAAAAATTATATATTTTTGTTTATACTAGATGTATTAATTTTGTATTTTTTACGTCTAAATAAAAGTTACTATTATTATTAGTAGTAGTAAACATACAAAGTAAATATAAGTTATTTCATTTCAATAAATATCATTCTATTATTTCACTGGTGCTTACATAGTTTAAGCTATTTCTTTTTGTTTGTATCTTTGTTACTAGCCCCTTCGCTAGGCATGGCCTGTGCTAAGGTAAGCTAGTTTTATGTTATTGTCTATTACGTTGTTTATTTAGTAAGTATGTCGGTTAAAAAGCAAGCAACTCAATAACTCAATGCCCTAACACTGTTCGCATTCTCCCGGTCTAGCACTCATGACTCACTGCGCCGTGAGTCAATACATTTCGAAGGAGTAAGTTAACACACCCGGCGCAGTGAACTAGGTCGATGCAATTGAGCAGCGTAACGCAGTGGTGTTACACAGGCCTAATGCCTAATACGCGGGAAACTTAAGATGGCGTATTTTGACGTTTGGACATTCATGAAGTTCTTTTTATGCTTATTGCCTGATTAATGGTAAATATTTTGTAAATGAATTATAGTATTGAGAGCTAAACGTGGGGGAACAAATACTGTACTTCATTGTAAACGCATACTTAATAAAATACACTTTGTGTCTCGCCGTGCCAAATTTAACCACTTATTTCTTGTTTACATTCGCGTTGGACGAAAGCAAATACCTCAGTAAGTGTTTTTTTCGAAGTGTTTGTACATTTTGGGACCGCACAACACTTATGCACTTTTGAATTTATTTTAAATACACAAATCGTCTTAGTATGCATATAGTAGTGATATGCGGTTCACGAAACCGTGACGTCACCGTCAGCTCCGACGGACGCCATTACACTGCAAGCGTTTTTTGACGTAAATGTCAAATTGGATTTTGAAATGGCAATTTTTGCTACTAAACTATTATTTTATGTAGAAATGTATATATTTGAAAACAGTGGATGCGTAAAAACATCGTAAGATAGTTTCTCAAAATTAGTCATCATGCCTATTGTAATTGACCTTGAATTATATATTGTATGTATATCGTATATTAATCGTGTTATAATAGAGTGTAAAAGAACATATATCTTTTACTGTACATCACAGAGTTCCATCCCAGAAATAATTAGTGTACACTGTAATTATGAAATATTCTACGAAACTATAAGTAAGAGATAGTAGATATTGTTTATTTTGCCATACAAATTTAATGAAACTATGTCGTCACTGAATTCAATTTTACAAAAATTGTTAAAAATAGTTAGGATGTACTATTTTTAAGTGTAGAAATGTATATTTTTTATAGAAAATTAAATGATCTTGTTCGGGTTTTCGAAGTTTTTCGATATTTTTTGGAAATATAGGCAGTTAGACACATATTTTTTTTACTTAATTATAAAGTTTGAGAATCCCTGGAACTATTGTATTTGTCTCCATTTGTAATCATTTTCAGCGTTCCAGCTTGAATGGTTTTTGAGATACATATGTATATGGAAATATAAAATAAAAATACAAATTCTGAATTCCCAGTATAACAGTTTTATATTCTCTGTATAAAAAAATGGGTTCCGCGCATCAATAGTTATAAGGGACACATACACACACACGCACGCACGCACACACATATGCTATAATAGGCTAAATAGTTAATTTTGAAAATAATTTCCCCAGAACCTTACGTCTTTGAAATAAAGAACAACATATTTTTACATATTTATTCTGTTGAATAATTTTTTTAAATTTGAATTTGTTCAATACTTTTCATGTAAAATAAGTTTAAAAAAAGGCTTTCTTATTGTAAGTAACTAAAATACTACAAAGCCTATGAAATAGAAAACCAACCGGTTGTTTTTTATCCTCTAAATGTTACCTTTTCTTCAAGAAAAAATATCATAAAACAGTTTTGGTGATATGCAATATTTTTTCGTGTTTCATACATTAGAAGGTTATAGAGTGAATATATTTGTGTACATTCGCTTTCCCAAGGTATATAATAGCATTAAGTGAAGATAAAAATAGTTTTCATCAGAAACAATCTTTTTTTGCAGTAAAAAATAGTAGATATTGCTCTTAGCGAATAAATTTGCGAATCAAATTATGTCGATATTGGTTTTGAAAAGTAATTAAGCCAAATCGAGGACTTATAAAAATAAAGTATAGAATTTCACTACGACTTGGTATCGCCTCAGTGATCTGTGAAGTGGAAAAGATTTTTCACTCCATTTAATATTTCCTTTCAAAATCTCCGTTTCTGAATAAATTTGTGATTACGGGTATAAATTTATAAAGAGCAAGTTAAATTATTCAATTTGATTTTTCAATATAACATTTGCTTTGATTTATTTGATTTTTCAATATAATATTCGAACAGTTTCGGTCTTACTTAATAATCACAACTAAAATTCACCATGAATTCCCTTAAAAGGAATATTAAAAATATCCTTTTGTGCAACATTTGTTTTTAAATTACTCCATAACGATGTATCGTAGTGAAATAAATATTTTATATGCTTGAAGAGTGCATAAAATTAAAGTAAATGACAGATTTTTTTTTCATTTTAAGTCAGTTTTGTTGATTTCCGATCATTTAAATCACGTATAAACCCTTTTAAACACACGCAATAATTACCCTTAATAATACGTAACTTCATAGTGCATCTCCTGGTTTTAATATAACATGTTTTCAGTCACTTATATGACTAATTAAATAAAGGTGTAATAAAGATAGTCACGGTTTATTAGTAAACTTTTTCGTTAATTACGCTCTATTATCAGGTACTATAGATAGTTTACGTTTATAAGTAAGACAGTTTTAATACATATAGCTTTAAGAAACATTTTGTTTTCAATTAATATTATAAAAATACAATTATTTAGAGCGCCAGTTGAGGTGGTATGGGCATGTAAAAAGGAGACCGCTAGACCATACAGTAAATAAGGCAATAAATATTAATTTTACTCGTTTATCATCCAGAAGAAGACCAAAAGACACCTGGATAAAAAATTGCTCCGAGATCGTACAGAGAAAAGGCTTGTGAAAGCGATACCCAGAGCCGCAGAGTAGGTATACAGCCTGAGGACGAGAAGAGCTGACTACAATAGTTAATATAAGAAGAGGAAGAAGAACTTTCTATACTGAAAGAGGCTGACATCATCAGTAACTACATCGCCGCTCACATAATCTATATATATATATATAAAAATGGATGTACGTATATTTGTTTGTTTGCATGTTCGCGATGGACTCCTAAACCAACCATCCGATTGCGATGAAACTTTGCCAAATTGTTCAGCTCATTCAGGAGAAGGTTTATGCATTATAATTTATTTATTTATTTATTCGATATCTCACAAAAAATAATTTGAAAAAATAAAAGTTTTGTATTGAAGTTAATTTTAGTGGGTTTGTTCAGCGCGCACACGAGAAGTCTTATGAATTAAATTTATTTATTTATTTAATATCTAACACAAGAATTTAAACAAATATCTATTTGGGATTGTCATTTGATATTAGGGATTCCATTAGCGCATATAATAAAGCGTATTTGAAGTTAAATTTAATTATTTAACTTCTCGCCGAAAAGTTATTGAAAAATAATCTATTTGGTATTGAAAGAAAATTTTAAATATAAATAAATATTATATAACGAAATCAAGGATCAAATAAATAAATAAAGAAAATTTTAAATTAACACATAAATAAATCAATGATCGAATAAGTAAATAAATGAATAAAGACATAAGTAAATAAATAAATAAATACATAAGTAAAAAAAATAAGATAAAAATCCTTTATACCCATTTATAAAATGGTATATAATAATTTTACATTTGTTTGAATAATTAGTTAAATAAAATTATAAAAGAGTGAATGAATAGGGAAGGAAGGGACTGTAGGGATGAAAGGGAAAATTACGGAATTATATTTAGAGAATCTAGATAAGAATGTTAAACAATATAAAGGAAACATACCGATCAACCATTTTTATATATTTGGAGGTAAATAATTAAACAGGCAGGACAACGTCTGCCGGGTTTTACTAGATTATTATATAAACAGAAAAAAACAGAATTGGCATAATTGATTTGACCTCGTTAGGTCACCATGGATAATTATTTGATGTAACTCTCAATACGAACAATAAACATACTAATAATATTCATGCTGCCCGGCTGTGGAACAATTTAGCATTTGATATTAGAACTGCCACATCACTTCCAATTTTCAAATTTCGTCTTAAATGCTCACTCTTCCTATCAATTCCATAACGAACATATCCCAATATCCCAATTTCACTTTCCATCCCTTTTGATCGCTCCTCATCCTCTCCCTTCCCTTTCTGATTTTCCTCTCCTTTCTGAATTTGTGTAATTTCTCACTTTTGTTTTGATGTCTTAAATTGACTGTGTTATTGTGTTATTATGTATATGCCGAAACTATGATATGTACTTTTGATCTCAGAAGATTGACTGGAAGAAATTGCCTCCAAGCAATAAGTCCGCCATTTGTATTATGTAATTTTATGTATGTACAAAAAAGTGTTATATAAATAAATAAACAAATAAATTTATCTCTACATATATAAATGTTTCTAGATAGTCAATTCTAATTATAAAATTACGTTTAAGCAAACTTGCTTCAACTGCTTGGAACCTTTATAAAACTAGCTCACAAACTTTATAATTCTCTTAAGCTAATCAAACCATTTCGATAAGTCATTAATCAAATTATAAATTGTCTGGTGAGACAAGAGTCAACCTTGGAACCATTCAAATAATATTCCAAGTAGGTACCAAGTTAGATAAACATACCGTCTCCATTGTTGGAGCCAGAAAATGCCAAAAGATGGCCTCAAGCTTCCGGTAGACACTTCTACATTATATTCAAATCTCTAGACCGGAAATTTTCACTTCAAGATGTTATATTCAAATTTCCCGCTGAAAATTTTAGTGAAAGGATTCTTTGTGTAATATATATGTAGCTATGCGTATATTTTGAACAAAAAGGTAATCTAAAATACCAACATACAAAGTTTATTTAATTTTGCTAATCACACTCCATATCTCGTTGCTTTTACAAAACTGTATAAAAACAACCTTTATGATTAATAATATTATAATTTTGAAGGCGCTGTGTAATGACATAAAACAAATATTCAAGGGCGCTTTTGCTTAAAAATGTTTGCCTTGTAATGATATAGTCTTAAGTTATAAATTGAACGTGTCGATACATTATTTTACGGACATTAGAGGAAAATTTATTGTATAAATACCGTTTTATTGTCTATCAAATTCATTTTTTAAAGAACTGATGCTCTGATCTAGAAGATTTCAATATGCCATGTATGTTTTATGGTACAATTTTCGACACAGTTATTGAATTAGCATGGAGTATTTTGTCTTTGTTTATTGATAGTAATTTGTTTGTTTATAATCAATGACGACTTCGAGTGCTCTGCTTGGGAGCCTATGGAGGATAAACCAATACAAATACAAATATTCGTATCACCGTGTCCCTTACTGAGTGAGCAGTGAAAAACAGATGGTAAACACATATATATCCTGTATAGCCAATGATATATAAAATTAGATATATTCTTCTTCTTCTTTGTCAGCCATCTCTCCAGTGCTGGATGTAGGCCTCCTCCAATGAACTCCATCTCTCTCTGTCCTGTGCTTCCCGCAGCCAACCCTTTCCCGCAACCGGAATAATATCGTCGACCCATCTTTTTTGTGGTCGCCCTACCGGTCTTTTATTTTCCCACGGTCTCATTACATTACTAGTTAGATACGTTACTTGTATTTAAATTCGGTAAACAAAAAGTAAGGCGAATATGTCACTATAACTTAATTCAAACCGCACTTAAGATTCACATTCACGCAAGATGTCGTATTGTTCGGACGTATTGTCATAATCAAAATGCCATCTTGTGTGATGAAAACATGTTTTATCCTGCATATCACTTCAATAACTAATATACTTTTATGGATTTTACGATATGCAGGAGGATTCTGTTGTTGTTTTAGCTTTTTCGCACAGCAATAACTTACATAATATAAGTTCGTCTCTTTCACAGTCATTATTTGGTATGAGAGATTATTATGATGTGATTGCACTAGAGTAAAAGAGGAAATATACCTGCAGTGTGTCTATTATTGTATGATCTCTTTCTCACTAAATGTATTCTGTCATGTCTGCTTCTTCTTGGTCTAGCTGTGTGGCACCGGCTTAGAATAGTGCTTCCATTCTTTTAAATCATTGTTTTCGAGTGTCCCGTAAGAGCCGGGTAATCAAAAATACAACAGGCAACAATAACATCACACATAGTTCAGCAATGAGGCTCACCACCCATTCTGAATGTAGTGCCTTTTTTGGTGAAACGAAACTGGTGTGTGGGTATACATAGATGTGTTGTTCTCCTTTTTATAAGGCAATGCACACCCGCACACCTTTCTCTGGTTACCCCACATTGTGGGATATGCCGTGATGGTATATTGTAAGAATTCGTTAAAATGTACCATTTTTGTAGAGCGTTTTACTCTCATATAACATGTCTATATATGTATTTATAAAATGTCATGTACTGTCTCACACGTCAGTAATCGCCAATCGTTCAAGCTCCATATATGTATTACACTCTTTCTTTCAAAATATCATTCACACGAATTTATTCTTGTAAGTGGTTCCTGTTTATCAAACATTAAAAAACCATTTCTTGGTTCTTATAAACTTCTCATGATCGGATGAAAAAATGTCTAAATATGTATACAAGAAAATTTTCGGGGTCTTTTCATGTCACGGAATACACAAATAATTCACTTGCAATTGCACGTGCATAAAGAGAGCTCATTGTGTAATTCCAATTTCGCCCACAAATAATGAAATATTCCTCCCATCATTCGTTTCCAAACGTATGTATTTTACATGAATTGTGTGGAACCGTGTTCTTATTGTTCGATCTCCTAACAAATAATGTACTGGCGCGCGCGGCGTCTTCGCTGAATTATTTTCAAAGACATTGCATTTTATACCCGTCCATGAGTTGTATCTTGGTACGACCAGTTTGCAGTTGCCGAATATGTAATACATTTATTCTATGAAAACTGGGAGATGGCGCAATGCAAATATGCGAGAGGAGCGTCTTGCGTCCCCCTCAATCCTTGCCAAAACGTAATCCGCGAAAGAGAAGCATACCTATAGTAAAATTTTGGCTCATGTGTATTCATGTCGTATAATGTATGTATGTACCTATTTACTTTGTCTGCAGGAGGATATTTTCAAACAAATATGGTACGTTATGTAAGTTGTTTGGTGCACAGAACATAATCCTGACAAACAGTATCCAACCCACAAGGGAATTACAATAGATTTGCCGAGCAAAATAGCGTGATCTTAAAAAAATATATCGAAATAAAATACCATGTACATTTTTATTTTATTTGTATTACTTCTAGGGCAACTTACTTGTACTTTGTCAAAAAATATAAATGTAACAAGCACTTAATAAGAAATTGTCGGATTCTGCAACGAGAACCTATCCCAAGGCCCATGGATCAGATGTCAGGTACATATCAAACAAACTGAGAAACGAATTCCGACTGTAAATAAGTCGTTGGTTTAGATACCTACTAAGATTTAGTTCAAGATGAAGCAACAAGACTTTTAAATACATGAACTAATACAGCGTTAAAAACGAACCTTATCTAACTGAAAAGGAGGTATCAATTATGTTTAAACAGGTTAACCAAAAAAAAGAGAGACCTTTTTAAAAGTTTTCTTCATATAACAAATTTGTAATCGATTTTCCAATAGCTTATATTAAATTACATAATCAACATTTTTTTCTCAAAATAATTATTTTATTTATTTTACCAAATTTTCCTACATTTTAAATTACTTGAAATTAAAATCATGTTTAAAAATGTATAATATTATGATTGTTACTGTTTTTACATTGAAAACATGTAAAAAATTGTCGGATATCTGTGCTCTATTTTTTTTGTGCACATCTTTACCTTTTTAATTGTGCCCCTTTAATTTAAATTAATTCAATATAAATTATTACGTGGGGTATAAATCATAATGTGAGTTTCCAGTGGTCGATGCTTCCCCCCACTCCCCACCCTACCTCTCTCCGTTCCAATCCTGTTTTCAAAATTGTTAAAATATTTTCAAAATTGTTAACATCTTGTCATACATAAATTTTAGAATACTATAATTGGCAATATAAAAATTATCATTGTATTTTTGTACAAATTTTTTTCGTTTGCTGTCGTATTCTATAAAAAATAAATAATATTGTTTAATATTGCTTCTCGGGCAACTAACAGGTACTATGTCAAATATTAATTTAACACGCACCCAATAACAAGTTGCCACATTCTGGAGACACGATATTAATCGTCTCACAGATCCAGACTGAAAACACAATTAAAAACTGTGTCTCTACCGGGAATCGAACCCGGGACCTTTGGCTCAGTAGTGAGATATCTAACCAACTGAGCCACGAAGGCCAACACTAAAAATAAACACTAAAAAGTATTGTTGCATTTAACCGAATAAATTCAAATTTTACGCATAGCTTTGTTAACTTTGTATGAAATACAAAATTGTTCAATTTCTTTAGAATATCAATTGAATCAAGCTGGATTTTAACGTGCATTGTCATAGGGAATACACAAAGTCTGAAAGTTTCATAGCATTAACTGGTCGGAAAGTTACGTTAAAATCGATTGCAAAATTCCACTACAGACAGACAAGTTAAGTTAATAAAAGGGTATAAAAACACATTTTAAAGCAAAGGAACAAAATGTAATATGTACGTAAAACAATATTAAAGCACACAAAGCTAAAGTATTGTTTTTTCCCTTCTCTATGTTGCTCCAATTGATAATTTTATTAAATTACCATACCAATGAATTAGTTGTAATAAATAATTAAACAGGATGCAAAATCAATTTCATATTTTTGTTTTAAAAGGTATTCTATTGTACCGCCATCTGTGTGAGTACAATTTGAACTACGTTGACCCAGCATACAGGTTTTCATTTTCTTTTTCGTGCATATTTTTAACTCAATTTCGAAACTGTGAATATCATTGAATTTATTTAAATGAAATGAATTTTTCGACAAAATGATATTTGAATGGTAACTCCGTGATGAAAATAATTGGTTAACGTTAGAACTCAGGTTGTAAGCTGCATCCATCATTTGTTATAATCCCGTTTGTAGCTCTCAAAATGTTATGTTTTATTTTGTCGCCATATTTTATTTTCATCTGCGTTTGGTCACAGTGTGAAGGTACCTATATATTAAAAGTATTTGGTCGTCGTGTGGGTTTTTATTCCAAATTTCGATTCGTTCAAGAAAATTTACATAATTCTCTTAATGAATCGAAAGTATTAAGCAAATACGCGTGTATGAAGGAACATTTTTATGGTGTAGTGGACTTTTTGCATGCCAAAAACACCAACTTAGAGGCTTCGTAGCAGAAAATTAGAATTACCTCCATAATATCCTATCCAGGAGGGGGGCAAGTCTGGCGGAATCAAAACCATCCATGTTTACTCATAACATGTATATAATTATCTTATGGAGTTCTATAACATCTTAAGATATTATAGAACTCCATAAGATAATTATATCCAAGATTTGGATAAACATGGTTGGTTTTGATTCCGCTGGTTGACCAGATTTACCCCCTGACATACATTTAATAATAATACTAAACATGTTTTATATAGAAAACAAAATAACTTAAAATATTTTTATTTTATTTTATTTTATTTTTATTTTTATTTATTTCTATCCAAAAACATAGAGTAGATATAAGATACAAAATAATTAGAGGTATTATAAGCTTATTCATACAAAGTAGACATACAAAGTAAATATAAGTTATTTCATTTCAATAAATATGATTTCATTATTTCACCATTGCTTACATAGTTAAAGCTATCCTTTTTGTTTGTATCTTTGTTACTAGCCCCCTCACTAGGCATAGCCTGTGCTAAGGTGAGCTAGTTTTATATTATTGTCTATTGCGTTGTTTATTTATAGATACGTTTACATATAATATAAGTAAATGTACATACATACGCTACGCATTCAAGCGTATTCATCCTTCTTTCTCTCTTTCCAAACACAATATTTCATTATGAGTCATTAACACACAGCAAAAATTGTAAAAATAAAATAATTGTTGAAAAAATTGATTGATTTAGAGACAAAAAAAAAACAACAAAAGTACTTATTTTTCACTTTTTTCAATTGTCTATTCTGTTGTTTGTAATAGTGCATTTACATTTTATTAGGTAGAATTATTTCCTTCAGGATTTTTTCATCTATTTCATAAACCCATCTTAGTGATAGTTTTTTAAATTCTTTTGCATTTTTAATGGTTTTAATATTTGTTGGTAAACTATTGAAGAGTTTTGTTGAAAAGTATCGTACGCTACGTTGTCCAAAAGTTGTTTTTATGTATGGTATATTTAAGGTATTTGTTGTACTTAACCTAGTGTGTTTATATTGTTGTGAGCTAGTATATTGGTCTTCTCTTTTTAGCTTGTATAATAGCAGATTTTTTGCATATATTTTTGTAATTGTTGGAACTTTGAATTTAGTGAAAATCTCTTCAGTATTCGTTCGAATAGGTACCTTAAGTATAACTTTTATGATAGCTTTTTGGGCTATATCTATTTTCTTTATTATTGTTGGCGTTGCACTTCCCCATCCAATAATTCCATATTCCATTATTGAATGACAAAGAGCATAGTATATATTTTTCAAATGTTTTAGGTCAATAACATTTCTGATTGATTTAAAGAAGTATATAAATCTGTTCATTTTATTTGTCATACAGTCAATGTGGCAGTCCCATCTCAAGTTTTCATCAAATATAACTCCTAGATATTTCATGCTCTCTGTTCGTTCAATGATCGGGCAGCTACATGTTGGTTGATCACTTAAGTTTTCGGTACAGTAATCATGAATTCTTAGTTTATGTTCGTCACTAGGTTTATTTCGGGAGGTTATGCTGTATGCAATGTATTTTGTTTTGTTTGTATTTAGTGCCAGAGAGTTCCTGTCAAGCCATTTTTTTACATGGGTTAATTCAGTTTCAGCGACTTTGTATAGTTTATTCCAAGTTTTTTCGTAATAGATGAAAACTGTGTCATCAGCATAACTGATGACATGTCCTTTTGTGGGTAGGTTGCCCAGGTCATTCATATATATAAGAAACAGTATAGGTCCTAACACACTTCCCTGAGGCACACCACAGTTAATTGTTAGGTTTTCACTTATGTGACTTCCCACTTTTACACACTGATTTCGGCCTGTCATGTAGTCTTTGAGTATTTTTAGGGAAGTATCTTTAACACCAATGTTTTCAAGCTTTTTGAAGAGCAAATTGTGGTTTATGGTATCAAAAGCTTTGGTGAGGTCAATAAAAACTGCAAGACACTTGTTGCCTTTGTCCATTAATTCTTTTATATGGTCAGTGACATACGAAATTGCATCTGAGGTACTTTTATTTTCTCTGAAACCGTATTGGTTTTTAGAGAGGATGTCATATGTGTTTAAATAGTTCATCAGTTGCTTCTTTATTACCTTTTCCAAAATTTTTGACATTGAATTTAGTAAACTTATTGGTCTGTAGTTATTTATTTCTTCCTTACTACCGTTTTTGTGAATCGGCAATATTGTTCCTTGTTTAAGTATGTTAGGAAATTCTCCTTTTTTTATTGATAGGTTTATAAGGTGTGTTAGTGGTTCACATAGTTCTTTCTGTAGTATTTTGAGTGTTTTTGATGAAATATTATCTTTCCCGGGTGCACTGTTTGTTTTCAGTGATGAAATAGTTTTTTCTATGTCCGTAATTTTAATTTCCTTTAATTCAAATTATAATTTGTGTTTATACTTTGGTACGTATTTTCCAATTATGCATAATACAGTCATCGACAGTTGGATCTCATGTGTTACATGCAACTAGTTTTAATATATTTGGTCACTGTATGTGTATATATTTTTTTTTACATCTATATTTGGTCTGTGTTTGTATACATTTTAAGTAATATCTATATTTGGTCGCTGTGTGTTTAAATTTACCATCAATTCAAATAGAACCCTAATACGTCAAACATTAAAACTTTTCATTCTTGATATATTACTGAACGACAGGTAGGTAGGTATAACACATTATGGCAACATTTAGGCCACAAAGCATTAACAACCACATATACACACACACATACAATATAACGAATAATATAGGTACTATTAATATACGTATTAAGTAGTTCTATTCATTAAACAAAATCGATTTAATGCGTTCAATATTCTCACTACCACAGCACGCAATAGTGTTTTACCCACGATGTTTGTAGGTATCAAAATGCTTTCGTAACAGTGTTCTCAATGAAATATGCAAATAATATAAATTTCCCATTAAATTGATCTGATATTCAGTATTCAAATTGCCAATTCACGATTGATGTGTGAACTAAACATGACTAAATAATATCCGTTGAAACTAATTCATTTTCAGAGTGGTAAGTCATGGCTTCGTTGCTGTGGTAGGCGCACTGGGTTCGGTTCCCAGCAGATGACAAATATTTCTTACGAAAATTGTATGATTTTCTTATGGTGAAATAAAACTACAGTTTTAAGTTATACAAGTAATTTAATGACACTGTTCACATTTTCACACGTTCAAAGTGTTACACTTTGAAAATGGTCACTAGATGACCAAAACTAGTCAGTGTCATTAAATAACTAGTAGAACTTAAAACTGTAGTTAACCAAGTAAACCAAGAATTGTCCGTAGAAAAGTTAAATAATGAAAAATTCTCACGAAGTTATTAGTTCTTTGAGCTGGAAACAAACAATTAGTTGGAAGAAATTTCCATCTGGCAATGAGATCGTCACTCGTTTAAATTGCGTGAAATTACTATTATGATTATCATTTGTGGGAAAATCTGTTAAATAAATTGCTATAAAGTTAAATTTAACTGAACGGCCCCAGCATTTTTATATAATTTAAAAATTAATGGACTGTTGAATTATGATTTTTGCCGCATGCATGTCCAAGAAAATCAGGCACTTATTAATGAAAAGTATTAAACCTTTATTTAAAAAAAAAATCAACCCGAAAACGAATAAGGGGAAAGGATAAAAATAAGAAAAAGACAGGTTCAATCACCTAGTACAAAAAATAGGATATCACTAGTGACTTTATATCATTCAAAGCAAAATTTAAATAGATGAATATATGCCGGGAAATCGAAAATACAAGAGACAAATTAACATCTCAATGACGTTCACCAACCATTCTGAATGTAGTATTTTTTTTTGTGAGACGAGACTGGTGTGTGGGTATACTCGCTTGTTTCGTGCTTCCCTTCATAAGGAACACCCTAAGATTAGTCGCTGATTACCCCACATTGTGGGATATGCCGTGATGGTATGAATGATTGAATATTTGCCGAAATAGAATTCAAAATGAAGTCATTGCGTTTATTCATTAAGTATAAAATCATCTCTATTTAATTCAAAATGAAGTCATTGCGTTAATTCATTTAGTATAAAATCATCTCTATTTAATTCAAAATGAAGTCAATGCGTTAATTCATTTAGTATAAAATCATCTCTATGTAATTCAAAATGAAGTCATTGCGTTAATTCATTTAGTATAAAATCATCTCTATTTAATTCAAAATGAAGTCATTGCGTTAATTCATTAGGTATAAAATCATCCCTATTTAATACCAACCTGAAAAACCTACTCCATCCATTTACGTGAATCGTCTGTATGTATACATATGTACTTACATTATGTAGTATTATTTTGTAATCCGGTAGATTTCCGGTAAAATCCGAATCAATTTAAATGAACTCCCTGTGCAGGTTAGAAAGACCATTTCCTACGTTTAAAGCGCACGCGCTGTAATACAAGTGTAATTATAAATATGTATTTATACCTGAGTTGCCATCATCGAATACCAGCTAACAACATCAAAATCAATTTTAAAAAATATTATTAAAATCTTTTCCAAACGTCCAAAATAGCTATTTCTATTTTCAATATGCATTTGTTAAATATTTTTAGAGAATATTGACATTCTTCAAATGTACCTACATAATCAAAAAAATCATCACACATTTTGAAAATAAACCAGGAAAATAGATTTTTTTAACATACCTACAAAAACTGGTACCTAAAACTGGTTTGAATTGAAATATGAAAATACGCTATATAAATTTGATATACCTACCTAATTCAACGATTTTCTCTAAAATCGATAGTGCTCTTTTCATATAAATCCTTACAAGAAAAGCATAATATATCTACAAAAAAAATTTTTTTTTTTTGTTCTTTTACAATTTTGGTTTTGAAAATGTGTGGTTTTTTATAATTGTCAACAAAGAGCCTGCTCCGGACGACAGAGATGAGAACCCTACGCTCCATCGCGGGTTTCACCCTTTTGGATCGGATGCGGAACACCGATATATGACAGATCTGTGACGTTAGGGATATTGTCAGATGGTGCAGGAGCCGAAGACGATTCTGGCGGGACCACGTGGCGAGAATGGGAGACAACAGATTGCCCAAAACTATCTCCCAACAAATATCGACCACGAGGTAGACCACCCAAGAGATGGAGAGATAGCTGGAGCTCGGCGTCACAAGAAGTTCCTGAAAAGAACAGGTGTCAACCTATAAAAAGAAGAAGAAGAAGAAGTATTATAGATTATGTAAGCCAAAAGCTGCTGCTTTCCTTAATACAAGCTTTAATATGAAAATGAAATTGTATTATTTTGATAACATTATAATGAAGAACTTAAGAAAATAATTTTTAATAGGAAAGAAATTAGGACAAAAGACACAAGGACTGTAAAATAATGAAATATATGAAGAAAGATATATATCATTGATAGAATGCAAGTTAAGAAGAATAAACTTAGCCTCGTAGGAGTCTGCATATATTATGTAGATGTGACAAACTCTGGATAACCATCACATGGTTTCAAAATTTATCCTAGTATCCGAAAGACAAAGTGAGAAAATTAGTTGAAAAGTATTAATGATAAATCGAATGATTCAGAAGTAAATTCTGTATTATCTCAGCACTCCCTATCGTATGTATTTTCAATAATCATTTCATTTTATATACGTTTGATTTTCATCATTCATCCATGTAGTTCTTACAAAATTGCGTAGTCCGATCTACTCCCGGTGGGTTCCGATAAGTAATGATCACAACGTTATTTCAGCACTGATGTAAGACTCTCACCTTCTTTGTTTATTTTCAGTCCATGCAATCATACTTCACCTTTCACACATAATTCTTAGAAAAGTTGGGTCAACATTTCTCCTCCTGATATAACACCTCGAATTCTATTTTCAGTTTTCTTGATTTCCCTGTCGGTATAAGAAGGAAATTCGTAAATAAAATAAATGAACTTTTTGCTAAAAAGAAGGTAGCTCTGTCGTCAGATGTCACTGCTGTTAATATTGTATTTGAAAAACAATATTTCACAAGTCACAAATTTCAGTCATAAAGAAAACAATAAGAAATGTAGTTTGATATTTTCAAAAAATTTTCTGGCTTGCCGTGGTATTAATTTATACCTATAATACAACTACAAATACCTATAATATTTTAACTTGTTAATTTTGTCGACGGATAATTCGTGGTGAAACTCCATTATACTAGGTATAAATGAAAACACTAATTAGTTTTAGTTTCACTATTTAATTAATATAATTAAATAGTGAAACTAAAACTAATTAGTGTTTTCATTTATACCTAGTATAATATTTTAAGTGAAATACTAAATAATAATTTTATTGATAAAAAACAAATATTTTTCTGACGCTATTTAGTGATGACATCTAGTGTCGGCAACGTGAAGTTTCTTCTCTTCTTCAATGAGTCTACAGCCCATATCGAGCCTTGGCCTCCAGCAACTTCCTCCTCCAACCTCTCCTGTCACCTGCTGCGACCCTCCAGTTTGGCACATTCAGAAGCTGGGATGCGTCACTCCCAATATCATCTTCCCATCGCAGCCTCGGTCTCCCGACCTTTCTTTTGCCACCTGGGTGCCCCTCTAAGACTCTTTTTGGTACCCGTGATGATGGCATTCTCTGAACATGCCCGGCCCATCTTAGCCTGCTTATTCTTATATGTTCAGACAGTTTGGGTGCTTTGTAGATGCTGTACAACTCATCTAATTCTCCATGTTTGTCCATCATTCACGGGTCCCAGGATTTTACGCAGCACTCTTCTCACAAAGATGTCCAGCATCTCCGCAGACCTTATTGTCAGTGTCCAAGCCTCACACCCATATGACCTAACAGTCCTGATGATTGTTTCATATAGGGTTACTTTTGTCTTTCTATTGACACTTCTAGACCTGAACACCGGTAACAGAGAGAAGAATGATTTGTTACCTGTCACTATTCGTCTTTTTATTTCTAGGGTATCTTCATTATCTTTATTGATAGTAGAACCCAGGTATGCAAACTCCTCTACGGTTTCAAAGTGTATTTTTCTTTAAACGTTTTGTTGCTTTGTAGAGCGTTTCTAACATTTCTAGTTTGCTTCATTATTTTGGTTTTATTCATTCAAAATATCATTAATAAAAATTAAGAATAACATTACGTTTGAAAATATAATAGGTAAATACCTGATAGTTTTATAGATGGTCTCTATAACGTAAAATTTATAAATTACTAGTGGGCCCGGGCTGACGTTCTGCCACAGAACGCATTTTATATTATATACCTAATTTTATGTATTGTTCTACTGTAGTCCGTAGTAGGTAGTCTTCATTTTATGTATTTTACTTTTTTTTCGTCCTCTAGAGGCGCATTGCAATGTGAATAGATTTTTTCATGCCGCCATCTATCGAAAGATTACACAACTTAAAAATTTATTTTATTTTATTTATTTTTTATTATTAATACACAAAACAAATAAAACATATATACACTGACTAATAATGCCCCACTAGGCAAAAGCCTGTTCTGAAACTGTTATTTTACACAGTTGAGTATTTTTATTCAGCTCTAATTTTCATATTTTCACATGTTATAAAATAAGAGTAAAAAAATTGTGGGAATATATATTTTTAAATGATAAATTTAAAAACATCTAAAATTGCATTTCTCGGAAAAAATATAAATATTTTTTTTAGATCTCGATAACAGCTCCACTAATCAGGTCCAAAACTATCCTATCTTTCAATCCGGAACCAACCACACAAATTTAGAAAATTTCATTGAAATTGGTTGGGCGGTTTCGAAGATAAGCGTTTTATACGAACATCGTGACACGAGTTTTTTATATATTAAGGTGAGTGTCTGAAATACGAAAAAACCGAATCTCAACGTGCATTTACGTACCTATTTTAAACTGAAAAAATCGTTGCAATGGGTTTTTATCTATCAACCTTATTATAATAATGTCACTAGAATACGTCATTTAATGTTTCAACTGTGTTCGCTATAAAAAAACATATTTCTTTTCAGAGGAAGCACCTCGGCTAAATTTGATCAAAAACTGTCAATTTCTCGCAACACTTTGTATTGTCTCAAAGAGGTGGGTACTTGGCACTTGGCACTCTACGGTCCACGATAAGTACCTACCAACATTAATGTTCGTGGCACTTCATTGTTCCCGGCACTCTAATGTCCCCGGTACATCCATTTCTCGCCAAAGTGAATCGATCCTCCCCCCCCAGCCCCTATGAACTGCCATATCGCAAATGAATATCGGAACAAAGAAATGGCATTTGTAAAGAATCTATTGAATCTGTTTTCGTTCGAAACTAATTATGTGAGTACACACGGAGTTAATTACATTCTGAAAGTATCATGGCAGAAATGAAACTTGTTTCCAATCCAAGACATATACGAGTACTTATACTCGTATATGTTTAACAGTAGATTCAAATGACCTGTTTTTAAATTAAAGTATGTAGATTCATTTACTGTGAACATACTCAAAAGATTTTTACATGTGTAATTGTTAACTCTGCGATGCATGGTTTATATTATTATGACATTGTATATACCATCATCATCATCATTTCCTGCCCTTCTGTCCCAGTTCATCTGGGGTCGGGCCTCCTAGTCATCAGTTGCCATGATCTGCGACTCTGGGTAGTCTCCTGTGGGACACCTTGTGCCGTGTCTCTTCCTCGTGATTTTGAGGGAATGCCGAACACAGTTTTGACGAAGTAGGTGTCCTCCCTTCGCATGACATGGCCATACCATCGCTGTCTGCCCTCTTTCAATTTCTCCTCTATTGAGGCTACCTTAAAAGATCCTCTGACGTACTCGTTGCGAACTCTAACAAGGCGTGTCACACCACCTGCCCAGCGCAACATGTTCATTTCAGTCGTGTGCAGTTGTTGTGCGTGCTTTTTTAATATTGTCCAGCACTCAGATCTGTATAACATTGCAGGTCTTGCGACTGTGTATATTTTTCCCTGGTTTGGATAGGCATTCTTTTGTCGCGTAGTACGCCAAAGAGATCTTCACTTCAGCCACGTCACATTGTGGTTGACATCCTCGTCCACCTGGGCATCTGTCGTCAGCATGGATCCAAGATATTTGTAGTGCGACACTTTGAGTAGCTTTATGTCATTATCCAGAAGTATATCTTGACATACCATGTATATTGTATATGTATACCATGTATTTGTAATAATTGTTCCATGTTCTGTTTACATTAATTGAAAAAAATATGTCTTAAAAATACTCTTTTTAGTAGGAAAGAAGAATTAAAGTGGGTAGGTATAATTTCATTAATTCAAAATACCCAAACAGCATAAAATAAATGAAACACATCTGAAATTGGTTTCACTAGTGTATGTCAATAATTGAATTATCATGTCAAAAAACCGTATGAGAACGTTATACCATTTCTGCCACCTGCCTCCAATATTGGAGACTGATTTTGTCCCTTTACCAATACATATACATTCATGAATTGATATTACATAAATACATTTCAGAATATCTCCGGATTCCTCTAAATAATTACCAATATATTAATAACCATGCAGCCAAATGATCTTTAGGGGTTGATTTTTTAATCAATTAACCCACTAAATATTTATTAATAAAATAATGCAATAATGGAATGATTTGTCTTAAGAATTAAAGAATTAATTTATGATAATGATAAATCTTTGCAATACACTGTTTATTCACAAATAACAATTTTGATTTACTAAATATTTTACAATAAGATTTATAAATTCACACGGCTGATAAAATATCGATTGACGCAGTACGTTGACACTTCGAGAGAGCAATGGCGAGCGAATGAAAAAACGAGTTTATATAGATCGTTTGATTGTTCTAGAATATTCCACAGATGAGTGTTGCCAAGTTTTGACATCTAATCACCACAGATCCTTCAAGATGAATTGGGCTGAGAATATGATACTTTGAAGAATGAGATTGAATACTGAAATACCAAGGTATCATAGTTTCAACTACATACATAACCAAGTTTTTCAGTTGGTCCACGGTTCTTTCATTTATCAAATCATTTTATTTTGCATAACTTCTCGGGCAACTAACAGGTACTATGCCAAATATTAAATACGCACCCAAAACAAGTTACCACATTCTGGAGATTTACGATATTAATCGTCACACAGATCCAGACTAAAAACACAACTTAAAACAATGTCTCCACCGGCAATCGAACCCGGGACCTTTGGATCGGCAGTCAGATACCAAACCAACTGAGCCACGAAGGCCGACATAGGAAAGTTCAGAAAAGATAAAAATCATATCCACATAATTCAGTTCAAAATGAAATGTTTGTTACTTAATCTATAATTATAGACATACTTTAATGCATTTTGTATGGAGACTGTCTAATATTAGACTGTCAAATGTCACTCAAGTAAACTTTTACGACAATCCAAAATAAATGTCAATACGACGCGAAGCTGAGCTTTGAATTATATATTAGAACCAGTATTGTTGATTACATAAGTATATTTATTTCATTTCATACAGATAATATATACATGAAGGTTTTAAGTATTACTAGTTACATGTAAAACATGAGTTCCAACTTTCGATAGCGATAGTATGTATTTTGAAGAAGACATTTTTTTAAAAGACTACAGATATCCTTGAAACAAGCACATAAACATCCTCATTCATTCCCAATTTTAGCATATATATGCTTGTACTGAAGGTGTACGAAAACTGTCGTGGCGGGATTCGAACTCACGGCCACTGGATTACTAACCCAGAGCGCTATTCGCTCTGCCACCACCCAAATAAACATATACAAAACTATAAACCTTTTAATCTATATTACTCAATATGTTAAGATATTTTTCTTTCTATACAAAACATGTATGTCATGACAGGATCGTGTGAGGATCAGTCCTTTTCTGCTACCCCGAATATGTAAACAGATTTATGGTATGCATGTATGTATTGAGATTATGTATTAAACTATTGAGAGTCCCCGTAGATATTGTGTAGTGTATACTGCCATACAAATTGTATGAAACGATGTTTTCACTAAATTCAATAATAATAAATTGTTAAATAAATATAATGTATGATTTTTTAATAGAAAATTGAATTTTCTAGTTGCGATGTTGCAGTGTTTTTCAATATTTAAAAAAAGACTAGAAATATGGTTAAACACATAAATTTGTCATAAATAAGGTTTTTTTTAGTAAAAAAAGATTGAGACATCCTGGAACTTTTATATAAAAATAATAAAATATATTGTATTAACCTCATTAAGTTGGTGTTATTTTATTCGAAGTTGAAAAATCGTGAGAGACCTAGTCATACAAAATCTTGCGGATCTTGGCTTAAAACTTTGCCGATCTATTAAGAGAAAAATATTTATATTATGTGTAAGGTTTATTTAATTTTTTTTTCTTTCAAATTTTTGTTTAGTTTCCGTTTCTTTAATATTTGAGATAAGTTTAATGAAATATTTTTATGTGAAATTGATGTGAATCTACTGCAGTTTGGCGGGAAAATAAATAATATGTATTACTTTTTATTAAATAATAAACATCTTAAAAAAATCTCTTGAACAAATCGACAGTTAGAATATTTAGTTATAATTGATTGTATTTTTAACGAAATAGTTTTCATTGAATGAGAATGGCTCGACGAAAAGCTTGAAGGATAGTCCGCCTCCATATAAGACGATATTATGCAGATCAAAGGGCAACGGTAAATGAAAACCCCGTACTATACACTTTACAAGGTCACACTATTAGTTCAGTGAGCAACCTCTGGATTTTTTTCCTCTCCGTGCTTCAAATTCCTCTGTTATTTGAAGTTACTAGTGACCTTCCTGGCAATATGTTCAAAATATTTACCCGTAGTTTATTGGATGTGGACACATGCTAAATAGTAAATTTTAAAAATATTTTACCCAATACAATCAAAATATGCATTTGAAATAAATAGCAGTAGAACACAGACGCAGAGTCGGTATTTTAAGTTTATTCTATAGATACTACCACGGGAATTGCTCAGAAGAACTTGCATCATTGGTCCCTCCTCCACCCACTCGCAACAGAGTCACTCGCTTCACTCAATCGCAGCATCCATTCACAGTGGACCTTCAACATATACGAACAAGTCGCTTCTCGAACTCCTTTATTAATACAGCAGCCCGACTGTGGAACGATCTTCCGAATTCTGTGTTTCCATCTTCGTACAACCCGGGTCTTTTTAAAATCCGAATTAATAAACTCTTTTCTAGATTGCAAACCCCTCCCAACGCTACGTAGTGCGCTTCTTCGGAAGAGTAAAATGGACCCAAATCCTAATAGCTGGCGTCCCCTACGTAGACATGTTAAAAAAAAAAGTTTATTTTTACATCTTTTTTCTATTGCGGGAGGAATTTTTTTGAAGTTTGGATTTAATTCTTTTCTCGATTTTTTATATTTTTACTGTAAGTAACTAAAAAAGTACAAAGCCTTTGAAGTGGATTTTTACTAAATCAATCTACCGGCTGGGTTTTCACTATTTTAATTACTATTCTTGCTATTTAAAAAAGCTTTAAATTTTACCTAATCTTCACAAAAAAAAAATTATATCGCAGATTGGTGATATTTAATATTTTTTCGTGTTTCATAGATTGGAAGGTTATTTAGTGAACCTATTTGTGTACATCCGTATACCCAGAGTATACAAGGGCTTTTGAGCATGGTATCTACATATTTATAACATGCTCCATGGATCAGTTTTGTAATCCTGTGAAAGTGTCCAGTTTATTGACCATGTAAATTTTGTATATTTACCGAGAGAAGCAAATGTAAAGGATATAAATACATTAATAAATCATTTAAGACAAAACAATATCATTTTTGTTTTATGGATAGGACTGTAAAAAAAATATTTGAAGTAAATAATAACTGTTATTTGTTTATGTATGTTTATTCAAATAGTTCATTTGAATAATATGATCATTGTTTGTGTATTGCTTATTTTAGATGGGACGTGTGTTTCACTTACAAAACAGTGGACCGAGGCTACGAATCCTCTTATAGCACAAGTATTGCTTATTTCAAGTATGAAGATATACGAAAATACATGTACTTGTTTTAAGGACATGCTGATTTTTAAAATGAATAATAATTCAATGATAGTATCTCATATCGGTAGTTATCTACTATCTAAATAACACGGATAGTTACATAATGTTGGTAATATTTGCTACAGCACTGTCAAGAACCCGTAGAAAAACAAGGAAAATAACATGAAAACTCATTCAGAATTCCAGAATCGTTGAAGCATTTCGATATTAGTTTCTATTCAGAGCATACATATTACATATAGTGGGTACCTTTCATTGCTTGTCCAATACATACTAGACCGAATGTTAAATAAGAATACACAACACTCAGATATCACCATGAGATATTGAAATTCCCCATTCATGATACGCCCAATACAATCCAATATCCAATATCACTCTTATATCACTTTTATAAATTGATTTCGATCGATGAGTCTGACTAAATAATAATAAAAATGTAGGTATATACAAGATCTTGGGTGCTCTTGTTTACTTGTTGAATCTACAGAAGTGTTTATTAATACTTCGAGTTCGATATAAAATTATACCTACCTACATGTCAAGGAATTATGTGATTTATACCATTTTGAAAACTTTATTATACCTACTAAAAAAATCATTAAAAGCCGTTATTATTGATTTTCATGTTTTATTACTTTGTTGTATCGATTACTTTTGTGTATTCAGTGACAAATTATTTCAACTCGGTCGATAATGTAGTGAAAACTCAAAAAGAAAATCCGTCACCTCATTTATGTAAAAGGACTGTTGCTTTAATTGTTTAAAAATAAACTAATTTCTCAATAGATGGCGTTACAAAAAAGGTTTCTTCGTTACTTCATAGATGACAATAGCATAATTCCTTTCAAAAATTACATTGATAAGGAAACTCAATAAGAAGGCATAATTGGTGAACGTTGCGCAAGCGCATAATGTGATCGCGTAAACCAGCCGATGGCAGGTCGTGAGCCCTGTAGGTGCCTTGAGTTCCTGGTTCTTCTATAATATCCCAACTTCGTCTCTATTGAGATGTTAAATAGTTTGTCAAAAACAAAATCAGTTTTTTTAAGGATAGGTGTTTTGTGACATATATTTCAGCTTAGTTATATGTATTAATCATTAATTGATTTCGTTCAATTTTATAGAACGATCATTTCGGCCAATAAGGCCCTTACCAAAAAACGATTGTCCCGTAAAAACAAAAGAAATCTCTGTGGAAGATAAACAATAAATTTGATTCTACACATAAATACAATATTAATGACAAAGTTTTACGTATCCTGTAAAATCTTCAACCTCAAAACAGGAATGGTCCTTGAAAGATTGGAGATAATATATGTCTTACTCATTCTGTAAAATCGCCAACTGGGTCATACACGTCAATTCATCCAGCCGTGTCACCCATGGTCTCGGATTTTGTTGATATTTTTTTGTTTGTTCCTTTTGACATTCTTATTTAACAATGCAAAATATTATTTTGATATCTTGTATACTTTTTGAGATATAATTTTTTGAAATTGGTTAAAAAATGACCCGGGGGCTATTTCCGAGGCCTTGCATTTTTGAGACACCATAGTATAAAAACATCATTACTTTTTTTTAATTTTTAATGTATCTTAGTAAATTTTTCTTTAATATTCTAACAAATAAATGCAGATTTATGTTAACTTACAATTATTCATTCAAATTTTATAAATTTTATATAAAAAATGTTAAACTTGTGTTTTTCGGATATTTCTTTGCAAAAAACATTACATTCAAGCATTCAAATATCTCCAATGGGACAGCAAATATCTAAGCCACTCAACATTTTTTTTATTCAAAATACTATAAAATTTATTAATGAATAAAAAAAAATCATGGCTTTTTGAATGACAATGTTAAAAATGTGAATGAATAATTATATGTTTAGATAAATCTGTATTTATTTATTAGAATATTAAAGAAAAATTTACTGAGATTCATTTAAAATTGAAAAAGTAATGATGTTTTTATACTATGGTGTCACAAAAATGCAAGGCCTCGGAAATAGCCCTCGGGTCATTTTTTAACCAATTTCAAAAAAATTTATCTCAAAAATTATCCAAGATATCAAAATAATATTTTGCATTGTTAAATAAGGATGTCAAAAGGAACAAATAAAAAAAATATCAACAAAATCTGAGACTATGTGTGACACGGCTGAATGATTTGACATGTAATGACCCAACTTAACAGGCATAGTCCTTGTAAGATTGGAGTTAATGTGTTTTCTAGTAGAAAGAATGGGTAAATTTCGAATAAGAATCTTCATGTATAAATAAAAGTAAAACATGCTATTGTATTTATTTGAACATGATTAAACATAATGAGAAAATGTCGTATCCGCTTAGGAGATAACATAACATTCCAGTCAACCGTTTCTCTCCAGTATTAGAAAAAGTAAGTATTAAAAAAGATCAAATGTAAAGAAAGCATTCTTCTCACAATATCTACTAATTGGGTACCTCGGGTGTCAAAAAATACGATAGCAATATTCTTTTTACCTTTAAAATTGTGAAGCATAAAAACAGTATAAAAACAGGGTAAAAGTCGCGAAGAACATTTTCTCCATACACATTGTCTCAGTTTCTCAATTCGCTCTTAACTTTTCAAAATACTAAATCTAATTTTTTTATCATCTAACGACGATAAAAAACGAATGGGTTGTGATCAACATTGAATTCTCCATTACAACAGTTAGTGTAGGTAGCATAAATATTTGGATAAATACTGCAATCGTATATTATTAGGTACAAGAAATATCTTAGTTTTAAAAATGACAAAATTCTAAGTGCCGGGTAATCGAAACATCAACTGGCAAAATAAAATCTCATTTTTGTAACTAGTCCAGCAATGAGGTTAACTACCTATTCTGAATTTAAATCGTGCATTTTTAGGTGAGTCGAGACTGGTGTGTTGGGATACACACATGTGTCGTGCTGCCTTCTATAAGGTAAAACACACCAGTCGCTGCATACTTCATATTGTGATGGTATGAATTAATGAATAATTCTACACTATAACATACTTGTACCTTACCTACTGGAGAGTAAAAGTCAATTAGTATTTATACCTAATGTTTCTTGTATACCTTTCAAAGAACTGTCATTTATTAATCTGTGGTGTAAACATAATGAAAAGATACAAATCTGCTTTAAAAATTAAAAATGTTTTTTTTTATCTCGAATATGAAAACAAATTTGCTAATTCAATCCGCATTTAGAAACAGTTCATTCACAATAATTATTGTGTTAAATATTTTTTCCTGAAAACTCCAAAAAAGAATACCAGCACAGTATATAAATAAAGATTAGAAAGCCGACACCGTGCTGCAGGACAAGATAAGAGCAAAGAAGAACAAGAAGAATGATTTATAAATTTAATATTAAAAATATAAAAACGTATATTAAAAAACCGAGCCGAGATATCCTTTAAAGGAGTAAAGTTTAGTAAGGCGGAGATGGAAAAAAAACATTTATATCTCATTTTAGTTACTAACTAAGCGAGAAATTCCTATGCACGCAGTTCGTGATGTCTCGCACGCTGAGCGACATTTTATTCCAGCGATGAAAGAATGTTGTTATTTTAATGGGATTAAACGGACTTTGAAAACTTCGTCGGAAAAATAAACATTTAACTCGAGAGACGTTCACGACGTAATCCGTAACCTTAACTGTCATGGCCCTTCAGGTAATTAATTAATAGGTATCTTTTTATTTCATAAACCATCCTTAAGTAATGCTCGTAATTACATAAAAAATGGTAGATGTCAAATAATATCGATAATATGGCAACACTTCCAACATTTTCCTCTCCCAAAAGTATTGCTACCTACAGTAGTCATAACTTGCCGCCGTGTATGTCTCACTGTCAGTTGAAGAAGTTATGTAATAGTTTCGATACACGACGAAATATTCATATGTCGTATTATTTTCCTTTATATCTGGTAAGCAAGTATTGTTGCATGTAAATTTTTCATTATAACAACTGTCATCTTGACAAACAGACCGCACCGCTCTTTATCAAAAAGATATATTCTAAATCCGCTTAATTAATTAACTTCAGTGAAGTGATAATCAAAACTTTCAAACGCTGTGAATGTGGTGAAAAGTTAACAGAACCAGAAGAAAAAACAACCGAGGCTGAGGTAATTCCCTTTACCTTTATCTCTTCCACCAATATCGATCAACTAAAAACTACGCGCCGTGCGCATATTATACCCAAACCGTGTTTGGGAGTGGTGTTTTACTCCAACAGTATAGTGTTATGATGTACAGGTGAAAATGGGTGCCTTCCCTGAAGACCTGCCGATACGAAGGAAGAAAGCCACCTCCAGGTACATCTATATCCAACAAGTAAATTTTAAAGAAAAAAAAATGGGTCAATATCTTTGCCAAGTTGATACTGAGAAATTAAATTGTATACGGAAAAAAGTCACTATTCTCAGTAGTGGAAAAAACAAACAAAACAAAAGATTAAGAAAATGTTGAGGCTTTCTCAAAAATGATTATCTTTTCCTAACTTCACCAGTCCTATCCATTGTGCTGTCTTAAACTTCCTAGTTTGTATTGGTCTATTTATTTAATAATAAATATTTTTCTAAGTCCGTACCTTAGTTATTGGTGATACAATCTTGGTTTTAATGTTGTTAAATAATTCAGAGTTCTTATGTATGTATATGTATTCTTATGTATGTATATGTGGATCTTTTTATTTATAACAAATAAATAAATAAAAAGATCCTTAGAATGAGGTAAAATTTGCATACTTTGCATTTATCACACAAAACCTACGTACGTTTTTATCGATCTTTACAAATTCCCAAAGATTTCCGAAAAAATATAATTTCCTATAAAGACGTTAAGTTGTTGTTAATCTTTATTTTTTTGCTAAAGTAAAATTCACCTGTCGATACAGGTCTAATGAGGATTGAATAAAATAAGGATACTTACATTAATCTGGTGTTTATTGACAGAGATCTTAATTTGGTGTAAATACGGCCAGGGGCAGTTGTACAACTTGTTGGCTTTCAAAGTAACTTTATAGATCTCTTTCATTGTTCTTAATTCTCAAATTCAAAAGGATAATGAAACGATACCATTTTTTGGATGTTTTCAAAACAGTTCTGGAAAAATATATTTTTACTACCTACTGCAAGCTTCCTTATAAATCGTAGTATACAAAAACAACGTTTCAAAAATATTTGATAAAATACGAGAAACAATTATCTTAAAGAAAAGAAAAAACTAATTAATAATTTTGAAATAAAAAGATGATTTACTTATAAAATAATTAGTAAAATTGGCATGGTCACATTATGTGGCTCTCGTAAGATAATGTAACAAAAAGAGCTATGGATAAATAAACAGGTACCAGGATACAGAGCAGACACTCGACCACATTTGTGTCTACAACTATCGAGAAAGATCTAAAAGAGACTGATCTTCTTTCGGAGGATACTGGACACAGGATAACTTGGAGGACTAGGAGAACCGTAACCAAGTAAATGGGATCAAATCTAGGACAAAGAAGAAGGTAAAGAAATAAAATTAATATTTTAAGATATAGATATAATATACAGGTCGTGTTCTTGCGACATATAAACAAAGACTTTCCATTACAAATGGAAATATATAAGAAATCATTTAAAAAAAATCCAACGGTAGCCTTTGATCTGTTAATAATTGTAAGTCGGTAGTGTTGAATATTCTCAGAGATGAGACCCTTGATTTGTAATTCCTAGAGAGCGTGCGATCAAAAGTGATCCAAATGATACTATAGGGTAGATCTGGGCATTTGTATCACGAATTCACCAAATCTGAGAGATTGTCTAATTTTACGGTTTATCTCATAATTCTTTTATTTCAATTTGAAACACCCCCAGCGTTAGGTTAAGCGTGAAAGCGACGTAATTAAGAGTCAATATTTTTTTTCTCTTCTCAAAGAGGGAATGAAATGAAGGGGCACGGGGCTAATCAGTTTCCTTTGTAGAAACTAAACTACCTTCCCTTTCAAATCTACATTGCTTATTTCCTTTCCAGAGGCCCATCTATCACCCTCGTTTCCCATAAGACAAACAAAAGGATAACGACTCGGTATAAACAAAACAAACGAAAAAAAAAAATCCCGTCATAATTATTTTCAAAAATTCCTATGAGGCAATTCAGACTCTGAACTCTCACAGACAGATTTTTTAAAAGTGCGGTGTGAGTTATTCGCCAAGCTCTAAATTAGACTTGGCATATTTTTAAATCATCGCCGGCATTACGTACGAAATGCGATGTTATAAGAATGGCAAATTGTAAAAGTTTCACTCTAGAGATTATATTTTACTTTTTTTTTTAATTTCATAGGTAATAAAATTCACAGAACATAATTTAGCCTCTGGGATTATTCATCGCCTATATCAGAAGCTCCCAGCTTTTGTAAGTGATAATATTTTGCAGTCCCTTCTCTCTTTTAGTGGATGACAATATTGTAGATATTGTGAGAATAATGCTTTCTTTACTTTTGATCTTCTTTTATACTTACATACTTTCTCACGTTGACGTAACTAATACCGAAGGGAAACAGTTGTCTGGAAAGTTGTGCTATCTCCTAATCGGATATGACATTTTCTCATTATTTTTAATCATGTTTATACAATAGCATGAAAGAGAACTTATTTCTCTTAAAATATCGTCATAGTTTGAATCCAAGATCCGCATATATAATTTTGTATGACCGGATCTACATTTTGCATGGTTTTTCCAACATTAAAATAAAAAAAAACACCAACTTAGGAGACTGCGCAGGAAATATGTTATACATATAGATGAAGTCAGAATTAGTACAAAATTTTATGTAATATGTGGTGTTCGTTCGTCCCCCTCTTATAACTTCAATCCGCTTTATGCATTGAGCCCAAAATTCAGTTATAATATTTTTTATGAAAAAGTTCCATGAATTCTCAAACTTTTTTTTATCAAGAAAAATATATTTTTTATAAAAAAAATGTGTTTTCCTTCCTATATTTCCAAAAATATTGAAATACGCCGAAACAACTAAATTACATGATTTGATTTTTTATTAAATAAAACATTCGTGATTTTTACGTATTTTTTAAGTTTTATGTTTCACAATTTCTTATGTGTTAGCTAGAGGACTAATTGTAATTTATTCTTTCGCAAACTGAAAGCGCCCTTGAGGTGACCACGGTTGTCACTAAACGGCGCTTTATAAATTGTCCTAATTATTCTTATTATTACCCCTGACTGGAACAATATTAAAAAAAAGAATGAAAGTTTTGTAGGCCTAAAATTTTCTACATTTTCAGATTTTTTTTATTATTTGCATCATTAAACCCACACACATATATAACTTGAACGAGACTTTTTGTCTAGTAAAATATGTATAAAATTTGGTCAGCATTCACATAAATTGGAATAATTTTTTATCTAGAATTTATAGTTATCGACTTTATAAGCGAAAAAAACAATAAAAATACTATTTTAAGGCATTTCGAGTTCCCACCTATTAACTCACTTCTCAAACGCATTCCTATAGTTTAAAATTCTGCGCCTCCATTCACACTATAATAATTCATTGACTGGACTACATCAGTATCTATCATTAATAACATTAAAAAATATAGAAAGGTATCATGTTTCTCCGCAAAATCGTTGACATTACTTATTTGACCATTTTGTTGTACAATGTTTACAAAAACAATTTTTTTTTTCTTGTAAAATAAATAACGGTTCCTATAAAACGTACAATTTTCCAACGATTCTTATTCATACGTCATATTCAATTAAATGATAACACATGTTTTTGTCTTAATGTACGTCAAATAATTCAATTAATAAAAAAAACAAAAAGCTAACAGCCGGTTTCGTAGCAACCAAGAAAATAAAGGTTTTATAAATGATGTTGATGATGTTTTAAAAAACAAATTATTTTTCGTTTGTTTGCATAAATTGACCCTAAAAATATATGTTTTCTGTTGTGAAAAACATTAAAAGTAATTCATTATTATCAAATCAATTGTAAAAAATATAAATTAACACACCTGTGACTAAATTATATTTACAATTCGTCAAGATAATCTCGTATTCACTACATACAAACATACATACATTATATTGTCAAATTAATAAACATTCATATACTGAAAAATATTTCAAATATACTACATTTACCATTTTGATTGTATGATTTAACAATTATTAGGTATAAAAGGTTGTTACATATAAAAAGGAAAGAATGCTCTTAAACAAAGATGTCATACTTGACAGATAATATATGTACTTATAAGCTGCCATGAATTATTTTTGAAAATTAGCCAAATCTAAAGTATATTATGAAATCTCTTGTCTTTGATCAGCTTCGTGATCATAAAAAAATTAAGAACAGAGGATTGTCAGAGTACATAATACTATGTATAAATGAAATGTCTTACAGAATTTGCTCTTCTCTGCCGTTGTCCCCTGCATGCAAGCCAGTAGCATCAGAACCAGGGGCAGCAGGGGCAGAGCCCCTCGGGCCTCCCAACTCATCTCAATCGCACATCCATCCACTGAGTAACCACATAACCTCCAAACTTGACAAACGATCCGTCGCGTTGCCAGCACCAATCGATGTTTCTCAGCGTCACTGTCGCGCAAAAGTGTAACAAAAAATAAATACCAAACTCGAAGGGCACGTGAATCGATCACATCAACAACCAGCGAATATCTGAATCACCAACGAGCGCCACAGAAACAAACAAAAAAATAGTTAAAACGTCAGAACGCGCTCCTGGACATGTTTGGGGCGCGATTGGACGCGGAGAGAAACGGACGCGACGCGACGGCCCTGCTCGACGGCCGTTTGAGGAATGGCGGACGACGGCAGCGCCGGCAACCCTGCGCACCACCCCTGCGCGATGTCACCCCCTTCCCCCTCTCTCGTCCCGCCCGCACCCCGCCGCCACGAGACGTCGGGACGCCACCACAGCGACGTCGACCGGACCCCCGAGTCGAGATGCACAAATACGAAAATAAACGATAGACCATAATATCGTCTGTTCCCAACAAAAAGTCACCAAATACAATAAATATTAGTTTTATTTTATTTTTGTTTTATATTGCTTCTCGAGCAAGTAACAGGTACTATGTCAATGATTAATTTAACACGCACCCAAAAATAACTAATAATATATTTTAACTGGTGTACTTACATTAATAAATTTACATAGTTATAGAAAAATGAAAAAAATGTAAACATAAATTTAAACTCTTACAAAAATATATTTAATTATAATTGGTTTATTGGTAATAATTGGTTAATTGGTAATAAGTGGTTCAACCAATTTGAAACAGATTTGAGATTAACAACTGAAAATAATGAATTCAAAAGAAAATTAATAATGTTACGTGTTAATCTTTCTGTTTGTTTTTTTGTTATTTTCGCTACTACACCACTACCCGCTCCGCATATGGGGACTGTAAACGGCCCCTTTACAGAAAAATCTTTCTTATCTTTCTGTTTGTTTTTTGAAATTTACCTATCACTACACTACGTTGCTTTGATTGGTTGGAAGAAATTGCCCAATGGCAATAAACCCGCTACTGATTAAATGTTCAATTGGATAAATAAAATTTAAATAACGACAATTATGTTTTTGCAAATTATTTAATATAGGTACTCATAACACAAAAAAAATAATTAATACGTATACGCACAAGTAAAAACAAATCATAAAGTACATTATTTTAAGGAAATATTTGACTGGTGGTACTTTTAAACATTTTAAGATGTTTTTATTTGTTTTCTAGGTATAAGATTATCAAAATAAATTCTTGTTATACATAGCAATTAACTAATAGACTATTACTGACATAACAGTAAAATAAACCTGTGTTTAGTCGGTAGTAGCATGGAATCATGTTACACTAATCCCGGTTTATTTCTTTCTGGGAGTGCCAACATATAATTTTGAAATTCATGTCAGTTTGCCATAAAATTTTCCCTATTACCAACAGTACCGTTTGCTAACTGCCCTATTTCGTCATACATCAGCCCTAAAAGGTAGGTATTGGATACATAATCTTCATAATATATTTTTTTAAACAGGTAGATAGATCAATTGTTTATTTTTTAATATGGCAAACAAAATTTAAATAATGCCTCTGAAATGTGGATACACCATCGGATGCTGAGAATTTCTTGGACAGCTGACATTCTCACGAACGTTGAGTTTTTGCGCAAAGTTTTATAGAAAACTAATAGAAAACTACCACAAAGCTTCGTAATATTCTCAAATATCCTATCATACACTATCCTAAATAAACTTCACTGAAAAAATCTAAAGTTAGCAAAGTACCTTTTTGGCTCGGTTATAGTCATATCGGTAGTTATTAACCTATACATGATTAAAAATAGCAAAGTTGCACTTGGTTATTATCTGACAATTTAATACTCTTAAAATGAAGTCGGTTGCCAATAGCAATGTACTTGTTTAAATTTAACCGAGTAACAGGTACCTATACGGACATTTTGTATTCGACATTCGACGTCAAATTTGACATTTCATACATAAAAAAATATTAATATTTCTCAAATTTGACACGATATATTTAAAAATATATTAAATAAAGTATAATTCTCGCCAAATATTATGTCACATTTAAAAAAAATATTAAATAAAGTATAATACTCCTCAAATTAGACATGTTTCACTGATAAAATGATTGAATTAAGTTGAATTAAGATGAGATATTCGTCAAAGATTATATCAAAGATTATTATAATATTATGTCAAAGATTAATCAACGACATAAATATCCCTACGAGAATTACTCATTACTCACAAACATGTATTGATCATGTTTTTAAAAAAACGAAAAATTCTACACAATCTTTAGTGTATAAATCAACAATAACAGATCATTACACAACAATTTTGTCAATTAAAGAAAACAGTCCTCTAAAAAAAGACATGAAAAAAGAATATATTAAATATGACATAAATTATGAAGACCTAAAAAATGAATTAAAATTAGAAAATTGGGTACAATTAAAAAACATAGACGATACCAATGACTCATGGGAATATTTCACTAAATATTTACAGAATAAAATACAAAAATTTACTTCTAAAAAAACAATACGACCACCCCATAAAAATAAAAGACTCAAACCATGGATAACACAGAGCATATTAAATAGTATAAGGAAAAGAGACAAACTGCATGAAAAAATTAAAAGAAATCCAATCGATATATATACCATTGATTTTTATAAAAGATACAGAAACATTTGTACTAATATTATACACAAAGCAAAGGAAACATACTACATAAACAAAATTAATGAATGCAACCAGAACACTAAAAAAATCTGGCAAATACTCAAAGAAATCACACATTCAAAAAAAAATAAGGACTCATTTATTAAAAAAATTAAGATTAATGAAGAAACAATGCTATTCGAAAAGAACCCAGATATGATAGTAAAACATATAAACCATTATTTTGCAAATTGTGGAGAAGAAACTGCAAAAAAAATCAAAACACATAAACCACAAAACCAAATCGACAGAATGGTAACAACAGACACAAACTCCGAAATTCGCTCTAAATTTGAATTAAAGGAAATTAAAATTACGGACATAGAAAAAACTATTTCATCACTGAAAACAAACAGTGCACCTGGGAAAGATAATATTTCATCAAAAACACTCAAAATACTACAGCAAGAACTATGTGAACCACTAACACACCTTATAAACTTATCAATAAAAAAAGGAGAATTTCCAAACATACTTAAACAAGGAACAATATTACCGATTCACAAAAATGGTAGTAAGGAAGAAATAAATAACTACAGACCAATAAGTTTACTAAATTCAATGTCAAAAATTTTGGAAAAGGTAATAAAGAAGCAACTGATGAACTATTTAAACAAATATGACATCCTCTCTAAAAACCAATACGGTTTCAGAGAAAATAAAAGTACCTCAGATGCAATTTCGTATGTCACTGACCATATAAAAGAATTAATGGATAAAGGCAACAAGTGTCTTGCAGTTTTTATTGACCTAACCAAAGCTTTTGATACCATTAACCACAATTTGCTCTTCAAAAAGCTTGAAAACATTGGTGTAAAAGATACTTCCCTAAAAATTCTCAAAAATTACATGACATGCAGAAAGCAATGTGTAAAAGTGGGAAAACACATAAGCGAAAACCTAACAATTAACTGTGGTGTGCCTCAGGGAAGTGTATTAGGGCCTATCCTGTTTCTTATATATATGAATGACCTATGCAATATTCCCACAAAAGGACATATCATCAGTTATGCTGATGACACAGTTTTCATCTATTACGAAAAAACTTGGAAAAAAGTATACAAAATGGCTGAAACGGAATTGACAGAAGTAAAAAAATGGCTTGACAGGAACTCTCTGGCACTAAATACAAACAAAACAAAATACATTGCATACAGCATAACCTCCCGAAATAAACCTAGTGACGAACATAAACTAAGAATTCATGATTACTGTACCGAAAACTTAAGTGATCAACCAACATGTAACTGCCCGATCATTGAACGAACAGAGAGCATAAAATATCTAGGAATTATATTTGATGAAAACTTGAGATGGGACTATCACATTGACTGCGTGACATCTAAAATGAATAGATTAATATACTTCTTTAAATCAATCAGAAATGTTATTGACCTAAAACATTTGAAAAATATATACTATGCTCTTTGTCATTCAATAATGGAATATGGAATTATTGGATGGGGAAGTGCAACGCCAACAATAATAAAGAAAATAGACATAGCCCAAAAAGCTATTATAAAAGTTATACTTAAGGTACCTATTCGAACGAATACTGAAGAGATTTTTACTAAATTCAAAGTTCCAACAATTACAAAAATATATGCAAAAAATCTGCTAATATACAAGCTAAAAAGAGAAGATCAATATACTAGCTCACAACAATATAAACACACTAGATTAAGTACAACAAATACCTTAAATATACCATATATTAAAACAACTTTTGGACAACGTAGTGTACGATATTTTTCAACAAAACTTTTCAATAGTTTACCAACAAATATTAAAAACATCAGTAATGCAAAAGAATTTAAAAAACTATCACTAAGATGGGTTTATGAAATAGATGAAAAAATCCTTAAGGAAATAATTCTTCCAAATAAAATGTAAATGCACTATTACAAACAACAGAATAGACAATTGAAAAAAAGTGAAACAAATAATTTATTTCCACAATTTTTGGTTGTGTGTGCATGACTCAATATGAAATATTGTATTTAGAAGGAAAGATACATACGTTTGAATGCGTAGCGTATGTATGTACATGTACTTATATAATATGTAAATGTATCTATAAATAAACAACGTAATAGACAATAACATAAAACTAGCTCACCTTAGCACAGGCTATGCCTAGTGAGGGGGCTAGTAACAAAGATACAAACAAAAAGATATGGCTTCAACTATGTAAGCACCAGTGAAGTGGTAAATTGATATTTATTGAAATGAGATAACTTATATTTACATTGTATGTTAACTATGTATGAATAAGCTTATATTATCTTAAGATATTTTGTATCTCATATATACTGTATATTTTTGGATAGAAATAAATAAAAAATAAATAAAATAAAATAAAAATAAATTATCATTTAATGATTCGGCGGATATTTTGTGGTAGTTAATATAAACCATTTTTGAATTATTAATTAGCTATAAACCACATGTTTTTTGAGTCACTTCGCGACATGTTTCGGAAGCGCTGTCCTTCCATCGACCGGCGTGTCGAGTCTCGACACGCCGGTCGATGGAAGGACAGCGCTTCCGAAACATGTCGCGAAGTGACTCAAAAAACAAGTGGTTTATAGCTAATTAATAATTCAAAAATGGATTATCATTATTATTCACAAATATCGTGTGTTGATTTGCTAATATTTACATTTGAGATGTAATATAAAGATGTTTATACTATTTTGATGTTAAAGCTTGATTACCAATTAGTATTTTCCGTCTTTCAAAAGAAAGAATGAATAATAACAAAGCTACTGGGTTAATATTAGCAGATTATTTACTTGGCAATTTTTAGCAACGAACTTTGCAGGTACTATAATAACAAAGTTGCTTGGTTATTATTAGCAGTAAATTATTTTTTTTGAGTGTATCCTCCTCCATTTTCAAAGTGTCAAAGACACTTTGAAAATGGTCACTGGATGACCGAAACTAGTCAGTGTCATTAAATTAGTAGAACTGAAAACTTTGGTTTTATTTTACCATTCCAAATTTATTTATTATTTGAAACTAAATAAAACCCAACTACGTGTACACCACTGAAATTATAACTTTTATTCGATTGAATAAAAATTCCTCTACATGTTACAGGAACAAAGTTCCCTTATAAATATGAGAATATGTTTATTTCATTAAATTTATTTAATTTTAAAATGATACCACTAAGTAAACAACAATTGATGGCAGTATTGATAAATCACCAATCGAACGGAATAAAGTATAATTAACTATTCAAATCTAGCCTTCAATATACCAACACGCGTGTGTTTATATAAACATTAGCCGTATTCTTTCTAATAGATAAAGTCTTTCGCCAACGATTCCTATCTTGACATACAAACTTTCTTCCAAATCGTTATGTCACTTTTTCATATTCTCATTGTAATATATTGATGTTGAGCCTGGTATCAGGCAATGTGTATAGCGGAGGACGAGATCATACGAATGATGATTCGGGAATATTCGGAATTGAATATAAAGGTAGGTCGGGGTTTTGTTAGGGCTTTTTGCATTGATAAACAATAGTGCTCTCACGTTGTGGTTCATTCATATATAACTTTATAATTGTACTTCTCTCTGTTAATATAATTAATGTTAATTGTAATAAACTGCGTTAAGTGAAAACGCGTGTATTCATTTCTTATATCTGAGTAAGAAAATTACCAGATACTACACTCATGCACTACTTTGTTAATCTATTTCCAACATATAAGATCTCATTTGGATGAGAATGTCATCCCTTCTGCAGACGTACATCTAATATCAAAAGTGGATGTTTCCCTCATGTAAATATTTAGTTTCACAGTAGTTGTATGGTAATATTTCATCCATCCAATAATTTTCATTGTTTTTTCATCTTGTATTGTTTCTCGGGTAACTATACTCGATGTTTTTATTGATTTTAAGTATTTATTCCAACTGTCGATTCGTTCAAGAGAATGTAATTCTCTTGAAGGAAGGCAGTTTAAAGCCAAGAAGCGTGAACATTTTGTATGGTGTAGTGGACTTTTTGCATGCCAAAAACACCAACTTAGGGGCTTCGTAGCATATATGTTCTATACATGGATGAATTCAGAATTTGAATAGAACATTTTGTGAGTATTTTGTTTTTGTCTGTGTGTGTGTGTGTCTGTGTGTGTATTGTATTGTATATATTTTATTTAGATGTAAAAAAAATACAATTTCTTACATCTAGTACAAACGAAAATAAAAACAAACAATAAAAATAAACAAATCAACATCGGATGACTAAATGAACACACAAAAAAGACACGTATCTATCAATAACAATAAAACACAAAGTAAAAAAAAATTAAAACACACTACCACAATAGAAGACATGAAAAAATAATAATAATAACAATATAGTATCAAAACAAGCAAAACAGATATTACAGTCTTAGAACATAATATATAAACAATAGAAACACAAAAATGTGTGTGTCCCCTTACCCCCTTATAACTTTTGATCCGCTCAATTAGCAGAGCCCAAAGTTTCAGAAATAAACAGGTCTACAAAACTTTTATACTCAAAATTTTAAATTTTCAACTTTTAGGCGTTATCAACTTTTGAATTTTTACTTTTTATATTTCTATTTATCTCGGAAACCATAAAAGCTAGAACGCTGAAAATTGGTATAAATATAGACAAATATAAAATGTCAAACTGGTTTTTTCAAAAAATTCCAGAAATTCTCAAACCTTTTTTATTAAGAAAAATATTTTTTTATGGTAAGTTTATGTGTTTAACTGCCTATATTTCCAAAAGTTTTTAAAAATATCGAAAAAAGCCGAAACACCCCAACTAGATAATTTGATTTTCTATAGTAAATATGTGCATTGTAGTAGTACATCTCAAATATTTTTTAACAATTTTTATAAAAATTGAATTTAGTGACGACATTGCTTCATAGAATTTGTATGGCAGTCGCCTATACACAGTATCTAAGAAGACTTAATAGTTTGATACTTACATAATCTCCAAACATACATACATACCTTCATGCTGTTTTCATATTCTGGGTAGAAAAAAAGGACTGACTTCCGTACTGTCTTATCTTGACATGTGTTGTATAGAAAACAAAATATCTTAAATATAATTTGGATTTATGGGTCTATAGTTTGATACTAATTCTTCAACTATACATACTATCGCTATCGACATTTGGATCTCATGTGTTACATGCAACTAGTTTTATTTAAAAAAAACTGTATGTATCGTTGAATAAATAAAATAAAAAATTATAAATTTTAAACTAGTACTGCCTCAGAACAGAATATGTCTAGCGAGGCAGTAAAATTTTCAAATGTATGATAAATAATGTAATTTGGTACAAACTAAATTGTAATTATATTCCTTTGTAATATTTATACTATTGGAAATATATAATTCATTCATTCATTTTCGTTCGTTTATTCGTTTGCTCGCTCGTTCGTACGTTCGTTCGTTCGTTCGTTCAACAGATGCTATGACTTGTTGTTTCTCAGATACAGACTGATAACACAATCAAAACCTGTGTATCCACCGTAAGTCGAACCCAGGACCTTTCTACATCAAATAATAAGGCTCAGTGGCCTAAAGATATCAAATTAATGTTTTTCTTTTTTATACGTCTTTCTTCAATCTATAAATTTATCAACTATGAAAATTATCATTTGTTGATAACAATATTATTGGAAAAATGTATAGACGTTATCGAATTTATATGATTTTGGTGTAATCTACTGATATGTTAATGCTTGAATTGAAAATAAATAATGTTTATTGCATTTTTTATTATTTGTCAACTAGAAATATTTAACAGAGCTCTCTATTGAAATTTCCCTGAAACAATTCATGATTTTCATTCTTAGGGAAAAGTTTAACTTATTGTTTACGATGAAAACTTGACAGAGGGCAATTTTAAATGAATACGGAAAAGTTCAATACGCTTTTGAATTTTGAAATTAATATTTTGCGATTCTTTTGGAATAATAATTAATCTTTTTTATATCTATAAAATAATAATCTTTTTGGAATGATTTTTGGTATAGTTTAAATATATTTACTTCATGTCATTATTGAGAATATTTTACGGTTACTTTTTTAAGTTTATTTGCATAATTATAAATTTTTACTTCTCGAAGCATATTTTTCCCCATCACGTAACATACGGAAACTTGAAGCAGAACTTTTGCAGTCCAACAGGCCAATACAATGAGAAATAAGAACATTTTTATTCAATACTTTATGTATAATGATTTTGTTTTGTATGTTATGCATGCTATTTATTGTCAATATTTTAATTATTTTTGAATAGTAGATATAATAAAAACGTCATTTACGTTACGATGAGGGTAGACATATCCCAAATTAATTACTCGATAGTAATTTATCAATTATTTAATTTGGAAAATCTTTGAAATAATATTTAAGGAATTTATTCAAAATAGATGAGTTAATTAATCACGAATATCTAAAAAAAATTATATTCATACTTTTATTACATAATTTATTTTATTTTACTATTTTAATTTACATAAATTATATACAATGAAATTAAATTATCAAAACAGTATGCTTAGTTTTTAACTATTATTTCACATGAATCATCCTTAAATAATATTATAAGTGTAGTAAAACTTTCCTAAAAGTCAATTCGTGTCACTCATTTTTATTTCAAATAGTTTTTAATTCCGGAAATATAACTATCGGTGCTTTTTGATTAAAATTTAAAACAGTTATGGTTGAGAAATCTTTACAGAGTAAATCAGTATAATGTTGCAGTTATGAAATTTTAATTATCTATCAGCTTACGTTATAATAAGCTTTTTTTCTTAAACATTGTTCCCTCCACTGCTAAATATGAGCCGCTTTATTGTAGAAATAAATTCATATATGAATAATGTAGAAAATACAAATGAAATATTAAAACACTCATAAAGACATATCCATACAAATATACATTCAATTAATCAATATATCTTCATAAAAATAATGAGTATTTTTGGTCATAATGATAAAATAGACTCCATCGATTTACTTAATTTGATATCATTTATATGCCCATCCCTAAATGTAAAACAAACTATTTACAGCATGAATTTATTCACAGAACTTGCAACAATTACAATGTAATCATTGATAATTAAGACCTCTCTTATATTAATGCCTCTAATAACAATGCCTCTACGACTTCTAAAGCTCTTCTGTTTCTCTGAAAAACAAAATTAGTCATCAAAATGAGAATTTTATATCATTGTATTACTCGTAAAAACTGTGTGACTGTTTGACTCTATGTTTACAAAAAAAATATAAATTACGTAAAAAAGTTTTCGTATGGGAATTTTATAAATTAAATACATATTATGCTCACAGAGGTCAGGTGAGCATAATATTCGATTTAATACATATTTAATCTAGTAAATAATAAGCGATTATAACGATTGAAAGCTGCACATTCAGCAAAAAGGAATGCGGAAATCTACAGGATGAAAAGATAAAAAGAAAATCCAACGAGGTCAGCATGAGGTCTCGAATACCAACCCATCGACAATAAGTCAAACAGTTGTAATATCTTGGCATTCTAGACATATGCTGACAATACGTTATTGACATAATCGCCAATATAAAGTAATTATCGTTGACGTATAATTAGTATTGATTGCAACGTCACATCGATAATTATTCATTGTATAAAAGATAAGTCAATTACGAGTACATTTTCGGTACGTCCAAGGGTCTATGCATTTTTTATAAAATACAAATGATATGATTTTTAATTAAGACAAAATTGTTTAATGATTTAACACATAAAACACGAAATAAAAAATTAGATTATTAACTAACACAAGCAACTCGATATAACAAAAGGATCATGCTTTAATTCATGATTAAGTGAAAGTGCTTTAAGTGCTTTTCCATTCACCGCTTTATGCACCATCCAACAGTCTTTAAACAAAATACGCTCCGAAACACGCAGCCAGTGCAGATCTCTCAATAGCGGAGTGATGCGATCAAATTTTAATGAACCCTTAATTTATCTGGCAGCGGCGTTAAAGACAGATTGAAGACGATCCAGTTGGATTCGTGGTAGACCACTATATTTGCTGATGCAGTAGTTCAATCTTGAAACGGATATAATAGCTTAATAATAGATAATATAATAGCTACCACAAATATAACTTACGGGCTATTTCACCACCTCTGGATAAAGTGCCCGATAGCCAATCTAACACAAATCTAACGGATAAACCGAAAAATAAGTTTCACGACTCTCTGATAGCTCTATCCCATGGATAAAGTTCTAGATATGTTGTCTAGCGGAATAGGTTCGCGATAAGTGATAGATAAGTTAAACTGAGTATAAGTTATTTTTTAAATGATCGAAATTCATGACCAAATCGACGATGATATCGTATTTGTACATAATACGAGAAAAAATCGGCGTCAGAGATTTATTCCAAATGCGAAAAGATTATTTTTCGGAGTTCGACAATATTGATTTCAAGGCAAGGTTTAGATTGACGAAAACGTCTGCACAGAACATTTTAGGACTCATAAAAGAAATTATTTTTTCTTATATCTTATTTTATATAACATTTTTATGTTGACAAACTAAATCCACCAACACGTTGATGTCATCCTCTCAGAAATTCATAGTTCTTTCTCTTTTATACATTCTCAAAATATTTGAAATATCTTGTTTTGTGTCCACGTGTTCGTTTTGACCGCGTGTTTATTTACCATTGTCCGTTGTTTACTGCGACTTTTTACGATTTACAATGTGACAGCTTTATCAACCCATAGACAAGACCATTGAAATAGATGAAATTACAACGTTGCCACCCTTTATCCGTCGGATAACAATCTGTAAGAAATTTGTAGGTGGTGAAACGCTCGCTTCATTTATCCTTAAGATAAATTTATCTTATGGATAGTTATCTAGAACTTTATCCAGAGGTGGTGAAATAGCCCGTTAATAAGATGAAGTCACAACTCAATCTAGTATAATGATTTTTAGTTTGTGAGTAATGAAAAAAAAGGAAATATCGATTGTATGTATATAATAGGAGCTCAACATACAGGACCAATTAAATATATTTTTTAAGGCGATGGCCGATTGATTAATGATATTAATAACAATTAGTTACTACAAATAATAACACCCAATTGTTATTAGGTACTACCATTATACTCTCCCTAAAAAAAATAGCAGATCAATGCGTAAATTGTAATAAATTATTTAATAGATCAAAATAAAATACAACAAACGCACCGATCAAGCTTTCAATTGGGAATAATTCACCCATCTAGGTACAACATAACAAAAGTTTCAATCAACCCTGATGGTTCCTGATTATTAACGCCTACCTTGAACGATTCTACATGCATTCAGTATTACCGATTTTTATCATTGATTTTTTCGATGAATCTAAAATTTCTAAATTGAGGATAAACGATTTTGGAATAATGCCAGTGGCTGAAATAATGAACGGTTATATTATTATTTTACGAGCATGCCAAAGTCTTTTAATCTCGTTACCTCAAGCGAAGTATTTTCATTTTTTTTATTCATCGAATGATTTTAATGACCTAATATTTAATGTTTAAATTGATATACCCCTATTCAATGTTTAAATGTTTATAATGAAAATAATAAGTGAATAAACGAGTGTATAAAAGAAATTGAAAGTCAATTTATAATGCAACACGCGAGTGGAAATAAATAAATAGGTAGGTTTGATAAATTCTTGATTATAATCATTTTAGGAATATGTCCACCAGCTGGTTTCTCGCCATTTATATTTTTATTTTAAAATGCAGAGACTCTATAAATTACAGTCCCCAGAGAATCAAAATTTAATAAATAGAACAAAAAAAATCATTTTATGATTTTTCGGATGTGTCGGGATTATTTTGATCATCTAATGAGAAAATTAAATACTTAGCTGTGCAAATAATTTGTTTTTTATTTAATTTTACAAAGGACAGCACACAGTACTGTGCATACAATTATTTAAAGTAAATAAGTAAAAATACAAATATAACATGTACCTCTTACGTCCTATTCATTCATTCGTCCTTTTCCTCATGACTGAGGATAGCGGCTGCAGTCCGTCGCCACACGTATGGCCCGCCTCCATGCCAATCTGTTTTGGGCTGAACGCAGAGCACCAGTCACCAAAGACCCCATTGTGGACTTTGATGACTTTGGTGAACCAAATCGCTCCATCTGGTCGGTGGGCGACCACGAGAACTCCGTCCCTCCACGCTGCCCATCACAACAAGCTTCTCGAGGCAGTCTGGTTCCCTTCTGGCAATGTGTCCAAAGAATTGGAGGATACGTCTGTAACATATCGTCGTTAGACGATCCTCGATCTTTAGCTCGTCTAGAATTGACACATTCGTTCTTCTGGCTGTCCATGGGTTTTATTTATTTTTATTTATTTTATTTATTTTATTTATTTTATTTATTTTATTTATTTTATTTATTTTATTTATTTTATTTATTTTATTATTTTATTTATTTGATTTATTTTATTTATTTTATTTATTTTATTTATTTCATTTATTTCATTTATTTTATTTATTTTATTTATTTTATTTATTTTATTTATTTTATTTATTTTATTTATTTTATTTATTTTATTTATTTTATTTATTTTATTTATTTATTTTATTTTATTTATTTATTTTATTTATTTTGCGCAACATACGCCTCCAGCAGCACATTTCGAAAGCATCGATCCTCTTTCGCTCTAACTCCCTAAGTGTCCATGTTTTCACACCATACAGGAACATTGGGAATATCAGAGCCCTGATGAGTCTAGCCTTCGTGTTTTTCGTGATGGTCCTGTCCTTCCACAATCTTGTGAGCTTCCCCAGTGCTCCCTTTGCCATGGCGATGCGTCTTTTCACTTCCGCTTCACAACCACCGGTGTCACATATGTTGGAACCCAGATATGTGAAGTCATGTACTATCTCAAGATGGTTTAGAGAGTTTATTGGGGGAAGTTTACATGCTCTATCAATCACCATCAGTTTGGTTTTGCATTGGTTTATGCTCAGACCGAGTGATAGGCTTTCCCTCTCAACACGATTCAAAAGTTGTTTCATATCGGTTTCGTTTGTGGCTACCAGAGTTGTGTCGTCTGCAAAGCGTAAGTTGGAGATTTTCTTGCCACCAATGCTGAATCCGGCCTCCAAACCACCCAGAGCTTTCCTCATTATACACTCTCCGTAGATGTTAAAGAGAGCAGGGGACAGTATGCATCCCTGGCGGACACCCTTCTAGACTGAGAAGCCAGCGGACAAGGCATTATTAAATCGAATATTTTTATTATTGCATATGCGCAAACATTGGATTTTTTTCCCTGTTGGGAGTCAAAGATATTTTTTAACAGATTTTTAATTATCTCAATAGAGACGAAGTTGGAATATTTATTGTAGGAGAACCGGGAAATCAAGGCACCTACAGGGCTTACGACCTGTCATCGGCTGGTTTACGTGATCACTTTATGCGCTTGCGCAACGTCACCAATTATGCCTTTTTAATGAGATCCCATTAAAAAGGCGTATCGAAATAAGCCGAAACACCCCAACTAGATAATTTAGTTTTCTATAAAAATATAAACATTGTAGTAGTACATCTTAATTTTTTTTAACAATTTTTATAAAAATTGAATTTAGTGACGACATCGCTTCATACAATTTGTATGGCAGTCGCCTCTACACAATATCTAAGAAGACTTAATAGTTTGATACTTAATCTCCAAACATACACACATACCACCATGCTTTGTTCATATTTAGGGTAGGAAAAACAGACTGACCTCCATACTATCCTATCTTGATATACATACCTACATGTGTTTTATAGAACACAAAATATCTTAAATTTTTCAATAATTTGGATTTATGGATTTATAGTTTGGTACTTATTCTTCAACTTAAATTTTTATTTTTATTGAAAGACAACGCTTAGACTATATAAAACTATTGTCAGACCAGTGTTGACATATGCCTCTAACTAAAAAAGACGAGGACCAACTTATCATTTTTGAAAAAAAGATCCTGCGGCGAATCTACGGAGCTGTCTGTGAGGGTGGTGTGTGGAGAATCAGATACAATCACGAGCTATACCAGCTTTATGATGATATATGTAGACGTTAGGATATTTATAAGGATTGGGAGACTCAGATGGCTTGGACATGAGGAGAGGATGACTGAGCAACTGCCCGCCAGAAGAGTCCTTCACCATAGACCAGAGGGTGTGAGGCGTAGGGGGAGACCCAAGTTGAGATGGATGGACTGCGTCCAGGGGGACCTGGACTCTTTGGGCGTGGTCAATTGGAGACAAGGAGCTGCCGACAGATCAGCATGGTGAAGACTTCTTTTGGAAGCCAGGTCCCACCTTGGGATGTGGAGCTGATGATGATGATGATGACTTATTCTTCAACTTTACATAGGTACTATCGCTATCGACAGTTGGATCTCATGTGTTACATGCAACTAGTAGTATTGAAAACTGCTGAATATGCGTGCTATTGAGTCATATTTTTTAAACGGTTACCGCAATATTCTCAAAGAAATTCTTTAAAAAAAGTTTAATTTTATGAAAAAAATCATAAATCAACAAACGAAAAATATTCTTTGATCTACACCAAAATACAGAATTTAATAATTTTAAAAGAAAAATAGTCTGACAATAATTGACAATAATTAATAATAATTGACAGATTTATAAATTATATTCACTTCATTTTGTATAGCAATAATTCTGTAGATATAAAATTTAGTTCCTTTTGTTTTCAAATGTCTCCTTTACACACAAATGCTTGCACTCTGGTAAAGGGCAATATGTTATTATTGAGTATCCGGTAATTGTATTTTTTTGAATATATGTTGCATAAAATAAACAAATAAAAAAAGGTTAATTAATTATCGTTTGATTAAAAAAATAATAATGTATTAAGAACCAATCAAAAGATTCTCTTCTGATTACGAAGAAATATTGCAAATTCACCCAAAAGGAATGTGGATAATTATAAAGATAAAAAAAAAAATTGACCAGGTCAGCAGTTGTTCTCGAATACCAATCCATCGACAAGATAGTACAACGGAGGATCACACTTGGCATTCTCGACACACGCTGATAGAACATACCTGTCGAAATTTACAATAAAAACCATTAATCAATGACGTTTATGCCTAATTATTGATTTCAACGTCATATCGCCAAAGATAACATAATTACAGGTAGATATTTCGATGTACCTACACATTATAAATCCACTAGCCAAAAATACACTTGGAACAGCTAAACAGTACGACACTTCCGTAAAATTATTTCAAAATAGAAAGTCTAGATAATTTAAAAACAGGTATGGCGCTCCAAAGTCCATATCGCGAAGAGTGAAACTCCAGGTCTATATTAGCCTTATTAAACCAGTAATCCTCTATGGTGCCGAGTCCTGGTGCATGACACTCAAGAACCAACAAAGACTGCTAACGTTTGAATATTGCGTAAACTCAAGGCCCAAGACCAGGAATTGCGGCAGGTACCTGGAGACCACGAAGCAATGAGGAAATCCGTGCATTGACAGGACAACCTTTAATCACCAGCGAAATCAGGTCCAGAAGATTAGCTTGGATTGGACATGTTTTCAGATCAGGGGAAGAAAGAGCCACAAAACGTATTCTGCAAAATAACCCTGTGGGCAAGAGACCCCTGGGAAGACCAAAACAGAGATTGATGGACAATGTTACCCGAGATCTGAACGTGCTGAATGCTTGTGATGACTGGGAGTCCACTGCAGCTGACAAGAAGGCTTGGAAAGCTATTGTTCAGGAGGCTAAAGCTCTACCGGAGTTGTATGGCCATCGGAAGTAAGTAAGTATGGCGCTCGGTTCTCTTTCTGCCTACCCCGTTAAAGACACGGCGTCATGGTTTGTACATTTATATGTATGACAAGTGTCAAAATCTTATAGTTCAAGAGATTGTCATGGCCAACACTAAACTTTCCATTCAGTACAAATTTGCAAAAAAAAATTCCAAATACAAATTTGCAAAAACAATTTTCCAAAGTGAAAAGGGGTTTTGATTTAGTGCTTGTTTGATTATTGTGTGCATTTTTTATTTTCCGTGTTTTTAAATTTCACAATAATGCAAAATTGAATAACAATTACTCATTTCTAATACTTGTTTAGGTCGATGTCAGCTTGTGCGCTGGATTAGTAAGACCTCAGCATCGGCATTCTCATAGTTAAGAAATGATGGATCTAAAAAAAATATTTAAATACTTGCTATCAGCTATATATTTTATGCTGTTTTATGTGTAATATTTCAAATTTATCTATGAATTTATCATAAGAAAATTTAATGACTCCATTTCAAAGACCGTATTATATATTTATGATGTTGTCAATAGTTTCCGTCAAAATTCTTGAGCCTTTTCGTCGTGGAGGGGGGCGGTTTGCACATGTACCAAACAAGCAAAAGGACACAGATTTGCGCTCTGGGCACCCACGTGACTAGTTGTTTTCCGATAACTAAGTAATTTTATATATTTTTCTGCAGAAACAAATAAATTCAAGATCTATAATATTTTAAGATATTATAGAACTCAATAAGATTTTGATTCCGTCGTATTACTGGACATGCCCTACTGATTTTTTTTATAAATAAAAAGTTTTGCCTCATAGTACCTACTTAAAAGTACCGACCTACTGTCCGAGGAAGCTTTGGCCTGGCTCCGATCACCGATAAGTTGCTCGAGAGTAGATTGAGATGGACACGTCATAAGGCGACCATGGGACTATAATATGATACGTAGAGCGATGGACATCCAAGTACAGGCCAGAAGACCAGGCAGGCCGCTGACAACGTGGCACTCGTGGCATTTTTTTAACATCTCAATAGAGACGAAGTTGGGATATTGTAGAAGAACCAGGAACTTGAGGCACCTACAGGGCTTACGACCAGTCATCGGCTGGATTACGTGATCACTTTATGCGCTTGCGCAACGTTCACCAATTATGCCTTCTTATTGAGTTCCCTTATCAATGTAATTTTTGAAAGTTCTATATATTTGAATAGTGTGTACATTTCACCTGAAAATAAGGAACTATACTATTGCCATCTATGCAGTAACGGAAAAGCCTTTTTGTAACGCCATCTATTGAGAAATTAATTCAACTAATTTCTAAAAATAGTTCCACAATGTATTTTTTTTGACATTTTTTTTAACATTTCAATAGAGACTGAGTTGGAGTATTATAGAAAAACCAAGAACTCGAAGCACTTACTGGGCTTACGACTTGTCATCGGCTGGTTTACGTATTTTTTTGTCAACCGTCGACCGTTTCGGCTCATTAGGCAATAATCAATCGGTGTTGAGTATACAATTTACATTGGTTTTATACATACATATACAAATGTGTATATTATGTTGTTAATAGTGAGAAATTCTAGAAACAATGAAATACCTACTAGGAAAGAGATTTGTGATGGGGTGCCTGTGTGAAGAAGAGAGAAGGAAGATAATCAAGTAAATTTATAATATTTTATGCACAAAAATAAATACTATGCGGAACTATATCCAGTGTAGTTTTTGATAATTATTAATAATTCTAATCGGCACCATAATTGTGGTTATCGCTGTATAAAAGAAATGGTTAAATCAATACGCATCACTTGCAAAAACTGACATCAAATATACCTTGAAACGTCATTAGTGATAAAATGATAAAAAGAGCCAAATTATATTCTAGTATCTTTATCTTATCCGATATTATGTAGATTAAATTATTGAATCATTTTCTTTTGATAAATTTTTTGTATTCAAATGTTTTATCTATTTTTACTTGCATTCGCGAGAATCTACATAGGTCGGTATATGAAAATATGCGTGTAAAAAAATCGGTCACAATTAACGAAATGAAAATGTGGTGTTTAATTATTTGTATTTAGTTTTCATTTATGAATCCACGGATGAGTAATTTTTGTACGATTGGTTTCAAAGCGGCCGCTTCTTACTAAGGACGGATTACAACTAATTCGTAGTTTAAACAAAGTGAATTATAACTTGTTAATTTTGTCGACGGATAATTCGTGGTGAAACTCCATTATACTAGGTATAAATGAAAACACTAATTAGTTTTAGTTTCACTATTTAATTTTAACACTGGCACTGACCGGTATCGATCTGTTAAAGATCATCGTCAGAGTGCACTCTGACGATGATCTTTAACAGATCGTTACCGGTCAGTGCCAGTGTTAAAATTAAATAGTGAAACTAAAACTAATTAGTGTTGTCATTTATACCTAGTAAAGTGAATTATATTTTTTAATAATGTTTATTTATTTATACATAACACATAAATTTGTCTCCTTGTCTTATCCTTGTCCCCTCCTCTCCTCTCCCCTCCATTTTTTTTTTATCCATACCTATATATGTTACTCACATAAATTGGTACGTATCATAAACACAATTTACCTCACCAAATGACTGTTTGGTTGAAAGATATCGCCACATGACAATAAGCCCGCCCTGTGCACTTTTAATATTATAATACCCCCTATTCAGTAGAACGTTCTAAAATTGTAGATTTTAGATTTACGGTCTTATTTCAGCGTTATAAAATATCAACTTGGACTAAATGGAATAGGAACGTACCTATTTTGGCCGGAACGTTCTTAAAAAGTTACTGAATCACACGTATTTTGAATAATTATGAAAATCATGAAATTTTCATAACGTTACAATAGTAACTGAATAGGGGGTAATGTGTACAAAATATTTAAAATAAATTAAATAATAACGAGAATAACACAATTGATTAGAAACAGCTTTTGTACATACAGATACAATATATAATACGAAAAAAATTCTTAAACCTAGATGCGAATATAAACTGCTTAAGCTAAGATTTCTTAATTCCATTTTTGAATGTAGGTACTTATGTTTTTAGCCTTTTTCAACTTTGGAACCATTGGAATCCAATTGAATTATTCGGAAATGTTTTTGAACATAAGTTAACTCTGTTTTAGATATATGTAGGTATGTTTTATATACTTATTTATTGTTTACTTTATGAAGATAATGGGGCTCTGTTTTGTCAAATGACGTCCACCCAACCAAAACAGCATGAAAAGTTAAAATAAATAATTAATTATGCCATATATTTTATACAATTTCAATCGAATGGTCGTTGCATTTCATAGAATTTTAATGTTTGTATATTTACGTTCTTGGCGCATTATATCGCTCTGTACGTAACAATCTGAGGTAAAATTACATATGTGCATACGCTTTGTTTGAAATCGTTAATTCACATCATATAATATAGGTAATATATTCTCGATATCAGTCATAGAAAAGAATGAAGACTTAGTAATGATTGAGTATTGGTTATAACCCGACCACTTTGTAACAGAACAAAGATAGATACATGAAACATACGCAGTAAAAATAATATGTTCGCTATCTTCATCTGAGATCCCTCCAATTATTTTGTTTATCAGTGATAATTGATTTGTTTTTAAATCCGCTATTGTTGTTTTTATTAAAGGATCAGTAACACGTTGTGTTTCAAGCCTTTTGTTTGTATAATTATCTCGAATATTCTATTAATGGTGCTATTTGCATCAAATTTTTCTGTGCAAACTAGTCGGATTATCCGCATTACAAGTATAGCTATCGCTTTACTCAGTTTCAAACTCGGTACGAACAAAAGCTGACGCCTCCAAATTGTGTATTAACTACGATCTTTGGAAATTTAAGCAAGCGTTAATAATCGTGTGACATAAAAAATAAATAATGCACCATGGATGACAGTACGGAAGAAAACAAAAGTGACATTACGCGTTTAGTGACCGAGGACAATTTGTTACTCAAACTAAAAGTGTCGAGCAAAATGATTGACATGGAGGCGGATCGTGCGTGCTGCGCTTTGGAATATGAAAAAGTTGGTGATTGTGCAATGTATTGTGACAAAGATTTTATTAGAAATAACACCAAGACTCCCATTATAATGATAAACGAAGATGCAGTTGTCGATCAAATAGAAATGGCTCAAATAGAAAGTTACTGTGATAGAATATTAACGCCTGAAGGCAACGTCAAGTACAAAAACTATAAAATTTTGGCCCCTGCACCGGGACTTCTAAGAATGTATTCACCGTCTGGAGACATTCATACGACACCCAAGAAAGGAAAAATTGTACCAAAGTTTGATTTATTTCACGATTCACTGTTCCCCAGAGAAAAATTGCTAGAACTTATCAACTATCAACATGTGGGAAGTAAAGAACTGGAAGCGATTATAAAACCTCACGGAATCAGCCAAAAAGCCATCGACATGATTAGGAAAACAAATCATTCGAGCATGGATGAAAGATTAGAATTTTTAAACACTGTCTTATCGCCTTGTCCATCTTCAGTGTCAATGTATTCGGACGAATCGTTTTCGACAGAGAGGTGCAACACTGTATCACCAAATCAGGAATCTCCAAATAAAACCAAACCATTTTTAAGATCTTTAAGTGTGGCAGTCAATGACTGTAAAACATCGGAACCGAATAGGACAATTAAGCGGCAGGTTTCCTTGCAGTGCGACGAAAATAACCTCCTCCACATGAATCTGTTTGACGAGATGACACACGCCGAAGAACGATTTCCAAGAAGCTATACCCCCAGAAAAATGACGGAGTTTGAGTATTCTTATTTTCATCAGTATCCGAGACCAGTGTCGTCCCTTTCAAGAAAGAACGTCTCGTTCCGGGGGAAACCACGAGAATCGAAAAAGACGTTAATCAGAAACTTCATTCAGAGGAATATGATCGACAGATTTGCGAATCAGGAAAAGCTGGCTAAACTTGCACTGTCGATAGAGGAAGATTATGACGTTGAAGGATATACATTTGTGTCGTCTGTCAGATACATCGGCGATAAGATGGCCCACATGTCAAATGAGATAAAGGAAATCAAAAGTGATTTGGCGGAGATTCACGACGATATGGAGGTATATAGAATTAAAATTACAAATACATGTAGGTAACATTTTTATTCACATGGCGTTAGTGACTCATAGTCTTTCTAAAAATAGTAACTATGACAGTTCGTAACTTTAAAGTCATTCGGAATGGAAAAATAATTGCAAAAAAACGCTACTTTAGCATAGGAATATTCAATCCATCCAGATATTTTTTTAAGCATTAGGTCCTTTCAATTTATATCAACCTCATGAATCAGTTATTCATACATGTTTTAAAATACCCAATATTCTTCTTGTTCTTTTTTCTTCGTTACGGATGGTCAAATACCTACAACTTGATGAGTCATTGTTGCCTCGCCAACAAAACTTCTTTAGACACTTGCCCTCTTGGCAGCTTGGCTCTGCCTTTAGAGCCTCATCTACCGAGAGACCAGTTTTTCTAATTATTTGATCACTTCACCGAGAAAGGGCTTGCTGTCCTTCCACTATTCCGACAGCGATATTTTCATTATTCACAATACATAACTACTGTTTTCAAAAAATCTACGACTTACAACTTACATACATACCATCACGGTATAATCCTACAATGTGGGGTGACCAGCGACAGGTGTGCGGGTGTGAATAACCTTATAAAAGGCAGCACTATACATGCATGTATGCCCACACACTGTCCCGTCTCACGTAAAAAGGCAGCATTCAATGCTGCCTTTTTACTCATCGCTGAATCTCATCGCTGAACTTAATAAGATGTTATTTTGCCTGTTGTATTTTCGATTACTCGGCTTTTACAGTACCTACACCTGAATACGATGATAATAGAAAATAGTGGAAGCACTATTCTACTCGGGTGCTTCACAGTAAATTACAGTTAAATTTATCAATTGCAGGTTTTGTTTACATCGTTTCATACAAATTAGGTCAAATTCACAACTCTTGATTTTGTTTATATTATTATGTACATACATAGATATGGTTCATATACCTGCTGTAAATAACAACGTAAACCACAAATTGCATAATAATAGTGCACTACAAATATCCATTTACTTAACAGCATTGTCCTTCGCACGAATGAATAATCTTTCAATACCTTATTATTACGATATGCAAAAATAATTAGCAATTAAAATATTTGCTTGGGTTTATTGTTTTGGAAATATGTAGGTACACAAACCACCACGCCATGTCCCTCACGGCAAAGGCAGATCAATCTTGACGCGCGTCTCTCGCCTCTTCAACATTCATGTTTAAGTTTCGTTCACATAGTCATGCCATCCTTTTCTTGGATGACCTCGACTTCTTGTCCCGTTCCTGTCAGCTTGGAATTCGTCAGGTATCCTTCATTATTTTTTTCCAAACCATCACTACTGAACAAGCCATCTCATTTCGTTAATTTTCATTCAATAAATAACATTTCATTCTTTCCTAGTGTCCACATTTCTTAACCAGTCATTCATTGTTCTACTAAAAACTATTCTTAACAATCTCATTTCGATTGCATTTATATTACTTTTGTGATTTCTCTCAAATCAAGTCTCACTTTCATATGTCACGGCTAACACTACAATTGCATATTATATATTTAAATGCTGCAATTGAATTATCTTAAAAAAAAATCATGATCAATTTAAGAGGACATATAACGCTAATATTAGTGACTGAAAACATGATATATTAAAACCACCCAATGCGCTATGAAGTTACGCGTTAGTAAGGGTAAATATCGCGTGCGTAAAAAAAGGTTTATACGTGATTTAAATTATCGAAAACCCCAAATTTGTTGTTTTTTGCATTTTAAGAACAAACCTTAGTTGAAATGAAAAAACTTTATCGGTCATTCACTTTGATTTTATGCACTCTTTAATCGTTTAAAAGATTTATTTATCTACGACATATGGTTATGGAGTAATTTGACAAAAATGCTGTAAAAAGGGATATTTTTAATCATTTATTTATGGGAATTTAGGCTGAATTTTAAAATTGTGTGACGAACATTCACTAGAAAATTGTTGAAAAGACTTATACTATTTTTTCTAGAAACACACTGTTTAACATATTTGAGGGATTTGATTTGAAATTGATATGTTTATATGGCCCCTTAAGTGGACGACTGCTATTTTTCACCTATTTTACCTTGGACGTACCTATTTTTCAGTTTGATATACTATCATTATTCGGTAAATTTCAATATTCGGGGTATGTTTATTATTTTTCTACAAGAATACAGACAGAGCATAATTAAAAATTTAAGTAATAATTTTTTTTATAATTTCCAAACAATCTTAGTTACATTTTTTTCAAAATGATTCGTTTTGTAGTAATGATGAAATATCTAATTGAAAATATAGGTACGTTCGCAGCAGGCGCCCCCTTAAGATTCATGTTCTTTTTCCCTACATAGAACAATCAAGTAAAAAAAATATTGCTCATCGACTTGCAATGTCAAATTTGGTCGGAAAAACTATTTTCTACAGTTTAATTTCCACAACCTGATTTTTGTAGCAAGAAGCTTATAGATTTTTTTGTCAGTCTTTATTTGTAATAGGCTCGTTAACGATGAATCGTTTGCTTATCTTTTGATCGCAAAGATCTATTTAGCTTTCCTTTCAAGACCCTTCGGAAATTTACGTTCATAAAATGCTAAATCAAATAGCAAAATATATTCATGTTTAAGTTACTATATAATATACACGAACAAAAATCTTAAAAAGTCTTAGGTATGATGTGAGGCACCGACTTAGAATAATGCTTCCACTCTTTTCCATTATCATCGGTTTCGGGTGTATTATGTACGGTAAGAGTAGGGTACCCGAAATTACAACATGCAAAACAAACATAAAACGTGAAAAAATGACAACATTGTATTGAAAAAATGACAACATTGTGAAAAAATGTTGAGTGTAAAACTCCGCTTTGTATTACAAGTGTTAGTTTATACGAAGCGTAAAATTAAGAAATTCAAGTTAATTACTATATTATTTACTGTACTGTTTTAATAAGAATTGAAATTTTGAATAAAATAAATAAATAAAAAAAAACTTTTTAGGTGAAGCGAGACTAAAGTGTCGATTTACACGCATATATCATGCTTCCCTTTTTAAGACAGTGCACACCTGTCGACGGTCACCCCATACTGTGGGATATGACATAATGGTATGAATGAATGAATTATCATTTTTTTGTCATTCCAGGATGACGACGAAAAAGTGGCGTTGCTTTTGGCTGAAACCAAATCGTTGTCGGAAGAGATTCGTGCCCTCAACTATTTGGACGATTTGATATGTCTTCTAAATGGTGACTTGGATACCGTTGCTGCACACAAGACCTGGCCGTTTGCTGCTTGTATGAGTGCCAGAAAAAGAAATCCAAACATAAATCTTATCGTATGACTAATACCAGTTCATTGTTTCCCTTGTACCAAGTGGAAATGGCTATTAACCCGTTTATAATTTCCTTTTGTGCAAAGTGGAAACAGCTATTAACAAGATTTTAGTTTCCCTTGTGCAACGTAGAAATGGCATTTCACCAGTTTACAATTTCCGCTATGCAAAGTGGAAATGGGTATTCACCGGTTTATAGTTTACCATGTGCAAAATGGAAATGGCTAATAACCAGTTTATAGTTTTCCTTGTGCAAAGTGGAAATAGCAATTAGCCAGTTTATAGTGTGCAATGTGGAAATGGCTATTAACTAGTTTAAATTTTCCCTTGTGCAAAGTGGAAGTGGCCATTAACAAGTTTATAGTTTCTTTGTAAAAATTGGAAATGGCTATTAACCAGTTTATAGTTTCCTCGTGGAAATTGGAAATGGTTTCTTTACCAGTTAATATTTTTCCTTTTACAAAGTGGAATTTGCTCTTAATAAATTTCCCTTGCGCAAAGTGATGGTTGACATTTACAAGATATCAATCCTTGTGCAAAGTGGAAATTTGCTATTTAAAAGTGAAATAATTTCTGTATAATTCCCTCTCTCAACAAACACGGAAAAATCTTCAGATTCTCATTATTTGATCTTATTATTTAAACTATTTATTATTCTTAATATAAATACAGCAAAATATATATTTTTTTGATTAGTAAGCCCTTTTGGGACAAATAAATCTTCATGTACTTCCTAAATAAAGCATAAATACTTATGCTATAGAAGAACGAAATTTATAATCTTTTTTTATTTACAAGAAGTAGCATATTTGAAATTCCCAGATTCGAATTATTGTATAAAATTTATTGAACCTTATGATACCAAAATGAGATTCGCGACAAAAATATTAACATATTTTTTTATTTTTTATTATTACACACTATTATACTCATAAAAACAGTGTTTTGAAACTAATATTTTCACTATTTTTATCTAGTTAACCGTTAATAAATCGAAGTATCTTTATTTGTTTCATGGTTTTTCTTATATCCAAAAATTCCGTTTTTTTCAACATTATTTTTTTCCTTTTGTTAATGATTTTTATCATATTAATTTTGTTAAAGTTCAACAGAAATCTAGATTAAATAAGTATAACCATATTTGAATTATAAATTAGCTATAAACCACTTGTTTTTTGAGTCACTTCGCGACATTTTTTTTCTATTTATTTATTCAGCAACAAACAGGTACAACTACTTAAAACAATAACATTATGGCAATATGACATAAGTAAAATATGTAGTGCCCCAATTACGTGTTGCCTGTTACATAATATAATACACACATTATTATAATTTTAACATATAACATGAAATAATTATAAATAAGAAAAATGGGGAAGGAAAGGAAAGGAGAGAAAAGGAAGGAAAGAAAATACCGGCGTGAGTCTTGTCACGCCGGTCGATGGAAGGACAGCGCTTCCGAAACATGTCGCGAAGTGATTCAAAAAACAAGTGGTTTATAGCTAATTTATAATTCAAATATGGTTAATATTAACTACCACAAAATATCCGCCGAATCATTAAATGATATTAAATAAGTATAAATCAAACGAAATTGTTTTTTTTTTTATGTTGTGTTTTTACTAATTTTTATGTTATTTACTGAACATTTTTGGTATGATGTTTGCTTTTGAAACAGATTTTTAATTGAGATCTACAATATCAAAAATATAAATTTTGCCTCACTACATATTTTTTAAATCAAAATTTCAGTTTTTATAAACCTCATTATTACATTTTCTTACAGCAAGACAAATATGACACGACATCTATGTATCTCATTTTCTCATCACTACTTACAACTTTATTTTGTATAAAGGTAATTCACGGGTATCTAATTCTGATGTTGATTATTGTTATAATACCATATTTCACAAACCTGTATGTATTAAGAGTATAGATAGAAGAAGAGGAAGAAAATAATATACTGGTATTATTAATACAAATATTTATAGACTACAAGATGGCGTGTCATCTGACAATTTATAACCGATTAATTTTATCATGAAACTAAGTCGCTGACAAATTACGGTAGACTGTCATTTTTCCTATAATATTATAATGTATAATGAAATAAAACCAAATTATTCGATGCGTAGTAGTTACATATATACTATTATGTAGAATGTTTATCAGTACGTTATCGAAGATTGTTTTAAACTGGGTTGCTGCTCACAAACTATTCTCATCAAGCTCAGTTCCGATCGATAAACTTTTAGACAATTATTAGTTAGGTATTTTGATTGATTGACAAATTGATTTAGACAACTTAGCCAGCTTACATAACAAAATACATCAATAATCTAAATATAAAATCAGTCAATATAATATTACTATTCTGATAAAAGCTATAATACACGTTTTATTAATATGTAAGTATTTAATATACGACTTTAAGTAGGTACGACTACATACTACATAATAATAATATGGAGGTGTTTATGTGAAAACTACAAGTAAAATAATGCGGATAACATCACATTTGCACAAAGCAATTTGATTACAGAAATTAACTCAAATTTTAATCAACCAATCAAATCAGTTGACATTTGACGTAATGTAGCGTACTGCGTGTCTTTTGCAAAATGCTTTATATAAAATTCTCTCTCTTGTCGACCTGTATCAAAGTATTTATCTGAATCAAAATGATTAATAGTTATGTTTTTATTTATTTGAATTTAATATATCTAAATTGGTATGTTTTATTTACAAAATGAAATATGTAAATCTATCCGTAAATCTATCTACATATTTAATATTCTTCTTCTTATATTTATTAAATAGCTAACGTTATATTTCTTTGATATACAAAATATTGAACAATAAGATCGCATCTCTGATTTTTTTCAATTATCTCTTTGTGGCAGCACAGCTCCTAGCGACCGCCCTGTCAGATGGATGCATATTCCTCCTAGCGACCAATCAGAGCATCGATCATTCTAGAATTTGGAGCTAGGGGTGTATGTAACTGAACGCGCAGGCGACACGCTTCAGTGCCAATATCTCCACTTTCGTGTTAATTTTGTATATTTATTATTTAGTGAATTGTACCTATGTATGTTTTATAGATCTAACTAAAGTATTAATATCTTGTGTAATATTTTATTTCTTTATACCTACCTACTCAATTGTTTAACGAACCTCGTACATTTCATATAAAGTGACTGAAAGTAGTTTAATCAAGCCAATAATTGAATAAATTTAATAAATGTAATTTCAAATAGTTTTTCATCCGTCAATCAATATAATATGAAGATTCAATTAGGTTCCGACATAACTGAAATTGATTTTATTAAACTTATAGAAGAACTTCATAAAAAAATAATGAACACCTCCTTGTACCCTGCACAAGTGGCGAGTTTATTGCCGTATGGCAATTTCTTCCAACCAACCAGCCCAGAGAGTCAATATTTGCGTGAGAAATGAATTTAAATCAATTTCTCCTCTTCTGGGAATCTAACCCAGGACACCCGCACAGAAACCGAACGGCTAACCAACTAAATCGACTAATCCTATATCAAAATTCTAACGATGGTTGACCAAATGTCACAGATGTCAAAAAATTATATCATATTTTATGTGAATATTTACCAAATAATAATGTTTATACGTTTATACCAGATTAGTGATGCAGATCTTTTTAAAACTCCACATTATTTACAATAAAGAATAAATTATTAAGTATTCTGCCATAATCTTAACTTTCCACTCTGATGAATTGGGTGCATCGCATACTCGTAAAAGTTCACGCACATACTCACAAACCCTCACACATACACACACACACACACACACACACACACACACACACACACACACACACACACACACTCACACACAAGGTAGCATATATTGTAGTTTCAACTTTTGTCTTACTTCATTATTTTTTTTCTTACACTACTAAATTTATTAGTTAGGTAATAATATATACATTTAACTGATGCTGGACGTGACTATTTTTTTTATATTGTATATATCACCAGTTTACTTGTCCAGTCATTGTTTGTGTACATTAAATAAAATAAAAAATAAAATACCTAATTTCTTAAAATAAATATGATGCTTAGGTGCTACAAATAGGTATGTATATTTAGAAGCGCATTATAATAATAGCGTTTAAAATTACTTAATTGGCATAATATAATATGATTTAACTTTACTAACCGTTTAATAATCGTTTAGTAAAATATATGATGCCTTATTTGCAAAGTAATTCAAATATATCATACACGGTACTATTGTAATCATCGTTAGGTATAGGTAATGAATTTTATAAACTTTCATTCATTTTCCGTCATTTATTTTACAAGTACCTAGATATATCATTTTTACTTTATTTTATGACGGAGTGTTGTTTCAAACGTTTCATTTCCTTTTAGTTCCAGAGCTTCGACAGGTATCATGTAGAGAGTGTAGATTTAATCAGTTTTTAATAAAAGCGTACCTACTCGAGATATCATGTCATTTCTAGTCTAACTAATACCTAATCGAAGACTACTTAACATAATCGACATTATATTGATAATCACGAACTACAGGCATTATATGACGAACCCAACATTGTACAAGTCATAAAAGTACGTAGACTGCAGTGGTTGGGACATGTCAGCCGGATGAATGATGATCGTATAACCAAAAAGGTTCTTAATACCAATTCAGAGGGAAGAAGGAGTAGAGGCAGGCCCAAGCTAAGATGGCTGGACGATACAGAAGACGACATAAGGGCGATCGGAATAGCAAACTGGAGGAGAGCGGTGGAGGAGAGGGACGGCTGGAGGAGGCCAGAGCCCACACAGGTCTGTAGCGCCGATGATGATGATGATGATATTGTATTGTATATATTTTATTTAGATGTAAAAAAAAATACAATTTCTTACATCTAGTATAAACAAAAATAAAAACAAACAATAAAAATAAACAAATCAACATCGGATGACTAAATGAACACGCAAAAAAGACACGTACCTACCTATCAACAACAATAAAACACAAAGTAAAAAATAATATAAACTTTAAACATTTTTTTTTATGAAAGTATGATTGTATATCTACATGATTTTATTTGTCGAAAAACTCGTTCTGAATATTTGTTTCTAAACAAATTTATGGAGAAGATGGATTCAATTCTGAGGACGAATTAAAATTTGAATCAACATTAAAGTCATTAAAAAAATGATCACCAGAACTTTGTTTTATTTATAAAGATTTATAAAAAAATAATGATAGCAAAAAAATAGAAAAATTCATTACACTAAGATAAAAATAAAAACTTTGAAATGTGCAGACTGCCGGTGATGACATATGTACTAGAGACAATGACTTTCATCAAAAGAAGCGCTGAAAGACTGAAATGCACGCAGCGATCCATGGAAAGGTCCATGCTCGGAGTAAGTCTGAGAAACAGAAATGAAGAAATAAGGCATCGGACCCGAGTAATGGACGTCATGGATCGCATGGTGAAGCTCAAATGGCAGTGGGCAGGGCATGTCGCAAGACAAGTTGGTGAGCGCTGGGCCCCAAAAATCCTTAAACGGAGACCATGGGTCAATAGAAGAGGCATCGGCAGACCCCAAAAAAGATGGACCGATGATATTGTCAGGCCGACGCCGGCGGGGAGATTTATTTATTTATTTCAAGGACAACATACAGCATATAATAAATTATAAAACATAAAGATAATTTGATTAAGAATAAAGCCAATTACAGGTTGTCGCTGATGTTATTGTAGTATATTAAGATATATTAGGAATGGTTACATATTATGGTGAGATATTGTGTGAATGATGTGTGAAATTGCATATATAAATGTGTCAGTATAATTAAGTGTTAAATTTGATTATGACGATGAAATTTTAAGTTTGATATATTTTTTAAATGTGGGGGCGCTAAGTAAGAATATGGCAATCTCTTGGAAATGCCTATTATATGTATTACAGATTCTGTAGATTGTTGCATGTTGAGCATAGTTGGTGTGTTGAGTGGTAAGACGGAAAAGAGGAGTGTGTCTAGTTCTACGGGTAGGGATGTTGAAAGATATATAGTTTAAGAGAGCAGGAGAATCAATTTTATTATTAATAATATTGTGGAGAAGCATCATATCAGATAGAGTACGTCTGTTTTCGAGTGAATCAATGCCATGGTAAATCCTTGCCTCACGATACGATGGGAAATCAAGAAATGCTTTTCGATTTAGGTGTTTAATAAATATATTTTGTATCCTTTCGATACGGTTTATGTGTGTTGCATAATGGGGAGACCAGACAGGAGATACGTATTCCAGGATAGGGCGAACCAGGGAAAAATAAAGAAGTTTGAGCGTTTTCAAGTTTGTGAATGGTTTGCTGGTTCAAAAAATAGTGGATACAAACAAATCAAACAATCAAAGATGGAAGGAAATTGAAGAGACCTTTATCTAGCAGTGGAGGAAAGAAGGCTGATAAAGAAGAAGAAGATAAAATTAAAAAAAACATGTTTTAGCAAAAAAGTAAGGATTTCAAATCGGGATCAGGTGGTTACGTATTAATGTTCCTTTTTTAGTTGTTTCCCTGAAAATACAAAATGATTACCAACTTATATAATATGTATATATTATGTTCCTTGGGAAAAAACACGTTCTGTTATTTGTAGTCATAACAAGTTTGTTATTTTTAATAATAATAGAATGTTGAGATCAACCTACTACACAACACAATATTGTTATTTGTAATAATAATAGAATGTTGAGATCAACCTACTACACAACACAATATTGTTATTTGTAATAATAATAGAATGTTGAGATCAACCATTCATAACGCCATCGTAGTGCCAACCCTGACGTATGCAAGTGAAACCTGGACATGGCAGAAGACGCATGAAAGTAGAATAAATGCAGTTGAAATGAGATCGTTAAGAAGGATTTGTAATAGAACGATGTATGACCGGGTAAGAAACGAGGATATAAGGAAAGAATGTAGGATTAAGAAAGATGTCATTACTAGAATGAAAGTGAACACATTGAGATGGTTTGGTCACATGGGGAGAATGAATGAGGAGCGCCTGACGAAGAAAATATACAGAGCGGAAAGGAATGGAATGAGAGGTTGGGGACGCCCAAGAAAGGGATATCACGACCATGTGAACGAAATTTTGAAAGACAAAAATGTTAGAAGTGTGAGCAATAGACGAACATGTATGAGACGATGCATGAATGTGGACGAGGCGAGGGATGCGTGCCAGGATAGAAAAATGTGGCGTTCGGTTCTCTCTGCCTACCCCGCAAGGGACATGGCGTGATGGTATGTATGTATGTATGAGATCAACCAAGTACACAACACAAGATTGTTATTTGTAATAATCACAAGATCAATAATAATGAGATCAACCTAATACACAACACATGATTGTTATTTGTAATAATAATAGAATGTAGAGATCAACATAATATGTACTACACACCACAAGATTGTTATTTGTAATAATAATAGAATGTTGATTTTAACCTACTACACAACACAAGATTGTTATTTGTAATAATAATAGAATGTTGATTTTAACCTACTACACAACACAAGATTGTTATTTGTAATAATAATAGAATGTTGAGATCAACCTACTACACAACACTGAATTTTCTTAATTTTGACTAATAAAAAAAAGTTTCATAATTTTGACGAATATCCAACAACATTTTAAGGTAGCATTTCATGATTGCGGATTTGTATATTTTTACGTTAAACTGAAAGCAAATCAGCCGTGTTTTCAGCACGCAAACAACTTAACGGTTATTGTAAAATTTCACGGTGTCCGAAAATGAAATTAATATATTTTATTTATTTACTACCTGAGAAGCATCGCTACCAACCATTTATATTCATTTATATATTTATCGTAATTTAAAAAAAATTGGGCGTTTCCGCAAAAAAATACTATTTTTCCCGTAATATGTAGGTATAATATTGTATCTTTAAACAAAAAATCAATATAATTGGCGTCGTAGGCCACTTGTAAACAATTACGTATTTCGACAGCTAAATCGGTGAAACAATGCAATTAAAGCAAATCTGACCCACAATGCATAGGAAACAATTCCCTCTCCCTATGTAGGATATTAATATTTCGTGCCTTTTAATGTCTAGCTACGGCGGGAACAGACACATTACCCCGTATTCAGTAACTATTGGAACTAAATTAGGAACGTTCTTAAATTGTAGATTTTAGATTTATGGTTATTTCAGCGTTACAAAATATAAACTTGGACTAAATGGAATAAGAACGTACCTATTTTGGCCGGAACGATTTTAAAAAGTTACTAAATTAGACGTATTATTAATAATTATGAAATTTTTATCATTTTCATAATTATTCAAAATATGTCAAATTCAGTAACTTTGTAAGAACGTTCCGGTCAATATAAGTACGTTCCTATTCCATTTAGTCCAAGTTGATATTTTATAACGCTGAAATAATACCGTAAATCTAAAATCTACAATTTTAGTATGTTCCATTTTAGTTACAATTGTTACTGAATAGGGGGTATTGTCACGTTGGCATTATAACCACCGTAAGGGTAAATTCGCATAAATCAATTTTGGCGACTCGGCGAGTAAAGCAAAAAAGCATTTTATAATTCCTATTATAAAACATTACATACTTTCTTTTGAAAATAATAAAAAAAACATACCAGCTCGCGAGGCTTTGTGTTTTTATACTGTTTCAAATGTAATATTACAAAAATGTAATATAATAAGATTTTGTTCTACTGTAAAATTGCCGATTTTTTCATAGGAAGGTTTCAAACGAAATCAAGGACAGGCAAACTGACATGAATTTAGCCGCGCACAAACATGTGCATATCCAGAACGACAATCTTACGAGGTCTACTTTATTTATATGCAGATTATTATATTATTTTCCCCAATGTATTTAGTAAAAATGGACTCAGTATCATACAGCACCACACCATTCGATGTATGGAACTCTGCAATTTATATTTTTGTAAGTACATACTAGCTCTGTCTCGTTAATTGTTTTTTTCAACAGTTATGAATTTGAAATATTATACCTATTTAGTTTGAAAACTAATCATGGCAAAGTTTAGGTTAGTCTGCAGTGAAATATTCAATAGTCAGCATGCATTAGGGAAGTTATTATAATATAATTTGTTAAATATTATTATATCGATTTGCTGGTTTGGCACGAGAAAGGGCTAATAGTTTTATTATCCTCCATCAGTCTGTAACAGATAGTCCAACAGGATGGATGGCATCTGGTGATTCGTGGTTTAGTTTCAAAATTTAATGTTTTTGTGAGAGTGACTGATTGTTTACTAATGAGATGAAACTCGCGCGTGAGTATTTAGTTATTGTTGTCAATATTTTCGGAGTTTAATTGTTAATTCAATTTAATTTCAAACCGCATTAATGTTTTTTGAATTGTTTTAAAAAAATGTAGAACCCCATAACATAAGTATATCCATGATAGGGGTAAATAAAGATGGTTTTGATTCCGCCTGTTGACCAGTCTTCTTCTTCTTCGATGGCGCTATAGCCCAAATCGAGTCAGGCCTACGTTAACTTTCGCCTCCATCCTGTCCTCGGCTGCTACTTTCCAGCTCTTCTCCTGGAGAAGCTGACCCGCATCATTTCTAACCTCATCTTCCTAGCGCTGCCTTTTTCATCCTACCCTTCTTCTCCCACCTGGGTGTCCAGTCATGATTCGTTTCAGCACCCGTGAGGTTGACCAGACTTGTCCCTAATAAAGATAGAAATATATAGGTAGGTACCTACATGTATTGTACACTACATACATTATAGCGAAAACATAGTTTTGACGAAAAAGATTTAAAAACATCATAGATGCATACCTACATATTTGCCGACACAGATGGTAAGCCGTTTGGTTTCTGAACGGGCGTCCTGGGTTCGATCCCCATCAGAGGAGATATTTATTGAAATTAATTTATCACGCTAATATTGCTTCTCTGGGCTGGAAACACTAGTTAGTTGGAAGAAATCGCCATACGGCAACAAACTCGCCACTTGCGCAGGGTGCAAGGAAGTGTTGATTATAATTATGTTTTTCCAAATTGCATGTAGGTATCTTATTGAGCGGTCATATTACAGGGACTCGCGTAAGCAAGTTACGTTTCACGAATATGTTCTATACGTTTTTTACAGTCAAATATGTGAATGTTTTAATTCAATATTCATATTTGCAACAAAATTACGTATCGGTGTTTTGTAAATCGAAGTAAGTCAATTATTACAGTTTCCGGTAAATAACCTGAGAATTTTTGTCGTGGAGGGGAGCGGTTTGCGCATATACACGTGACGTACCTATCTACTCAAGATGTTTGCTGCTAACTGTGAGAATTAATAACAGCAAATTCCCATCATTTCAATCTTACATTTTTTAAAGACGGAATATGTCCTTGAATCAAGTACAAATATATCCTCGATCTTTCCCATTTGTGGCAGGATTTGAATTCGCGACCACTGGATTACTAACCCAACGTGCTAACCCACCCATAATTTCCTCGTTTTCGCAGAAATATCTGTCTGTAATTATTTACATTGATTTCGGTTTCCGATGAGTTTTGAAAATGTTGCCTGGTATAAAAAATTCTTGGAAATACTAATCTAGGATATAGGATTCACTTATAGTCCAATTCGTCGACGTGCCAACTTTGTTGAAAGCCCTTATTAGCTGGTTTCTGAACATATTTACTTCAGAAAACAGCATATCATATTGGAATAAGCAAACTTTTTCTATGGAATATAGAAATGTGCAACGTATTTCTATGAAATACCTTTGAACCCATTAAGCTTGCGGGTCTTTAGACTTTCTGCTACTAATACGATGCACTATCCTTGTTATTAGTATGGATGCTTTTGCCAACTAAACTCATAGTTTATCACTTCGATTTTTGAATAATAAACTAAAAATTCCTGCACAAAATTTAAATTATGATATCCTACTGCAACTTCGTTACCTCTCCGATAGAAGGATTATATCTGATCTCATGCTCCTCTGTAAAATAATCAAGAACTACTTTAGCTCCTCTTACCTCGATAGTCAGATACATTATCATATTCCAGCAAGGAATACCCGCCAAAGTAGGTACCTACCTATAACATTCCTATGTACCTAACTCACCAATGAATAGAATTCATCGGTTGGGCAACGATTACGGTTATCTGACTGATGAATTCTTCCATTCTATAATATTAAGCACTATACGAACATTTCATTGAAACATCTACAAAAACAAATCCTCCAATAAAATGTGTAATTTTCTCATTTGCATGAATGAATGAATAATATATTTCCAATAGTATAAATATTACAAAGGAAAAAATACCATATAATTTATACATAATTACTATTTTATATTTTTTTTCCACGCATTTGGAAATTTTTCTGCCTCGCTAGACATAGTCTGTTCTGAGGCAGTAGTAATTTGAATTTGCTATGGCTTCTCTGAGATCATAAGATTTGTATACAAATTAAAGGAAAAGAAAGAAGATAGAAATTATGAAATTGACTTTTTTTTGTTTTATTATATAGATAGGTTTTTCCTTTTTTGCGTAAGTTTATTGTTGTATTCTATTCTGTGATTTTGTTTTCAATATTTTTTATGTATGTTTGTAAAGGGCTATAAATGCCGTGATTGATTAAGTAAATATGTTAATGTATCAATAGCATAAGAAAATATAGATAAATAGTAAACATTAATTGCACCCTAAGCAAGTTGCGAGTTTATTGCCATACGGCAATTTCTTCCAACTATCCAGAGAATCAATATTTGTATGAGATATGAATTTTAATAAATTGCTTATCTGCTGGGGATCGATCCCAGGACGCCCGCACAGAAACCGTTTGGCTTACCAACTGCGGTCGGCCATACATATTTTTGTATTTAACAAACTAATCCATACCTACTAAGTTTTTCAATTCTACGTAGGTACTTCTATAGTCTTCCGTTGTGGACTGCTATCCAATATTCCTAGCAAAAGGAAGAACTATTTCAGAGAAAATAACTCACTGCAAGGGTAGGTACCTACCCCACTCTCACACGAATAAAATATATAAGGTGAACAGAGCTAACAAAGCGTCTTGCTATAATCGAATCTATATTGGAGTAGTACTATGAAATATTATAAATTTTCACAAAAGTACCTACCTTCATTCTTCAAATATTTAAATAACAATATTTTTTGCGTAGAACAACTCAATACTAAATTATTAGCGCCTATGGAATGATCGAGTATCAATAATGGTTGCTGTAAAAGTCCAAGATATTATTAATTTTTATTATTTTAGAGTTCTGTATTAAGCATTTAGTATACCTAATTTGTATTTAGTATACCTAATTTGTATTGAATATACCTTATTTGTTAACGGATAGTGGTGATTTAATATAACCTAATAATCATGTCGGTGCAGTGGGGGTTTGAAATCGTAATGAAAAAAATATAAATCTCAAAAACGATGACTCATTAACCTGAGCTCTGTGCCATTGATTTTCGTGCTGTGATTGAGATAGGCATTCGTGAATAGTAGGTACATTTTTATAACAGGAAATTTATATAAAAGCATAGCGAAATACATATTTTACCATAAATTTAAATACTAATTTACAAAGTTTCTTGAAACGCAAACAACAACTCACCTACGTACCTTTGTATGTTGAGACTTTTGTCACAATTATTATTAGGCTAATATCTACACACCTACCTATACCTACCTACAATGTTAAGAGCGGATGTTAGTCTTTTTCAAAGTTATGTAAATAATATAATATATTATATAGTACTAACCCAACATACACCATGCTTTTGGCGAGAATTTGAATAACGTAACCGTAACGTAACTACCGCAACCGTACATCGTAGCTTGACGTATTGTCTAGTGATAAGAAACAAACATAATGTATTACAGAAAAATCGTCTTTTGACGTACAACTCGCTACAGAGACTCAAAGTGCATGTTAAATATACTTAGATACTGTTTAATAACGAAATACCTACATAATAATTCACAATGTAGGTACCATGAACTTACTGACAATGATTATTCATCCAAATGAAAGAAATAGGTGCGACATACATACACACCTAATTATTGTTTGTTGCATTTCAATCCCCATAGATTCTTTACAGAACACTTGGGTTCATCGTTACAGAAAAGGTACATAGTTCATAATATAGAATAATTTTTGAAAGTTCTATATATTCACATGAAAATAAGAAATTATACTATTGCCATCTATGAAGTAACGAAGAAACCTTTTTTTTGTGACGCCATCTATTGAAAAATTAGTTTTTTTGTAAACAATGAAAGCAACAGTCCTTACAAATGAGGTTACGGTGTCTCGCACAGATGTCACCCCTGAACTGCGCCAGAAATATTTCATTTTTGGCTTGCTTACCTCCGAAAATGAACCATAAAAACACCATATCAAATGATCTTGAATGGCATTTACTTGGCTGGTTCTGTTTATGTACATATATTTTACGTTTTATGTTTTCTTCCCAAATTGTACATAAGTTACTGCCTGTTTCCGGCATTTAATAAAATATAATATTTTCACCGTAGTTATTTGTAGTAAAACGTTTCCTTCTAGTCATTGTAGCTTGTGATGCTACATTTAACTTTATAATTATGATCAACACATGGGTAATAAAATAGTATAGATTACCACAAAATATTTCGTAGGGATGTAGCATATACGTGTATTTTAGTATCGTTTCCACACAAAGACCAATAATCTAAGGGGGTTGATAGTATCCAGGCGACCTTAAAACAATACCACCCCCAAAATATGCCAACACCACGAAGTGCCAATGGAGACCACGTTGTTTGTGTGAAACCGTCAACTTTTTATCGAAAATGTAACAAAACAAACAAATAATTTGCGTTATTTCACCGTGGAAATTATGGCTTCAGGTAAAAAAGGAGGCCAGGTTCAGCTTCAAGCCGAAATCAACAACGACGAAGAATGGGAAAAGCTGATAGAAAAGGAAGGTTTGATAGGTAAGTAAGAAACAATACTTGTATTATTGACTATCTTTTCTAACCACATTTCGTATAGACATTTGGCTCTGCACGCGAATATCCGAATTAATTAAAACCGGATCGAGTGGATGAAATAATTATAATTATATTCGTTTGTTGCATGATCAATCAAATATGCTAATGACGTTTCTGATTTATGTACATTTTATTGAAATTCCTATAATTTCTAAATCATTTCGAAATGACCTTGTGAAAAGTAATCGTCAATCGATGCGATGAAGCAAACGATAGAAATGTTACCTAATTATAAAAGATGACTTTGAAAGTTTGTAATAAATAACTAATGATTTTTTTTGTCAAGCAAAATAGATAAATCGATTAATAATGATTTTATAATTCATAAAATAGTGGTGAATAAAGCTTTCAATTATTCAGCAAATGTATGATTTATAAGCAAATGTATTTATTAGATAGTATTTGTTTTACTATAAATAATTAAAATCCATTTTGATTAAATTGATTACCTACTAATCTTTTAACATTAATAAATATTTTATAACAACATAATTTCATATGGAAATTCCTTGTCTGCCATCAGAGATGTGCAAAATGGGTACCCAAAACCATTTGAAATGCAAAATGGAAATGGGTTGAAACTTTTCCATTTGAAAATGCAAAATGCAAAATGGTTTTTAAAAAAGCATTTCAAATGCAAAATGCAAAATACCTATTTTCAAAATGCTTTTTAAAATGCTAAATGGTTTTTCAGGTGAAATGAAAAAGTTGAAACAAACAGTTTTGTATTAAAATGACTATTGAACTAAACAGTTTTGTAATTTTATAATGAAAAATAAAGTAGAACAGCTTGTGGAATAATTTTCTTAAGTTCAGACTAATTTTAATTTCCCAAACAAATAATAGTTTCTTACATATTAGTGTGCTTCTTATTTGGTCAAAAATTTATATATATTTTTTTTGAAATTTCTATGCGTTCATCCCTATTTATTTTTTCATATCATGCTTAGGGGTCGCTACCAGTAATCAAAATTCAGCAATTTATGAAAAAATATAAATTGCTTATATTGCCTGAAAACTTACAAATTAATTTAAAATGAAAAGTATTGCTAAAATTATTTTTTAGAGTAGATATAATGGTAATTATTATTCTTTTAAAAAATCGTATAGCGCGGATTAATGAATCAGAAGCACTCCAAGTATTTATGCTAATATTTCAGTGTTATGTTGCTCTATGAAACAATTATTCATTAGTCCTTAAGAAAAAGTTGTCATGCTTTGACCACTGTGGACATTTGGTGACAATGTGGCAATCCATTCAACTCTGTAGGACCATTTACACCAAAGCATCGAACACTGCAGTAAGCCGCTTTGTTGGCTCTGTCCAGCCACTTAAGGTAGCAAGGTAGAATTTTTGGTATCAGGGTACTTGTTATGTTGTTTAAAGATTAGAAGAAGATATTGTTCTTTAGTGATGATTAACTTATTGTATTCTTCAAATTATGCCACTCATTGTTCTACTATATCATTCACGGCTCGCAATGTATGTATTTTTACCAGCACTGTAGTCTTCATCTTATTTCAAAAGTCAGATACGATTCCATTTCTGGAAAAAATTCTTCGTCAAAAAATGCAAGTGCAATAAGCTCTTGGGATTGATAGGTGCCACAAACGATCAAGGATATTTTTCAATTCCTTTGTTTCCATATTTCTTGAGTTTTTTTAAGAGCCACAAATTGTTTCTTTCTAAAATGGGTAATCGGTACCTACACAGATTCATGTTTTGTGATTTTTTCTATTAGATCTCTATCTCAACAAACAGTGAGAGGTATATTTTAATAGAATTCGTTTTTCAATGACTTCACTACATTTTTTCTTTGCTTCACGAGTTGACGAATGGTTGAAAAATTATTTTAAATTCATAAGGATCAGATCCTACACTTTTCAATGCTGACATCAAAACAATAGGTCCTTACAATAATTTAAACACATTTTGGGGTCAAAATTAAATATTTAGACTTGTTGCATAGACGATAGATATAGGTACAAAATTTCATATGTTTTTCAAAATTTTGAAGCTCGTTAGCGACCCACAAAAATTATTTAAAAAAAAATACGGGTATACTTTTTTTGGTAATAGAAGCGAATAGGGGGGAAGCACCCTATTACTGACACTGTGTAACAAATCTTGAAATCTCTCTGGCTCATGGAGATTGCAATAAGGAAAAAAAAAATTAAAAAAGAATTGTGTAGTATCGGCGTGTTGGTAAGAGTGAATAATAAGAATGACCAGTTACTTACTTTACATTTTTCTCCACACCCGCGTCATGTATGCCGTATGGGATCAATTTTACAATTTCTTCTTTCACCAATTAACCATAATATAAGTAAAATAAAACACGTGAATTTAATTAGTTCAAAAGGAGATTACAAGATTAATGTGGTCACAAGATAAAATGAATCTATGAAAAAATTAGGTTTGGTACCAAAGAAGAGTAATGTTGCAAAAATGCATTTGAAATGCAAAATGCATTGAGAAAAGCATTTAAAATGGAAATGGAAATGGGTGAAATAAAAAAGCATTTAAAATGCAAAATGGAAAATACCTATTTTGCATTTTGCATTTCCATTTGAAATGGATTTATTTGAAATAAAGCACATCTCTGTCTGCCATCAATTGATACATTATTTAAAATGTTGTAGGTTTAGGTTTCACTCCCTATATCTTGTTAAATTGTCAGTAGCATTCTTTAAATCCTACTAGAACTATTTTTCTCTACTTTTTTTCAAAATTGCTCATTTTGTTTTTATTTTTTTTATTTTTATTCATTCTCTAATATGTTTTTGTTTTCTGTAACGATGAACCCAAGTGTTCTGTAAAGAACCTATGGGGGATAAAATACAATAAACTGCCAAATTTTGAAAAATGTAATAATACAGATCTACTTAAATTTCATCACTACAAAATAAGTAAGTTTTCATCAAGATTTTTTGCCTATTAATAATAATAAACACTCCTTTGCACCCTGCGCAAGTTGCGAGTTTATTGCCTCATGGCAATTTCTTACAACTAACAAATGTTGCCTGTGGAAGGATGAATAAAAAAGCATTAAAAGTCAAAGATTATTTTGAGGTAACATTGATACCTACCTAATTTTGTACTATTTTCTAAACATTTCATATAATATCTAAATAAAAGTAACACCTATTTCTAATTTGTTTAATCTTAAACAAGTTGTAGATGTCTACTCAGAATGGTGCGGTCCATGCCTTGGGATGGTGGGAAATCTAAAGAAACTTAAAGTTGAAGTTGGTGGAGACAACTTGCATTTGGCTATTGTAAGATTTGTCTGTGTTTTTAAATGTAAAATTAAATTCAACAGATAAAATATCATGTAGATTTTACAAAACTATTTAATTTTCAGGCAAAAGCTGATGGAATAGACTGCTTGAAGAGATTTCGCAAGAAGAGTGAACCAACATGGATATTCATTGCAGTAATGTTTTATTTACAATTATTATCTACACTTATTACTGAACACGTGCTTGTTATATTATTTTCATGTTCATATCTAGGAAATGTTACAAAATTAGGCCCATGTTCCAAAAAAATAAATATATAAACAAAAAAAATATTAGGTACTGTTAATGAAAAAAAGTATTACTATATATGAACAGTAAAACTCAATTTCAAAACTCCTAATAAAAATGTTAATATCTTAATTAAATATGGTATCTACCTACATAAATAATTCAGTTGAAAGAGATCTTATTTATTTATTTATACACTTTTTTGTACATACATAATATTACATAGTACAAATGGCGGACATATTGACTATTGGTGGCAAGTCCGGGATAGATATTAGATTTTCAAAATTTTCTATACAGAATATCCTTGCTCTGCATAGGTTTATAACGTGGGTTACGACCACGATATGGGTTACCACGGAACGGAAATTTCCCTGCTTGTGAGCAAAAGGAAAATAACTGTTTTAAGATGGAGTGCAAATCTGATACGATCAACAGGACTTTGTAAGTTTGAAATATTTAATAGAAGAATAAATGGAGATCAGATATGATGCAATGCATAGATATGAATGAAATAAAAAAAGCATGTCTAGATAGTGTGGAGTTCGGTTCTTCTTGCCTACCCCAAATAGAAAAACAGCATGATGATATGTCCGCATGTAGTTAACACAATAATATGAAAATTTGAAACTGTTCAAACTGATAGAGATACATTTAATTACATTTAATTGGTTTATGTAATCAGGGAGGATACGTTGTGAACCTTATGTTTGGAGCAGATGCACCAAGGCTTACAAGACTTATAATAGAAGAACTACAAAACGAAGCACAAGCCCAAAATAAAGAAAGAGAAAGAGTTCAAATAGGATTTGAGGAATTGACTCCAGCAGAACAGGTAAATAGTGATTATTTTATATAAAATCATATGCAAGTTTAGAAGCATTAGAAATAATAATAATTTTTCTGATATAGGCAAGGAAAGCAGTTGAAGACAAGAAGTTAGCAGAAATAGAAGAGCTGGAAAGAAATGCAGCAAAAGCAGCTCAAATAGAACGAAGAAGAAAGAGATGTGAGTTGATGACACCGTTTATTGCTGAATTTGATATCTTAATATTCTGGCCACATGCAATAAATGGCCATAAAATGATTTATGAAGTATGGGATCCTTTAGGTAAATATAAAAATGTATGTATATCAAAAAAGCTGAATTATTTAATATCATATTCGCAAACAAGCTTCTAAATCTATTGTGCATACTTATTGCAGGAATTTCTGTAGCAGATAAGGAATCTCCAAAACTGACTGAAGATCAAATAAGCCAAATTTTCTTTGGAAATGAGGAAATACTTGGTAATGAACCCGCAAAAGCTGCATTAATGGAAAAACCATGTTTAACTATACTTCTTAAGATTGGCCAAGACAAAGGAGACATTTTAGGTTATTAATTCTTATTTATTATGTATTTAAAGTACAAACAAATAAAGAATATGGGTACACATACATACATACCATCACGCCATATACCTTATGGGGTAAGCAGAGGGAACCGAGCGCCATACTCCTCTATTTTTGCACACATTCCTAGCTTCCTTTACATCCATGCATCGTCTCATATCATTCTCATGGTCATGCCATCTCTTTCTGGGGCGCCCCCTACTATTCACTCCACCTCCCATGTATATTTTTTTTGCTCAGTGGTTCATCATTCATTCATTCAATATGTCCAAACCACCTCAAAGAATTAAAAAAGAATATAGGTAAATAGTAAAAATTCAAAGAAGAATGATTGACACAAATATTGAAATACCAGAAGTGGAAAAACAGTTCTACTATCCAGGATGACATGTTTTCTTAATCATTATTGTTTTTCTTTATACCAATAATACTGTTTTAGAAAAAGTTAAAAAAGCCATTTATGAAGATGCATCAAAATCTGAAAAAACCCAAACTGGAAATGACGATCCTGATAAAGAAGAAGAATCTCCAAAAACAATTGCAGAGAGCCTTTCCCTCAAAGAAGATGGGGACGTTATCATACCAGGAATCTACACACCTACTGATCCAATATCAAAGGCAATAGCTATCAACATATTATTTCCAAAAGTAAGTCATTTTCTCAAAATACGAATTCCCATGTAACTTCTGAGCTGTTTGAAAATAGGAATATTTTTACTTGACACACTAAAATGCTCAAAATTGAATTAAAAATGTTAGGAAAAGAACATGCAAAGAACCTATAAAAAAATAACCATCTAATTAAATAACAGTATGTATAGTCAATACCTACACGATTACAATGAAATTGTTGATTTAGTGAGCATTGTCAATGTCCATAATCGTCAAGTTATTCATTTTCCTCTGCGGTCATAGCAGAAAAATTGAGAGTACCTACATCTCAAGATAGGTACAGTCATTCAGATTCATAATCAAAGTATAACAAGCTGATAGTCTGTAGAATAGATTATCACTTAAAGACACAGTATAAAATCTAAACAAAGTCATGTTGAATGTACTTATTTTTATTTCAGACAGTGGCACAATTTCTTGAACCTGAGCAGCCTCCTCTGCCACCGCATGTAGCAGTTGTCTTTGATGCATTCAAAAGGAAAGAAGTTTTAGAAATGCGTGCCAAGTATGAGTCAGAAGTACTTAAATTGGGATTCTATTCTACTGGGGATCCACAAACTGCTAAAAATATAGGCATCACACCAGAGGAGTATGAAAATAATCATCAGCAGAAAGAATAGTAAGTCCAGACTGCAAAAAATATCATCTAATGGTTGACAAAATGCCCACCAGATGATACCACCAATTTTTCTGCTGTTTTCTTGTAATGGCTGGTATTGTTTTCCTGACCTACCACAACCACATGACTTGGTTGCAAAGATTTAAAAAAATAATCAATGCAAATTTAATCATCTGGTTAATGGAGAATCTTCCACGCACATTTTTCAAATATATACTTGGGGTTGTTTTAATGTATAAAGCAAATCACGCACCTCTGGATTTTCAAAAAATCTATGTGCGTATTAATATCACTAGCTATGTGCAGCCATGATCCAATTTGTCTGGTTCCCCTTTCTAAGGGTTACGAAGGTCAGATGGCAGTCGCTTCAATGTAATAACCAGACTCGCCAATTCCAGGATCATGGTCAAAGTGTACCCCGATAGAAACGGGACAAAAAGCGCTAAGGGGAAAGAAAAAAAATGTATAAAGCAAACATAGTTCACAAAACTAAATAATAAGCATATTAACACAATTACGTATTTTCGGCCATAAAAAAAATTTTGAAGTTTTTCTGTAATTTTGTATGTAATGTAAGAAAATGACGACAAAATGTAGAATATTCCATAGCTTTTATAAAAGTATTGCTTCTTATTTATAGCGGAGAAAAATTTATACTCATGCTATCAAAGGTGACTTATGATGCACTTCGGGCATTTACTGATCTAGGCCCAACATATGTGAGTCCTAATGCTGTTGAAGGCGCTAAAGAATGTTTTGTATTCTTCCCACCTGGATACGGAGAAAAACCACAAGAAGTTGTTACTAAAGTAAAGAAGAAGAAGGGAAAGGTAAAACAACTTACTTTCAACTAATAAAGACAACTTACTTTCAACTAATAAAGACAAAACGCATACCATGAGAGTAAATTGATTGCTTCTGATAATTCAAATAAGTTAATTATTCAGGAAAATGAAGTTTAATTCACTCAAAATTCATCCCAAAAAACAAAATGAATTCATGTGCTATTGAGGTTGACTCGTTTTTAAAGATATCCTAATTTAATATTATGTAAACAATATTATTAAATTAGGATATCTAGACGGCACAAAAAGCTTAAAATTTAATTTTGAATGAAATAATTATTTTAAACCTCTTCTTCCTTTCCCTCGCCTTATTCCCATTATTTGGGGTTGGCTCTCCTAATCCGCAAGCACCAGGCTGCCCATTCCAGTGTTCCACTCTGTGTCACATTCCGCATCCTAATGTCATTGTGAACCATGAACATGCATGTTGCTGGCGGTTGTCCCGGGAGTCGCTTCTCGGTTTCTGTATGCAGGGCCTTAATTGCAATATGGGAGTCATCTCTTCTGCATATATGCCCATACCACCGCAATCTACCCTCCCTCATCTGATCGGCTATGGGAGCCACCTTGAAGCTGCCTCGGATATATTCATTCCTGACATTCTGGCATTGTCACACCGCCATCCCATCTCAAAATAATTATTTTAAACCCTTTAAATAGTCCCTTGAGTTTGGTCCATCGGCCACAATTATTATAAAACTTTTATCTGTTAAATGACACAGAAAAGGGGTGAAGCAGCCAAGGTGGCAACTCCTGAGAAGACAGGCGCTGAACAATCGGACAAGTCAATCGAACAAAGCTTGGCAACAACAGAAGTTGAAGAGAATGGAGACAAAAATGAAAGCGACGATGGAATGGAAGCACTTGAAACTGAAGAGGTAACAAATAAAATAATATGTACATCATATTTGAATAACATATTTAAAACATTAAATGGTTAATTTGTTATTTGAAAACATTATTATGAATCGTTAAGATATTCATAATTTATGACTAGTATATGTCACTTGCTAGTCTTTAATCAATTCAAGATGTTATTATTAGATGTTTTTTTTGATGAAAAATAAAAATCCTGGAAAATTATACATTACTTATGGGCAATAAACCCATTTTTGTTCACTTGTTATTTTATAAATAGTTAATATATTTCTAAGAAAAAACTGTCCAGTGTTATAGAAATCTGCTCTTTAAAACACTCTAATTATTTATCTGAATAAACTTATCATCTATAGTTGTAACTATCAGAATTTATTGTTTAAAGGTTGAAACGGGTGACGATGAACTCACTGCCGATGGAGAAGACAAAGCAACATCACCAATGCAAGAAAATGAATGATAGAATATCTTTGTCTCCAAATTCAATGTTATTTATGTTTAAAATATGATGAATTTAAAAATATTACATTAGGTTATTTTATTTAAACCTTGTGGTTAATATGCATGAATAATTTGTAATAAAGTGCATGGCCCAATTTTCCAATCAGCCCCCCTATACAATTTGTCATTTAGCTCAAGAAAAGAAACAAGAAAAGATAACTCAATGTATGGAAATGACAGTTGTCACGTGACTGGCAACTGTCACTTCCATACCTTTTCTTGAGCTAAATGGCACGTTATCTAGGGGGACAGTACCCAAAAAAGTATTGGAACAATAAACATGAATGTACCATATTTTGTTTCATTTAAAAAATGATCATAAACTGTGAAAATTATACCTTTGACTAAAAAAATATTATGTCGTGGTAGTCAACCGATCTGCTGCCTTATTCTTAAAACTACATTCCAAATCCAATTTCAATCTTAGCTTAGAACCTCTCCATGCCGCATTATTCTTCATACATTCTATAAATTTTACGATAAGAGTACATTCAAATCACTTTTACGATTAGGACAAACTTCTTGAGTACATAACGTGGGGTGCGCAGAACGCAAATTTGTTTTTTACTTGATCGGTAGATGCGCAAACCGCTCCACTCTACGACAAAAATACAACATTTATTTACTGGAAACTATTTTACTAGTAAATCATATGTAGGCATCACAGAGTAAAGGATA